>CM070586.1:9607649-10207649 GCA_036346355.1 Rhipidocladum racemiflorum | reverse complement strand
AAAATACAGAAATACACAAACTTGATGTATTATTGAACAACGTTTGTGTACATTGGTACAGTGCTTCGAGTATAAGAATACTCGGGATATTACATCGGACTCCTCCGCCGCGCCGCCTCCGAGTTCGGTTAGGGTTTCCCGATTTCCGCGCACGTCAAGGCCGTATTTAACAGCTTGACCTCGCCGCCGCGTATCCTTTTGCCGTGCGCACCTTTTGCCTCAAGTCACGCCACCTGAACCGCCGCCACGCTCGCGCTAGAGCTCGCCGAAGTTACAAGTGTGTTCCACCGCGGTTTTTGCATCCTTGCGCCGCCGTCAAGCCGCCCCGACCCGAAGCGACCCCGGGTCCGTACTCCCTGCAGTGCGCCACATCGACCCGTTGCGCTCACCACGCCGGAGACGCACGGAAACACCGTCGGCTAGGTCATCGTCCCCAACTCCGGCAAGTCCAGCTCCTGCCATTGCCGGAGTCACGAGGAATTCCAGCCGTTGGATCTTCATCAGACGGTCCAGTTTTGTCCACGTCACCCACGGTAAGACCACGTTGCGATTCTCAGATCTAATTCCAGCCATTGGATCTAGATCCAACGACTTACATTAAACCACGTAGCCGTGAACCGCACCGTGCTAGGCGTAATCTCAGCCGTTAGATCTAGATCGTACGGTTCGGTTTAGCCGCGTAGTCAGCGTTAGATTGGATCTCGACCGTCCGATCGAGATCGACCGCGTTCACCCCAAACACGCGTCAACCCGATCCAATCTAGACCGTTGATTTTCAAATCAACAGCCCAGATCGCGCAACGTGCGCGGGAGCCCGACCGGCGCGGTCAGCCCCGGTCGCCGCTGACGTCAGGACGTGACGTCAGCGTGGGCCCCACGTGTCAGTGGCTGCCCAACGGCACCATGACGTCAGCCGTGACGTTATGCTGACATCACGGTGGGGCCCGTATGTCAGAACCGTGCGGCCGAGCCGTGCTGACGTCATGCTAACGTCAGCAGGGGGTCCCACATGTCAGAGGCACACGTGCCCGTGGACTGGGTCCACGGTTGACCGAGCCGAGCCGTGCGTCCATGGACCTGAGGCGACGTGACTGCTTCTGATTGGTCCACGTGTCATGCTGACGCAATAAATCATTTTTCGAAAAAGAAATTATTTATTTAATTCGGTTTATTGATTTTAAATATGGTCTCAAAATTCAAATGCTTATAACTTTTGCGTTTCAACTCCGATTTGAGTGATTCAAATTTCTAAATTTTCATAAAATTGAGACCTACTCAAATATGAATTTTAATTAATTTTTTATTATGAATTTTACTCTTTTTTTATTTAATTAATAGTTTCTTTAAACTTTAAATGATTATAACTTTTGCATTTTAACTCCGATTTGGACGATTCAGTTTCTAAAAATTTATAAAAATGTGCTCTCTCTGTTTATGGACTTTATTTGAATTTTTGGATATTTTTTTCCTACTGTTTATTTAATTATTGCTATTTGCACGCGTTACGAGTAGACATTGAAGTGCCTGAAGGATTCGAAGGTGAAGTGTTGACCCAGGAGCCAGCCCATGACCAAGAGGACGTACTCTTTGAAGGCAAGTTGTGCTTTGACCGTGTTGATCCCATTTTGAAATTACTTTGATTTAAATTATTGCATGCTAGTTTAATTAGATAATGCTTTAATTAATTTTGGGAAATTAGTTAAATGCCAGCTTTGCACTATGACACCTTGATTATTAATTATGTGCCATGACCCCTTGTCACCCTAGTTGTAGTCTATTAGTTGGACATTATTTCATTGCCAACGTGGGTAGTTAGACCGATGTAGTATGCTTAGCCTTGCCATGTGACATGTTTATGACAATTACATGATAACATTGACTTAGTGGGATATGGAACCTGTTTTGAGAAGTGTCATGTGTTATTGATGATGATATTGATGGCACGTGGTGCTTGGTAAACAACTGGGGGTTTGATAAATAGTTTTCGACCAGGGCATGTGGCAAGAATGATCGGGTGGGCCAGTTGTGGCATCGGGAAGGATGATTTGGTTCTTCGGGTAGTCTTTCCCTGGTCGACCTAAGGACTTAACCTTGCAAGCCTTTGAACTGAGTCAATCGTGCAACCACATGACCGGAGTGGGACGGTCCTAGTTGAGTAAGTTACTAATAACTTGCATGTGATACCTCGGGTGTCAACTACACCTTTTGTGTAGCTTGAATGGGGAGCGTACCAAGGCTATGGCATGGTACCCGTCCAACAGTATGTCGTTCCCATACTTCGCCTCTGTTAAGGGAAGGGATGGTGTATGGCAAAAACCGGAAAGGTTCACTTGTGGCTTTGTTACAATCGCTCGCCTTTGTGATGTTTGACTCTATCTTGTTGGTAAAGTGCATAACCTCTACAGAGTGTAAAATCTATTCGAATAGCCGTGTCCGCGGCACTAGACATTGCTGGGGGATTACAGTCAAGGGTTAGACTTTCATAAAAACAACTTGGACTTGAAAAGTTTGGTTGGGTTAATTGATGACGTTGATGGAAATGTGGATTAGGAAAGGGAAAAGTGTTTATTTAACTCCTGGAAAAGTTATTGAAATAATCTTTACCTTTACTGCTTTCGAATCTACTTATGCTACTTGTTAACTGCTGTTTTACTGCAAATGTACCTGTTAGCCTATTCTTTGTATTAAGCCATGCATATAGATTATTAGATTGCATTCTGTGCATGACTTGCTGAGTACCTAGTACTCACCCTTGCCACAACACAACATCAGTTGAATAAGAGGTGACGCCAGCTTTGGAAGAACAATTTCAGGAGGAGCCGTCTATCTAGGGAGCGAGCCCAATCAATTGCTTGTGGTATACTGGATGGCACCACGAAGTTATCTTATTTTCCCGCTGGAGTTATTTCTCTTTTAATAAGTTTTCGCCCTGTGTGGCGTACTTTTGTGACTTGACCATAAGGTTGAGCAACCAGTTTGACTATCTAAATAAGGTACTTTATTACTATCGTTGTGTATGATTGTGATATTTACCGATGTTGAGACTGTGTGCACTAGCGTGATCCTGGACTAGTGCTGAATACACAGAGGGTCCGGATTTGCAAATTCGGGTCCCGACAATTGATCTAACCAAAACTTCAAGATTAAGCAAGATCTTCAAAAGATTAATCAACTAGGCTTTGAGGAACTCTAAAACAATACCTTAGAAAGTTTTTTATGGATCAAATCAAGATGAAACTCAAATAACAAAAACCAATCTAGAATTAGAACAAGCATGCAAACAAGAACCAAAACAGAAAACACTATAGCAACATGGTTACTGTAGCACGCAAAGATCTGGAAGAATTGATCTTTATTTCTTTTGTCTAAAGTACTCCCATCAAAAGAGTACAAACCCTAAAACAAAGCTCTAAGCTCTCAATGTCTGGATTGCATAAACAGGAGGCACCTCCCCCTATTTATACAGAGCAAACACATAGAGTCCTGAATACAATTCCTACTCCTAATCGTAGAAGGAGTCCCACTCCTAATCCTAGAAGGAGTCTGTATTCAACACAACTCTACTTGGCCCAACCTGGCCAAATACAGCTCTTGCACGCGTATGGCAACCCAGCCATACTCATGTGACTAACAACTCTTACACGCGTACGGCCACCATGCCATACTCACGTGACTAACCATTCTTCATGAGCACCGTCCTCTAGCCCGAACATCCCGCATGACATCCTTGACCACCAAGACCTCGATTCATTCCTGAATCTAGTCTCGAACCTCAGTTCCTCCATGAACCTAGTTCCAGTCCTGTCATCTACCACGTTCGCCCTCGAGCAACACCTGCACATGAACAAACCACAAAATGATTCCGAGCACAAGTCCACGACTTGACTCAACATTAGTCCATGCAAATACTCACATGAGCATTGCATAAGTTCAAAACATGCATTATGAAATTCAAACAAATTTCATAACCACAGATCAGTCACCAAACAATTTTGAAAATCACAAAAAATCAACCCCGAGGAAAAAACCATTCATGCCGGACCAAACATCGGTCCGGCGCAACTCATGACGGACCAAATATTTGGTCCGGCGTACATGCGAAGTCTCAGTTCAATTCAGAGAAAACATGTTCAAAAACACGTTCACGATGGACCAAAATTTTTTCTGGCGTACATGCAAAAACAACGCTCAAAAATGCGTTCACGACGGACCAAGAATTTGGTCTGGCGTGCATGGTTCGGCGTAACTTAGAAGCTTGCTGTTTTTCAAAAAATTTGGTCCAGTGCATATAAATTCAAAAATTCCTTTTACGACGGACCAAAAAGCTTTTGGTCCGGCATACATGTGCTATCAAGGACAATTTGTCCAGGGCCAAACACGTTCACGCCGGACCAAAGTTTTGGTCCGGCGCAACAGCGAAAATCGGTCCGGTGCGGAAGGGAAACACACTGTTTTCAGAATTTGGTCCGGTGCATGCACAAGCCAATTTTTCAGCACATGATTTCACAATCTCCCCCTTGATGAAAACATTGGCAAAACCACTTTGAATTGAACATTTGGCATTCTCTTCACAAAATATTTTGAAATCCAAAGGATTAAAATCAAAAACCAAAGTGAGAAAACACAGAAACTCCCCCTTTGACCAAAATTCAAAGTAACAAACTCTCCCTGGATGAGAATACGAAAAATCTCCTTATAAGAAGAAAAATGTGTGTGAATGTGAAATGTGCCCAAAAACTCCAAACTTCTCCCAAAATTCTCAAAAATTCCAAAAACTCCCCCCTTTTTTTCTTTTTCCTTAAACTTCTCCCCCTTTGACAATGGAAACATCAAGAATACAAAAGAGAGAACAACATGTTCAAAAAATTTCCTGTAACAATGATTTCACAAGGAGAAACAAAGGAGTGCCAAGATAGGAAAAGATGAACTCATTCGATCATATAACCTTATATATGCAAAATACACGAACTTGATGTGATTTTAACAAGTTAGGGAATGCCATGCATCTCAACCTCAGTACAGTCACCAATAGGCAAGTACTAAGCAAGACCTTAGCAGAAAAGCAAGGCTCAAAACTGAAGCAACTAACAACTCAGGGCGAGCAAGTAGTTTCAACTCCAATCTAGTAAGCCAATTTAATCTTTTAAAAATGATAAACTGCATGTGGCATGCTTGAAGCATACTTCTTTTATTTTCTCGGAGTGGCATGCTTGAAGCATACATCTTATCTTTTAGGGAATGGCATGCTTGAAGCATACATCTTATCTTTTTAGGGAGAGCATGCCTGAAGCACATAACTTCAGGCTTTTGCTTTTAACAACCCCTTTTTTACTGATTCCCTTTTCTTTGATTGTAAACATGCAAAAGAGATTAAAAGGTCTTATGAAAGAGTAAAACTGAAAACACACTTGCTCCATAGCCCAAATTTGTCAACAAGATTCAATATCAAGCCTAGAAGCGTAAGATATCACATAGTATTTAGCTATAGGCAATCAGTCCAAAGAATTCTGCAATGTCATTTTTAGTTCAAGTGAGACAATTTAGATTATCATATATTAGCTCAATTACAAAATATATAAAGAAATATGATAAAGCAAGCTCATCAAGTAAAAAAAAACTTAGCAGGGAAACTCCCCCTCAAAATAAACCCATTGGATGAACAATCCCAAGTTCTCCTTGAATAAAAGCAAAACGAGAAGAAGACAAAGGTTTTGTGAAAATGTTTGCCAATTGATGTTCAGTATCCACATGGTGAAGCACAATATTTCCTTTTTCTACATGATCTCTAAGAAAGTGAAATCTGATATCAATATGTTTTGTCCTTGAATGTTGCACATGGTTCTTAGCAATGCAAATTGCACTAATGTTATCACACAAAAGAGGAACACTATCCAAATTAACCCCATAATCTTTAATTGTAGTTACTATCCAAAGAATTTGAGAGCAACAACTAGCAGCAGCCACATATTCAGATTCAGCAGTTGATTGTGCAACATAAGATTGTTTTCTAGGGGACCATGCAATAAGCGAATTGCCCAAGAAATGACATGTACCAGATATACTTTTTCTATCAATTCTACATCCTCCAAAATCAGCATCAGAGAAAGCTCTTAAACTAATGCATGAGGAAGAAGAAAACCAAATGCCAAAATCTTGAGTACCATGGAGATACCTGAAAATTCACTTGACAGCTTGTCGATGTGAAGCACGTGGAGAAGCTTGAAAACAAGCACACAAGTACATAGCAAATTGTATATCCAGCCTTGATGCAGTGAGGTACAAAAGTGAACCTATCATGCTTCTATATTCCTTTTGATCAACCGGCTCACCATCTTCATCCGGATCAAGTGTGAAAGTGCTTTCCATGGGAGTCATGATTGGCTTGCTGTTTTCCATCCCAAAACGATGCAACAAGTCTCTTGTGTATATTTGCTTTGATGTACAAAAGTACCATCCTTTGTTTGCTTGATTTGCAGTCCCAAAAAGTATGTCAACTCACCCATCATACTCATCTCAAATTCGTCCCTCATGGTTTCTGAAAACTTAGACACTAAAACATGAGAGGAACCACCAAAGATAATGTCATCAACATAAATCTGAACGAACAATTGATCATTGCCTTGCTTGAGTAAAAAGAGAATTTTGTCAACTTTTCCCATTGTAAACCCCTTTTCAAGTAAAAAGGTTTTTAGCCTATCATACCATGCTCTAGGGGCTTGTTTCAAACCATACAAAGCTTTTGACAATTTGAACACATGATCTGGAAACTTTGGATTTTCAAAACCAGGTGGTTGCTTGACATAAACCTCCTCATTTATGTAGCCATTCAGAAAAGCATTTTCACATCCATTTGATACAATCTAAAACCTTTAGATGTATCAAATGCTAAAAGAATTCTAATGGCTTCAATTCTAGCAACAAGAGCAAAGGTTTCATCAAAATCTAAGCCTTCAACTTGAGTAAAACCTTGAGCAACCAATCTAGCCTTGTTTCTAACAACGACACCATCCTCACTTTATTTATTTTTGAAAACCCATCTAGTTCCAATAACATTAAAATCAGGAGGTGGTGAGACTAGTTTCCAAACTTTATTTCGTTCAAAATTCTCTAATTCTTCATGCATGGCATTGATCCAAGATTCGTCAGATAATGCATGAGATATATCTTTGGGTTCAAAAGAATCAACTACAGTAGAATGAACATGAGTATTAGAATGAATAAACCTAGATCGGGTGATTATCTTATTTAGGTCTCCAATCATTTGTTCAGATGGATGCATTTTCTGAATGTGCAAGGGAGCTTTGGCTTTTGAAACTTCTCCTTCTCCTTCTTCATTTTCAACATGTACAGATGATGTTGTAGCTTGAGGATGGTTAGCTGTAGGTGATGTAGTAGTAGGTGCCAAAGGTGCTACAGCTTGTTGTGCATTAGGAAGAGTCAAGACATCATCTTCAACATCAACATCATCTTTGTCTTCAAAGATTTTCTCCCCCTAAACATATGCGCTTGTACCTGCATCACTTGGACAAGTACCTGGACTAGCCTCATCAAAAGTAACTTCACAAGTTTCCACAATTTTGTTAGTCTTCGAAACAAGCACACGGTAGCCACGAGTATGAGCAGGATATCCAACAAAGATGCCATCCATTGATTTAGCTTCAAATTTATCAAGATTTCCAGATTTCAAGACAAAGCATTTGCATCCAAAAACTCTAAAGTGAGAAACAGTAGGCCTATGTCCAAACCGAAGTTCATAAGGAGTTTTACCCAGTTTTGATCTAAAAAACATACGGTTTGAAACATAACATGCAGTTGAAATTGCTTCAGCCCAAACATTCCTAGGAGTGTGATGTTCATCTAGCATAGTTCTAGCCATTTCAACCAACGTTCTGTTTTTCCTTTCAACTACACCATTCTGTTGAGGCACTTTAGATGATGAAAATTGATGATCAATTCCTTTTTCAGCACAAAAGTGATCAAAAGAAGAATTTTTAAACTCAGTTCCATTATCACTTCGAATAGCTCTAAGAGCTCCTGGATGATCAACAGAAAGCCTAAGAACAAGACTTCTAAAATGACGAAAAGCCTCATCCTTAGATGCCATAAAGTACACCCAAGAATATCTAGAGAAATCATCAACAATAACAAGCACATACCATTTGCCTCCAAAAGATTGAACTCGAGATGGTCCAACCATGTCAAGATGTAGTAGCTATCCTGGAGCGTTTGTCATCACCATGGTAAGAGGTGGGATGTGAACCTGCAATCATCTTACCATGTCTACAAGAAGAGCATACTAGATTGCTATCACCCTTAAGCTTAGGCAAGCCACGTATGAGATCTAAACCAATTACACGAGTAAGATGATCAAAACCAACATGACCAAGTCTACGATACCAAAAGAATAAATCTTTAGAAACGTTGGCAACTAGAAACCTATGCTTAGAAGAAGGTGATGCATCAAAATCAGCTTTAAAAACTCTTCCAAAACGTGAAATCATGAAAACAAGATCACCTGAAGAATCTAACACTTTGCATTCATTTTTCTTAAAGCTTATTTTAAGATCTTCATGAATCATTTGTGAGACAGAGAGCAAGTTATATTTCAAGTTTTCAACAAGAGCCACATCCTTGAACATAAACTTGTCACTTACCTTTACTGTACCTTTTGCCACAACAGAAGAGGTAGAAACATCTCCAAAGGTAACACTTTCAGCACGAGATGCATGAGTGAGGGAGGAGAACCAATTCTTGTCACCGAACATGTGGCATGAGCATCCGGAATCCACTAGCCATATGTTCTCCTTCCTCGCGCGAGAAGCCTCATTGAAGTCGCTATCGTGGTCGTCCTTGGTGAAGTTGTCCTTGCTACTTGCCATGAGACACAATCCCATTAGATCATGCTTGCTTGGAGTTGCATCATCCTCACTGCTCTATGAGTCCACGTCACTCAAATTGACTTGTTCAAGAGCGGAAAGAACTCGGTGGACAACTTTGCGGTTGATGAAGCTCTTCTTCTTCTTATCACTTGGAGAGAACTTCTTCTTTTCTTTTCTTCTGTCGCTGTCCTTCTCCTCCCTTGATGCTTTTCCTGCAAGTTTAGGACAATTTGTGCGAATATGGTTGAGGTCACCGCACTCATAGCATCTTGGATGGCCACCACCAACTCTCTTCCTCATTCTCACATTCTGCAAAGCTTTGTTAAAGCGAGAAGAGAGTAGTGCCAGATCTTCTTCAGGAAATTCTTCAATTTGCTCATCTGTTAAAGAAGACAAGGAGGACAAAGCAAAGCTAGAAGAGGAATTTGCATTTAACAAGTTAGGATTAGATATCAAAGCAATTGATTTAACATTACCCTTCCTGGCAAGAACATCCAACTCATGAGTTTTCAACTTAGAATAAAGAACATCTAAAGTAAGTGTACTCATGACAGTTGATTCTCTAAAGGATGTAACTTTCATCTCCCAAATAGACATGTCTAATGCACCAAGCAATTGTCTAGCATTAGCAGCATCATCTGTCGGGACCTGAATTTACAAATCCGGACCCTCTGTGTATTCAGCACTAGTCCAGCGCTAGTGCACACAGTCTCAACATTAGTAAATATCACAATCATACCACTCGATACTAATAAATTACTTTAATTAGATAATCAAACTGGTTGCTTGACCTTAAGGTCAAGTTACAAATATACGCCTCGCAGGGTGAGACTTATTAAAAGAGAAATAATAGCAGCGGAAAATAAGATAACATCGTGGCGCCATCCAGTCTACCACAGGCAACTGACTGGGCTCGCTCCCTAGTTAGACGGTTCCTCTGGAAGCTCCTCCTCTAAAGCTGGTGTAGATTCTTCTTCAACTGGTGTTGTATTGCGGCAAGGGTGAGTACTTGGTACTCAACAAGTCATGCACAGAATGCAAGCTAATATACTATATGCATGGCTTGATACAAAGGAATAGCTCAAGGTATATTTGCAGTAAACAACATTTAACAAGTATCATAAGTAGATTCGAAAGCAGTGAATACAAGTATAAGATCAATAACTTTTCCAGGCATTTAATAAACATCTTTCCCAATCCTACTCCACATTTCCATCAACGTCATTCTTTAAACCAACTCTTTTTCCGAGTCCAAGTTGTTATCATGAAAGTCTAAACCTTAACTGTAATCCCCGAGCGATGTCCAATACCGCGGACACGGCTATTCGAATAGATTTTACACTCTGCAGAGGTTATGCACTTTACCCACAAGATACAGTCAAACACCACAAAGGCGAGTTTCCGTAACAAAGTCTTTCAGAAACTTCTAACAGTACAAGTGGTCCTCTCCGGTGTTGCACACTAACCCTTCCCTTAGCGAAGGTGAAGTTTAGGCCAAACCACCGTTAGATGGGTACCTGGCGCAGCCCGATGACGCTCCCCCGTACAACTACACAAAAGATATAGTTGACACCCAGAGGTCCCACAGGTACGTTATTAGCAACTTAATCAACTAGGTCCGTCCCAATACAGACATGTGGTTGCAAGATTGACTCAGTTCAAAGGCTTGCAAGGTTAAGTCCTTAAGGTGACCAGGGCAAGACTACCCGAAGAACCAAACCATCGTTCCCGGTGCCACAACTGGCCCACCCGATCATTCTTGCCACATGCCCCGGTCGAAAGCTATTTATCAAACCCCAGTTGATTACCATGCACCACGTGCCATCAACATCACAACACATGATACCTTTCCAAAACAGGTTCAATATATCATTACGTCAATATTAACATTTTGATTGTCCAAAATCATGTCGAGAGCACGTAGCAGGTCTAAGCAATGTACTACAACGATCTAAATTCCCATGTTGGCAATCTAATAGTGTCCAACTAGTAATCCTCAACTAGGGTGACAAGGGTCATGGCACATATTTAATTAACCAAGGTGTCATATAGCAAATGGCATTTATCTATTTCCCCGGAATTAAATAAAGTATCTTCTAATTAAACTAGCATGCAATAAATTGAATCAAAATAGGTTTCAAAATGGGATCAACATGGTCAAAGCATAACTTGCCTTCAAAGAGTACTTGTTATTGGTCCTGAGCTGGCTCCTGGGTCAACACTTCTCCTTCGAAGCCTTCGGGCACTTCAACGTCTACTCGTAACGCGTGCAAATAGCGACAAATGAATAAACAGTAGACAAAAAGTGTCCAAACATCCAAATAACGTTCATAAATAGAGAGAGCATAATTTTATGAATTTTTAGAAACTGGAATCGTCAAATTCGGAGTTTAAATGCAAACGTTATAAGCATTTAAAGTTTAAATAAACCATTAAATAATATTACAGAGAAAAACTTTAGTCCAAAAATTAAATAAAATTCATCATTGGGTAGATCTCAATTTTATACAAATTTAGAAATTTCAATCACTCAAATCGGAGTTAAAACGCAAAAGTTATAAGCGTTTGAAGTTTGAATCAAATTCTGAAATCAATATTTCGAATTAATAAATCATTTTCTTTTTCGGAAATCCATTTATTGCGTCAGCATGACACGTGGACCAACCAGGAGTCGCCACGTCGCCTCGGGTCCATGGACCCGGCGCACGGTTTGGCTCGGTCCACCATGGACTCGGTCCACGGTTTGTGTCGCTGACAGGTGGGCTCTGCCGGTGACGTCGCCAACGGCTCGGCCACCGAGTGGGCTGACAGCGGCCCCACCGTCGGACGTGATGTCATGGTGCTGATTCTTTGGGCCGACGCCGCCGGGCCCCATCGACACCGGGCCCCGCGTGTCAGAGACACGCTCCACGCGCGGGCGCTGACCGCGACGGTCGGCCTCTCGGCCACGTGGCTGGATCTCGGCCGTTGATTTGAAAATCAATGGCCTAGATTGGATCTGGCTTAACGCGTTAAGAAACTACTCGGCTGATCTGGACCGTTCGATCTTGATCGGACGGTCAAGATCTAATCAAAGGATTACAACGCGGCTAACCCTAACCGTTTGATCTAGATCTAACGGCTGAGAATGGATCTGGGATTAGCACGTGGAATCTCACCGGGGGTGACGTGGCGTGATCTGAGCCCTTGGATCTGGATCGGATGGCTGGTGGAGCTCGAGCGACGGCGATGGCTTGCAGCGGAGCTGGTTCACCGGAGATGAGGACGGCGACGGCGTTGCGGGGGTCCTCCGGCGAAGTGAGTGGTGCTCACCGACGCGGCTTGACCTCACGGTTCCGGATCTGGGCTCAACGGCGGCGAAGGACGGCGGACGGCGGCGGAATCAGCGGATCACCGCGACGAAACTGGCTTTCAACGCCGGCGAGTGATTGCGGCGCAACCACGGCGGCTTGAGCAACGTTGGCTAGGGCTACGGGTGCGCACGGAAGTCGGCAACACGGCAGCGGTGGCGGCGCATTAAATAGGGCCCTCGGCATCCGTGAAACGCGCGGAAACCGAGGCCCACTCCGTTGCGGCGGCGAAGTCCGACGGCGACACGGAGAGGGTGACGTTAGTCAACGTCAGCCGTTGGATCAAGATCCAACGGTGCGGGGGTTTGGGTTCGGGTCTGGCTCGGGCGAGTTGGCTGGCTCGGTCGGGCTCGGGCTCGGGTGATGTGGCTCAATCGTGGCCGTTGGATCAAGATCCAACGGTCACGCGGGTTAGGGTTCGACCGAAACGGCTGGCTCGGGTCGGACTCGAGTCTGACTCGGACTCGGGTCCGGTCGGATGAACAGTACAAACCGGTTAGGTTTTTCCAGCGATTAAATAATTCAATTAATTCCCAGAAATTCATTTAATTCATTAAAAATAGCAAAAGACTCAAAAAAATTCCAGAAAAATTCTGGAAAATATTTTGGAGCATTTTGGACTCAAATAAAATGTTTTCAACAAATTTTTATTTGCAAAGTCAAATTCTTTAATTATTTCAAAAGGGGATAAATTCAAATAAATTCCAAATAAATCCAAATAAATTCCAGAAAATTCCAAAAATTCACCAAAGTGCCAAATCACACATGAATTTAAGAAAAGCAAAATTTTGGGGTGTTACATCATCAAAGTTAACTTCAACAGCACGCAAATTGCTAATAATTTTATTAAAGCGTGCAAAGAAATCATCTAGCGACTCACCAGGCTTCATCTCAAATCGCATGTATTCCTTTTTGTAAAGATCTTGACGAACCTCTTTGATAGTGTTAGAACCCTCATGGTAATCACAAAGAGATTTCCATGCCTCATATGCGGATTTGAGATGGATCACACGGTCAAAGTCACTGCATCCGAAGCCTTGGATGATCAAGTTGCGCGCCTGGCTATTTGCTTCAACATGGGCACGATTTGCGTCATTGACGTTGTCGTTCTCAGGGACTTGATATGGCTTGTAAACCTTCTCCCAAACTGTGAAGCCCTACACTTGGATGAACGCCTCCATCTTGGCCTTCCAAAACTGGAAATCAACACTATCGAACACACATGGTTTTGTCGAATAACGATCCATTAATCTAATCACCGGTTAAGATAGATTAGAAAAACCTTGCTCTGATACCACTTATAGGATCGAAGTATACGAATATAGCAATCAGAGGGGAGGGGTGAATAATTGTGCAGAAGCTAAAACCAAATCTTTGTTCTACTAAAAGTTCACCTCAAAACAGAACCAAATTATTGCATCTGATTTGACAAAAACAGAATGACATATGTTCACTAAAACACGAATTTCCGAAAATCCAACTGTCGGAACGATCTGAAATTTGGACACAAAAAACTAAATTCCAATACGAATCGAACCCAAAAAGAATCAGCTCAATCGGACCTACGGATCAAAAGTTATGAACCTCGTAAGCTTGCTGTAACAAAATAAGACGAGAATTGATCTGACCAAAACTTCAAGATTAAGGAAGATCTTCAAAAGATTAATAAACTAAACTTTGAGGAACTCTGAAACAATACCCTATAAAGGTTTTTGATGGATCAAATCAAGATGAAACTCTAAGAACAAAAACCAATCTAAAATTAGAACAAGCATGCAAACAAGAACCAAAACAGGAAACACTGTAGCAACGTGGTTACTATAGCACGCAAGGATCTGGAAGAATTGATCTTTATTTCTTTTGTCTAAAGTACTCCCATCAAAAGAGTACAAACCCTAAAACAAAGCTCTAAGATCTCAATGTCTGTATTGCATAAACAGGAGGCGCCTCCCCCTATTTATAAAGAGCAAACACATAGAGTCCAGAATACAATTCCTACTCCTAATCCTAGAATGAGTCCCACTCCTAATCCTAGAAGGAGTATGTATTCAACACAACTCCACTTGGCCCAACCTGGCCAAATACAGCTCTTGCACGCGTATGGCAACCCAGGCATACTCACGTGACTAACAACTCTTGGATGCGTATGGCCATCATGCCATACTCACGTGACTAACCATTCTTCATGAGCACCGTCCTCTAGCCCGAACATCCCGCATGACATCCTTGACCACCAAGACCTCGATTCATCCCTAAATCTAGTCTCGAACCTCAGTTCCTCCATGAACCTAGTTCCGGTCCTGTCATGGACCACGTTCGCCCTAGAGCAAGACTTGCACATGAACAAACCACAAAACGATTCCGAGAAGAAGTTCGCGACTTGAGTCAACATTAGTCCATGCAAATACTCACACGAGCATTGCATAAGTTCAAAACATGCATTATGAAATTCAAACAAATTTCATAACCACAGATCAATCACCAAACAATTTTCAAAATTACAAAAAATCAACCCCGAGCAAAATACCATTCACGACGGACCAAACAATGGTCCGGCGCACACAGGGTAAAACCCTAGAAAAATCCATTCACGCCAGACCAAACTTCGGTCCGGCGCAACACACGACGGACCAAGAATTTTATCTGGCGCAAACACAAACTCATCCCTTGAAAAAGTCCATTCACGACGGACCAAAAAGATTTCGGTCCGACATACATAGAAACCTTACTGTTTTTTTTAGAAATTTGGTCTAGCACAAAAAGCTTTAAAACATGTTCACGGCGGACTAAAGAAAAGCGGTCCGGCGTACATGCGAAATCAAGCTTCAAAATGCCGTTCACGACGGACCAAAAATTTGGTCTGTCGTACATGGAAGAACTTCTGTTTTTGTGAAACTTGGTCCGGCACAAAACATGTTCACGATGGACAAAACAAAAATTAGTCCGGCGTACACATGAAGAAAGACCTTCATCTCGCCGTTCACGATGGACCAAAACTTTGGTCTAGCGTAGATGCAAAAACATGGTCCGGCGCCAACTGAGAAAACTTGGTCCAGCGTTTAAGAGCAAATTTTGGTCCGGCGCAGATGCCGTTCACCACGGACCAAGAGTTTGGTCCGGCGTAAGCGGTCCGACATAAAATGGGAACTTACTATTTTCTGAGAATTTGGTCCAGCGCATGAAGAGAAACACATGCACATGCACAAAACACATCCTACAAATCCAATACTATCGGGACCCGAATTTGCAAATCCGGACCCTCTATGTATTCTGCACTAGTCCAGGATCACGCTAGTGTACACAGTCTCAACATTGGTAAATATCACAATCATACTCAACGAAATAGTAAAGTATTTTATTTAGAATAACCAAACTGGTTGCTTGACCTTATGGTCAAGTTACAAATGTACGCCTCGCAGGGCGAAAACTCATTCAAAGAAATAACTGCAGCGGAAAAATAAAGAAACGTGTGGCGCCAACCAATATGCCACAGGCAACTAACTGGGCTTTCCCCTAAGTAAACGGCTCCTCCTGAAGTTCCTCCTCCAAAGCTGGCGTAGCCTCTTCTTCAACTGGTGTTGTTTTGTTGCAAGGGGGTGAGTACTTGGTACTCAGCAAGTCATGCACAGAATGCAAGCTACTATTTTACATGCATGGCTTATTACAAAGAATAGGCTAACAGGTTCATTTGCAGTAAAGCAGCATAAGTAATACAGTAATAGATTGCAAAGCTGTAAAAACATTGGTGAAGATAATAACTTTCACAATCATTGCACAAGTAAAGCATTTCACAACCTAAGTCCAATTCCTTGTCCCAACCCAACCATTTACCAAAGCCAAGTTAATTTCATGAAAGTCTAACCCTCGATTGTAATTCCCGAGCAATGTCCAATGCCGCGGACATGGCTATTCGAATAGATTTTTACACTCTGCAGAGGTTATACACTTTACCCACAAGATACAGTCAAACACCACAAAGGCGAGTGTCCGTAACAAAGCCTTTCCAATGCCTATCTAAACCCAGTACTACTCGCTAAGGTTTCAACACTGGTGGGACTGGTTACCACATCCAGGGCCCCCCTCTTGCGCCATGTGAGCCACCCGTGCGAGGACTGGTTACCACTACTCGGGCATCACATCACCACAATAGTACTAAAGTTTAGAATCAACAAATTAATCAGCTAGGTACGTCCCATTCCAGACTTGTGGTTGTATGAATGACTCAATTCAAAGGTTTGCAAGGTTAAGTCCTTAATTGACTAGGGCAAGACTACCCGAAGAACCAAAATGACTTTCCCGATACCAATCCTGGCCCACCTAATCAAACTTGCCACTTGCCACGGTCTACAGCATTTTATCAAACCCAGTTGATTACCATGCACCACGTGCCATCAACGTCATCATCAATAACACATGACACTTTTCCAAATCATGTTCCATAACTCATTAAGTCAACATTAATATCTAATTATCCAAAATTATGTCATGGCTACGTGGTAGGGCTAAGCATTATACTACAGCGGTCTAATTTCCCATGTTGGCGACTTAATAATGTCCAACTAAATAATCCACAACTAGGGTGAAAAAGGGTTCCATGGCACACAATTATTTATGTCAAGGTGGCATACAACAAATTTCGCTTTTAACTAATTCCCAAAAACAATTAAAGCAATTTCTAATTAAATTAGCATGCAATAAATTGAATCAAAATAATTTTCAAAGTCGGAACAACATGGTCAAAGCATAACTTGCCTTCAAAAAGTACTTGTTCTTGGTCTTGAGCTGGCTCCTGGGTCAAAACTTCATCTTCGAAACCTTCGGGCACTTCAACGTCTGCTCGTATCGTGTAAAAATAGCAATAACATAAACAAACAGTAGACAAAAAGTGTCCAAAAAGTCAAATAGAATTCATAAACAGAAAGAGCACAATTTTATAAATTTTTAGAAATTTGAATCGTCCAAATCGGAGTTAAAATGCAAAAGTTACAGCATTTTGAAGTTTGAATAAATCAAATAAAAGAAAAACCGAATTAATTGAATTATTTTTCTAAAGGAAATTCGGTTTATTGCGTCACTATGACGTCAGCGTCGACGTGGCGCAATCTGGTGCTAACACGTCAACTTGGATCTACGGACCCGGTCCACGGTCGCGCTCGGTCCACGGTGGATCGATCGAACTGCGTGCGACATCGACACGCGGCCCAGTGTCGGCGACACGCGCGCTGCAGCGCCGCGGCGGGCTAGCTGGTGCCACGCGGTGCAACGCAGATGGATGCGGTGCGGCGCAATCCTGCCCGCACGCTCAAAAATCGACGGTGTGGATCCCATGCGACGTGGCATGATCCGGCGGCCAACGCGCGTACGAAACTACACTATTGGATCTAGATCCAACGACCAAGAGAGGGCCTAACGGTAATAGTATGCATCGACGTGGTTTAATCCTACCCGTTCAAATTTGAATCTATGGCTGAGATCTAACCTAGGTCAAGACTGTTATGCACTACGTGGCTTAATCTGGTACGTCGATTCTAGACCAACGGTTGTTAATGGATCTAAACGGTAACACGAGATCTAACCCTAGCCGTCTGATCTAACATCTACGACCTAGATTGCATCTAGCCTAGGTCATCTACGGTACAGGGTCAAGGCGACGTGGCTTTACCTCGGCGGCCAGATCTGGATCGGGCGGTCGAGATGCTTCGCGGGCGTTGATGGCGGCGCGGTTGCGTGCGGCTGCCGGGGCTGGGGAAGATGACTTCGGTCTCGACGTCTCGGGGCAGATCCGGCAAGGCGACGGTGTCCCACGGGCGCATCACGGGATGGAGGTTCCGAAGCCGGCCTCCAATGCGGCGGAGAAGGGCTATCGGTGCCGGAGAAGACGAAGAACCCGCAGCGGCTCCGCCCAACTTCAGCGGGCAATTGGACGCGGGCGGCAGCGGCTCGAGCAACAAGGGGTGGGGCGTTTGGTGTGCACGGCAAAGGTGATCCTCGGAAGCCGGCCACCGCTTTAAATAGCCTAGGCGTTCGCGCAAAACCCGGAACCCTAGCCCCACACGGCGGCGGATTCTGAGCTCCAGGCGGAGACTGGCGACGCTACGTGGCGCAATCCGGTGCACCCACGCAGCCACGATCGGGCGGCCCGAGCGCACGGGCGACGCGGCTGGCTGCTGGCCGTTGGATCAAGATCCAACGATCGCGGTTTAGGTTTAGGGTTAGGATTCGGATGCGGTTGGACCAAGTCAAGTGGCGCGGTCTGGCTTGGGTCGGACCAACAATACTTGACCCAAGGGATTTAAATAACAATTTAAATAACAAATTAAATAGCAGAAGCTTATTTAATTCGGGAAAAATAGTAAATTGCTCAGAAAAATTCTAGAAATTATTTCAGGGTATTTTGGGCTCAAATAAAATATTTCCAATAAAATTTTATTTGAAACTTTTAAATATATAAATAATCAAGTAAATGACTTAATCCAAATAAATCCCAAAAATTCCAAAAATTCACAAATACACTTTCAATTTATCAAGAGCAAAAAATTGGGGTGTTACAAATACTAAGCCAATCTTTTAGCACATGATTTCACACTGAATCTAATCTCAAACCTCAGTTCCTCCATGAACGTAGTTCCGGTCCTGTCATCGACCACGTTCGCCCTCGAGCAACACCTGCACATGAACAAACCACAAAACGATTCTGAGCTCAAGTCCGCGACTTGACTCAACATTAGTCCATGCAAATACTCACACGAGTATTGCATAAGTTCAAAACATACATTATGAAATTCAAACAAATTTCATAACCACAGATCAATCACCAAACAATTTTCAAAATAACAAAAAATCAACCCCGAGCAAAAAACCGTTCATGCCGGACCAAACATCGGTCTGGCGCAACTCACGATGGACCAAATATTTGGTCCAGCGTACATGCGAAAGTCTTAGTTCAATTAAGAGAAAATATGTTCAAAAACACGTTCACGACGGACCAGATTTTTGGTCCGGCGTACATGCAAAAACAATGCTCAAAAATGCGTTCACGACGGACCAAGAATTTGGTCCGGCGTGCATGGTCCGGCGTAACATAGAAGCTTATTGTTTTTCAACAAATTTGGTCCGGTGCATATAAACTCAAAAATTCCTTTTACGGCGGACCAAAAAGCTTTTGGTCCGGCGTACATGTGCTATCAAGGACAATTTGTCCGGCGCCAAACACGTTCACGTCGGACCAAAGTTTTGGTCTAGCGCAATAGCGAAAATCGGTCTGGCGCAGAAGGGAAACACATTATTTTCAGAATTTGGTCCGGCGCATGCACAAGCCAATTTTTTAGTTATAAGCCAATTTTTCAGCATCTAGATCACAAATCTACGCGAGATGGATCTGATACCACTGTTGAGAAACGCGGTATGCTATTCTAGCACAAATTAAAATTTCTACCGCAAAACTAGAAAAGCTACTCGCAAGAAGGTGATCATATATCAATTACCACTAGACGCGCAGTTGCGGAATCCTTCGCACGTTGATGTAGTGGATCGTTCTTGGCGTGGATTGTCCTCACCGCGGATTGTTCTCGGCGTGGATCGTCCTCACCGCGGATCGTCCTTGCCACAAATCGTCCTCGCTGCGGATCGTACTCACCGCGGATCGTCCTCGCCGCCGATCATCTTCTCCATGCCGCAGTTGCAGCAGCGTCAACACAGTAGTCCACACGTCCGTGGATGGAACGCCGTGCGTCGGCGTGCAAGCGCCGTGTCGCTCGGCAGGGGCAACGAGAGGTGGAGGCTAGGGTTCTGGACGAAAAAGATGTGTGATGCCCACCCTTCTCCTCTCCTTATATAGCCACGCGATGAAACCCTAAGCCAGGGCCCATCAACGCATTAAGCCCACGAGGTCCATTAATTACGGATCCAATCCGAATTAATGCGTCCCAGCCCGTTAAGTGTGTGACCCTGTAGGTTCATGCGCATTTGGACTTAGATTCGGAAAACCCTTTTCTAATCCAATAGTTGGTAACGACTCCTTGCAGAGCATGCCAACTCCCAAATGCATATGATCAAAGTACTAATGTACTAATCCCTTTGCCAAACTATATGAAGATCGAACTCAAGGCGAGAAGTATGTCATCCTTTGACAGTTCAATCCATCTCTCGTATCCGTGATATATTAATAAGTTGTGATTGTGAGAGGAACCGCCCAGATCGTCGTCGGGCTATTAGAAGGTTTGCCGCTCTAATCGGATTTGGAGGCTAACAAGGGATCGCTGGAAGCGCTCGTGGTGTTAGCACCCAAGCCCAATTGAAACAGACTTCGAAACCCTTCGAATAACTCGACGACAACCCCGGTATGCGACCCGAAGCTCGCCCAGGATCCCCACATACCGGTTTACAGCCATGTATCACATCAATTTGCATAAAGGGGGCAACGAACTCGAGGACCCCACAACCAGACACGCGCGGAAGCAAAAACCAACCAAACCAAACCCCGGCACGAAGACAAAACCTAGACAAAGGTACCAACTACTCAACCCACACCCGACAACCACTAAACCACAGGAATGAAACAAAACAACGAGAGTGACACCAATGCATAAAAGAGCTGCGCGAAGGCAACCAAGCGTTCAACAAGTAAAAACATGGTTCACCCAGTCTATACAACAAAAGGATCTACGACTATCAACTAAACCCAAAAGCAAAGCCATTCCGGAAGTGTTCTACCTCTGAACACTCCCGGGCGTGTA
Organism: Rhipidocladum racemiflorum; assembly: GCA_036346355.1. Taxonomy (NCBI): domain Eukaryota; kingdom Viridiplantae; phylum Streptophyta; class Magnoliopsida; order Poales; family Poaceae; genus Rhipidocladum; species Rhipidocladum racemiflorum. The sequence goes on along the minus strand of CM070586.1, from coordinate 10,186,685 downwards.
CGATGGCAGTAGCCTCTACTCGGTGCCCTGCCCGGTCACCGATAGGCAGTAGGGGTAGAACTCACACCCCGCTGGATCCTCACCTGCAAAACCACAACAGCAGAAGCCTGAGTACGGAAGGTACTTGCAAGTCTTACCCGTGGTCCATATATGACCGACTCGAATGGAGTATGCATTTGGAAGTAGCAAGGAAATCAGCTGAAGGTAAAAGTGTGGAAAGATTAACTTTGTTTGTTGTTTAGTAACACTATTCAATTCGCAATTTAAGCAGTTGTAATTACACCTATTTCTAGAGTGGAGTTCAACATTCAACATTCCCAAAGCAGCGGATCTCATAACATTTTCGAGCTCAAGCCCAAAGGCGAACTTCAGTTCAAGTATTTACTACGTGTAGTAACAAATAACCAAGCGTGCTCATATCCGAGAGCTCGGCAATTCGAATCGCTTAATTAACCCTTCAGGGAAGCATTGACCGCACGACATGTGCCACGAAGGAACCTCATGTCAACCCCCTCCCACCCATACCAATTCGTTGGGGCATCTTCATGCGGTCTGAGCACCTAGCACCCCCTCAAGCGGCCCAAGCCCGGTTTGGCCCTCGAGAGTCGGCTTAAGCCTCGCCCTCAACCACGTCTAACCACATGAGGTCATGGCCCATCGAATGGCATGCGATGAAAGAGCGGCTTACCGTACCATAATCGGGCATGCAATCAACCAATTGGTGCTCGGCCACAGTTAAACATCGGATCAGTCCTTAACGGACTCAGGCGGGACTACCACATTTGAGTCTCCTTACCCAAATGCCCAACTCTCCCTCCCGGTCTCCAATTATACCTTTTCCACAACATAACCATAACCGAAACATCCCAGAGACGGTAAATTGTACAATCTCAAGCAGTGGAGCCATCCACCACTTGGCCCAATCCCGACCTCTAAGCATACTAAGCACGGCACAATTTATACCAATAATCTAGTTCCAACGGAGGTATTCAACAAGTGACAAGGAAGGTACGTGCAGCAATTAGGGTCTAGCCTATCCCACGTTTTAATTCCTAATGCAACACTTAATCACCCAAATAAGCAGTTTATTCTCAAAAGTAAATTACACATATGGTTCAAGATGCTTAGGTGCTTGCCTTGTGCTTCCCCTGGCGGATCGACGACAAGTTGCTCGTCGGCAATCCCCTCAACCACGGTCACGTCGGTCACCGCGGTCTCGCTCTCTACACGATCATAATGCATGAATAAGATGCATGCAATGCAATGAAACAAAACACAAATGCAAAACAACGGAATACAACAACTTCCCCCACCGAACAGACCAGGTAAACCCGGACAGTCTGGGTTTAACATCCAGACAGTCCGGATAACCCGGATACTCCGGGCCACCAGGCCGGACACTCCGGATTGCCCAGGACTTGGGAGATGGCGCGAAATGTGGAGGTTCTCCCAAGTCACACGGCGCCGCAAGGGCCCGATCTACCACTCTCCCACACAGAACTAGGCCGGAGAAGCCCAAAGCTAACCCAAACCATGACGGAACGAGGCACACTTGGGTAGCTCACGGCCCAAACTCAACCCGGTGCTTAGAACGGCACCAACCAACCCTGATCTACAACCCTAACACCCAACATTGCCTAAACCAACCTCCAACCCATCCACCCACCAAAACCCTAACCTACCCCAAAGTTACCCCAACCCCAAACCCGCAAACCTAACCACCAAAACCAATCCCCAAGGAAGCCCTAGAACCCAAGAATAGACTCCAAGAGGAGACCTCACCTTCAAGAGGGACGAAGGAGAGGGAGGGGAAACCGGGTGGAGCGGAGAAGACACCGGCTTGGAGAGGAACTTGAGTTCACCGGGGTGAGGAAGTCGCAGGGGGGGCACGGGAGGTCATCGGAGTCGTGGGTGGGGTGGAGGAGAGACACACGGGCAGTGGAGAGCAATGGGTGGAAGAAGGAATGAGTGAGGAGCCACGAAATGGAGTTTTTATACCAAACCCCCGCACGGTCCGGACTCTCCGGACATTTAACCCGGAGACTCCGGGTTGGGGTCTTCGGTAGAACTAATTTCGGACACCCCGGGCACTCCGGACAATTTGGTCCGGATACTCCGGGTTGAGGTGTTCGGTAACACTAACTCGGATACTTCGGACATTTTGTCCGGACATTCCGGGTTATATCCGGATACTCCGGACAATTAATCCGGATACTCCGGACAATTAATCCGGATACTCCGGATGTCCTAGAGTTTAGAAGTTGAGGGCCTTGATAGATTGACTTCTCAATCACGGCATGGTCATGCACTTCCTTAATCATATCACACGAGTGGCCTAGATATATATCTCCGTTACACTGGAGTGGCAAATTCCATCTTGACTGCTCACTTCCCTGTTCATGTTTCTTAGTAAACATGAAAGCTACCTTTATAACTATCCGGTTAGGAAATAGTGTTTGGTAACCCCAAGGTAAACTATTACATATGTAGGGAATGTGACAATCTCAGGTCTAAGGATCATACATCTACTATGTATGAGATACACTGATGACACATAAGAATGTAACATTCTCGCATTGTCTCATTGTGGGTCTATCTAACCCATGTTCTTCAACATGTGTTCACAATGTATTGATGATATCTCCATATCCCATGATCTATGAAACATGATTATCGATCAGTACATGTGCTGATCCATTCATAGTCCACTACGATGATATCCGATCAGAGATACTTACAGAATTATATCAATGAGTAGAGAGTTTCATAAGCAAGTCACATACTTACTGATCAATATAATGATATACATTCATTGGACCAATAATCATATTATTATTCATAAACATAGTCATGTTACAATCATCTATATGACTGCCTCAAGGGCATAACACTAACAGGAGCTTCCCCAAGCCGGCCTCCTCATCCTCCTTGAAGTGGCAACATCAGCTTCCTCCTTTTCCCCTTAGTGAGCAATGGAGGTGAGGGTTTTTGGCTTCTAGGTTTTGTGTGATGCTCTTAGGGAGGGAGTTCCTGGTTTTTGCGTGCTGTAGGGTTCATAGATTTGAGGTTTTTGGAGGGAAATGGTAGCTCTAGGGTTTGGGGGGGAAATTTCTGGTTTTGGGCTGTGCATTGCCCGACTGTTAGAGTGTGATTCGAGGGGGTTAGAAGCATTTTTCTGTTTGGCCGACTGTAGAATAAGTTGTAGATCTTCATTTCCCCTTTAATTTGCTTACAGAAACACTAAATTCCATTCAGCTAATCAAAGTTATGCTCTTTTTAGTGCGGGCTGTTCTGAATGTGAATGTATTGGTAGCTGAAATGTTCAACTATTGTTCATGGCTAGATGCAGGCCAATTTACACCTTTCATTTGCCTAGAGAAAGTTAGAAAACTTTATGTATATTAAGAAAATGTATTTGTTCACTTGATTTGGATTCAAGAAGCAAAAGTTGTGCTATTGTGAAGTTGCTGTCCTAAAATGGAATCTGCTTCATGTTTAGAGTTTTAGACTAAGATTCAGAATACGATTTGAGGACCTTAGAGCCATCTCCTGAATCTTTGGCTATAGATAAAATTGAATATATTGGTCTTAAGTTTCATTAGAAACTGAGATTACTCAATTTGGTTCAACCATTTGAAAGTATGCTTGATTTACTATCTGCTGTTCGAGTTCTGAACTAGTTAGCAGTATCACTTTTGCTATGTGATTTAAGGCAAGTTGGAAACCGAATTGGAATTTCTAATTCCCTATAGATAGATGGGAAATTTTATGTAGATGCTGAAAATGTCTTCATTTGCTTAATATGAAGTTGTATAGCAATAGTTATGCTGTGATGAAGTTAGCTATCCAAACTAGTTGTCAGAAATTCAGATATTTGGGGCAAATTTGGACTAAAGTTCATATTGAGTTTTGAGGATCTTTTGCTTATCTCTTGATTTTTTGGCTGTAGAATAAAAGGTAGCTTATCCTCTTGTGGTCATTTAGGGCACAAGAACGCAATTTTTGTTTTAGTCCATCAAAAGTTATCGCTGTTTGAGTGCCTGGTGTCCGGGGTCAATTCCTGCTAACCGTAGTTGAGAGTTGTTTTGTGCTCGGCTAGTAGAGGCTGAGTTAAAGTGTTTAAATCATCAAATGTCTTGAGTGCATGAAATTGAGATGGATTAATTGGGAAAGGATTAATTGGTCTATTTGAGGAAGTTTAAAGTGGGGTTTAGCATAGGAGCGAAAGTGTATTGTTATTGGTCACTTGAAACGTGATTTGCATTGTTTTGAGATGAATGCATATATGTTCTTGTGGGAGACATAGGAACTGGGGGTACGTGTGCGGATCCAAGAAGACCAGACGAGATGAATAAAGCCCTGCACACATGTCACGAAGGTCCACCTATTGTTCCGTTACAACTAAAGTAAGAGATTGTAATCACAGGGGAAATCACCTAGGATAAGGAAAGATATGTTTCCTTTACTTCTAATCAACTCGGACCCATGCTTGTGTAACTGAGTTGGACTCCCCCCTATATATAGAGGGACGTGAGGACATTAAAGAGACCAGATAATCCTAGAACACAGGACTAGGGTATTACCTCCACCGCAGAGGGCCTGAACCTGTCTAAACTCTTGTCTTGTGTTACCATCGAGTTCCTGATCCAGCGCCTTGCCCCACAAATTCACACCCCCTAAGATTATTGCCGACACCAAACGTCGACAGTTGGCGCGCCAAGTAGGGGAAGCGCGAAGATCAATGTAGGCGATCTTGATGGCTTTCTGAAACGGCATCACCTTCGCTCCAGGCCAGGTTCTTTGCTTCGGAAGTCTACGCTTCTGTAGGATCGAAGTATACGAATATAGCAATCAGAGGGGGGGTGAATGATTGTGCGGAAGCTAAAACCAAATTCTTGACCTATTAAAATTTCACCCCTAAAACAGAACCAAATAATTGCCTCGTTTTCGACAAAAACAGAATGACAGAGGTTCGGTAAAACGCGAATTCTCAGAGATCCAACCGTTAGATTGATCTGAAATTTGGACACAAGAAACTAGATTCCAATACGAATCGAACCCAAAAAGAATCAGCTCGATCGGACTTACAGATCAAAAGTTATGAGTTTCGCAAGCTTGCTGATCCAGAACTTGACGAGAATCAATCTAATCAAAACTTCAAGATTAAACAAGAACGACAAAAGATTGATCAACTAGACTTTGAGAAACACTAGATCAATACCCTAGAGAGGTTTTTGATGGATCAAATCAAGATAAAACTTAAAGAACAAAAACCAATCTAGAACTAGAACAAGCATGCAAACAAGAACCAAAAAGAGAACGTTGAAGCAATGCGGGAACTAGAAGAATTGATCTTTATTTCTTTTGTCTAAAGTACTCTCATCAAAAGAGTACAAACCCTAAAACCAAGCTCAAGGCTTGATGCGCTTAGCTCTGCTTGGTGCCTTTCAACAGAGACCCCCACCTATTTAAAGCACCAACCCACAAGGAGTTACGAATACGATTCCTATTCCTAGAAGGAATCCGTATCCAACACAACTCTACTTGGCCCAACTTTGGCCGAGTACAACTCTTACTGCCAGCGTATGGCAACCCTACCATACTCATGTGACTAACACTTTGCACGCGTATGGCCACCTGCCATACTCACGTGATTAACACTTTGCACGCGAATGACCTCCTGCCATTCTCACGTGACTAACCATTCTTCATGTGCACCATTCCCTTAGCCCGAGCGTCCCGCATGACATCCTTGACCACCAAGACCTCAGTTCCTCCTGAACCTAGTCCCGAACCTCGGTTCCTCCATGAACCTAGTTCGGTCCCATCATCGACCACATTCGTCTTCGAGCAATACGCACATGAACAAACCACAAAACAAATCCGAGCAAAAGTCCACGACTTGACTCAAGGTCAATCCATGCAACTACTCACATGAGCATTGCATAAAGTCCACTTCAAAACACGCATCATGAAATCATCACAAATTTCATAATTTCAAATTCAAACCATTTCAATTTTGCTCAAAACCGCCAAAAGCATGTGTATGTGAGACCAAAACATTTGGTACATCATACATGGGAAGTATGAGTTTGCTATCAACATGTGTATGATGACCAAAGAGTTTGGTACATCATACATGGAAAAATGAGATCGCCCAAAGCATGTGTATGATGGACCAAAATCTTTGGTCTGTCATATATTGAAAACGAAGTCACCAAAGCACATGTATGATGAGACGAGAAAATTTGGTCCATCATACATGGAAAAACGCGATTTCTTGTACAAGCGTAAAAGCATCAAAATCACGTTTATGACAGACCAAAAGTTTGGTCCGTCATACATGCAGCAGCGATTTTTAGTTATTTGGTTGGCGCAAATGCAAAGTTTCTGTTTTGGATGTTTGAATGTTTGGTCCTTCATGCAAGCAATTTTGCAAGGTTAATCCTAACCAATTTTTCAGCACAAGATCAAGCCAAATTTTCATCACATGATTCACAATCTCCCCTTGATGAAAACATTGGCAACACCACTTTAGATTTGAACATTGGCATTCTCTTTTTTAAAAGATTTTGAGATCCAAAGGATTAACACCAAAACAGAACCTCCCCTTGACAAAAGGCAAAACAAAATCTCCCCGAGAATGAAAATGTGTGTGAATGTGCAATGTGTCCAGAATTCCAAAATTCTCCAAACTTTTCCCAAAAGCTCAAATTTCCAAAAAACTTTTCCCTTTTTTCTTTGAACTTCTCAAATATTCCCAAAATATCTCCCCTTTGACAATGGATTCATCAAGAGTACAAAAGAGAGAATTTGTTCAAAATTTTCTTGTAGCAAAGATTTCACAAGGAGAAACAAGGGAGTGCCAAGATAGGAAAAGATGAGCTCATTCGATCATATAACCTTATATATCACATAATATGCAAAATACATGATCTTGAAGTGATTTTAACAAGTTAGGGAATGACATGCATCTCAACCTCAATTTAGTCAACTATAGCCAAGTACTAAGCAAGATCTTAGCAGAAAAAGCAAGGCTTTAAAAAAATTGAAGCAACTAACAACTTAGGGCGAGCAAGTAGTTTCAACTCCAATCTAGTAGACCAATTTAATCTTTAAACAATAAATCGCATGTGGCATGCTTGAAGCATACTTCTTTTATTTTCTAGGAGTGGCATGCTTGAAGCATACATCTTATCTTTTGAGGGAATGGCATGCTTGAAGCATACATCTTATTTTTTAAGGAAAGCATGCCTGAAGCATACAACTTGAAGCTTTTGCTTTTAACACCCCTTTTTTTATTCCCTTTTCTTTTTTCTTTTTCTTTGATTATAAACATGCAAAAATGATTAAATGGTCTTATGAAAGAGTAAAGTTGAAACCACACTTGCTTCATAGCCCAAATTTGTCAAGAGGATTCAATATCAAGCCTAGAAGAGTAAGATATCACAGTATTTAGCTATAGGCAATCGGATCGGGAATTTCGCAATGTCATTCTTAGTTCAAGTGAGACAATTTAGATTATCATATATTAGCTCAATTATATAGTATATAAAGAAATATGATAAAGTGAGCTCATCAAGTGAAAGAACTTGGCAAAGAAACTCCCCCTCAAAACAATCCCATTGGATGAACAATTCCAAGTTCTCCCCGAATAAAAGCAAAACGAGAAGAAGACAAAGGTTTTGTGAAAATGTCTGCCAATTGATGTTCAGTATCCACATGATGAAGCACAATGTTGCCTTTTCAACATGATCTCTATGAAAGTGAAATCTGATGTGAATATGTTTGGTTCTTGAATGTTGCACAGTGCTATTATCAATGCAAATTGAACGTGTGTTATCACTCATAATAGGAACACTATCCAATATAACCCCATAATCTTTAAGTGTAGCTACTATCCAAAGAATTTGAGAACAACAACTAGCAGCTGACCACATATTCAGATTCAGCAGCTTGATTGTGCAACAGAAGATTGCTTTCTAGATGACCATGCAATGAGAGAATTTCCCAAGAAGTGACATGAACCAGAAGTGCTCTTCCTATCAATTCTACATCCTCCAAAATCAGCATCGAAAAAGATCTCAAACTAATGCATGAGGAAGCGAAAGCCAAATGCCAAAATCTTGAGTTCCATGAAGATACGAAAATCCTTTTTAATGACTTGTCGATGTGAAGCACGTGGGGAAGCTTGAAAGCGAGCACACAAGCACACACGACAAATTGTATATCCGGCCTTGATGCGTTGAGGTACAAAAGTGAACCTATCATGCTTCTATATTCCTTTTGATCAACCGGCTCACCATCTTCATCGAGGTCAAGTGCGCAAGTGCTCTCCATAGGTGTCATGATCGGCTTGCTGTTTTCCATCCCAAAGCGATGTAGCAAGTCTCTTGTATATTTGCTTTGATGCACAAAAGTACCATCCTTCGTTTGCTTGATTTGAAATCCCAAAAGTATGTCACTCACCCATCATACTCATCTCAAACTCCTTCCTCATTGTTTACGAAAACTCGGACACTAAAACATGAGATGAACCACCAAAGATAATATCATCAACATAAATCTGAGCGAATAGTTGATCATTGCCTTGCTTGAGTAAAAAGAGAGTTTTGTCAACCTTTCCCATTAAAAAGCCCTTTTCAAGTAAAAGGTTTTTAGCCTATCATACCATGCTCTAGGGGCTTGTTTCAAACCATACAAAGCTTTTGTTAGTTTGAACACATGATTTGGAAACTTTGGATTTTCAAAACCAGGTGGTTGCTTGACATAAACCTCCTCATTTATGTAGCCATTCAGAAAAGCACTTTTCACATCCATTTGATACAATTTGAAACCTTTGGATGCAGCAAAAGCTAAAAGGATTCTAATGGCTTCAATTCTAGCACCAGGAGCAAAGGTTTCATCAAAATCTAAGCCTTCAATTTGAGTGTAACCTTGAGCAACCAATCTAGCCTTGTTTCTAACAACAACACCATCCTCACTTTGTTTATTTTTGAAAACCCATCTAGTTCCAATAACATTAAAATCTGGAGGTGGTGAGACAAGTTTCCAAACTTTATTTCGTTCAAAATTCTCTAATTCTTCATGCATGGCATTGATCCAAGATTCGAGATAATGCATGAGATATATCTTTGGGTTCAAAAGAAGCAACTAAAGCGAGAATGAGTATGAGTGTCGAATGAATAAACCTGGATCGAGTGACTCTCTCATTTAGGTCTCCAATCATTTGTTCAGATGGATGCATTTTACGAATGTGTAAGGGAGCATTGGCTTTTGAGACTTCTCCTTCTCCTTCTTCATTTTCAGCATGTACAGATGATGTTGTAGCTTGAGGATGGTTAGCTGTAGGTGATGTAGTAGTAGGTGCCAAAGGTGCTATGACTTGTTGTGCATTAGAAAGAGTCAAGACCTCATCTTCAACATCATCATTATCTTCAAAGATTTTCTCCCCCTGAACATATGCTTTGTACTGCATTGCTTGGACTAGTGCCTGGACTAGCCTCATCAAAAGTAACTTCACAAGTTTCCACAATTGTGTTAGTCTCCAAAACAAGCACCACGATAGCCACAGTATGAGCAGGATATCCATGAAAATGCCATCAGTTGATCTAGCTTCAAATTTATCAAGATTTCCAGATTTCAAGACAAAACATTTGCATCCAAAAACTCGAAAGTGAGAAGCAGAAGGTCTATGTCCAAACCGAAGCTCATATGGAGTCTTACCCAATTTTGATCTCGAAACACACGGTTTGAAACATAACAAGCGGTTGAAATCGCTTCAGCCCAAAAATTTCGAGGAGAGTGATGCTCATCTAGCATAGTTCTAGCCATTTCAACTAACGTTCTATTTTTCCTTTCAACTACACCATTTTGTTGAGGCACTCTAGGAGATGAAAATTGATGATCAATTCCTTTTCAGCACAAAAGAGATCAAAGGAAGCATTTTTGAATTCAGTTCCATTATCACTTCTAATAGCTTTGAGAGCTCCTGGATGGTCAACAAAAGCCTAAGAACAAGACTTCTAAAATGACTAAAAGCCTCATCCTTAGATGCCATAAAATACACCCAAGAGTATCTAGAAAAATCATCAACAATCACAAGCACATACCGTTTGCCTCCAAAGGATTGAACTCGAGATGGTCCATTGTATCAAGATGTAGAAGCTGTCTGGAGGCGTTTGTCATCACCATGGTAAGAGGTGGATGTGAACACTGCAATCATCTTACCATGTCTACAAGAAGAACATACTAGATTGCTATCACCCTTAAGCTTAGGCAAGCCACGTATAAGATCTAAACCACTTACACGAGTAAGATGATTAAAACCAACATGACCAAGTCTCACGATGCCAAAAGAATAAATCTTTAGAAACATTGGCAATTAGACACCTATGCTTAAAAGAAGGTGATGCATCAAAATCAGCTTTAAAGACTCTTCCAAAACGAGAAATTTTGAACACAAGATCACTGAAGCATCTAGCACTTTGCATTCATTTTTCTTAAAGCTTATCTCAAGATCTTCATCAAGCATTTGAGAGACAGAAAGCAAGTTATATTTCAAATTTTCAACAAGAGCTACATCTTTGAACATAAACTTATCACTTACCTTTATTGTACCTTTTGCCACAACAGAAGAGGAAGAAGCATCTCCAAAAGTAACACTTTCGGCCACGAGATGCACGAGTGAGGAGGAGAACCAATTCTTATCACCGGACATGTGGCGTGAGCATCCGGAATCCACTAGCCATATGTTCTCCTTCCTCGCGAGAAGCCTACATAGCAAAACATGTCGAGGTCTCGATCTTGGGGTTAGGAATGAGATTTTTGGGAATCGATCTTGAGACACACGACGCACAACAAGAGGGGTACAACACGATAATTTTTATGCACAAAATCAGATTTGCCTTTTCCCATGTTTCTAGGAGCAGAAGGTGTTTTCATCACTCTAGGCGCATAAAAATGTGCTTTGCTGAAATTTGACCTAGCCTTAGTTCTTTCCTTCTTTTCTTTGTTTGGCTAGTCTAAAGCAAAAATCTACTAAGTGTCCATCTCTACCACAATGAGTGAAAGTGTACTTGACATGATGTTTAGCTTTAACAGTAAAAGAACATTTTGCATTCATCATAGTAGAAGATAAAAAACCAGAAGATTGAAAAGCAATTTTCTTAGTCTCATTAGATAACTCAATTTTGCAAGGAGCCTGAACAACAGTGAGAGGTTTAGTTTCATATGTGGCATAAGGATCAAAACCTAAACCTCTCTTGTTTGTGCTAACCTTAGATTGATCCAAAATCATGTTCAACTTCTTCTTGCCATTAGTGAAACGTTCCAAAGAATTTTGCAAGTAATCAACTTTCTTAGCAAGCGTTAAACAATTATTGCGAGGAACATCTACTTTTCCTTTTTGCTTGCGACAAGTTGAGCATGAGAGAATTTCATGTGAAAGCAAATTATCAGTTAATTGAGAAACCCTAGCATTTGCATCTTTCAATTTTAATTCAAGAGTTGAGCATTTAGAACAAGAAGTTGAACTATGCAAATCATCGATTGGAATGACTAGCATGTACAACATGTTTCTCATTTTTCTCATTTAGATGCAACAAAAGAGCATGTTCTTTCCTAAGCAAGGTGAGCTCATTGTAAATTAAGTCACAAGATTTGCAAGTATCATCACTAGGAATCAAAGTCTTAAGTCTAGCAATTTCAGCATTCAATGATTCAATAATGAAATCATGTTTCTTAATTTTCTTATCACGTTTGTCAAGCAATTTTCCAAGACGAGCAACAGCAATAGCTAATTCATCATAAGAGGGATCTACCTCATTGAAGTCGCTGTCGTGGTCGTCCTCGGTGAAGCTATCCTTGCTGCTTGCCATGAGACATAATCCTATCAAATCATGCTTGCTTGGAGTTGCATCATCTTCGCTTGTAACACCCTACAAATCTAAACTGTCGTACAAGAAAAATTTGACAGCATCTCTCCTAAAATTAGGACAAAACGGAAGCGACAACAAGATTCATAATAACCATTATAAACAGGAATAACATAAAAGCATCAATACTAGAGATAACAAGTCTAAATCAACCAGAAAACAAACATAAACGTAAAACAACTCCAAAGAGGACATCAACAGGTCTATGATTAATAAAATTTCAGCAAGCTAATGAATTATTAAATGCACTAGTCCATGTGATTCGTGATGACCCCGGAGGGTTGATTGTGCTACTAAGCCCACCCTTCAAGCTTACGACTCGCGAGAACTACCTGAAAACAACAAAATAACAAGGGGTGAGATTGGGTAATCTCAGCAAGCGGAACAACTTCTAACAAATAACACAGCCACAGTAAAACTAGCATACCAAATTCCTCATATACAATACCACATCAAAGAGTCCACATTCCTCATATACAATACCACAACAAAGAGTCCACATTCCTCTTATCCAATACCACATTACGGAGTCCACACAACCTCAGTAAAATGCATATGATTGTGCACATGCTTATGCCATGATCCTCCTCACCGTGCCCTTTCGGGGAACACACGGTGTTGTGCACTCTGATCGCGCACGCTGGCGTCGACAAACTTCCAATGCATGATTATGCAGTTAATGCTTCATGCATAAATACATTCATAACTTCCCACTCTGAATCCACATGCTTGCATACCATCAAATAACATGGATAAAATGCGAACATCATTGAGATAGAATACCTCAACAATTCATCTTGCAAACAACATCTTTCTTCATTCTTACTCATGATTCAAAAGCCAAACAACCACATCACAATGCAGGATAGGATATTGCAATCTCATAAACAAGTAGTTAAACCATGTAGGTGTGCTGCAATTAAGGTTTATATTGAAGACGAAACAAATAGCGGGTTATAGTTTAGCAAGACCGCTACTTCCACTTGCCTTTACCGACGTGGATGACGAGTCTAGTTGCGTCCAGAAGGGGCACCACCTGAACAAGCATACTTTCAGTATATAATAACACCACAATTGATCACACAATTCAAACACGCGTTTCCTACAACCCGTTCCCCTTTTAAACACCGAAAACCCCGATCTGTCCGGATCGAACAGCAGCAACCTCTCTTCCCAATTTCGTATCTTTTTTTCTACTGTTCATAAAAATACAGAAAAATTAAAGTAGCTAGATATTGACGATATCTACAACTTTCATGAAGATCAAAAATTTCAATTCCACTGTTAAATATGCCTAAACAAACTTCCAACACAGTGGACAAAATCTGTTTCCAGATTCTGTCCGTCATCTTGCAACAGCTATAACTCTCAGACCGACGCCCCAAAAATTCTAAAAAATTACAGAAGCTAGATCTCGACGTTATCTACAACTCTCTAGTTATAGGTTTTGCAGGAAAAATCGTTTAGGTCACGTAAAACATGAAACAAGCCGCGCTGCACAATCTTCCCTCTCAGAAACAGCACCACGTGAACAACTACCCTTCTCCCCTTCAAATCCCATCCAATCCAATCACCACCAGATCTAAAACACTCCCAATCCCTAGGTAGAACAGGGGTAAAAGATTGGGAATTTTACCTTGAGTTCTCCCTTGAGATCCCACGAAGAACACGCTGACGATCCCGAAGCGGAAATCTGATCGAACTCCTCGCCTCCACGGATCCCCTTCTCGCTCTCTCTCCTTCGCGTTTTAGTGGTGGATCTTGAGCCACCATGCAAGGGAGGAAGAACAGGGGTGGCGGCTGCTAGGGGAATGGGGAGGCGCCCTAGGGTTGGGGGTGGCCGGCCACATGGTGGGGCGCACTCCAAGTGGGCCGGCCCACTAGGGGTGGGGAGGTGGAGGTGGGAAAAGAATTCGGCCCAGGCCCAAGTTTTCCTCGGCCCACTGTTTCTAGCCCGAATACTCCAAATTTAATATTAAAATGCAGCATTTTCTTCAATTGTTTCATCCCCCGACAAAACCGTCATTCCTTTCCGAAACAAAAACAAGGAAGAAAAACCCTACAATCACTCTCAAGTTCTAGGGCATCACATTCTCCCCTCCTTAAAAAGGATTCGTCCCTGAATCTTCTCCTTTTAGCTACGGAAAGAAAAAGAAAAGGAAGGCAAAAAGGTAAACAACAATTTACCTTCAGCATCCTCAAAGAGTGTAGGATACTTCTTCCGCATCCGGTCCTCAAGTTCCCAAGTTGCATCCCGCTCGAGACTAATTGGTCCACAAATCTTTCATTGGACACTAACACGAACTATTCCCCTATTAAATAAAGGACACCTATTAGGTGAATCTGGTATCGATCTGGAATCTCAACTCCCACTTCTCTCTTCAACCCGATCGCGAAACTCCGCATTCCAATCTCAACTCCTCTACCACAGTTCGTCGCATTCTGGACGACGCGAACCATGTGAGACACAACGCTCTAGGTAAGTCTCTAAATCAACCCAAACACAAACTCCTATCTCCTACAAGTGATTGATCTTTTACAAAAAGAACCAATATCCACTCTTACCAACGACAGAGATAGCCTACTTTACAACTAGGGTCCGTAAATCCGCAGAAACAATAACAACCGAACACAATCACTACGGTTGACACAAACTCGCTCGAACCAATGACAAAAGTTCCAAAAATTAATGTAATTACCTGCAACTTCCAAGTTGTCCACTACTAAATTAAGCAACCCCACCGAGGAACACATCAATGAAAACAATTCTCCAAAAAGGTTTGAATTGAGTCATACACAACCTTCCTTTACTCTTCACTTTTAAACTACTTACGATCAGCGACCCACTCTAGTTTTCCCTTGTAAGAAGGTTTCGCCTACACATTCTTCCACCCAAGGACCAGGGCAAGGAGTACAATCCTTGAATATACTCAACCATAACATAAACATTCATTTTCTTACCCCCAAGCTTGAACGTAAAAGAAATCTTAATTCTCACTAACACCACGAACGACAATCACCACCTTTAAACCAAAAGGCTGAAATTCACATACACGGGAACTCAACTTGGAAGAGGAACTCCATAGAACCAAAAACACCCAAAAAAAAAATTCTTCGGGGAGAAGCTCTATTCAAAAGATAAACATCGCGAAAGTCTTCTGCAAATGCATTTCACTTTTACCAAAACAAATCATCTCACTTTTATCCAAGGCCAAGCAATTCAGAAAAAAAAACAGATCAAGGAATTAAATGCTTCCACACAACCACCATCTCTTTTTCCTTAAAAGGAACCAAACTCACTTCCCAACAGAAAAAATGTTTTAACCACAAATATCATTCATGTCACAACCAGAAGAATCGTCTCTTAAACGAAAACTGTCAAACACCTCACACCACAACACAACTCTAGCCACAAAATAGAAATGCAAATATTTCCAGATCATGAAGTTCCAAAACTTACATTGGATTAGCTACTTCTTTTAATCAACAATGCAACCGATAACTCGACCTTGAAAACTACGGACACAGTCAAAGCATACATCCTTGAGCATAAATTTCGCATTCATAACTTAAGCTAGTTTTCTTATAAAAGACGAATGAATGACGATATTTAATAGAATAACATTCCAAAATCTCCACAAATTACTTCAAGGTTAATCATTCTTTTGTCCTTGTTTTAAGCCTCGAAATTAACCCACATTTGTCAGAATCATTCTAAGTTTAGGGAAACTCTGAAACACAGCACAAAGAATACTTTGACCAAAAGTATTCAACCCAAATATCAAACAGACAAACCAATCCATATGAATTTTTTTTTAATCATAAGTTCAGCATAACTCCCGCCATCTACAGTATTCCACTACCCTTACCATTTAGATTTCAATATTCCCTATTTACTCATTAAGAAGGCCCATCAGGTTTTAACAACAACTACACAACAAATTCTTACTCTTATTACCTTATCCACAATTATAAATAAAGTTCACGGTGCTTATCAAAAACACATCCAACCAACACTACCTCATCAAGATCCCCACGGAGCAGCCTAACCTATAACATCATATTCTAAATTTGAAAGCGATTGCTTCAACAAGTCTTTCAGATGATGAACCTATAAATTCCATACCACATACGCGTCAACATCTCGACAATGGAAATTTATTCACCTAAAAGATGACTCAACAAGTAAATATTATCTCAACAAGGCACAAATCGTAAATAAAACTTTAAAACATACATTTATTAAGGACAAAATCACGCGTCATGCTAACTATCCATGGTTCACTCCATCACATGTTACAATTTCCCCATTTTAACAAAGGTTTTCAACAATTAATCTAAACGATTACCACCACTACTAAGTCATCAATATCAATAATTGACATAATTGTAAAACAACAACATTGAATTAAATTTAATTTTTTTTAGCTACCCTATACACGGGTTATAGCAAAATTGCCACTCCAAGACATACTCCAGCTTTTTTTTTAAAGTGAATCGAATAGGTTAAATCATCACAAAGCTCTTACGGCAAAGGCAAAAACTTATGTCTTCCCAATTGATATCGATACTAGCATTATTGGAACACAACTGCATACTTCCGAATCTACTAATAGTTTGCAACGTCATAAATATCAACTCTAATCAATTTAAAAGTTAAAGTCACTATACAACACGATTAAATTATAACATCTTTAAACAACCAAAGATGGTTTCTTTAACAATATCATTAGTCCACCATTACAATTAAATTGTTCTACCGACCTTATATTAAAATGTCTCTAAATAACCCACCAATTTTCTATTACCTTCACAAAGAGTTTACATCATCTTAATGTTCTAACTACGCATCAAGATTTAAAGCTTTAAACATTGTCCATGGTCAAGGGCACATTAAAATAATGCAATAAATCCTAAGCATGCACATTAACACATTCAATCATTATCGCTATAGAGCAATCTACAATACTAGAAGTTTATTTAATCTCAAGCTAAAGATAACAATTACATCTTAATTGATTCAACTCACAAATTAGCTTAGAAGTACATCATTCCATAAACCACATTGTTACATACTACGTAACACAGACATAAAATTTCTAAACACCGTCATGGGTCACCTACCCTTGACAAACAGGAGGCAATCCCAAACATTAAAAAAAAACACAGTTCTAGATCAAGAACAAACACCGATAAAAAATTTCTTCTTCTCAGGCAAGGAAGAAAAGCAAAATCCAAACATAAATGCAAGAGAGTTCGACCCTCAAATGTTCAATCCTAGTAGCCAAAACTCTTCAAGAAATCCAAAACCTACACTTTCCACAAAGGAAGAGATGCATAAGGGAAGACCAAATGTCCAACCAAAATTTTCCGATAAAGATTCAAACTTAGCTCCATCCAGCTTGATGCGCAACAGAGAAACTCCAACCCCTTCTTTTAAAAAATCGGGAAACAACAACCACGTAAATTTCCTCCCAACGACAGTCCATAACAATAAATCGGTGCCAAAGCAAAATTGTGACCAAAAGACGCCAAGAACGTAGAACTCTTCTTACGTGTCTTCACTCAAAGGAGACAAAACCACAAACCGCCAAAAGGACAATCAGCGAGTGCTCAAAACTAAGCATTTTCCTCGGTTTGAACCAACCACATACCCAGAAAAACCAACCAAAACCGACCGTCAGACGGTAAAGAACATCCGAAGGAATCCATCACCAACCTCTTCTATTTGACTCCAGTCACTACCCGATCTACGACAGACACGGATAAGTACTCTTTCCCTACAGGGTTTAATAGTTCTTCGGTGGTGACTCTACCCGCCACACCGTCAAACCACAGCCTCACTACAAACAAAGGTGACCGAAACCCTTCGCACCACAACCTCCTTATCACGATAACAAGAACAACTCAATCAATCATCTCAAAATCATAGTAACATACATTATCAAACGTAGCATTCAACAACAAAGCTTAAATTCAACCTTTAAGCATGAGGCAACGATACCCATACCCTTTCCTACTGTGCATCCATGTGTGTCAAATTTTAAATTAGTTATTCCACTAACACAAATTTTAATGTTGCTATCCTATGGCAAATTTTTTTTTTAAGTATAACCTAAGCCATGTTTCTAAGTTATCCCAAATCACATTTTAGTTGAACCTATGGTATTTCACTAAGTTCATACACCACGGACCTGAAGCCCGCTCTGATACCAACTAAGGGTAGTTGTTCACGTGGTGCTGTTTCTGAGAGGGAAGATTGTGCAGCGCGGCTTGTTTCATGTTTTACGTGACCTAAACGATTTTTCCTGCAAAAACCTATAACTAGAGAGTTGTAGATAACGTCGAGATCTAGCTTCTGTAATTTTTTTAGAATTTTTGGGGCATCGGTCTGAGAGTTATAGCTGTTGCAAGATGACGGACAGAATCTGGAAACAGATTTTGTCCACTGTGTTGGAAGTTTGTTTAGGCATATTTAACAGTGGAATTGAAATTTTTGATCTTCATGAAAGTTGTAGATCTCGTCAATATCTAGCTACTTTAATTTTTCTGTATTTTTATGAACAGTAGAAATAATGTTAGGAGATGGGGGAGAGAGGTTGGTGCTGTTCGATCCGGACAGATCGGGGTTTCGGTGTTTAAAGAGGAGCAGGTTGTAGGAAACGCGTGTTTGAATTGTGTGATCAATTGTGGTGTTATTATATACTGAAAGTATGCTTGTTCAGGTGGTGCCCCTTCTGGGCCTTAACTAGACTTCGTCATCCACGTCGGTAAAGGCAAGTGGAAGTAGCGGTCTTGCTAAACTATAACCGCTATTTGTTTAGTCTTCAATATAAACCTTAATTGCAGCACACCTACATGGTTTAACTACTTGTTTATGAGATTGCAATATCCTATCCTGCATTGTGATGTGGTTGTTTGGCTTTTGAATCATGAGTAAGAATGAAGAAAGATGTTGTTTGCAAGATGAATTGTTGAGGTATTCTATCTCAATGATGTTCGCATTTTATCCATGTTATTTGATGGTATGCAAGCATGTGGATTCAGAGTGGGAAGTTATGAATGTATTTATGCATGAAGCATTAACTGCATAATCATGCATTGGAAGTTTGTCGGCCTTGGCGTCTTGCGACCGTGCATTACAACACCGTGTGTTCCTGAGAAAGAACGCAGTGAGGAGGATCATGGCATAAGCATGTGCACAATCATATGCATTTTACTGAGGTTGTGTGGACTCGTAATGTGGTATTGGATAAGAGGAATGTGGACTCTTTGTTGTGGTATTGTATATGAGGAATGTGGACTCTTTGATGTGGTATTGTATATGAGGAATTTGGTATGCTAGTTTCTTGTGGCTGTGTTATTTGTTAGAAGTTGTTCCGCTTTGAGATTACCCAATCTCACCTTGTTATTTTGTTGTTTTCAGGTAGTTCATGAGTCGTAAGCTTGAAGGGTGGGCTTAGTAGCACAATCAACCCTCGGGGTCATCACGAATCACATGGACTAGTGCATTTAATAATTCATTAGCTTGCTGAAATTTTATTAATCATAGACCTGTTGATGTCCTCTTTGGAGTTGTTTTACGTTTATGTTTGTTTTACGGTTGATTTAGACTTGTTATCTCTAGTATTGATGCTTTTATGTTATTCCTGTTTATAATGGTTATTATGAATCTTGTTGTCGCTTCCGTTTTGTCCTAATTTTAGGAGAGATCTTTGTCAAATTTTTTCTTATGACAGTTTAGATTTGTAGGGTGTTACGGTGCTTCGATACCAACCGTAACACCCTACAAATCTAAACTGTCGCATAAGAAAAAATTTGACAAAGATCTCTCCTAAAATTAGGACAAAACGGAAGCGACAACAAGATTCATAATAACCATTATAAACAGGAATAACATAAAAGCATCAATACTAGAGATAACAAGTCTAAATCAACCAGAAAACAAACATAAACGTAAAACAACTCCAAAGAGGACATCAACAGGTCTATGATTAATAAAATTTCAGCAAGCTAATGACTTATTCAATGCACTAGTCCATGTGATTCGTGATGACCCTGAGGGTTGATTGTGCTACTAAGCCCACCCTTCAAGCTTACGACTCACGCGAGAACTACCGAAAACAACAAAATAACAAGGGGTGAGATTGGGTAATCTCAAAAGCAGTTTTAACAACTTCTAACAAATAACACGACCACAAGAAAACTAGCATACCAAATTCCTCATATACAATACCACATCAAAGAGTCCACATTCCTCATATACAATACCACAACAAAGAGTCCACATTCCTCTTATCCAATACCACATTACGGAGTCCACACAACCTCAGTAAAATGCATATGATTGTGCACATGCTTATGCCATGATCCTCCTCACCGTGCCCTTTCTCAGGAACACACGGTGTTGTACTGCACGGTCACAAGACGCAAGGCCGACAAACTTCCAATGCATGATTATGCAGTTAATGCTTCATGCATAAATACATTCATAACTTCCCACTCTGAATCCACATGCTTGCATACCATCAAATAACATGGATAAAATGCGAACATCATTGAGATAGAATACCTCAACAATTCATCTTGCAAACAACATCTTTCTTCATTCTTACTCATGATTCAAAAGCCAAACAACCACATCACAATGCAGGATAGGATATTGCAATCTCATAAACAAGTAGTTAAACCATGTAGGTGTGCTGCAATTAAGGTTTATATTGAAGACGAAACAAATAGCGGTTATAGTTTAGCAAGACCGCTACTTCCACTTGCCTTTACCGACGTGGATGACGAGTCTGAGTTGCGCCCAGAAGGGGCACCACCTGAACAAGCATACTTTCAGTATATAATAACACCACAATTGATCACACAATTCAAACACGCGTTTCCTACAACCCGCTCTCTTTAAACACCGAAACTCCCGATCTGTCCGGATCGAACAGCAGCAACCTCTCTTCCCAATTTCGTATCTTTTTTCTACTGTTCATAAAAATACAGAAAAATTAAAGTAGCTAGATATTGACGAGATCTACAACTTTCATGAAGATCAAAAATTTCAATTCCACTGTTAAATATGCCTAAACAAACTTCCAACACAGTGGACAAAATCTGTTTCCAGATTCTGTCCGTCATCTTGCAACAGCTATAACTCTCAGACCGACGCCCCAAAAATTCTAAAAAAATTACAGAAGCTAGATCTCGACGTTATCTACAACTCTCTAGTTATAGGTTTTTGCAGGAAAAATCGTTTAGGTCACGTAAAACATGAAACAAGCCGCGCTGCAGGTCCTTGGTATCAGAGCGGGCTGTAGGTCCTTGGAATGTGAATTTTTAGTGTCATGCTATAGGGTATAACTAAAATGTGATGTGGAATAACTTAGAAACATGGCTTAGGTTCTAACTAAAACCTTGTTATAGGATAGCAACGTTAAAACTTGTAAAAGTGGTATAACTAATCTAAAATCTGACACACTTGGTTGCACAGTAGGATGGGGTTTTGGTTCATCATTGCATTGCGCTTAATTATTTAATGAAGGATATGCTTATGATGATGTTTGATCTATGATCTTGATTGTGTGATTTTGTGTTTATGTTTTCGTGTTTGGATGGTTGTCTGTCTAAGCAGCCATGCCAAGGGGTAGAGGCCGTGGACGCCGTGGCCGTGGAGGCCAGGCGAGGCTCCCAGAGAGCTGGGCGAGTCTGGTCTGCGTATAAATGATTGGATTGTTCCTGTTGTGGTGATAAAAGTGGGGTTGTGGTGCCGAAGGGTTTCGGTCACCTCTTTTTGGTTCATAGTAACGGTGAGGTTTGACGGTGTGGCCGGTTAGCGCCATCACCGAAGAACTATTAACCCCTGTAGGAGAAGAGTGCTTATCCTTTCTGTCCTTGATCGGGTAGTTGGTGGAGTCAAATAGAAGAGTTGATGGTGGTTCCCTTCGGATGTTCTCTGCCGTTCTGACGGTCGGTTTTGCTGTTTTTCTTGGCTTTAGTTGAGCTGAACCAAAAGAAAAGTGTTTTGTATCGGATTTTCGCGGATCGTTCCGAGTGCGGTGGTGAGCACCGTGCTTGAGTGTGGTTGGACCGAGTTGCAACCACCGTGGGCAAGCCCGGCCTTATGGGGCCGAGTCTGCCGGATGAATCCGTAGCATCATCAAGTGGGAGGCGGTGCCTTCTCCTCCCACTCCGGGCGTCTTCCAGAGGATCGGTGCACATGATGGCTGCCCCTGTTTCTCAGCCGCCCTTATGCGTGGCGCCACCAGTAGATCGGTGCCCGCAGCCGTCTGCTCCTCCTCGATTGCCTCCTCCGCCCCGGCTTTGATGGGGTATCAACTGGAGTCGGGCTCATACGTCCCGGCGCCACCAGGAGTGTACGCTTTGCCGACCGCCGAGTCGGTAGGGCATCCAGAGGTGGTTTCGTGTACTCGCTCGTGGATTCCGTTGATGCCTTTGTTCTATTTGATTCGGAGCATCCTACTCTTTTGTGTCGTCGGAGTTTGCTAGTAGAGCTAAGTTGGGAGTTCAGCGGATTTACGAGTCCGTGTTAGTCGATTCTCTGGGGGTTGATTGCTAGTTCTTTGGTTTGCCCTGGTTGCACCATTGCCATTGATGATGAGGTTTTCTTTGCCAATCTCATGGTGATCCAGTTGGCTCCTTTTGATGTCATTTTGGGCATGGATGGCTGCATCGCACTGCCGTGCTAAGATCTGTTGTTTACGGAAGACAGCTTTCCTTGCAGCCCTGGTCCGGGAAGAGTTGACCTTTCAGGGTGGTATACCCTCCGGGGCCGTCTTTGCTTTGACTAGTTTGTTTTCTGGTCGGCGTTTGAGGCTATTGGGTTTCCTCATGACTTTGTCTGAGAAGCCATCTTCCTCAGTTCCCATTGAGGAGATTTCTGTAGTGAAGGAGTTCGTTGATGTGTTCCCTGACGAGTTGCCTGGTCTACCTCCTGTGAGGAATGTGGAGTTTCGTATTGATCTTGCTCCGGGCACTCGACCTATTTCTATCTCTCCATACCGCTTGCCTCGACCTTTTCAAGACGAGTTGAAGAACCAATTGGAGGTTCTGTTGGCCAAAGGCTTCATTCGGCGTAGCGTATCGCCATGGGGAGCACCCGTCCTCTTCGTCTCGAAGAAGGATGGAAGTTGGCGTATGTGCATTGATTATCGTGCTCTTAACCAAGTGACAGTCAAAAACAAGTATCCTTTGCCTCGCATCGAGGATCTGTTTGACCAACCGAAGGAGCAAAGGTGTTCTCCAAAATTGATCTTGATCGGGTATAATCGATCCGTGTGAGGGAGCAGGACATTGAGAAGACTGCTTTCTCCACTAGGTATGGGCATTATGAATTTAAAGTTATGTCTTTTGGACTAACTAATGCTCCTATTTGTCTTTATGGAGGCGATGAACAGTATGCTACACAAGTACCTTGATGAGTTTGTGGTAGTGTTCATCGATGACATTCTGATTTACTCTAAATCAGAAGAGGAGCATGAGCGACACTTGAGGCTTGTGCCGAGTACCACGAGGGAGAATCAATTCTTTGCTAAGCTGAAAAAGTGCGAGTTCTGGATTGAAGTGGGTTTTCTTGGCCACATCATCAATCCAGAGGGCATATCGGTAGATCCTAGCAAAGTCTCAGTGATTTTGGATTGGAAGAGGCCTTCCAATGTCAAAGAGGTGCGTAGTTTCCTTGGGTTGGCTGGATACTATCGGCGTTTTGTGCAGGATTTCTCTATCATTGCCAAGCCACTTTCTGGCCCGACTCGAAGGGGATGAAGTTCCAAAGGATCGCAGAGTGTGAGCACACGCACTTTGAAGGAGAAGTTAGTGATCGCTCTGTTCTTACCCTTCCGAACCGGGAAGCGTTTCACCGTTTATTACGATGCTTCTCGGTTGGGACTTGGGTGTGCTCATGCAAGAGGGCAAGGTGATTGCTTATGCTTCGAGGCGGTTGAAAAAGCATGAGCAGAATTATCCCACGCATGATCTTGAGCTAGCCGCCGTGGTGTTTGCATTGAAGATATGGAGGCATTACATCAGACGGTGAGTCTTGTGATATTTTCATCGATCACAAGAGCCTCAAGTACATCTTTACTCGTAAAGATTTGAACTTGAGGCAGAGGAGGTGGCTAGAGTTGATAAAGGATTATGACCTCACGATCCAGTATCATCCGGGAAGGCAAATGTGGTGGCCGATGCTCTTAGTCGCAAGACAATGCCCCTGTTGTTGATTGTCTTGTTGCTGATTTTGAGCGTTTGGGAGTCTCCCTCTGCTTTATGGGGACCGTGCAAGCTGAAACTCAATTGATTCTTGAGTCACGATTCCCGGCGTGCAGCGGGAGGCACAAGAAAGATGATCGTTTGCTCCGGCAGTGAGGAAACGCCTTGAGGATGGCAAGTTGGGAGACTTTACCGTTGATGATGCGGGAGTTTTGAGGTTTCAGGGGCCGTGCATGCGTGCCCGAAATCTCAAGTGAAAGAAGACATTCTCGAGAGAAGCTCATCGCACCGTGACACGGTCCATCCCGGAGAGACCAAGATGTACAGGGGACTTGAAGAAGAATTTACGGTGGAAAAGGATGAGAGTGGATATTGCCAAGTATGTGGCGTCTTGTGGGATCTGTCGGAAGATCAAAGCTGAGCATAAGCGCCCCACGATCTGTTGCAGCCATTGGAGGTTCTGTGTGGCCATGGGATGACATCTCCATGGATTTCGTGGTTGGTCTACCTCGTTCTCCACGAGGAAGGATCTTGTTTGGGTTGTGGTGGACCGTCTCAAAGAAGTCTCGCAGATTTCATTCCCATCCGCACGACCAATTCAGCGAGCGAGTTGGCTCCCATCTATGTGCGGGAGATTGTGAGATTGCATGGTGTACCCAAGACCATTATCTCTGATCGGGATGCGAAGTTCGTCTCCCTACAAATCTGTACTGTCGTACAAGAAAAATTTGACAGCATCTCTCCTAAAATTAGGACAAAACGGAAGCGACAACAAGATTCATAATAACCATTATAAACAGGAATAACATAAAAGCATCAATACTAGAGATAACAAGTCTAAATCAACCAGAAAACAAACATAAACGTAAAACAACTCCAAAGAGGACATCAACAGGTCTATGATTAATAAAATTTCAGCAAGCTAATGAATTATTAAATGCACTAGTCCATGTGATTCGTGATGACCCCGGAGGGTTGATTGTGCTACTAAGCCCACCCTTCAAGCTTACGACTCGCGAGAACTACCTGAAAACAACAAAATAACAAGGGGTGAGATTGGGTAATCTCAGCAAGCGGAACAACTTCTAACAAATAACACAGCCACAGTAAAACTAGCATACCAAATTCCTCATATACAATACCACATCAAAGAGTCCACATTCCTCATATACAATACCACAACAAAGAGTCCACATTCCTCTTATCCAATACCACATTACGGAGTCCACACAACCTCAGTAAAATGCATATGATTGTGCACATGCTTATGCCATGATCCTCCTCACCGTGCCCTTTCTCAGGAACACACGGTGTTGTCTTGATCGCGCCTGTCAAGGCGTCGACAAACTTCCAATGCATGATTATGCAGTTAATGCTTCATGCATAAATACATTCATAACTTCCCACTCTGAATCCACATGCTTGCATACCATCAAATAACATGGATAAAATGCGAACATCATTGAGATAGAATACCTCAACAATTCATCTTGCAAACAACATCTTTCTTCATTCTTACTCATGATTCAAAAGCCAAACAACCACATCACAATGCAGGATAGGATATTGCAATCTCATAAACAAGTAGTTAAACCATGTAGGTGTGCTGCAATTAAGGTTTATATTGAAGACGAAACAAATAGCGGGTTATAGTTTAGCAAGACCGCTACTTCCACTTGCCTTTACCGACGTGGATGACGAATCTAGTTGCGTCCAGAAGGGGCACCACCTGAACAAGCATACTTTCAGTATATAATAACACCACAATTGATCACACAATTCAAACACGCGTTTCCTACAACCCGTTCCCCTTTTAAACACCGAAAACCCCGATCTGTCCGGATCGAACAGCAGCAACCTCTCTTCCCAATTTCGTATCTTTTTTTCTACTGTTCATAAAAATACAGAAAAATTAAAGTAGCTAGATATTGACGAGATCTACAACTTTCATGAAGATCAAAAATTTCAATTCCACTGTTAAATATGCCTAAACAAACTTCCAACACAGTGGACAAAATCTGTTTCCAGATTCTGTCCGTCATCTTGCAACAGCTATAACTCTCAGACCGACGCCCCAAAAATTCTAAAAAAATTACAGAAGCTAGATCTCGACGTTATCTACAACTCTCTAGTTATAGGTTTTTGCAGGAAAAATCGTTTAGGTCACGTAAAACATGAAACAAGCCGCGCTGCACAATCTTCCCTCTCAAAAACAGCACCACGTGAACAACTACCCTTCTCCCCCTTCAAATCCCATCCAATCCAATCACCACCAGATCTAAAACACTCCCAATCCCTAGGTAGAACAGGGGTAAAAGATTGGGAATTTTACCTTGAGTTCTCCCTTGAGATCCCACGAAGAACACGCGACGATCCCCGAAACGGAAATCTGATCGAACTCCTCGCCTCCACGGATCCCCTTCTCGCTCTCTCTCCTTCGGCGTTTTTGGTGGATCTTGAGCCACCATGCAAGGGAGGAAGAACAGGGGGTGGCGGCTGCTAGGGGGAATGGGGGAGGCGCCCTAGGGTTGGGGGGTGGCCGGCCACATGGTGGGGGGGGCGCACCCAAGTGGGCCGGCCCACGAGGGGGGGTGGGGAGGTGGAGGTGGGAAAAGAATTCCCGGCCCAGGCCCAAGTTTTCCTCGGCCCACTGTTTCTAGCCCGAATACTCCAAATTTAATATTAAAATGCAGCATTTTCTTCAATTGTTTCATCCCCCGACAAAACCGTCATTCCTTTCCGAAACAAAAACAAGGAAGAAAAACCCTACAATCACTCTCAAGTTCTAGGGCATCACATCGCTGCTCTCCGAGTCCACATCGCTCAAATTGATTTGTTCAAGAGCGGAAAGAACTCGGTGAACCACCTTGCGGTTGATGAAGCTCTTCTTCTTCCTATCATTTGACGAGAACCTTTTCTTCTCATTCCTACATCGTTGTCCTTCTCCTCCTTTGATGTTTTTCCTGCAAGCTTAGGACAATTTGTGCGAATATGGTTGAGGTCACCACACTCATAGCATCTTGGAGGACCACCTCTCTTTCTCATTCTCACATTACGCAAAGCTTTGTTAAAGCGAGAAGAGAGTAGTGCCAGATCTTCTTCAGGAAACTCTTCAAGTTGCTCATCTGTTAAAGAAGACATGGAAGACAAGGCAAAGCTAGAAGAAGAATTTGCATTTGACATGTTAGGGTTAGAGATCAAAGTAATTGATTTAATGTTACCCTTCCTGGCAAGAACATCCAACTCATGAGTTTTCAACTTAGAGTAAAGAACATCTAATGTGAGTGTGCTCATGGTAGTAGATTCTTGTATAGATGTTACTTTCATCTCCCATACTGACATGTCCAAAGCACTAAGCAATTGTCGAGCATTTTCAGCATCGGTGTAGCTAACTCCAACAAAGACGTAGATTGCTAAGAATTTTATTGAAGCGTGCAAGGAAGTCATCTGATGATTCACTAGGTTTCATCTCAAACGCATGTATTCTTTTTGTAAATATCTTGGCGAACCTCTTTGTGAGTGTTAGAACCCTCATGGTAATCACAAAGAGATTTCCATACCTCATATCTTGGATCGAAGATGAACCACACGATCAAAGTCATTGCGTCCCAAGCCTTGGATGATCAAGTTGCGCGCCTTGCTATTTGCTTCAACATGTGTGCGATTGGTGTCGTTGGCGTTGTCGTTTGCGAGGGACTTCATATGGCTTGTAGACCTTCTCCCAAATTGTGAAGCCCTGTGCTTGGATGAACGCCTCCATCTTGGCCTTCCAAAACTGAAAATCAACACCATCGAACACACATGGTTTTGTCGAATAACGATCCATTGATCTAATCACCGGTTAAGATAGATTAGAGAAACCTTGCTCTGATACCACTTGTAGGATCGAAGTATACGAATATAGCAATCAGAGGGGGGGTGAATGATTGTGCGGAAGCTAAAACCAAATTATTGACCTATTAAAATTTCACCCCTAAAACAGAACCAAATAATTGCCTCGTTTTCGACAAAAACAGAATGACAGAGGTTCGGTAAAACACGAATTCTCAGAGATCCAACCGTTAGATTGATCTGAAATTTGGACACAAGAAAGTAGATTCCAATACGAATCGAACCCAAAAAGAATCAGCTCGATCGGACTTACAGATCAAAAGTTATGAGTTTCGCAAGCTTGCTGATCCAGAACTTGACGAGAATCAATCTAATCAAAACTTCAAGATTAAACAAGAACGACAAAAGATTGATCAACTAGACTTTGAGAAACACTAGATCAATACCCTAGAGAGGTTTTTGATGGATCAAATCAAGATAAAACTTAAAGAACAAAAACCAATCTAGAACTAGAACAAGCATGCAAACAAGAACCAAAAAGAGAACGTTGAAGCAATGCGGGAACTAGAAGAATTGATCTTTATTTCTTTTGTCTAAAGTACTCTCATCAAAAGAGTACAAACCCTAAAACCAAGCTCAAGGCTTGATGCGCTTAGCTCTGCTTGGTGCCTTTCAACAGGAGACCCCCCACCTATTTAAAGCACCAACCCACAAGGAGTTTTGAATACGATTCCTATTCCCTAGAAGGAATCCGTATCCAACACAACTCTACTTGGCCCAACCTGGCCGAGTACAACTCTTACTGCCAGCGTATGGCAACCCTACCATACTCACGTGACTAACACTTTGCACGCGTATGGCCACCTGCCATACTCACGTGACTAACACTTTGCACGCGAATGACCTCCTGCCATTCTCACGTGACTAACCATTCTTCATGTGCACCATTCCCTTAGCGAGCGTCCCGCATGACATCCTTGACCACCAAGACCTCGGTTCCTCCTGAACCTAGTCCCGAACCTCGGTTCCTCCATGAACCTAGTTCGGTCCCGTCATCGACCACATTCGTCTTGAGCAATACTGCACATGAACAAACCACAAAACAAATCCGAGCACAAGTCCACGACTTGACTCAAGGTCAATCCATGCAACTACTCACATGAGCATTGCATAAAGTCCACTTCAAAACACGCATCATGAAATCATCACAAATTTCATAATTTCAAATTCAAACCATTTCAATTTTGCTTAAAACCGCCAAAAGCATGTGTATGGACCAAAACATTTGATTCATACATGGAAAATATGAGTTTGCTATCAACATGTGTATGACAGACCAAAGAGTTTGGTCTGTCATACATGGGAAAAATGAGATCGCCCAAAGCATGTGTATGATGAGACCAAAATCTTTGGTCTGTCATATATTGAAAAACGAAGTCACCAAAAGCACATGTATGAGACCGAGAAAATTTGGTCCGTCATACATGGAA
Organism: Rhipidocladum racemiflorum; assembly: GCA_036346355.1. Classification (NCBI taxonomy): domain Eukaryota; kingdom Viridiplantae; phylum Streptophyta; class Magnoliopsida; order Poales; family Poaceae; genus Rhipidocladum; species Rhipidocladum racemiflorum. Next base: position 10,157,206 of record CM070586.1, on the reverse strand, counting down.
AAAACGCGATTTCTTGTACAAGCGTAAAAGCATCAAAATCACGTTTATGACAGACCAAAAAGTTTGGTCCGTCATACATGCGAAAAACGCGATTTTTAGTTATTTGGTTCGGCGCAAATGCAAAGTTTCTGTTTTTGGATGTTTGAATGTTTGGTCCTTCATGCAAGCAATTTTGCAAGGTTAATCCTAACCAATTTTTCAGCACAATATCAAGCCAATTTTTCATCACATGATTCACAGCTTCATCGCCGACGAGCATGGCGTCCTCACCTCTTCAGACTCAGATCAAATTTGGTCCGAGAGCTTTCCCTGTTTCCTTTCGGTACTTGTGATCGGAAGTAGTCTTCTCGAATCACAAAATCGGCGGGGACCCGAAGAAACCGAGATGGAACTTGCTCGGCATGAAGAGCAAGGTGACCGCGCCCGGTCACTTCAAAATCGGGCACACAACGTCAACGAAGACATGTTGCATGCTAGAATGGGGAGCCAGTCGGTTTTCCAAACTCCGCAGCAAAATATCATGGCCTCCAAGACACTCCTTGACACCTTGGGTCCCATGATCGAACCCAATAGCCCAGCTGCACCGATCATGGCGCAAGTCAAAGCCATGGTGACAGCTATGGCAATCTAGCACAACCAACGGGGCAAGACGACGAAGCCCCCACATACAGGAGAAGAGACACACACGGCCAGCAGTCGGACGAAAAGCAGTCGGTGCAGGTTCCCCTGCGATAGGGACGTTCGCTCTGTCATCCACCGTGACCTTCGCCAAGACCTTGACGCTAGAAGGAGGGAATGGGATGATGACGAGTGGCGCCGACGAGGCGACGACCATGAATGTTTTGGCATTGATCATGACCGGGACAGCCGACATCTCTGTAATCGGGCCTCCGATCACGGCAACCACAAAGGCCGACACAACCCGTACTGGGATGGCGACCGCTGAGTGGATTCTTCACCACGTTACCATCGTGCTCGACGTGACGAGGAACCTATTGACGGGATAAGAGCATTCACTACTCACCTCCGCTGAGTGCAGTGGCCGGACAGCTTTAATCAGAAAGGCATTACCAAATTTGATGGAGAAAGAGACCTGGAGGCTTGGCTGCAAGTCTATTACCTTGCAGTCAAAGCGGCTGGAGGCGACCACAACGTGATGGCAAACTATCTACCGGTCATGTTGGCTCCTTCGGCCCAAGCATGGCTTACAGGGCTTCCAAGGGATTCCATCGACTCTTGGGGAGACCTTTGTGACCAATTTATCACGAATTTTTAGGGCACTTTCGAGAAGCCTGGAACCCCCTGGGACCTCTACCAGCTCCATCAAAAGAAAAATGAATCCCTGAAAGAGTTCATCCGACGATTCACGCAGAAAAATAATACTGTTCGAGACATCTCAGATGCGATCGTCGTCGCGGCCTTCCAGAAAGGGATCAGCGACCCTGATCTCATCAAGAAGATGTCCCGAAAACCTCCAACCATGGCTCAGGAGATGTTCACCTTGGCCGTTCGCTATGAAGCTACATCAGACGCGTTAGCGGAACGCCGAGAGGATCGACCCCCCCAAAAAGACAAAAAATATCACACCGAACCCCAAAGCAAAAGGAGAAAAAAACGAAAGGGTGAATCCTTATTCCATTACAACTATTATTCCATTACAACTAAAGTAAGAGATTGTAACCGCATGGGAAATCACCCAGGATAAGGAAAGATACGATTCCTTTACTTGTAATCAACTCGGACCCATGCCTGTGTAACCGAGTTGGACTCCCCCCCGTATATAAGAGGGACAGGAGGACCTTAAAGAGACCAGATAATCCCAGAACACAGGACTAGGGTATTACCTCCACCGCATAGGCCCTGAACCTGTCTAAACTCTTGTCTTGTGTTACCATTGAGTTCCTGATCCAGCGCCTTGCCCCACAAATTCACACCCCCTAAGATTATTGCCGACACCAAACGTCGACAGTTCTTGTAGGAAGTGTGATCTCGGGGTTGGCCTCAACTTCTTGCCACACCATTCCGAGTGGGTAAAGGCAAGTGTATCACTAGTATGATACTAGGATGTCGATTTCTTGTTAATCATTATGAGTATGTTTATGTTGAAAGATTTTGAAATGGTTATGGTGAATGCATGATGCATTGTATGAATGAAGAAATACGAATGCTAACCTATGGTTGTGAGAAATGGTTGATGTTTATGTATATGGTTGTGTCTATGCAAATGTTAGAAACGAATGTAGTTTGCAATTTATTTATGTCAATTGCATTTGTTCATTCATGATGGAAGAGGCATCCCATGCTGATGTGGGCCTCTGTGTTCACACGTAGTGAGGATGACAGCCTATCTCGTAGTCCCATACACACAGATGTATGGGAGCGAGACAGTAAGAGCAGGCCCCTCCACGGGATGGAAGGGAATGAGAGGGTGCACACCGATGGGTGTGCACTCGGCAATACCGGTATGTGCTAAGAAAGGTGCATTCATAAGCATGCATGTTGCATTGCATCGCTAATGATGATTATTGTGTTAATGGTGATATGTGGAATCGGGATAGAGTTGTGGACTCCTCCCAAGATGTTTAATGAGGTGTGTGTGTGTGAGAGAGAGAGAGATAAGCAATGAGGTAAAGGAGGTAAATGGTGTTGATACTATTGGTTTATGTACTTGTTGATTTGTATAAGAATTATGATCATGTTGCTAATTTAAATGCGTTAATTGGTTATGATTTTGGTTTTTTGATACACTTTGCTGAGTCTTGGAGTCACGCTTGTTTATTTGAATGTTTTTAGGTACTCTGAGGATGACATTTCAGGGTGGGGCTTAGCATCACACATCACTCATTGTCAAGCCCTACGTGTTAATTAACTTGAGAGCAATCGCACCTTGATGACTGAGTTAGTATTATGATTTGGGTTTTTTATACACTTTGCTGAGTCTTCGAGTCACGCTTGTTTTGTTTAATGTTTTTAGGTACTCGGAGGACGACATTCCGGGGTGGGGCTTAGCATCACACATCTCTCATTGTCATGCCCTACGTGTTAGTTAACTTGAGAGCAATCACATCTTGATGTCTAAGTTTTAGTTCACTATTGGATCATTTTTTAGAGGATCTTTGGGTGTGAACTACTTGGTTGTATTGATAAGCATTATTTTGGTTTGTGGATAAACCATGTATTGTGTTGAGTCCAAGCTATGGTCTAGATTGAGTTAAGGTTGTTATTGAATTTTATTCGCTAGAATCCTTTTATAGTTGTTGTTATGCATGAGAATAATTGGTTGTAGCTGCTTTCATTTATGATTCCAACCCTCGTTCTTAGTGTGTGGTTGATGGTGATTGTTTAGAGTTAGAACTTATTGTTTATGCTTGTAGATGAAATTTTGTTATCTCTTTGCCTGCTGAGTGGATGTTCATTTAGCTGGGGAGATCTTGCCCTTTTTTTAGAATTTATGTTAGGGTTTAGTGACACTTTGGGCACGTGTGGTGCCGGGGTGTTACAGTTGGTATTAGAGCGGGCTTTAGGTCCGTGGCATGTGAATGTAGCAATTTACTCTAGAGTAAACTAAAACCTTGACTTGGAAAAGTAGAAACATGGCATAGGTATCTACTTTTTAAAATTTGGCCTTAGGGCAATAACCTTAAAATCAAAAATAGAGTGCTTAATTGATTTGAAACTTGACACACTCTGATGCATAGTAGAAAGGGGTATGGGTATCATTGCATTATGCTTAAATGTTGTATTTAAGCTTTGATGTTGAATGCTAAATTTGATGATGCCTATTGCTATGATTATGAAAGAAATGATTGAATTATTATGTTCATATAAATTGGTTAAGCCGAAAGGTTTCGGCCTTGTTCTGTTGGCTGTGTTAAGGGATTTTGCGGTGAGTGTGGCTGGTTAGAGCCACCACCTGAGGATTTGGAGCCTCTCGTAGATGAGAGTCATCGTCTTTTGCGACATAGTTTAGAGATTTGGTGGAAAAGGTTGGTTTCTTTCGTCTTCGATGGTTGGAGACAAAGGAAAAGTGTTTGACAATGAGTCTTTACTGGTTGTTCCTTTGACAGTTTTTGGTAATTGGTTTTGTTGGTTACCGTGGGTTGCCTTGTGGAAAAAATTCTTGTGTTGTGCATGTGGTTGTTGTTTTCTCCATTTAAGAAGAGTTATTGAAGTTTTGATGAAACAAAAAAATCTTGTGTTGTGCATGTGGATTTAAGTGTTAATGCTTGACCAGAGAAAGGAATTAGTTGATCGTTTGGTTCTTCCTCCTTGCATCAATCTTTCTTCGTGGAAGTTGTAAATTTTGAGGTTTGTTCAAGAGCTGTTACACGTCAGAGTTTGGGAATTCGAGAGTCGAGTTCTCTTGTGATTTATGGTTGGGTTTTTTTCGAAAGAAAGATGTTTATTAGTGTTGTTCATGCTTAAGAATTGTTGTTTCCTTAAAGGTTGGGTACGTGACCCACGAGGATGTTCAAGACGTTAAGTGTATGATCAGTAGTTAGAGCTTTCAGATGATGTGGGTTACTGATTCTGTTTAAGTGAATTTGTTTGTTGTTTAAAGACAACCTAATTTACTGTGTTGGTAACAAAAAAATTAATTGAGAGGGTAAGTGATCTAAAGTGAAAGTTGATTATTGTTTTATGCAAAGTGTTGCGAGTCATGGAATTAATTGGAAGGATGGGATTGTACCCTTGTAAGGCTAGTATTGATCACAATTGAGAAGGTCTAGAATCTTCTATTTGATGAATTAATTATAGCAAGGTGATGGTGTAAAGCACCGGAGTGTAATGGTGTAAAGACATGAGGGTTGTTGGTTTATGTTGCTTATGGGTCAATTAAATTGTGGATCAACAAAATGACTTAATCGATGTGTACTCAAAGAATGGGTATATATGGAATGGTTGTATGAATGATTAGGTTTTTGTATTTGGCAAATGTCTATTTGGGAGTTTTATCTATGGAATATGGCTGGTGGAGATTACATCGAGTTGTTAGAAGTATTTATTGGTTGAATGAACTAGGGATATTGAAATGTTGACTTAGGGGTTGTACGAAAGGTATTTGTTGATTACGCCGAAATAAACGTTGAAAAGATGTCTTTTAAGCTAGGAATAGACAGTTGTCGAATAACTAAATATGGGATATGTACGCGCATTGGAAAGACAGAAATCATGTCATGAACCCTAGACGCCAAGAGCCCTATCTTTATGGAAGAGGAGGCTAATGGAAAGGGTATCTCCACATTAGGAAGGACTCGATCTTGCTCCCATAACGAGGAGACTAAATCGAGTACGCTGAATGAATAAGGAAACTCAAGTTCCCTACGAGGATCTCGGAATGTAGATCCCCGATCAGGAACGACTCGGAGTCCTCACCAGGCGATGTCTCCAGAAGACGGTGCACCCAGCTATAAAAACCGAGGGAGGTGCACAAAGAGGGGGGCAATTGAAGCACACATGAGAAGAAGCCCGAGGGGAGCGTCCACTAGGCCATAGTCGAAAGATTAGATCTAGCTATAGTTTTCCCATCTTTATTGTAATCAGAGACTAGACACCCCCTGGTTTGTACTCCACGTTCTGTGATCTGGTAGTTCAAGACTACAGGAGTAGGGTATTACTCGATCGAGAGGCCCGAACCTGTCTAAATTACGCTTTGCCCACTCTATTGATCCTGAGATCCCCGAAGGTACCTGTTTACAAATTTACAGTCGATTTCATAACTTTAGACAGTTGGTGCACCAGGTAGGGGCCTTCAACTATTTTTCATATCAATCACGATGATGGCAAGCGCTTTCCGTGGAGTCGACAACAGATCAGTAGCACCATCGACTCCATCATCTTCATCGACCAAGTCCCCACCGTCAGGTCCCAGATCACGTTTGGAACGATGCTTTACCAATGGGGACCCGAAGGCACGCTCGAGCACCATGGCTTTGTCGAATCCTGCTCTTAGGATCCAAGCATAGTAATACCCTTTCTCGATTTCGATCCTATGGGGGACAATCTCTTAAAGTGCATCGAAATAGATAGCGACAGCTCTGGTAGTAGTGAGGATAGCAACAGCCACAACAGTAGCAATCAAGCCGATCGCTACGTATATGTGGCTAGGAACGACAATACAACCTCTGCAGAAAACTCTCAAGAGAAGATTGCCCAAGCAGAGGCTATGGGCAACCTAGGACTCCAAGCTCCTTGGAGACATCCGTGGACCCACTAGCGGCCTTCACAGCCAACGTTGTCACCCTAGGCATGGCAGACCATCGACGAGATACCAATGCCATAATTGCGGTCGGGATGACGGCAAATCTGGCAAAGCGCTTCGATCAGGTCAATCTGACAGCGCCTTGCCCAGAGGCAATAATTCCTAATAGGGCAAAGGACTTATAAGGACGCGACCACCCTAACAGGTCCGATCGTGTCAAAGGGTTAGCTTCCCAGCAGCATCACGGCAATGATGTCTTCAACACCCCTGAAGTGAACATCCAGTGTGCTCATATGCTGTTGAAGTCACTCCCTCCATCGGGCCCAGAAAACTCGATGACTCCCGTGCTTGATCGGATGAGAGCGCTCCTCGACGTAGCACAGGCCCAAACCGCTCGAGTAACCAATCCGAGGCCAGGGTGCACCCATCAGCAGGGCACATCGAGTCGCACGCTGCGACCCTCATACCATGGTCGCCCAGAATCAAGAATGATGGCGGCTGACTCAAGCCACCATACCTTTACGATGCTCCGGTACAACAACTACCCAAAGCACCCAGAAGATCTCCGAGATTGCATTCCGGTGGGATTTATGCCTCGTTCTGCATGACCGACGAGAAGAATGAGCCTGCGAAGAACGAGAAAGGAGGAGTTTTTCTCCACGAAGACGGCAAAGTGAATCCTCGCGACTGGCAGACCATTCACCAGTCAAAACTAGAAGCCTTTGACCAAAGGGGAGGTTTCACCAGCGGCAGACAGTGCCTGAAGATATCGATGAGGGGTGCCAAGCTTTTACTCCTGAGCTTCAAGCCATCAGATGGCCGAAAAAGTTCAAGCCGGGACCTATCGAAAAATACTCTGGTAAGATTAACCCTGTTGAGTGGCTGCAAATCTACACCACTGTCATGAGTGCGGCCGGCGGGAACGAGAAGGTGATGGCCAACTACTTGCTCACTACCCTTGATGGTGCCGCAAGATCTTGGCTACTCAACCTCCCACCTCGGTCTATATCCTCATGGGTCGAGCTACAAGCACAGTCCATTGCCAATTTCCAGGGCACGTACGAACGCCGTGGGACCCGCAGCGACTTGCATCGGGAGATTCAAGAACCCACCGAGTCGTTGAGTGACTTTATTAGGCGCTTCAGCAACAAGCGCAATCTTATCCTTGACATCTCCGACGAGGCTGTGATAATGGCTTTCGAGAACGGAGTCAAGGACCGCGAGCTTAAAGGGAAGCTCGCTACTCGAAAGATCCAAACCACTCGTGAGTTATTTGAGTTGGCGAATAAGTACGCCATCCTTGCTGAGGACCGCGACTTCCTCGATAACCCCAAGTCTGAGAATGATAAACCCGAGTCATCCAAACAAGGGGCCAAAAAGAACAAGAGCCACAGTGAAAAGCGGAAGAGCGATTCTACCATGGTCGCGGTTGACAGGAGCAAAGCACGGAACACCGGTGACAACAAAGGCTGGAGCCGCGGGGCAAGAAGTATTATCCCGGCCACCACACGGACATGCATGACTTTGACGAGTGCCAAGTTATTGGTAAGAAGGTCGAAGAAAAGTTAAGGGTTGCCCTCACCGAACGCAGCATCGAGCAAATCAAGGAAAAGGCCAATGAAGATGAGCCCGAGTACCATGAAGCCGAGCACAAGGTGGCCCATATATTCAGAGGATCTGCCACGTACGAGTCCAAACGAGAATACAAAGCAGTTGAAAGGGAGGTTAGTTTGATCACTCCACCTTTTCCTCGATTTCTCACATGGTTAGAGGTATCAATCACCTTCGACCAGCGAGATCACCTAGCTGTGATCCCCAAACCGAGTCGATACCCTATTGTGGTTGAGCCCACCATACTAATATTTGAGTGGCGCGAGCCCTAGCTGATGGAGGAAGTTCACTAAACCTCATCTTCGCAAAAACTTTGGATAAGATGGGCGTTTCCCGAACGAAGATCAAAGCCGGAGTAGAACCTTTCCACGGCATAACTCCGCATTCATCGTCGATGCCACTCGGACAGATCGAGCTACTAGTCACGTTTGGCACACCGAAGAATTTTCGTACTTAAGAAATCCTCTTCGATTTTGCGGACTTTGAAACTATGTACAACGTGATCTTGGGTCGCCCCATGCTGGCAAAATTCATGGCAGTGGTACATTACGCTTACCAGACCATAAAAATGCCGACACCCATGGGAATCCTCACCATAAAGGGCGACACATGCTTTGCAGTGAGGTGCGACAAGAAGAGCCCAGAGATGGTCAAAGATGTCTGCCCTAGCGACCTTGTCAGCCTGGTCAAATGCTAGAAGCGCCAGAACACCACCAACGTTCCATCAGTCAATAGCGTCGACAGCGAGCCTGACGAAAAAGACGGCGGGGAGATCAAGGCCATTCCTTTGGATGCATCGGAACCATCCAAGATGGTCAAGGTGGGCGCCAACCTCAACCCCAAATAGGAACTCGAGCTCATCACCTTCGTCCAAGCAAACCGCGACGTCTTCGCCTGGCAACCGTCCGACATGCCTGGAGTCCCCAGGGAGGTGATTGAGCATCGACTGGCAGTGGACCCCAACATCAATCCGGTGGTCCAGAAGCAGCGCCGTTTTGCGGAAGACCGCAAGCGGGCCATACAAGAGGAGATCGGCAAGCTCCTCAAGGCTGGCTTCATCTGAGAAGTTTAGCACCCTACATGCCTAGCTAACCCGGCCCTCGTCAGAAAGCCCAATGGTAAGTGGAGGATCTGCGTCGACTACATCGACCTCAATAAAGCATGTCCCAAGGATCCTTTCCCTCTCCCCTGCATCGATCAAATTATCGATTCAACAACGGGTTGTGAGCTGCTGAGTTTCCCATATGCCTATTCGGGGTATCACCAAATTAGCATGTCAGCAGAGCATGAGGAAAAGACATCTTTTATCACCCCGTTGGGTGTTTTTTGTTATGTAAAAATGCCTTTCAGGCTTAAATGCGCCGGGGCTACATATCAACGATGTATACAAAATTGCTTGAAATCCCAAATCGGGCGCAATGTTGAAGCTTACATCGATAATATTGTAGTCAAGTCTAAAACCAAGCACGCGCTGGTGGACGACCTCCAAGATACATTCAAAAATCTCAGGAAGTATCGAATGATGCTAAACCCCGAGAAGTGCATGTTCGGCATCCCGTCCGGAAAACTTCTCAGATTCCTGGTTTCTAGTCAAGGTATCGAGGCCAACCCATGAAAAATCGAAGCCATCGACCAGATGTGTTCACCACAGACACTAAGAGAGGTACAAAAGCTTACATGATGCACTGCAGGCCTCAGTCGGTTCATCTCTCAGATGGGCGAACGAGGACTCCCTTTCTTTCTACTGCTCAAGAAACAGGAAAAGTTTGAGTGGACTAAAGAGGCCGAGGAAGCGTTCCAAGAGCTAAAAGGGTACTTATCGTCTCCCTCCGTCTTAGTATCCCCTAAAGAAGGAGAAGACCTTTTCGTGTATGTTGCAGCAACTCCCCAAGTAGTAAGCACTGCCTTAATAGTCGAGCGGGATGATCCCGACAAAAAGATGAAAATACAGAGGCCAATCTACTATGTGAGCAAAGTTCTGCACAACGCAAAGCTACAATACCCCCAGATCTACAAGATGCTCTACGCAATCTTGATGACGTCCAGAAAGTTGCGGCACTACTTCCAGGCGCACAAGATCACTGTGATGAAGACATACTCGCTCAAGGAGGTAATTCGAAATCAGAAAGCCACGGGACAAGTGGGCCAATGGGCCGTCGAGCTCAACGAGTTCAGAGTTGACTTCGCTCCAAGAACCAGCGTCAAATCGAGAATCCTAGTGGACTTCATTGCAGAGTGGACGTATGTCGTGGAGAAGAAGCTTGAAACCTCCGACGACTACTGGACGATGTTCTTTGATGGCTCGCTCAGCCTGCAAGGCGTGGGCTCCAGCATCTTATTTAGATCTCCGACAGGTGAGGAACTTAAGTATGTCGTCCAACTCAATTTTCAAGCTTCAAATAACGTTGCAGAATACGAGGGACTGGTCAGTGGGCTTCGGATAGTCGCTTCTCTTGGGATAGAATGACTACTCATGAAAGGGGACTCACAGCTAGTTTTAAACCAAGTGCAAAAGGATTACTAGTGTGCGGATGACAACAAGGCAACATATCTGAGCGAGGTTCGCAAGCTAGAGCACAGGTTCGAAGGCATGGAGGTGAAACACATCCGACGGGGTGACAACTCCATAGCCAATGAACTTGCCAAGCTCGCTTCATCCCGATCGCCCGCTCCGATAGGGGTCTTCGTAGAAAAACTCCTCAAACCTTCTGTTTCTCCCAGGTAGGAGACGGAAGCCACCCAATTCGACCAACAGCCTAGTCAAGTCAGTGAGGCGGAACTCGCAGACACATAAGCTGCACTACTCGAACGTGAGCCAACTTGGATGACATAGTTCCAAGCCTATCTCGAAGGCCGAGAGGTCCCTGACGATGATGCCTCCGTTGAGAAAATTGCTCGTAAATCCAGAATGTACACATTGGTAAAAGGCAAGCTCTACCGAAAGGGGAGTAACGGAATCTTGATGAACTGCATCACTCAGGAAGAGGGCAATAAAATATTGCTTGATATCCATGGAGGCTTCTGTGGCAACCATGCGTCCTATTGCACCCTAGTCGGAAAAGCTTTCCAGCAAGGATTGTATTGGCCAACTGCCCTCCAGGATGCTTGCGAGTTGGTAAAAAAGTGCGAAAGCTACCAATTTTTCAATAAGCAAACCACCAGACTAGCCCAAGCACTTCAAACTATTCCTCTATCTTGGCCCTTCTCCGCCTGGGGCTTGGACATCTTAGGACCTTTCCCAAGAGCCCAAGGAGGTTACAAGTTCCTGTTCGTGGCCATTGATACATTCACTAAGTGGATCGAAGCCGAACCCGTCAAAAACATCACGTCAGAAGCGGCCAAGAAGTTCATGAGGAGCATAGTTACCTGATTTGGCATCTCGAATCGAGTAATAACAGATAACAGTTCCCAGTTCAAGAGCAATGCCTTTATTGTCTTTTGCGAAGAGCTAGGAATCAAACTCTGCTTCGCTTCAGTTGCTCATCCCCAGAGTAATAGCCAGGTCGAACGAGCTAATGGTATCATCCTACAGGGATTCAAAACTTGCGTGTTCGATAGGCTCAAGGCCTATTCGCCTCGATGGGAAAAGGAGCTACCCTCGGTGCTATGGGCCATTCGAACCTCGGCTAGTTGGGCCACCGGTGAAACGCTGTTTTTCTTGGTCTACGGAGCCGAAGCTATGCTCCGATCGAGCTAACGCACAGATCACCTAGAGTGGAGAACTACTCGGAAAAGGAACAAGAGCATGCACAAGCGGACGATGTAAACCTACTTGAAGAATATCAAGATCGAGCTGCCCTTCGAGCAGTCAAGTAGCTGCAAGCATTACGGAGGTATCACAGTCAAAGGATCTGTGAGAGAATACTCACTACATGGGACTTAGTAATACGAAATGTACAGAAGTACGATAATCATAACAAGATATATCGCCTAAGTGGGAAGGTCCGTATCGGGTCATTGAAACAACTCGACCTGGATCAGTACGAGTATCTACACTCGATGGAACAACGCTGGGCAATTTTTCGAACATCGATCAGCTAAGAAAATTCTATGCATAAGCATACACCGACATCAACAAAAAAGGTAATTTTTTTCAATTTCATTCATACTAATACTTTTTACAGGCTGGGGCCCTATGGCTACTTTTCTCGGGCATTGTCATGCCTGCACTTCGCCCACGGAGACTTGAAAGAGGACGAGATCATCCCTGGGATCTTCCTCCACCCTCGAGATGTGCCGGAGGGGTGAGCAGAAATTTGAGTGCGCGCGGATGACGAGAACGGTAGCTCAATCGGCCCGGGCTTGGAAGCACCAGTAGACTCCAAGCTGCCGGTGGGCGAGGGGACCTTGTTGACTTCCCGAGCATCCCCTCCTTCTACCGGTCCAGCGGCGGCCGCCGCAATGTCCTCCCATCGCGTGATGGAGAAAGGCTCTGGGCGGGGGGCGGCGTTAAGCTTCTTTTTTCTTCTCCGGCGGCGGCGAGGGCATCCCCTCCGTAGAAGCCCTCGAGTTGCTAAGGACCCGCAACCCACCGGCTGCCTCCCCTTGCGCCCTCGCCCTTCTCTCTTCCTCCCTGTCCACCTCTGCCTCCCGCTCAAGGGCGTCCCAGTCGATCCCGTCGTCGTCCGACGAGAAGACGGTCACGGGAGGAGAGCAAGGCGGAGGGGAAGCCATGAGTGCACTAGTACCTCAAGCATAAGGGTGAGGAAGCGAAGCGGCAAAGGAAATTGGTGGCGAGACAGTAACATGTCTCATCACAACACAAACATCAGCTGAGGGGGAATCAACGCCAGCACAGGAGGAGTACCAGGAGGAGCCGACGAACTAGGGAGCGTGTTGGGACCCGAATTTGCAAATCCAGACCCTCTGTGTATTCAGCACTAGTCCAGGAACGCGCTAGTGCACACAGTCTCGACATTGGTAAATATCACAATCATACTCAATGAAATAATAAGGTACTTTAATTAGTTAACCAAGCTGGTTGCTCGACCTTAAGGTCAAGTTACAAATATACGCCACGCAGGGCGAAAACTAATTAAAAGAGAAATAACTGCAGTGGAAAATAAGATAACTTCGTGGCGCCATCCAGTATACCACAGGCAACTGACTGGGCTCGCTCCCTAGATAGACGGTTCCTCTTGGAGCTCCTCCTCCAATGCTGGTGTACACTCTTCTTCAACTGGTGTTGTATTGTGGCAAGGGTGAGTACTTGGTACTCAGCAAGTCATGCACAGAATGCAAACTAATATACTACATGCATGGCTTAGTACAAAGGAGCAGCTCATGGTATAATTGCAGTAAAACAGCATTTGACAAGTAGCATAAGTAGATTCGAAAGCAGTAAAAACAAGTATAAGATCAATAACTTTTCCAGGAGTTAAATAAACATCTTTCCCATTCCTAATCCACATTTCCATCAACGTCATTATTAAACCAAACCAAACCTTTCAAGTCCAAGTTTTTTTCCAGAAAGTCTAACCCTTGACTGTAATTCCCGAGCAATGTCCAATGCCGTAGACACGGCTATTCGAATAGATTTTACACTCTGCAGAGGTTATGCACTTTACCCACAAGATACAGCCAGACACCACAAAGGCGAGTGTCCATAACAAAGTCTTTCGAAAACTTCTAACAGCACAAGTGGGCCTCCCCGGTTATTGCACACTAACCCTTCCCTTAGTGAAGGCGAAGTTTTAGGCCAATCAACTGTTAGATGGGTACCTGGCCGCAGCCCCAGTATGCTCCCCCGTACAACTACACAAAAGGTATAGTTGACACCTCGAGGTCCCACAGGTACGTTATTAGCAACTTAATCAACTAGGTCTGTCCCATTACAGACATGTGGTTGCACATTTGACTCAGTTCAAAGGATTGCAAGGTTAAGTCCTTAGGGTGACCAGGGCAAGACTACCCGAAGAACCAAATCAACGCTCCCAGTGCCACAACTGGCCCACCCGATCATTCTTGCCACATGCCCCGGTCGAAAACTATTTAACAAACCCCCAGTTGTTTACCACGCACCACGTGCCATCAATATCATCATCAATAACACATGACACTTCTCAAAACAGGTTCCATATCTCATTAAGTCAATATTATCATGTAATTGTCAAAAACATGTTGCGTGGCAAGGCTAAGCATACTACATCGGTCTAATTACCCATGTTGGCAATTTAATAATGTCCAACTATTTAATCTACAACTAGGGTGACAAGGGGTCATGGCATACGATCATTTATGTCAAGGTGGCATACAGCAACTAGGCAATCAACTATTCTCCCAAAATTAATTAAAGCATTTTCTGATTGAACTAGCATGCAATAATTTAAATCAAATTAACTTCAAAATGAGATCAACATGGTCAAAGCACAACTTGCCTTCAAAGAGTACTTGTTCTTGGTCTTGGGCTGGCTCTTGGGTCAACACTTCACCTTCGAAGCCTTCGGGCACTTCAACGTCTACTCGTAAAGCGTGTAAATAGCAATAAATAAATAAACAGTAGACAAAAAGTGTCCAAACATCCAAATGAAGTCCATAAACAGAGAGAGCATAATTTTATGAATTTTTAGGAATTTGAATCGGCAAAATCGGAGTTGAAACGCAAAAGTTACAAGCGTTTAAAGTTTAAATAATCAATTAAATAATATTACCGAGAAAAACTTTAGTCCAAAAATTAAATAAAATTCACCATTAGGTAGATCTCAATTTTATAAAAATTTAGAAATTTGAATCACTCAAATCGAAGTTAAAACGCAAAAGTTATAAGCGTTTGAAGTTTGAATCTATATTTGAAATCAATAAACCGAATTAAATAAATAATTTCTTTTTCGGAAAAATGATTTATTGTGTCAGCATGACTCGTGGACCAATCAGAGACCGCCACGTCGCCTCAGGTCCATGGACCCGGCGCACGGTTCTGTTCGGTCCATCGTGGACCCGGTCCACGGTACGTGAGCCTCTGACAGGTGGGCCCCTCGGGTGACGTTAGCGCACGGCTCGGCCGAGGGCTCTAACACGTGGGCCCCACCGTGACGTCAGCATGACGTCATGGTGCAGTTCAGCGGTCACTGACGTGCGGGTCCCACACTGACGTCACGCGTGACGTCAGCGGCGACCAGCGTGACCGCGACGGTGAGTCTTCCATCCACGTGGCTAGATCTCGGCCGTTGATTTGAAAATCAACGGCCCAGATCGGATCTGGGTTTCTCGCGTTAGGAAACTACACGGTCGATCTGGACCGTTCGATCTTGATCGGACGGTCAATATCCAATCTAAAGCTACAACGCGGTTTAACCCTAGCCGTACGATCTAGATCTAACGGCTGAGATCTATCCAAGCACGGTGCAGTCACGGCTACGTGGCGCGATCTAAACCGTTGGATCTAAATCCAACGGATGAAAACAGATCTAAAAACTAAAACGTGAGAATTTACCCGAGGATGACGTGGACGAATCTGGGCCCTCGGATCTTGATCGGACGGTGGAGAGAGCTCGAGAGACGGCGATGGCGTGCGGAGGCGCTAGCAGACTGGAGACGAAGACGACGACCACGGCAATGGCGTTGCGGGGCTCCTCCGGCGGAGTGGATGGTACTCCCAGGCGCGGCTTGACGCAACGGTTCCGGATCTGGACTCAACGGCGGCGGAAGACGGCGGAGACGGCGGCAAACAGCGGAAAACCGCGGCGGAAGCCTAACCCAGCTACGGCGAGCGATTGCGGCGCAACCACAGCGGCTCAGGCGTGATGGACTAGGGCTACGGGTGCGCAAGGAAACGGAGAACACGATGGCGGTGACGGCGCATTAAATAGGGGCCTCGGCTTCCGTGAATCTCGCGGAGACCGAGGTCCACCCGGCTACGGTGGCGGAATCCGAATCCAATTCGGATTCGGTGACGTGTCTCAATGTGGACCGTTGGATCAAGATCCAACGGGCACGGGGTTTGGGCTCGGGTCTAGCCTGGCGATTTGGCTGGCTCGGTCGGGTTCGGGTCCGACTCAAACGTGGCTCGGGTCGGGCTCGGTCGGATGAACAGTGCAAACCCGATCGATTTTTCCAGTGATTAAATATTCAAATTAATCTCCAGTAATTCATTTAATTCATGAAAAATAGCAAAATACTCAGAAAAATTCCAGAAAAATTCTAGAAAATATTTTAGGGCATTTGGGATTCAAATAAAATATTTCCAACAAAATTTTATTTGTAAAATTAAATTCTTTATTTATTTCAAAAGGGAATAAATTCAAATAAATTCCAAATAAATCCAAATAAATCCCAGAAAATTCCAAAAATTCACAAAAGTGCCAAATTTCATTTAAACTCATGAAAAGCAAAAATTGTGGTGTTACAGAGCATGCCCAGTCAGTTGCCTGTGGCATATTGGTTGGCGCCACGCGTTTCTTTATTTTTCGCTGCAAGTTTATTTGATTAAGACTTCAGCCCTGCGAGGCTTACTTTTGTAACTTGACCATAAGGTCAAGCAACCGGTTATATTTCCCTTTAAATAAAGTACTTTACTATTTCGTTGAGTATAATTGTGGTATTTACCGATGTTGAGACTTTGTGCACTAGCTTGATCCTGGACTGGTACTGAATACACAGAGGGTCCGGATTTGCACATTCGGGTCCCGACATAGGTGGTATTAGAGCCATGCTGACTGTAGGACCTATCCTTAGTTAGAATGGTCGTAGTGAGGACAAAATTATTTTCTAAAGATAAAATTTGCTTTGATGAAGAATGAACTCTCGACTTATCCCCTCTCTTGTTCATACCCCTTGCTGAATTTTTCTTGTTCTCACTTGGTTTTAAAATGTTGCATTCTTACGGGAGTGTCTCTTGGCAGATGAAGATGATTCAGACTTATGGTGAGCGTGAGAGAGGCTACGCCGCAGAGCTATAGAGGATGCTTCAGGTGTTGGGAGGCTTCGAGAGGCTGGTCTACAAGCCCAGACTTGGGTGGCAGGTGGAAAGGTCCGGGGTATGGTGACCAAGATTACCATCTACACCCGGGAGAAGATGAAGGCCAGTCACCCATTCTACTACACTACGAGGAGATCCACGTTTGAGGCCAGCATCTAGGAGACATCACGCATCGCAATAAGAAGGATTTCGCGAGACTATGCAAAGGAGCTATAGCAGTCTGTGTTCTGCTTCCATCCCCAGAAGGGGGGTGATACGAGTGCATCCATTGACTCGGAGGGTGATGCCACCATCGTACACCTTGCAAGGTTCGCTGCTGCACAGGATGCAATGATGGATCGCACTGCCAAGGAGTTGGATGACACGTACACCGCCCTAGAGATAGTGGAGCAAAGGTTTCTGGAGTACATCGCCTTGACTGAGCAGAGGATTGGGGAGCTCGAGGAGGCCCTCTATGACCGTGGCCATGAAGAAGCACATGCTAGAGAGGAGGACCCAGCGGAGGTACAACTGGAGCCAGAGCAGCAGCCAGCACCAGAGTTGGAGGAGGACGTTGCTTCGTCGACCACAGCTGTTCTTGGCCATGGAGATCGCTTTGCACCGATGTTGCCGCACCCACCCAAGTGTACACTAGGATGTTCCCATTCAGGGTGGATCGATGAGTGAGCGTTCTAGGTCTAGTAGTTGAGACTCGAGTGTTGAGTCGCGTCTAAGAATAATAAGAGTCGCCCTGTAGGCGTTAGACTCCAGTGTGTTAGTTAATTTGGATCTTCTTGATTGCTGAGTGTGCAGTATGTGTTGCAAAGCCCTTAGGCATTGTGAGCAACCATACCAAGTTATTATTGAATAATTAATAAAGTTGGATTTTGAGTTACACCTTTTACCCTGCATAAGTTTATCTATTACTCGTCTATTCTTGTTTCCCTCTCATCTCTAAACCTTGGAGTACTCAACAGATGGTGAACACTCGTGGCAACAACAGAGAAAGTGGAAGTGGTTCCCGCCCCGCAGGAAACCCCAATGATGGAGTACCTGCGCCCCAGCCAGCACTGCCAGTTGACATGCAGAACTTTGGAGCTTTCCTTGCCGCTCAAACGCAGCTGATGCGTACTATGATGCAACAGATGCATCAGATTACTACTAAAGCTGCTGCTAATCAGAATTATCAAGTCAATCAAGGACAGCGTCCAAATTCAAGACTGTCTAAGTTCATGGGGACCCATCCGCCCACGTTTTCTAGGAACGCCAACCCACTGGAGGTGGATTATTGGTTGAGGTCAATAGAGAGGAAGCTGCATGTTACCCAGTGCATTGGGAATGAGAGAGTGTTGTATGCCTCTCATCAGCTGGAAGGGACTATAGTTGAATGGTGCGAGAACTTCTGCGCTTCGCATGAAAACCCATAGGAGAACACTTGGGAGGAGTTCACGATTGCTTTTCGCCAGTACCATGTGCCTGAAGGAATTATGGACCTAAAGAAGGAGGAATTTCGAGCTTTGAACAAGTTTACTCAGTTAGCTCGCTACGCACCTGAAGATGTAGCGACGGACAAGGCAAGACAGTCTCGCTTTATGAAGGGACTGAACTCAGGACTGCAGGTGGGGCTGATCGCCGACACGTTCCCTGACTTCCAGGAGTTGGTGAACAAAGCTCTTATCCTAGAGGGCAAGCGTAAGGAGCTGGATGATAACAGTAAGCGCTAGATGGCACAGCAGGGAGCTCACCCAGGAGCACAAAGGCTGAGAGTTGCACCCAATCAGTTTTTCAGATTCCAGCCCCAGAACGCTGCCAAGACGCCGTCACCCACACCCCGACCTGTCGGACAGAATTTCCAAACACCAACACAAGCCAGGATTTCACCAACAGGAAGCCAGCCAACGACAGTGGGACACTGCTACAGTTGCAATGAGCCAGGGCACTTCGCCAATAATTGCCCTAAGAGATGAGGAGGCGTGACGCCAGTCCACTTCAACCTGGGAACGACGCCTGCACGGACACCCGCACTAGGAGCGAACCATTGAGTTGCTCAAGCTGGAGCTACACCATAAGCTAAGGTGAGAGGTTGAATCAACCACGTCACCGCTGATACAGTTCAGAACACATCGGATGTCGTACTGGGTAAGTTACTAGTTAACTCAGTACCTGCAATAGTTTTGTTGGATTCTGGAGCTTCGTATTCCTTTATATCTCGGAATTTTGCTGTTGAAAATGGGTTAAGAATGATGAACCTTAGACATGTGTTGCTAGTCCAATCCCTTGGATCAGAACTCCAATCCAATGTAGGATGTTCTGGGGTAAGATTACTAATAAATGGGGTAGAGTTCCTGTTGAACCTTATTATATTGGATACCCAGACCCTAGATGTTATATTGGGAATGGATTGGTTGGCCAAGCACAAGGCTGTGTTAGATTGTGGACGAAGAGTCGTATCAGTCGAAAGCCCAGATGGTAGAAAGGTGGAGTTTCAAGCAACCGCCATTCGAGATGGACAGCTGATGGTCAACAGCGTGAAGGCAGTTAGCATTGAGGATGTACCAGTAGTCAGTGAGTACCCAGATGTTTTTCTTGAAGATTTACCTGGTATGCCGCCAGACAGAAACATTGAGTTTGTGATCGAGCTAGTACCCGGTATAGCCCCAATAGCTAAGAGACCTTATCGGATGTCTACCGATGAGTTAGTGGAGATGAAGAAGTAGATCTAGGAGCTGTTGGAGAAATGATTCATAAGACCAAGTTCATCGCCGTGGGGAGCGCCAGTCCTATTCGTCAAGAAGAAGGATGGAAGTTTTCAAATGTGTATTGATTATCGTGCCATCAATGATGTGATGATAAAGAACAAGTATCCGCTACCCAGGATCGATGACTTGTTTGATTAGTTAAGAGGAGCTGGAGTTTTCTCCAAGATCGACCTGCGATCAGGGTATCATCAACTAAAGATTCGATCAGAAGATGTACCTAAGACCGCATTTTCATCGAGATACGGATATTATGAGTTTACAGTTATGTCCTTTGGCATGATGAATGCACCTGCATATTTCATGAACCTGATGAATAAAGTTTTCATGGAATACCAGGATAAGTTTGTCGTCGTGTTCATTGATGACATCCTTGTCTACTCCAAGATGAGAGAAGAACACGACGAACATCTGAGGCTAGTTCTTGAGAAGTTATGAGAGCAGCAGTTGTTTGCTATGTTTAGCAAATGTGACTTTTGGAAGAATAAAGTGGAATTTCTTGGACATGTGATGATTGCCGATGGTGTTGCAGTAGACCCGAGCAAAGTGGAAGCAGTATTGCATTGGGAGCAGCCGAAGTCGGTTACTCAGATTCGCAATTTTCTTGGAATGGCGGAATATTACCGTTGATTCATCGAAGGATTCTCAACGATTGCTAGACCTCTTACACAATTGTTGAAGAAGGAGAAGAAGTTTGCATGGACGCTAGAGTGTGAGAAGAGATTTCAAGAGTTGAAGAAGTGATTAACAACGGCCCTAGTGTTGATTTTACCGGATGTGCACCAGAGTTTTGATATTTATTGTGATGCATCGCGTCAAGGACTGGGATGCGCGTTGATGCGGAATAGAAAGGTAGTTGCTTATGCATCGAGGTAGTTAAGGCCGCATGAGGAGAATTACCCGACGCATGACCTGGAGTTAGCAGCCGTAGTGCATGCCTTGAAGTTGTGGCGTCATTACCTCATTGGAAACAAATGTGAAGTATATACAGACCATAATAGTCTTAAATATATCTTCACATAGTCATAGCTGAATATGAGGCAAAGGAGATGGTTAGAATTAATCAAGATTACAATGTTGGAATCCATTATCATCCCAGCAAGGCTAATGTAGTAGCCGATGCCTTGAGTCGAAAGAGCCATACCGTGAATATGCTCATGGCAGAAAGTCAGGCTGAGCTATGCAAGGATTTTCAGAAAATGAAGTTGGAAGTGGTATCGGAGGGGTTCTTAGCCGCTTTAGAAGTGAAGCATACCTTAGAGGATCATATCAGAGAAGGCAAGAAGGATACGACAAAATAAAGAGAATCAAGTCCAAGCTGGATGAAGGCAAGGCTAAGGATTTCAAGCTGGATGAGCAGGGTACGTTGTGGATTAAAGACCGCATATGTGTGCTGAACAAGAAGGAGCTGAAGCAGTTGATTCTGGAAGAAGCTCATGATTCCAAGTACTCAATTCATCCGGGAAGTACCAAGAAGTATCAAGACCTGAAAGAGAGATTTTTGTAGCCGAGCATGAAGCGTGAAGTTGCCGAGCATGTTGCACTGTGCGACGTATGTCAAAGGGTAAAGGCAATGCACTAGAGTGGAAGTTATTGCAGCCGTTAAAGATACCTAAGTGGAAGTGGGAGGAAATCGGTATGGACTTCATTACCGATTTGCCGAGGACTCAGAGTGGATATGATTCTATATGGGTTATCATGGATCGTTTGACCAAGGTCGCTCATTTTATACCAGTAAAGGCTAACTACTCAGGAGACCGCTTAGCAGAATTATATATGTCAAGGATTGTCTGTTTGCATGGAGTGCCGAAGAAGATAGTATCGGACATAGGTACCCAGTTTACCTCAAGATTCTGGAGTAAGTTGCATGAAGCCATGGGAACCCGTCTGAATTTCAGTACATCTTATCATCCGCAGACTGATGGTCAGACATAGAGAGTCAATCAGATTTTGGAGGACATGCTACGAGCTTGTGCTCTAGCCTATGCTACTTCATGGGACAAGTGTTTGTCGTATGCTGAGTTTAGCTATAATAATAGTTATCAAGCCAGTTTACAAATGTCAACCTTTGAAGCTTTGTATGGTCGAACCTGTCAAACGCCATTGAACTGGAATGAGACAGATGAGCGCCATGTTTTCCGACCAGATATTCTCTAAGAAGCTGAAGAGCAAATTGCCATGATCAGGGAGAGATTGAAGATAACTCAATCAAGACAGAAGAGTTATGCTAACAACCGCCGCAGAGAGCTAAGCTTTGAACATGAAGATTTTGTATACCTCAGAGTTACACCTCTCAAGGGCGTTAAAAGATTTCATGCCAAAGGGAAACTTGCGCCAAGATACATTGGACCATTTAAGATCTTGAGCCACAGAGGTGAAGTCGCTTATCAGTTGGAGTTGCCGCAATCATTGGCAGGAGTGCATGACGTGTTCTACGTGTCACAATTGAAGAAGTGTCTGAGAGTGCTAGATGAACAAACACATTTAGAGTCGATCGAACTGCAAGAAGACCTGACTTACAAAGAGCACCCGGTAAAGGTTTTGGACACAATGGATAAGGAAATGAGAAATAAGTCAACCCGTTTCTACAGAGTTTAGTGGAGCAACCACTCGGAAAGTGAAGCGACTTGGGAGCTTGAAGAAGACCTGAAGGAGTTTCCAAACCTATTCCTTAGTTAGCCCTGAATCTCGGGGTCAATATTCTGTTAAGGGGGGAGGTTTGTAACATCCCAAATTTGTGCTTCTATTTAATTTATTGAGTTGTTTGAATTTTTGGAATTTATTTGGATTAAATTTGAATTAATTCCCTTCTTGAATTATTAAATTTTTTAAAATTTCAAATAAAGTTTTGTTGGAAATATTTTATTTGAGTCCAAAATGTCTCAAAGTATTTTCCAGAATTTTCCAGGAATTTTCTGAGCATTTTGCTATTTTCTTGAATTAAATGAATTTCTTGGATTATTTTAAATGTTAAAAAGGAAAAAAGGAAAATCGGAAACACTAACGAGTTCAGCCTCGTGGACCAGACCCGTTAGCCCGAAACCCAACTTGACCGGCTCCGGAATCGAATCGTTGGATCGCGATCCAACGACCGCGATTCGGCCGCGTCACGCACGCGTGTGGGCATTGGATCGTGGACACGCATACGCGCGTGATTGAGCCATGTCGTCTCCGTCTCCAATACGGAGAGCGCCGCTGCGTAACCACCAGTGAACCTAGGGTTCCGATTTGTGCGCGGACGCCAATGCTATTTAACGCGTGGATCGGCTTCCGAGGTTCCCTAGTTTGCGCCGCAGCCGTTGCCCTAGCTCACACCGCCAAAAACCCTACTACTGCACTGCAATTGCTCGCCGTAGTTGGGAGGTTACCACTGCGAGTTTTCGTTGTTTCCAGCGCCGTCCGCTGTCTTCCGCCATGTTGGTGCCTAGATCTGGGACCCACGTGACAAGGTGAACCTGGGCGCATCACTCACCTCGTTGGAGGATGCGTGGAATGCCGTTGGAGTGGTCATCATCTTCGTCCCCGGTGACCTTGAGCCGCCGCACCATTACCGGAACCCGTGAAGCTCTCCAGCCATCCGATCCAGATCACGCGGTCCAGGTACGGCCACGTAGCGCATCGCGGAGTTGAACTAGATCTAACCCTAGCCATTAGATTTATATCGGACGGTGTAGATTAGACCAAGTAGTTTGTGTAGATCTATTCTCAACCATCGGATCTAGATTGAATGCTTTAGATTGTGCCATGTAGCTTGCAATGCACCGTGCTAGATTGGATCTCAGCCGTTAGATCTAGATCATACAGTTGGTTTTGATTCATGTGTTAGCACTAAATTTAATCATAGTCATCCGATCTGCGGTGTACGGCTTAGATCGTGCCACGTGTCGGGCACCGGGTCATGCCAAGTCACCCCCTTGATGCGGCAAACCCGAGTGAATCTCAACCGTCCGATCCGATTTGAATGGACCGGATTGAATCGCATAAAACCATATGCGTGATACCAGGTTGAATCATGAACGTCGGATTTCAAATCAATGGTCCAGATCTTGCCACGTGCCCGATAGCTGAAACGATGCGGGTCAACGCCTGTCATCGCTGATGTCACGCATGACGTCAGTGCTGGGCCCACGCATCAGCGTCTGTACCCGAGCCGTGCTGATGTCAGCCGTGATGTCATGGTGAGGTCACGGTGAGACCCACATGTCAGGTGGCCCAGCCGCGCCACACGATGACGTCAGCGTGATGTCATCTGAACGAGCCCACGCGTCAGCATCACTGTGCCCGCGGATCGAGTAGACCATGGACCTGGGGCGAACTGAGTTCACGTTGTTTCTTTATCCGATTCGCGTAGACATTGAATTGCCCGAAGGCTTCGAAGGAGAAGTTTAACCCAGGAACAAGTCCAAGTCAAAGACCATATTGATCCCCCTTTTGAAATTATGTTGATTTGAATTATTGCATGCTAGTTTAATTCAAAATGCTTTTAAATAATTCTGGGATTAGTTATACGACCTACTTGTTGTATGCCACCTTGTCTATAATAATTGTATGCCATGAATCATTTGTCTCCCTAGATTATGGACTATTAGTTGAACAATAATACTTGTCAACATGGGTTAGTTAGATCGAAATTAATCTAACTAACCCATGTTGACAAGATGGACTATTAGTTAGACTTTTATGAAAATGAACTTGGGTTATGGACACAACCATGCAATCGTGTTTTTGATATAATTTTGAATGTCAGAAATTAATCTTGACTTAATGAGAGATGGAACATGTTTTTGGAAGATGTGACATGTGTTATTGATGATGTTGATGGCACGTGGTGCATGGTAATCAACTAGGTGATAAAATGATTTAGACTGAGGCAAGTGGCAAGATTGTTTATGGTGGGCCAGAAGTGGCACACGGGAGGTCGTATTTCGTTTTGCTGATTTGAACTATGGTGAATTCTTGGGTAGTCTTGCCTTGGTCACTTTAAGGACTTAACCTTGCAAGAATTTGAACTAAGTCTGACATACAGCCATAAGTCTGGAATGGGACAGACCTGACCGAGTAAACTGTGATGTCTAGATTTCGGTGCTGTCATGGTGGCGTGAGCCCCGAGTTAATGGGTGGACTCACATGCGCAAGCGGGGGGCCCTGAGTGTGGTAACCAGTCCCTTCAGTGTTGAAACCTTAGCGGGTAGTACCAGGTCTAGAAGTAACTTTGGAAAGGATTGGTTACGGTCACTCACCTTTGTGGTGTTTGATTGTATCTTGTGGGTAAAGTGTATAACCTCTGCAGAGTGTACAACCTATTCGAATAGCCGAGTCCACGGTATTGGACATTGCTCGGTGATTACAATCAAGGGTTAGACTTTTATGAAAATGAACTTGGGTTATGGACACATGGAATTGGAAATGATGAACTTGTTTAGGTTGATGAATGCTTTACTTGAGAAATTGTTTACGAAGTTAATAATGTTATTATTGTTTTACTGCTTTCCAATCTATTACTGTCATTTATGAATATTGCTTATTGCAAAAGAACCCTATAGCCTGTTGTTGGAATAAGCCATGCATGTAGCTATTAGCATTGCATTTCTGTGCATGACTTGCTGAGTGCTTTTAAGTACTCACCCTTGCCACAACACAAACATCAACTGAGGAGGAATCAATGCCAGCACAGGAGGAGGACTAACAATTGGAGCTGACGAACTAGGGAGCGAGCCCAGTTAGTTGCCTATGGCATATTGGTTGGCGCCATGCATTTCTTTATTTTCTCCTGCAAGTTTATTTGAGTAAGACTTCAGCCCTGCGAGGCGTACTTTTGTAACTTGACCATAAGGTCGAGCCACCGGTTATATTTCCCTTTCAATAAAGTACTTTACTATTTCGTTGAGTATGATTATGGTATTTACCGATGTTGAGACTGTGTGCACTAGCGTGATCCTGGACTAGTGATGAATACACAGAGGGTCCTGATTTCCACATTCGGGTCTTGACACTTTACTTCCAAAGCAGCTAAGAATCCCTCCAGTACCACTTTCAACTTCATTTTCTAAAAATCTTTGCATAGCTCAACATGACTTTCTGCCACTAGCATATTCACACTATGGCTCTTCCGACTCAAGGCATCGGCTACTACATTAGCCTTGCTGAGATGTAATGAATTCCGATGTTGTAGTCCTTGATTAGCTCCAACCATCTCCTCTGCCTCATATTCAGAACCGACTGAGTGAAGATATATTTAAGACTCTTGTGGTCCGTATATACTTCACATCTATTTCCAATAAGGTAATGACGCCACAACTTCAGAGCATGCACTACGGCAGCTAACTCCAAGTCATGCGTCGGGTAATTCTCCTCATGTGGCCTCAACTGCCTTGATGCATAAGCGACTACCTTTCGGTTTTGCATCAACACGCATCCAAGTCTTTGGCGCGATGCATCACAGTAAATGTCGAAGCATTGGTGAACATCAGGTAAGACTAGCACTGGCGCTAATGTTAATTACTTCTTCAAATCTTGAAAGCTCTTCTCACACTCTGGCGTCCATGCGAACTTCTTCTCTTTCTTCAACAATTGCGTAAGGGGTTTGGCAATCATTGAGAATCCTTCAATGAATCGGCGATAATATCCCGCCATTCCAAGGAAACTGCGGATCTGGGTCACAGACTTCGATTGCTCCCAATACAAATGCGAGGAGCCGCCCAGATCGTCCTCGGGCTATTAGAAGGTCTAGTCGCCCTAATCAGATTTGGAGGCTAACAAAGGACCGCTGGAAACGCTCGCGGTGTTAGCACCCAAGCCCAATTGAGACAGACTTCGGAACCCTTCGAATAACTCGTCGACAACCCCCGTATTCCCCCGGTATGCGACCCGAAGATCGCCCAGGATCCCCGCATACCGGTTTCACTGAGATATCACACCCCGTTGGGTCCTCACCTGCAAAACCACAAAAGCAAAAGCCTGAGTACGGAAGGTACTCGCAAGTCTTATGTCGGGACCCGAATTTGCAAATCCGAACCCTCTGTGTATTCAGCACTAGTCCAGGAACGCGCTAGTGCACACAGTCTCAACATTGGTAAATATCACAATCATACCACTCGATACTAATAAAGTACTTTAATTAGATAATCAAACTGGTTGCTTGACCTTAAGGTCAAGTTACAAATATACGCCTCGCAGGGCGAAACTTATTAAAAGAGAAATAATAGCAGCGGAAAAATAAGATAACATCGTGGCGCCATCCAGTATACCACAGGCAACTGACTGGGCTCGCTCCCTAGTTAGACGGTTCCTCTTGGAGCTCCTCCTCCAAAGCTGGTGTAGTCTCCTCTTCAACTGGTGTTGTATTGCGGCAAGGGTGAGTACTTGGTACTCAGCAAGTCATGCACAGAATGCAAGCTAATATACTATATGCATGGCTTGATACAAAGGAATAGCTCAAGGTATATTTGCAGTAAACAACATTTAACAAGTATCATAAGTAGATTCGAAAGCAGTAGAACGAGTATAGCATCAATAACTTTTCCAGGAGTTAAATAAACATATTTCCCGATTCTAATCCACATTTCCTTCAACATCATTATTAAACCAAACCCAACTTCCGAGTCCAAGTTATTTTCGAGAAAGTCTAACCCTTAACTGTAATTCCCGAGCGATGTCTAATACCGCGGACTCGACTATTCGAATAGATTTTACACTCTGCAGAGGTTATGCACTTTACCCACAAGATATAGTCAAACACCACAAAGGCGAGTTTCCATAACAAAGTCTTTCGGAAACTTCTAACAACACAAGTGGTCCTCTCCGGTGTTGCACACTAACCCTTCCCTTAGCGAAGGCGAAGTTTAGGTCAAACCACCGTTAGATGGGTACCTGGCCGTAGCCCCGGTACGCTCCCCCGTACAACTACACAAAAGATATAGTTGAGACCCAGAGGTCCCACAGGTACGTTATTAGTTACCTAATCAACTAGGTCCGTCCCATTACAGACATGTGGTTGCACGATTGACTCAGTTCAAAGGCTTGCAAGGTTAAGTCCTTAGGGTGACCAGGGCGAGACTACCCGAAGAACCAAAACAACGTTCCCGGTGCCACAACTGGCCCACCCGATCATTCTTGCCACATGCCCCGGTCGAAAACTATTTATCAAACCCCAGTTGATTACCATGCACCACGTGCCGTCAACATCACAACACATGATACCTTTCCAAAGCAGGTTCAATATATCATTAAGTCAATATTAACATTTTGATTGTCCAAAATCATGTCGTGAGCACATAGCAGGTCCAAGCAATATATTACAACGATCTAAATTCCCATGTTGGCAATTTAATAATGTCCAACTATTTAATCCTCAACTAGGGTGACAAGGGGTCATGGCACATATTTAATTAACTAAGGTGTCATACAACAATTAGGCGTTTATCTACTTCCCCGAAATTTAAATAAAGTATTTTCTATTTAAACTAGCATGCAATAATTTAAACCAAATTAATTTGAAAACGGGATCAACATGGTCAAAGCACAACTTGCCTTCAAAGAGTACTTGTTCTTGGTCCTGAGCTGGCTCCTGGGTCAACACTTCACCTTCGAAGCCTTCGGGCACTTCAACGTCTACTCGTAAAGCGTGCAAATAGCAATAATAAATAAACAGTAGACAAAAGTGTCCAAAAATCCAAATAAAGTTCATAAACAGAGGGAGCATAATTTTATGAATTTTTAGAAACTAGAATCGTCAAATTCGGAGTTTAAATGCAAAAGTTACAAGCATTTAAAGTTTAAATAATCAATTAAATAATATTACAGAGAAAAACTTCAGTCCAAAAAATTAAATAAAATTCATCATTAGGTAGATCTTAATTTCATACAAATTTAGAAATTTGAATCACTCAAATCGGAGTTAAAATCCAAAAGTTATAAGCGTTTGAAGTTTGAAACAAATTCTGAAATCAATATTTCGAATTAATAAATCATTTTCTTTTCCGGAAATTCAATTATTGCGTCAGCATGACACGTGGACCAATCGGGAGCCGCCACGTCGCCTCGGGGCCATGGACCCGGCGCATGGTTTGGCTCGGTCCACCATGGACTCGGTCCATGGCTCCAATGTCTCACTGACAGGTGGGACCCATCGGGTGACGTCATCATTGACGTCAGCGTGGCTTGGCCACAGCGCTGACAGGCGGGCCCCACCGGTGACATCATGGGTGACGTCACCGCACGGCTGGGACAGCCGCTGACACGCGGGCCCGGCGTGTCAGCGTCGCCTGCCAGCGTCTTGCTGGCCATGGCGGTCAGCCTCTCGGCCACGTGGCTTGATCTTGGCCGTTGATTTGAAAATCAACGGCCCAGATTGGTTCTGGCTTAACGCGTTTGGAAAACAACTCGGCTGATCTGGACCGTTCGATCTTGATCGGACGGTCAAGATCCAATCTAAGGAAAACAACGTGGCTAACCCTAACCGTTTGATCTAGATCTAACGGCTGAGAATGGATCTAGTACTGTGCGATTAAGGCTACGTGGCACAATCTACGCTGTTGGATCTTAATCCAACGGTTGGAAATAGATCTGCGGATTTCAACGTGGAACTCACCGAGGGGTGACGTGGCGCGATCTGGGCCCTTGGATCTGGATCGGACGGCTGGTGGAGCTCGATCGACGGCGATGGCTTGCGGCGGAGCAAGGTCACCGGAGACGGGGAAGGCGACACTCCCGACGGTGCTGCGGGGCTCCTCCGGCGAAGTGATTGGTTGTAACACCCTACAAATCTAAACTGTCGTACAAGAAAATTTCGACAGCATCTCTCCTAAAATTAGGACAAAACGGAAGCGACAACAAGATTCATAATAACCATTATAAACAGGAATAACATAAAAGCATCAATACTAGAGATAACAAGTCTAAATCAACCAGAAAACAAACATAAACGTAAAACAGCTCCAAAGAGGACATCAACAGGTCTATGATTAATAAAATTTCAGCAAGCTAATGAATTATTAAATGCACTAGTCCATGTGATTCGTGATGACCCCGGAGGGTTGATTGTGCTACTAAGCCCACCCTTCA
Organism: Rhipidocladum racemiflorum; assembly: GCA_036346355.1. Taxonomy (NCBI): domain Eukaryota; kingdom Viridiplantae; phylum Streptophyta; class Magnoliopsida; order Poales; family Poaceae; genus Rhipidocladum; species Rhipidocladum racemiflorum. The sequence continues at coordinate 10,127,679 of CM070586.1, read as the reverse complement.
AGCTTACGACTCGCGAGAACTACACGAAAACAACAAAATAACAAGGGGTGAGATTGGGTAATCTCAAAGAAGCGGAACAACTTCTAACGAATAACACAGCCACAGTAAAACTAGCATACCAAATTCCTCATCTCCAATAACACATTATAGAGTCCACACAACCTCAGTAAAATCCATATGATTGTGCACATGCTTATGCCATGATCCTCCTCACCGTGCCCTTTCTCAGGAACACACGGTGTTGTATCTGACGGTCGCCAAGACGCCAAGGCCGACAAACTTCCAATGCATGATTATGCAGTTAATGCTTCATGCATAAATACATTCATAACTTCCCACTTTGAATTCACATGCTTGCATACCATCAAATAACATGGATAGAATGCGAACATCATTGAGATAGAATATCTCCACAATTCATCTTGCAAACAACATCTTTCTTCATTCTTACTCATGATTCAAAAGCCAAACAACCACATCACAATGCAGGATAGGATATTGTAATCTCATAAACAAGTAGTTAAACCATGTAGGTGTGCTGCAAATTAAGGTTTATATTGAAGACGAAACAAATAGCGGGTTATAGTTTAGCAAGACCGCTACTTCCACTTGCCTTTACCGACGTGGATGACGAATCTAGTTGCGTCCAGAAGGGGCACCACCTGAACAAGCATACTTTCAGTATATAATAACACCACAATTGATCACACAATTCAAACACGCGTTTCCTACAACCCGTTCCCCTTTTAAACACCGAAAACCCCGATCTGTCCGGATCGAACAGCAGCAACCTCTCTTCCCAATTTCGTATCTTTTTTTATACCTTTCATAAAAATACAGAAAAAATACAGTAGCTAGATATATACGAGATCTACAACTTTCATGAAGATCAAAAATTTCAATTCCACTGTTAAATATGCCTAAACAACCGCCCAACACAGTGGACGAAATATGTTTCCAGATTCTGTTCGTCATCTTCCAACAGAGATAAATCTCAGTCTGGCGGCCCAAAAATTCTGAAAAAATTACAGAAGCTAGATCTAGACGTTATCTACAACTTTCTGGTTATAGGTTTTTGCAGGAAAAATCATCTATGCCACTTAAACCGCAAAACAATCCGCGCTGCACAATCTTCCCTTCCAAAAACAGCACCACGTGAACATCTACCATTCCCCCCATCAAGATCCAACCAAACCACTCACCACCAGATCTAATACACTCCTAATCCCTAGGTAGAACAGGGGTAAAAGATTGGGAATTTTACCTTGAGTTCCCCCTTGCGAACCCACGAAGAACGCGCAACGATCTCCGTAACGGAAATCTGTTCGTCCTCCTCGCCTCCACGGATCCTCTTCTCGTTTTCTCCTTCGCGTTTCGCGGTGGATCTTGAGCCACCACGCAAGAGGAGGAAGAGGTGGAGTGGGGGCTGCTAGGGGGAGAGGGGGAGGCGCCCTAGGGCTTGGGGTGGGGGAGGTGGGCCGGCCCACTTAGGGCGTGGGGATGGGGAGGTGGGAGAAGAATTCCCGGCCCAGGCCCAAGTTTTCCTCGGCCCACTGTTTCTAGCCCGACAACTCCAAATTTAATATTAATACGCCGGATAAACTTCAATTATTTCATTCCCCAACAATTTCCCTCATTCTTTCCGAAACAACAGAGAAAGAAAAACCCTAGGATCGCTCTAAAGTTCTAGGGCATCACATTCTCCCCTCCTTAAAAGGATTCGTCCCCGAATCTTTTTCTTTTAGCTACAGACCTAAAAGGAAAAGGAAGGCAAAAGGTAAACCACGACTTACCCCAGCGTCATCAAATAGCGTAGGGTACTTCTTCCGCATCTGGTCTTCAGGTTCCCAAGTTGCCTCCCGCTCAGACTGATTGGTCCACAAATCTTTCATTGGACTCTAACACGAACTATTCCCCTATTAAATAAAGGACACCTATTAGGTGAATCTGCATCGATCCGGAATCTCAACTCCCACTTCTCTCTTCAACCCGATCGTGAAACTCCGCATTCCAATCTCAACTCCTCTACTACACCTGTCGATTCTCGACGACGCGAACCATGTGAGACACAACGCTCTAGGTAAGTCTCTAAATCAACCCAAACACAAACTCCTATCTCCTACAAGTGATTGATCTTTTACAAAAGAACCAATATCCACCCTTACCAACGACAGAGATAGCCTACTTTACAACTAGGGTCAGAACTGCTAGAAACAATAACAACCGAACACAATCACTACGGTTGACACAAACTCGCTCGAACTCAAATGACAAAAAGTTCCAAAAATTAATGTAATTACCTGCAACTTCCAAGTTGTCCACTACTAAATTAAGCAACCCCACCGAGGAACACATCAATGAAAACAATTCTCCAAAAAGGTTTGAATTGAGTCATACACAACCTTCCTTTACTCTTCACTTTTAAACTACTTACGATCAGTGACCCACACTAGTTTTCCCTTGTAAGATGGTTTCGCCTACACATTCTTCCACCCAAGGACCAGGGCAAGGAGTACAATCCTTGAATATAATCAACCATAACATAAACATTCATTTTCTTACCCCCAAGCTTGAGCGTAAAAGAAATCTTAATTCTCACTAACACCACGAACGACAATCACCACCTTTAAACCAAAAGGCTGAAATTCACATACACGGGAACTCAACTTGGAAGAGGAACTCCATAGAACCAAAAACACCAAAAAAAAATTTCTTCGGGGAGAAGCTCTATTCAAAAGAGAAACATCGCGAAAGTCTTCTGCAAATGCATTTCACTTTTACCAAAACAAATCATCTCACTTTTATCCAAGGCCAAGCAATTCAGAAAAAAGAAACCGATCAAGGAATTAAATGCTTCCACACAACCACCATCTCTTTTTCCTTAAAAGGAACCAAACTCACTTCCCAACAGAAAAAATGTTTTAACCACAAATATCATTCATGTCACAACCGTAAGAATCGTCTCTAAACGAAAACTCACAAACACCTCACACCACAACACAACTCTATCCCAAAATAGAAATGCAAATATTTCCAGATCATGAAGTTCCAAAACTTACATTGGATTAGCTACTTCTTTTAATCAACAATGCAACCGATAACTCGACCTTGAAAACTACGGACATACCAAAGCATACATCCTTGAGCATAAATTTCAGCATTCATAACTTAAGCTAGTTTTCTTATAAAAGACGAATGAATGACGATATTTAATAGAATAACATTCCAAAATCTCCACAAATTACTTCAAGGTTAATCATTCTTTTGTCCTTGTTTTAAGCCTCAAATTAACCCACATTTGTCGTAATCATTCTAAGTTTAGGGAAACTCAAACACAAAGACAAAGAATACTTTGACCGAAAGTATTCAACCCAAATATCAAGCAGACAAACCAATCCATATGAATTTTTTTAATCATAAGTTCAGCATAACTCCCGCCATCTACAGTATTCCACTACCCTTACCATTTAGATTTCAATATTCCCTATTTACTCATTGAGAAGGCCCATCAGGATTTAACAACAACTACACAACACATTCTTACTCTTATTACCTTATCCACAATTATAAATAAAGTTCACGGTGCTTATCAAAAACACATCCAACCAACACTACCTCATCAAGATCCCCACGGAGCAGCCTAACCTATATCATCATATTCTAAATTTGAAAGGCAGTGCTTCAACAAGTCTTTCAGCATGATGAACCTATAAATTCCATACCACATATGCGTCAACATCTCGACAATGGAAATTTATTCACCTAAAAGATGACTCAACAAGTAAATATTATCTCAACAAGGCACCAATCGTAAATAGAAGTTTAAAACATACATTTATTAAGGACAAAATCACGCGTCATGCTAACTATCCCTGGTTCACTCCATCACAACATGTTACAATTTCCACCATTTTAACAAAGGTTTTCAACAATTAATCTAATCAGTTACCACCACTACTAAGTCATCAATATCAATAATTGGCATAATTGTAAAACAACAACATTGCTTTTAGTTACCCTATCCATAGGCTATGACAAACTGTCACTACACAACATACTCCAACTATGTAAAATAGATTGAATAATTTAAACCATCCAAAGCTCTTATAACAACAACGCTAAATTAAATTTAATTTTTTTTTTAATTTTTTTTTAGCTACCCTATACACGGGTTATAGCAAAATTGCCACTCCAAGACATACTCTAGCCTTTTTTTTAAAAAGTGAACTGAATAGGTGAAATCATCACAAAGCTCTTACGGCAATGGCAAAAACTTATGTCTTCCCAATTGATATCGATACTAGCATTATTGGAACGCAACTGCATACTTCCGAATCTACTAATAGTTTGCAACGTCATAAATATCAACTCTAATCAATTTCCAAGTTAAAGTCACTAGCCAACACGATTAAATTAGAACATCTTTAAACAACCAAAGATGGTTTCTTTAACAATATCGGTAGTCCACCATTACAATTAAATTGTTCTACCGACCTTATATTAAAATGTCACTAAATAACCCACTAATTTTCTATTACCTTCACAGTAGTTTACATCATCGTAATGTTCTAACTACGCATCAAGATTTAAAGCTTTAAACATTGTCCATGGTCAAGGGCACATTAAAATAATGCAATAAATCCTAAGCATGCACATTAACACATTCAATCATTATCGCTATAGAGCAATCTACAATACTAGAAGTTTATTTAATCTCAAGCTAAAGATAACAATTACATTTTAATTGATTCAACTCACAAATTAACTTAGAAGTACATCATTCCATAAACCACATTGTTACATACTACGTAACACAGACATAAAATTTCTAAACACCGTCATGGGTCACCTACCCTTGACAAACAGGAGGCAATCCCAAACATTAAAAAAAACACAGTTCTAGATCAAGAACAAACACCGATAAAAATTTCTTCTTTTCGTGCAAGGGAGAAAAGCAAAATCCAAACATAAATGCAAGAGAGCCCGACCCTCAAATGTCCAATCATAGTAGCCAAAACTCTTCAAGAAATCCAAAACCTACACTTTCCACAAAGGAAGACGGATGCAAAAGGGAAGACCAAATGTCCAACTAAAATTTTCCGATAAAGATTCAAACTTAGCTCCATCCAGCTTGATCTGCAACAGGAGAAACTCCAACCCCCTTCTTTTTTAAAAAAATCGGGAAACAACAACCACGTAAATTTCCTCCCAACGACAGTCCATCACAATAAATCAAAGCCAAAGCAAAATTGTGACCAAAAGACGCATTAACGTAGAACTCTTCTTACGTGTCTTCACTCAAAGGAGACAAAACCACAAACCGCCAAAAGGACAATCAGCGAGTGCTCAAAACTAAGCATTTTCCTCGGTTTCGAACCAACCACATACCCGTAAAACCAACCAAAACCGACCACAAGACGGTAAAGAACATCCGAAGGAATCCATCACCAACCTCTTCTATTTGACTCCAGTCACTACCCGATCTACGACAGACACGGATAAGTACTCTTTCCCTACAGGGGTTTAATAGTTCTTCGGTGGTGACTCTACCCGGCCACACCGTCAAACCACAGCCTCACTACAAACAAAAGGTGACCGAAACCCTTCGGCACCACAACCTCCCTTATCACGATAACAAGAACAACTCAATCAATCATCTCAAAATCATAGTAACATACATTATCAAACGTAGCATTCAACAACAAAGCTTAAATTCAACCTTTAAGCATGAGGCAACGATACCCATACCCTTTCCTACTGTGCATCCATGTGTGTCAAATTTTAAATTAGTTATTCCACTAACACAAATTTTAATGTTGCTATCCTATGAAAAAATTTTAGTTAAAACCTAGGCCATGTTTCTAAGTTATTCCACATAACATTTTAGTTGTATCCTATAGTATGACACTAAAAATAGACATTCCAAGGACCTACAACCCGCTCTGATACCAACTGTAACACCCTACAAATCTAAACTGTCAGACAAGAAAATTTCGACAAAGATCTCTCCTAAAATTAGGACAAAACGGAAGCGACAACAAGATTCATAATAACCATTATAAACAGGAATAACATAAAAGCATCAATACTAGAGATAACAAGTCTAAATCAACCATAAAACAAACATAAACGTAAAACAGCTCCAAAGAGGACATCAACAGGTCTATGATTAATAAAATTTCAGCAAGCTAATGAATTATTAAATGCACTAGTCCATGTGATTCGTGATGACCCCGGAGGGTTGATTGTGCTACTAAGCCCACCCTTCAAGCTTACGACTCGCGAGAACTACACGAAAACAACAAAATAACAAGGGGTGAGATTGGGTAATCTCAAAGAAGCGGAACAACTTCTAACGAATAACACAGCCACAGTAAAACTAGCATACCAAATTCCTCATCTCCAATACCACAGTATAGAGTCCACACAACCTCAGTAAAATGCATATGATTGTGCACATGCTTATGCCATGATCCTCCTCACCGTGTTCTTTCTCGTGAACACACGGTGTTGTACGGTGACGGCCACAAGACGCCAAGGCCGACAAACTTCCAATGCATGGTTATGCAGTTAATGCTTCATGCATAAATACATTCATAACTTCCCACTCTGAATTCACATGCTTGCATACCATCAAATAACATGGATAGAATGCGAACATCATTGAGATAGAATATCTCCACAATTCATCTTGCAAACAACATCTTTCTTCATTCTTACTCATGATTCAAAAGCCAAACAACCACATCACAATGCAGGATAGGATATTGTAATCTCATAAACAAGTAGTTAAACCATGTAGGTGTGCTGCAAATTAAGGTTTATATTGAAGACGAAACACATAGCGAGTTATAGTTTAGCAAGACCGCTACTTCCACTTGCCTTTACCGACGTGGATGACGAATCTAGTTGCGCCCAGAAGGGGCACCACCTGAATAAGCATACTTTCAGTATATAATAACACCACAATTGATCACACAATTCAAACACGCGTTTCCTACAACCCGTTCCCCTTTTAAACACCGAAAACCCCGATCTGTCCGGATCGAACAGCAGCAACCTCTCTTCCCAATTTCGTATCTTTTTTTCTACTGCTCATAAAAATACAGAAAAAATACAGTAGCTAGATATTGACGAGATCTACAACTTTCATGAAGATCAAAATTTTCAATTCCACTGTTAAATATGCCTAAACAACCGCCCAACACAGTGGACGAAATCTGTTTCCAGATTCTGTTCGTCATCTTCCAACAGAGATAAATCTCATTCTGACGGCCCAAAAATTCTGAAAAAATTACAGAAGCTAGATCTCGACGTTATCTACAAATTTCTAGTTATAGGTTTTTGCAGGAAAAATCATCTGTGCCACTTAAACCATGAAACAATCCGCGCTGCACAATCTTCCCTTCCAAAAACAGCACCACGTGAACATCTACCCTTCCTCCCCATCAAGATCCAACCAAACCACTCACCACCAGATCTAATACACTCCTAATCCCTAGGTAGAACAGGGGTAAAAGATTGGGAATTTTACCTTGAGTTCCCCCTTGCGAACCCACGAAGAACGCGCAACGATCTCCGTAACGGAAATCTGTTCGTCCTCCTCGCCTCCACGGATCCTCTTCTCGTTTTCTCCTTCGCGTTTCGCGGTGGATCTTGAGCCACCACGCAAGAGGAGGAAGAGGTGGAGTGGGGGCTGCTAGGGGGAGAGGGGGAGGCGCCCTAGGGCTTGGGGTGGGGGAGGTGGGCCGGCCCACTTAGGGCGTGGGGAGGGGGAGGTGGGAGAAGAATTCCCGGCCCAGGCCCATGTTTTCCTCGGCCCACTGTTTCTAGCCCGACAACTCCAAATTTAATATTAATACGCCGGATAAACTTCAATTATTTCATTCCCCAACAATTTCCCTCATTCTTTCCGAAACAACAGAGAAAGAAAAACCCTAGGATCGCTCTAAAGTTCTAGGGCATCACAGTGGTGCTCACCGATGCGGCTTGACCTCACGGTTCCGGATCTGGGCTCAACGACGGTGGAGAACAGCGGACGGCGGCGGAATCTACAAACGAACGCGGCAGAGCGCTAAGCCAACTACGGCGAGCTCGCGCGGGCAAACGGTGGCGGCTCAGGTGGCGTGGGCTAGGGCTACGGGTGCGCACGGAAGTCGGCAACACGACAGCGGCGGCGGCGCATTAAATAGGGCTCTCGACATCCGTGAAACGCGCGGAAACCGAGGCCCACTCCGTTGCGGCGGCAGAATCCGAAAGGGATTCGGATTGGGTGACGTGGCTCAACGTCAGCCGTTGGATCAAGATCCAACGCGCGGGGTTTGGGCGCTGGTCCGCCTCGGCGAGCCGGGCCGCTCTGGCCGGGCTCGGGTTTGGTCGACGTGGCTCAATCATGGCCGTTGGATCAAGATCCAACGGTCACGTGGGTTAGGGTTCGGCCGAGCGGGTTCGACCGAAACGGCTGGCTCGGGTCGGACTCGAGTCTGACTCGGACTCAGGTCCGGTCGGATGAACAGTACAAACCGGTTAGGTTTTTCCAGCGATTAAATAATCCAATTAATTTATCAGAAATTCATTTAATTCATTAAAAATAGCAAAAGACTCAGAAAAATTCCAGAAAAATTCTGGAAAATATTTTGGATCATTTTGGACTCAAATAAAATATTTCCAACAAATTTTTATTTGCAAAGTTAAATTCTTTAATTATTTCAAAAGGGGATAAATTCAAATAAATCCAAATAAATTCCAGAAAATTCCAAAAATTCACCAAAGTGCAAAATCACACATGAATTTAAGAAAAGAAAAATTTTGGGGTGTTACAAACCTCCCCCCTTAACAGAATCTCACCCCCGAGATTCAGGGCTTACTAAAGAATAGGTTCGAAAACTCTTTCTTCAAATCCTCCTCGCGCTCCCAAGTTGCTTCACTCTCCGCGTGGTTGCTCCATTGAATTCTGCAGAAACGGATTGACTTGTTTCTCGTCTCTCGGTCCATGGTGTCCAGAATCTTCACGGGGTGCTCCTTGTAAGTCAGATCCTCTTGTAACTCGATTGACTCTAGCGGTGTCTGTTCCTCGGGTACTCGGAGACACTTCTTCAACTGGGATACGTGAAACACGTCATGCACTCCTGCTAGTGATTGCGGTAACTCCAGTTGGTAAGCAACTTCACCTCTACGGCTGAGAACCTTAAATGGTCCAACATATCTCGGCGCGAGTTTCCCTTTGGCATGGAATCTCTTAACTCCTCTGAGCGGTGTAACTCTGAGATACACGAAATCTTCTGGTTCAAAACTCAGGTCTCGGCGACGGTTATCGGCATAGCTCTTCTGTCTCGACTGCGCTATCTTCAGTCTTTCTCGGATCATGGCAATCTGTTCTTCGGCCTCTTGAAGAATATCTGGTCCAAAGACATGGCGTTCACCTGTCTCATTCCAGTTCAACGGTGTCCTACAGGGTCGACCATATAGTGCTTCAAATGGCGACATCTGCAAACTTGCTTGATAACTGTTATTGTAGCTGAACTCAGCGTACGGCAGACTTTTATCCCAAGAGGTAGCATAAGCCAATGCACAAGCTCGTAGCATGTCCTCTAGAATTTGATTAACTCTTTCGGTTTGCCCATCCGTCTGCGGATGATAAGCTGTACTGAAGTTCAAATGGGTTCCCATGGCTTCATGCAGTTTATTCCAGAACCTCGAGGTAAACTGGGTACCTCTGTCCGATACAATCTTCTTCGATACTCCATGCAAACAGATGATCCTGGTCATATACAATTCTGCTAACTTGTCTCCCGAGTAAGTGGTCTTCACTGGAATAAAATGGGCGACCTTAGTCAAGCGGTCTATTATGACCCATATGGAGTCATATCCACCCTGGGTTTTTGGCAAACCGGTAATGAAATCCATTCCGATTTCCTCCCATTTCCACTCAGGTATCTTCAACGGCTGTAGCAATACTGCTGGTCTCTGATGCATCGCCACGACTCTCTGGCATATGTCGCACAGCGCAACATGCTCGGCAATCTCACGCTTCATGTTCGGCCACCAGAATCTTTCCTTCAAATCCTGATACATCTTGGCACTTCCAGGTTGAATTGAATACTTGGAGTCATGGGCTTCTTCTAGAATCAATTGCTTCAGCTCCTTCTGGTTTGGCACACAGATTCGATCCTACATCCATAACGTGCCTTGTTCGTCCAACTTGAAATCCTTTGCCTTGCCTTCATCCATCTTGGACTTGATCATGCGGATCTTGTCATCATCCTTCTGTCCTTCTCGGATCTGATCCTCCAGGGTAGGCTTCACTTCTAATGTGGCCAAGAATCCTTCTGGTACTACTTCAATCTGCATCTTCTGGAAATCCTCACATAGCTCATCCTGACTCGTGGCTATCAACATGTTCACAGTATGGCTTTTCCGACTCAGGGCATCGGCCACCACGTTGGCCTTTCCGGGATGGTAATGGATTCCAACATTATAATCCTTGATCAACTCTAACCATCTTCTCTGCCTCATGTTCAGGTCTGAATGGGTGAAGATGTACTTCAGACTCTTATGGTCCGTGTATACTTCACATATGTTCCCGATCAAATAATGATGCCATAACTTCAAAGCATGCACTACGGCAGCTAGCTCTAGGTCATGCGTCGGGTAATTCTCCTCATGCGGCCTCAACTGCCTAGATGCATAGGCAACAACCTTTCCGTTCTGCATCAGCACACACCCAAGTCCTTGGCGCGACGCGTCACAATAAATGTCAAAGCTCTGATTGACATCCGATAGAACTAACACCGGCGCTGATGTCAATCGCTCCTTCAGTTCTTGAAAACCTTTCTCGCACTCCGGCATCCATGCAAACTTCTTCTCCTTTTTCAACAATTGCGTAAGAGGTTTCCGAATCGTCGAAAAGCCTTCAATGAAACGGCGGTAGTAACCTACCATACCAAGGAAACTCCGGATCTGGGTCACGGTCTTCGGCTGTTCCCAATCTAACACAGCTTCTACCTTGCTTGGATCAACGGCGACTCCTTCTGCGGTCATTACATGTCTGAGGAACTCCACCTTGTCCTTCCAAAAGTCACACTTGCTGAACTTGGCGAAAAGTTGCTGTTCCCTCAGCTTTTCCAACACTCGCCTCAAATGCTCGGCATGTTCATCCTCTGTCTTGGAGTAGATTAAGATATCATCTATGAACACGACGATAAACTTATCCACGTACTCCATGAAAACCTTGTTCATCATATTCATGAAATAGGCTGGCGCATTCGTCAAACCAAAGGACATAACAGTAAACTCGTAATGTCTGTATCTAGATGAGAATGCGGTCTTTGGAACATCTCCCGATCGGATCTTCAGTTGGTGGTATCCCGATCGCAGATCAATCTTGGAGAGAACTCCGGCTCCTCTTAGCTGATCAAACAAATCATCAATCCTGGGTAGCGGGTACTTATTCTTCACAGTGACTTCATTGAGTGCACGGTAGTCAATGCACATCCTGAAACTCCCATCCTTCTTCTTGACAAACAAAACTTGCGCTCCCCACGGCGACGAACTCGGTCTGATAAATCCTTTCTCCATCAACTCTTCAAGTTGTTTCTTCAACTCTACCAATTCTTCGGTGGACATCCGATAGGGTCTCTTTGCTATTGGTGCTGTACCAGGTACAAGCTCTATCATAAACTCTATGTCTCTGTCTGGCGGCATACCAGGTAAATCTTCGGGAAAAACATCTGGGTACTCATTCACTACTGAGACATCTTCTATGCTGATTGCCTTGGCGCTGTTAACCATCAACTGTCCATCTCTAACGGCGGTAGCTTGAAATTCCACTTTCCTTCCACACGGGCTCTCAACTGAGATAATCCTTCGACCACAATCTAGTACAGCCTTGTGCTTGGATAACCAATCCATTCCCAAAATAACATCTAAGGTCTGGGTTTCCAATATAATATGGTTCGCTAGGAACTCTACCCCATCTATTAGTATTCTCACCCTAGAACATCCTACTTTAGTTCGGAGTTCGGAACTAGGGGTTTGAACTAAAAGCATGCATTTAAGTCTTGCAATCTCCAAATCATTTTTAGCAGCAAAGCCTAAAGAAACAAACGAATGCAAAGCTCCAGAATCAAACAAAACTGTTGCAGGTACTGAGTTGACAAGTAACTTACCCAGTACAACGTTCGTGGCATTCTGAAGTGCCTCTGCGGTGACATGGTTGACTCGGCCTCTCACCACGGTCTGGGGTGCAGCAGCCGTGTGTTGTCCCGCGTTTGCTCCTCGTGCCGGGCGCCCCGGCCGTGTGGATCCTGCATTGAAGCGGATCGGGTCACTCTGTTGTCTTCTTAGGGCAATCGTTGGCAAAGTGTCCTGGCTCGCTGCGCTTGTAGCAGCTGCCTCACTGCCCCTCGTTGATCGCTCAAGCGGCGTTTCTGGTTGGGGCTGGGGTCTGATAGTTCTGATTGACGGGTCTTGGTGCTGGTGACGGTGTCCTGGTTGCATTCTGTGGCTGGAATCTGAAAAACTGATTTGGCGCAACCCTCAAACGTTGTTGTGCTCCCTGACGCGATCCCTGCTGTTGCATCCTTCGCTTCCTGTTGTCGTCCAGCTCCTTGCGCTTGTCCTCAAGAATAAGCGCTTTATTCACCAACTCTTGGAAATCTGGAAAGGTGTGGGTGATCAGTCCCACCTGTAGTCCTGAGTTAAGTCCCTTCATAAAGCGAGACTGTCTGGCTTTATCTGTCGCTACATCCTCAAAAAGCGAGCGTGCAAGCTGTGTGAACTTGTTCAGGTATTCGGCCACCGGCTGATTACCTTGCTTTAGTGCTCTGAACTCCTCCTTCTTGAGGTCCATGATTCCTTCCGGCACATGATACTGATGAAACGCAGTTGTAAACTCCTCCCAAGTGATGTCTTGAGGGTTTCCTTGCGTGGCACAGAAGTTCTCCCACCATTCGGCGGCTGTTCCTTCCAACTGATGAGAAGCGTAGAGTACCTTCTCATTTTCCATGCATTGAGCAATGTGTAGCTTCCTCTCTATTGACCTTAACCAATCATCAGCCTCCAACGGATTGGCATTCCCGGAGAAAGTGGGTGGGTGAGTCCTCATGAACTCTGACAGTCTTGTATTCTGGCGTTGTCCCTAATTGACTTGATTGGCAGTGGCCTGAGCAGTGACGTGTTGCATCTGTTGCATCATAGCATGCATCAACTGAGTCTGAGCAGCAAGAAAAGCTCCAAAATTCTGCATGTCCACTGGCGGTGCTAGGTGAGGTGCAGGTGCTCCATCATTGGGGTTTCCAGCTGGGCGAGAACCATTTCCATTGCCTCCAAGGTTTCCGTGGGTGTTCACCATCTGTCGATTGCTCCAAGGTTTCAGAGATAAGAGGGAACAAGAATAGACAAGTAATAGGGAAACTATGCGGGGAAAAGGTGTAACTCAAAATCCAACTTTATTATTAATAATAATAACTTGGTATGGTTGCTCACAATGCCTAAGGGCCTTGCAACACATACTGCACACTCAGCAAACAATGAAAAACCAACGCCTCTAAAGGGTGACTCTTATTCTATAACGCGACTCGACGAAGGAGTCTCAACTTTAACGCCTAAGCTCACTCGTCAAGAAAACCTCCACTACCTCCTCGGGGCGGGTGCGATGGCATAGGCGCGAAACAATCACCATGCCCTGCAACTGCGGCTGTGGTTGACGACGCGATGTCTTCCTCTGGCTCTGGATCCGGCTGTTGTTGTGGCTGTGGCGCGGGTGCAGGTGGCGCCTCTTCTGGTTCTTCCTCTAGCTCTGGGGCTTCCAACTCCAACACTGGATCGGGGCCTTGTCCATACAGTGCAGTCTCCAGCTCCTTGGAGTAAGTGCGAGCGATCTGCTGCATTGCTCGACGCGACACCTCCTGGATTCCCATCTCAAAGGTAGACCTCCTAGCGGTGAAGTGGAAAGGGCGGCTGAACTTTGTCTTCTCTCGGGCATACACCGTGATCCGGACGTCCCATCCTATGACCATTCCTGCCTGCATGAGTGTAGTCCCTCGGTAGAGCGGCCTCTCAAAACCTCCAAGAAACTGAAGCATACGCCACAACTCGGCAGCGTAGCCTCCTTCACGCTCGGCGTAGTTGTTCTTCATCATCATCTGTCAAAGGATACTTGCGTAAGAACGCAACATTTTAAAATCAATGTGGAAGACGAAAAGAACTCAGCAAGGGGTATGAACAAGGAAGAAAAGGGGTAAATCGAGAATTCATTCATTATCTTGACAAATTTTATCTTCACAAAATAGGTTTTATCCTCCCTACGACCATTCTAGCTATGGGTGAGCCTACAGTCAGTATGGCTCTGATACCACCTCTGTCGGGACCCGAATTTGCAAATCCGGACCCTCTGTGTATTCAGCACTAGTCCAGGAACGCGCTAGTGCACACAGTCTCAACATTGGTAAATATCACAATCATACCACTCGATACTAATAAAGTACTTTAATTAGATAATCAAACTGGTTGCTTGACCTTAAGGTCAAGTTACAAATATACGCCTCGCAGGGAGAAACTTATTAAAAGAGAAATAATAGCAGCGGAAAAATAAGATAACATCGTGGCGCCATCCAGTATACCACAGGCAACTGACTGGGCTCGCTCCCTAGTTAGACGGTTTCTCTTGGAGCTCCTCCTCCAAAGCTGGTGTAGTCTCCTCTTCAACTGGTGTTGTATTGCGGCAAGGGTGAGTACTTGGTACTCAGCAAGTCATGCACAGAATTCAAGCTAATATACTATGGGCCTGTTTGTTTCAGCTTCTGATTCTGGATTCTGGTCTCAAAAGCTGAATCAAAAACAAACAGCCTGATTCTAGAATCCGATTCTCACAATCCAATCCACTCCTATACACTAGAATCCACAATCCACTTCATATGTGCTTTTGGATTCCAGCTTTTGGAGAATCAGCTTCACTATAACCACAATCCAGAATCAGCTTTTAGAGAATCAAAAGCTGAAACAAACAGGCCCTATATGCATGGCTTGATACAAAGGAATAGCTCAAGGTATATTTGCAGTAAACAACATTTAACAAGTATCATAAGTAGATTCGAAAGCAGTAGAACGAGTATAGCATCAATAACTTTTCCAGGAGTTAAATAAACATCTTTCCCGATTCTAATCCACATTTCCATCAACATCATTATTAAACCAAACCCAACTTCCGAGTCCAAGTTATTTTCGAGAAAGTCTAACCCTTAACTGTAATTCCCGAGGGATGTCCAATACCGCGGACTCGGCTATTCGAATAGATTTTACACTCTGCAGAGGTTATGCACTTTACCCACAAGATACAGTCAAACACCACAAAGGCGAGTTTCCGTAACAAAGTCTTTCGGAAACTTCTAACAGCACAAGTGGTCCTCTCCGGTGTTGCACACTAACCCTTCCCTTAGCGAATGCAAAGTTTAGGTCAAACCACCGTTAGATGGGTACGTGGCCGCAGCCCCGGTACGCTCCCCCGTACAACTACACAAAAGATATAGTTGACACCCAGAGGTCCCACAGGTACGTTATTATTTACCTAATCAACTAGGTCCGTCCCATTACAGACATGTGGTTGCACAATTGACTTAGTTCAAAGGCTTGCAAGGTTAAGTCCTTAGGGTGACCAGGGCAAGACTACCTGAAGAACCAAAACAACGTTCCCGGTGCCACAACTGGCCCACCCGATCATTATTGCCACATGCCTGTCGGGACCCGGATTTGCAAATCCGAAACCCTCTGTGTTTACTGCACTAGTCCAGGATCATGCTAGTGCACACAGTGGCAACAAAATTGACATATCAATCCATTATCGAATTAACTATGAAAGTAGCAAATAGTAACAACAGACCTTATGGTCAAGTTTACATAACTGTGCCTTAAAGGCTTAAAAAACAAATAAAACTCTTGCAGCGAAAAATAAAATAACTGGGCCATACGACATGCCACAGGCAATCGTCTGGGGAGCGCCATCCTAGTTCACGTAGTCTTCATAAAACTCCTCGTAGAACTCAGTATTTCCCTGTTCTTCCTAAGCAACTGATCAACAAAGGCATAAAGCCGTGAGTACAAAAAGTACTCAGCAAGCCGCAGGGAATGATGCAAATATTGTACGGCTTGACAAAGGATATCCATAGGGTTATTTTGCAGAAAGCGATAACTTGAATGTAAATACCATGTATAGATTCAAAGCATAATTGACAAAGATAATAATAATCGTAAATCAATGGTAAACAACAACACAAGATTGGTGAGGCATCACCCATCACCAACTAAATCATCATCAACCACTCGAACTCAACAATATTAATAATTTGACATAAAACAATAGTGAACTTCCCGCTCACTCCCAACAATACCGTCCCTCAACATTTTTCGAAAACACTATACCCCGTGTGAAATTCCTGTGCACGCCCATGACCGCGACACGGCTATTCGAATAGTTTAACACACTCTCTCGAGGTTGTACAGCCTTTACCCACAAGATATGATCAACTCTTATTGCCATACGTAATTAACACACTTCCTATGGTGTGTCGGGCAGAGAGGTCATAACAAGGCCTTTACAATGCTCAGTATGAACCCAAAGATCGCCCGCTAAGATTTCACCCTCGTGGCCCCTCTTGCGCCTTGTGAGTCTACTCCGTCTATCCCGGAACCCACACAACCACAACAAAGATTTAAATTTAGAAATTGCAAATTAATCAGCCAGGTCTGTCACCAGACATGTGGTTGTACGGTTATGCCCAGTACAATGGCGCACAAGATTAAGTCCTTAAGTATACTCAGGCAAGACAACCACATCCCAAATGTGCTAAAAGCACCCCCTTTACTGCACGATCACTTGCCCGAGTGAAAACAATTTTGTATAACCATTACCAACGACACACCCCGCATGGTACAACAAATTTTACAACAGCGGCTACCCGCCATGATTTCATATCTCATTAAGTCAATATTATTAATTCATCATGTGACATGAACCCATCGTACAACTAAGCATGTCTAAGCATAGTTACGATAACCCAATGTTGGTACTACAATCATATCCAACTAGTAAATGATCCAACCTAGGGGGACAATGGATACAGGGCATTTCAATGATTCAAGGTGTCATAACGGCAATCAGGTATTTAACTATTCCCGTAAATAATACTTGTAAACAAATAGCATGCATTTGTATGAAACAAAAATACTTTTGGAAACATAGGTCCAACATGGTCAAGGACTACGACTTGCCTTCACCAACAGCTAAGATTTCGAAGACTTGATTCTCAGCGACGGCGTCGGCGGCTTCGATGGATTCTTCGGCTACGCGCAAAACGAGACACAAATAAATAACCAAAAATAAAATAAAATCTAAAATTATAAAAATTATACTGACAGGTAGATCTTGAATTTAGATGAATTTAGGAATTTGAACGGAGTGAATCGGAGTTCGGACGCAAAAGATATAAGCGTTCGAAGTTGGAAAATGATGGAAAATCAAGAAAAAGAGAAAAGTTACTGTAGCTATAGTACAAATCGCGAATTTTGTATCCAGAACAGAGCAGTATGAACTAGGGTTTGGAAAAAAAATGATGTTGCAATGGAAGGGTTTGCGGGATTAGAGAAGGTGTGCACCGGAAAGGTCTCGGCAGTGCGAATCCAACGGTGGTGTCGGATTTTGGAGAGGATGACCGTATTGAGAGCAATCTAAGTCGCAAGCCTCGTCGGTTGATGATGAACAACTACGAAATTCGTCGAATCGAAGGCGAAGTAGCACAAAGGAAGTGGAGGGACGGGTTGGCGACGAAGAGAGGCATCGAAGCCCCCTTTTTATAGGGCAAGAGGAGGTCCGTAGTGGGTGTATTCATTGGAGTAACGGAAACACGTTCTTGCACGTGAGTAAGTTGCATTTCATGAAGGATTTAATTGGGGAATTAATTTTGGAACGTTACAATTGCAACGAGGATTACGAATATCATTTTTCTGGAATTTTTGGTGCATTAATCGGAAGGGAAATGAAGCTTTTGTTGTACTACAATGGTGGAGAGAGAGGAGATGTTCTCTGTTAACTTGGCTGGAGGTTGGGGATGATGAACAGTGTTTGGACACTTGTCGCTTTCCCATTGGCCGAAAGTAGGTGAGGAGAAATGCGCGCGAGATAAAATAGCAAAAATGGTCTAAAAATCCCGGAAAAATTAATAAAAATACTAGGGGATATTTGGAACCCAACAAAATTGGTTTCATTGAATATGGATAAAATTTGGAATTTAGAAAATTCCAGGACGAATAAAGGGCTTTTAACGAAAGGCCGCGAGCGATAAAATACCAGAGGGTTTCCAAAAATCTTGGGAAAATTCCCAAAATAATTTTGGAATATTTGGAACCTAATGCAATAGGTTTCGGGATTTTTGGAGCATTTTGGGACTCGGGTGAAATTTCGAGCAAGGACAGGAATTTGAAAATTCGATTTTTCGGACGATTCGAAATTAAGCTCCAATTTCGGAAGGATAAGGATGCCAGGTTAATTAGAACTCCAATTAAAATCCAAAACTTTAAATTAATTAATTTAAATTTTTTTTTAGAAAACCAAAAATAGGGATGTTACAAACCTCCCCCCCTTAAATGGAATCTCGACCCTGAGATTCAGGCTGGCTAGAGAATAGGTGGGGAAACTCGGCTTTGAGGTCTTCTTCACGCTCCCAGGTGGCTTCCTCTTCTGAGTGGTTGCTCCACTGCACCTTGCAAAAGCGGACGATCTTGCTCCTTGTGACGCGCTCTGCCACTTCTAAAATTTTCACAGGCCTGTAGGTGAGATCTTCTTGCAAATCTAGGGATTCCAACGACATTTGTTCCTCTGGCACTCGCAGACACTTCTTCAATTGTGACACATGGAACACATCATGGATTCCAACAAAAGATGGTGGCAACTCAAGTTTATAAGCAACCTCTCCTCTTCGTTCCAAGATTTTGAATGGTCCAACATATCGAGGTGCAAGCTTTTCTTTCATTTGAAATCTCTTAACTCCTTTGAGAGGGGTGACTCTTAGATACACAAAATCATTTGGCTCAAAGCTCAAATCTCGACGACGGTTGTCTGCATAACTCTTTTGTCTGCTTTGAGCTACCTTCAACCTGTCTCGAATTAACCGAACTTGCTCTTCTGCTTCTTGAAGTATGGCATGACCAAACAGTGGTCATTCTCCAGTCTCTTTCCAGTTCAGAGGAGTTCTGCACTTTCTTCCATATAATGCTTCAAAGGGGGACATTTGCAGACTTGCTTGATAACTATTACTATAAGAGAATTCGGCATATGGCAAACACTTGTCCCACTTAACACCATAAGTTAAGGCACAAGCTCTTAGCATATCCTCAAGGATTTGATTCACACGTTCAGTCTGTCCATCAGTTTGAGGGTGATAAGTAGTACTAAATCTGAGATGGGTTCCCATGGCTTCATGCAAACTCTGCCAAAAACGAGAGGTAAACTGAGTGCCTCTCTCTGACACTATCCTCTTGGGTACTCCATGAAGACTGACAATTCTTGACATGTACAATTCTGATAATTTATCACCAGTGTAGGTAGTCTTAACTGGAATGAAGTGTGCTACCTTAGTCAATCGATCCACTATTACCCAGATCGAATCATAACCTCCTTGGGTTTTAGGAAGTCCGGTAATGAAATCCATGCCAATTTCTTCCCACTTCCATTCCGAAATCTTTAGTGGCTGCAACAACCCTGCTGGTCTCTGATGTTCTGCTTTAACCTTCTGGCAAACATCACAAAGAGCAACATACTCTGCGATCTCACGCTTCATGCTGGGCCACCAATATCTTTCCTTGAGGTCTTGATACATCTTGGTGCTTCCGGGGTGAATGGAATAGAAGGTCTCATGTGCTTCTTTGAGTAATAACTCCTTGAGCTCTTTCTGATCTGGCACACAGATGCGCTTCTCATACCAAATAGTACCTTTCTCATCTTCAGAGAAGTTCGGGGCTTTACCTTTCTTCATGTTCTGCTTGATTTCCTTAATATCCGAATCCTCAACCTGTGCTGCTCGAATTTGGTCCTCTAATGTGGGTTGCACTTCCAATGTAGCTAGGTATCCTTCCTGAACCAATTCCAAACTGAGCTTTTGGAATTCTTCATGTAACGCTGGCTGACTCTCCTTAATCATCAAAGTATTGTAGTAGCTTTTCCTACTCAAAGCATCAGCTACGACATTGGCCTTGCCAGGATAATAATGAATTCCAATGTCATAATCCTTGATTAATTCCAACCATCTTCTTTGCCTCATATTGAGATCAGTCTGAGTGAATATGTGTAACACCCCAAAATTTTGCTTTTCTTAAATTCATGTGTGATTTGGCACTTTGGTGGATTTTTGGAATTTTCTGGAATTTATTTGGATTTATTTGGAATTTATTTGAATTTATTCCATTTTGAAATAATTAAAGAATTTAATTTTGCACATAAAATTTTGTTGGAAATATTTTACTTGAGTCCAAAATGATCCAAAATATTTTCCAGAATTTTTCTGGAATTTTTCTGAGTTATTTGCTATTTTTAATGAATTAAATGAATTACTGGGAATTATTTTGAATATTAAAATCGCCGGTTTAGTAATCTTGTTCCTCGGGTCCGAGTCAGACTCGAGTCCGACCCGAACCCGACCGAGCCAACCGTTTCGATCAAACCAAGTCACCGAACCCAAACCGAACCCTAATTCTCCGACCGTTGGATCAAGATCCGACGGCCGAGAATCGCCCGTACCGGTCGAGCCGTGTCCGACCCGAACCCGTTCGCGCCGATCCGATCGGGGCCGCTGATCTGGACACGTGGACGGTTCTCGTGCCGTCTTCCCCGTCCGAGTCCGAGCCGGAGAGCTCCGCCGCGCCGCCTCCGAGTTCGCTAGGGTTCCGCGCATATCGCGGACGTCGAGGCCTTATTTAAGGAGACGACCCCACCGCCGTAATCACCTTGCCCTTGCGCACCGATTGCCTCGATCCGCTTTCGCTCGAGCCGCAACCACGCCGCGCAATTGCTCGCCGGAGTTGGACCTAGGGTTGCTTGGGTCTTTGCCTCGCTCCGCCGCCCGCCACTTCCCGGCATTGGAGATCGGATCCGAGACCCCGGCGAGAGCACCCGCGGGACGCTCTCCTCGCCGGAAACCCACGGAGCGCCGCTACGCATCGCCTTCCTCCTCTCCGGCCGAGCTAGCACCGCCAAGACGCCGCCAAGCCCCGCGAAGGTCCTCACTGCTCGATCCCGATCAACGGTCCAGGTTAGCCCACGCCACCTCCGTGTAATTCCACGTTGTGGTTTTAGATTCAATCTCCACCGCTGGTTTTAGATCGACGGGTTAGATTGGATCGAGTGTTATCGGGTAGATCTGTCCTTAGCCGTCGGATCTTAATCGTGTGTCCTACTTGAGCCACGAGCCGCTTCCACCGCACCGTAGCCAAATTCTTTATGACCGTTAGATCGAATCCGACGGATCGGATTACGACACGCGTGTGCCTAGCCGCACTCCACGCTGCGTGTGGGCGCGTGTCCCTGACACGCGGGCCCCGCAAGTCAGAGGGCCCACGCGTCAGCCACGTTTGCGTGAGACCCCGCACTGACAGGTGGTCCCACCTGTCAGTCTCATCCAAGCCGTGGGCCGGGTGTCACCGTGGACTCAGTCCATGGACCGAGACACGTGGCAGCACCCGGGACATGCCACGTGGCATGATGACGTCATGCTGACGTCATCACGGACCTGCTTCGTGCTGACGCCAAGAGGTCACTGTGGACCAATCACAGGATGACACGTGTCCATGCCGACGCAATAATTAATTTCCAAAAGAAAATGATTTATTAATTCGAAATATTGATTCAAATTTGATTCAAACTTCAAACGCTTATAACTTTTATGCTTCAACTCCGATTTGAGTGATTCAAATTTCTAAATTTGTATAAAAATGAGATCTACCTAAATATAAATTTTATTTAATTTTTGGACTAAAGTTTTTCTCTGCAAAATTATTTAATTGATTATTTAAACTTTAAATAATCATAACTTTCGCGTCTTAACTCCAAATTTGACGATTCCAGTTTCTAAAAATTTGTAAAATTATGTTCTTTCTGTTTATGGATTTTATTTGGATGTTTGGACACTTTTTGCCTATTGTTTATTCGTGTATTTGCTATTTGCACGCTTTACGAGTAGACGTTGAAGTGCCGGAAGGATTCGAAGGAGAAGTATTAACTCAGGATCCAACTCAAGACCAAGAACAAGTACTTTTTGAAGGCAAGTTATGCTTTGACCATATTGATCCCATTTTGAAATCTATTTTGGTTCAAATTATTGCATGCTAGTTCAATTAGAAAATACTTTATTTAAATATGGGAAATTAGATAAATGCCAAATTGTTGTATGACACCTTGATTACTTAAGTATGTGCCATGACCCCCTTTGTCACCCTAGTGAGGATTACTAGTTGGACATTACTAAATTGCCAACATGGGTTTGTAGAACGTTGTAGTATATTGCTTAGACCTGCTACGTACTCATGACATGATTTTGGACAATCAAACGTTAATATTGACTTAATGATATATTGAACCTGTTTTGGAAAAGTATCATGTGATGTTGATGGCACGTGGTGCATGGTAATCAACTGGGGTTTGATAAACAGTTTTCGACCGGGGCATGTGGCAAGAGTAATCAGGTGGGCCAGTTGTGGCGTTGGGAATGTTGATTTGGTTCTTTGGGTAGTCTTGCCCTGGTCACCCTAAGGACTTAACCTTGCAAGCCTTTGAACTGGGTCTAACGTGCAACCACATGTCTGTAATGGGACGGACCTAGTTGACTAAGTTGCTAATAACGTACTTGTGGGACCTCAGGAGGTCAACTACACCCTTTGTGTAAGTTGTACGGTGGAGCGCATCTGGCCGAGGCCAGGTACCCATCTAACGATTGATTGGCCTAGACTTCGCCTTAGCGAAGGGAAGGGTTAGTGCGCAATAACCGGGAGGACCACTTGTATTGTTAGAGGTTTAGAAAGACTTTGTTACGGAACTCGCCTTTGTGGTGTTTGATTGTATCTTGTGGGTAAAGTGCATAACCTCTGCAGAGTTTAGAATCTATTCGAATAGCCGTGTCCGCGGTATTGGACATCGCCGGGAATTACAATCAAGGGTTAGATTTTCTCAAAAATAACTTGGATTTGGAAAGTTGGGATGGTTTAATAATGAAGATGATGGAAATGTGGTTTAGGATGGGGAAAATGTTTATTAAACTTCTTGAAAAGTTATTTATGCTTTACTTATTTCTACCGCTTTCGAATCTACTTATATTATTTGTCAAATGCTGTTATCGCAAATATACCTTGAGCTATTCCTTTGTACCAAGCCATGCATATAGTATCTTAGCTTGCACTCTGTGCATGACTTGCCGAGTACCAAGTACTCACCCTTGCCTCAACACAATATCGCTTGAAGAGGAGATTACGCCACTTTGGAGGAGGAACTC
Organism: Rhipidocladum racemiflorum; assembly: GCA_036346355.1. NCBI lineage: Eukaryota > Viridiplantae > Streptophyta > Magnoliopsida > Poales > Poaceae > Rhipidocladum > Rhipidocladum racemiflorum. The sequence continues at coordinate 10,104,151 of CM070586.1, read as the reverse complement.
CAAGAGGATCCGTCTACTTAGGAAGCGAGCCCACTGGCTACTGTGGTATACTGGATGGCGCCACTAAGCTATTTGATTTTCCGCCGCTATTATTTCTCTTTTAATAAGTTTCGCTATGAGGCATACATTTGTAACTTGACCATAAGGTCGAGTAACCAGTTTGGTTATTTAAATAAAGTACTTTGATAATATCGATTGGTATGATTGTGATATTTACCAATGTTAAGACTGTGTGCACTAGCGCGTTCCTGGACTAGTGCTGAATACACAGAGGGTCCGGATTTGCAAATTCGGGGTCCCGACAATATGTATTTCAGACTCTTGTGGTCGGTGTAAACCTCACAATGATTACTAATGAGGTAATGGCGCCAAATCTTCAATGCATGCACTACTGCTGCCAGTTCTAAATCATGGGTAGGGTAGTTCACTTCATGCGGCCTTAGTTGTCGCGAAGCATACGCTACAACCTTTCTGTCTTGCATTAGCACACATCCGAGTCCTTGTCGGGATGCATCACAAAAGATCTCAAAATCCTTTCTGATGTCTGGCAAGATAAGCACTGGGGCAGTGGTTAGGCACTTCTTCAATTCCTGGAAACTCTTTTCACATTCTGGAGTCTAAACAAATTTCTTCTCCTTTTTCAACAGCTGAGTGAGAGGTCTAGCTTTTCTAGAGAATCCTTCTATAAAACGGCGGTAATACCCTGCCATTCCAAGGAAACTCCTGATTTGAGGTACTGTTTTGGGTGACTCCCAATTGAGCACATCTTGAACCTTGCTAGGGTCAACTGCAACTCCTGCTGCAGATATGACATGCCCTAAGAAAATGACTTCCTTCATCCAGAACTCACATTTGCTGAACTTGGCATAAAGTTGGTGTTCCCTTAGCTTCATCAGAACCAGGTGAAGATGATTCTCATGTTCCTCCTCACTTTTGGAGTAGACCATGATGTCATCGATGAAAACAACAACAAACTTATCCAAATAATCCATAAATACCTTATTCATCAAGCTCATGAAATAAGCAGGGGCATTGGTCAAACCAAAAGACATCACGGTGAACTCAAACTGTCCATACCGAGTCACAAAGGCCGTCTTGGGAATGCCCTCTTCACGAATCTTCAGCTGATGGTAACCTGACCTTAAGTCAATCTTGGAGAACACTCTAGCTCCCTGAAGCTGATCAAAAAAATCATCAATCCTTGGTAAAGGGTACTTGTTCTTGATGGTCACTTCATTGAGTGAACGATAATCCACACACATCCTCTGAGTGCCATCCTTCTTTCCAACTAGGAGAACTGGGGCTCCCCAAGGCGAAGAACTGGGTCGGACAAAACCTTGGTCTTGTAGCTCCTTGATCTGTCTTTTCACTTCAGCCAACTCATTCGCAGGCATCCTATAGGGTCTCTTGGAGATGGGTGGAGTTCCTAGAACTAGGTTGATTAGAAATTCTATGTCTTTATCCGGCGGCATCCCTGGTAACTCATCTGGAAACACATCGGGAAATTCTCTAACAACTGGCACATCTTCCAAACTTATTCCTTTGGCACCGCAAACCTTTATACTATCTGGATTGTCTGTAGCAGCTTGAAACTTTAACTTGGCTCCACTTGGACTGGTTAGGGTGATCACTCTATTCCCACAATCTAGAACTACTTGGTTCTTGAATAGCCAATCCATTCCTAGTATCACATCTAGGGACTTGGTGTCTAGCACGATGAGGTTGGCTAAAAATTCTACCCCTCCAATTAATATTTTAACTTCGGGGCAGCCTTGGTTCGTTCTCACATCCGAACCAGGTGATTTGACTAACAAAGCAGTTTTAAGAGGCTTTGTTTTCAAATGATGGCTTGCAGCAAAACTCCGAGAAATAAACGAATGCGTAGCTCCAGAATCAAACAAAACCATGGCAGGTGCGGAGTTAACTAGGAGCTTACCTAGTATCACATCTGGTGCAGACTGGGCATCCTCGGTGGTAGTGTGGTTCACACGGCCTCTTCCAACAGTCGGTGAAGTCCTGGTAGCTGAGTTGGGAGTCTGGGGCGCTCCACGTCCTATTCCTGGTGCAGGGGTCCTGGCTGGTGTAGCTCCTAGGTTAAAACGGATTGGTGTTGGAGCTTGCTTCTTTGGGCAACTGTTGGCGTAGTGCCCCATTTCATGACAGCTGAAGCAAGTGACTCCTGCAGCTGGATTGTTCGTCCTCTGAGACTGATTACTGTTGGTGTTGAAGTTGCGGTTGCCTGAAGAAGCTGGCCGAGGTGTTGGTGCTGGTGCTGGTGTCCTGAATGCAGTCGGAGGAGTGAAGCGTGCAGGCTGTGGTGCATTCAGTCGGACTCTCTACTGCTGATTCTGACGAGCTCCTTGCTGCATCATCTTCCTCTTATGAGATTCGTCTAACTCACGGTGGGATTCCTCTATGAGCATAGCTTTGTCCACCAGGTGCTGAAAATCTGCATAGTCATTTCCAATGACTTGCATCTTTAGGCCTGGGTTGAGTCCACGCTTAAACTTCTTCTGGCGGGCATCATCAGTAGCAACATCTTCTGGTGCATAGCGAGCGAGTTGAGTGAACTTATTGAGATATTCACTCACAGACATCCCTTCTTGCTTGAGCTCCCGGAACTCATTTTTCTTCATTTCCACTTTCCCATCTGGGATATGCGAGTGCCGAAAAGCAGCGAAAAACTCTGCCCAAGTGATGGTCTGAGGGTCATCATGGGCGGCACTATAGTTTTCCCACCATTCAGCGGCGGTGCCCTCTAACTGATGTGCGGCGTAGAGAACCCTCTCGCGATCTGTGCACTGAGCAATGGCAAGCTTCTTCTCCACAGAGCGAATCCAGTCATCTGCCTCCAAGGGCTCTGAGGAGTTGGAGAAGGTAGGCAGATGAGTCCTCATGAACTCTACTAGCTTAGACTGCGGACGAGCTTAAGGAGGTGCAACAGCGGCTTGATTTGGTTGAGCCAATAGATTAGCCAGGGCAGCGGCAGTTTGATTCTGCTGATTCATCATGTTGGTCATATTTTGCATCATGGTGTTCATGAGCTGAGTCTGAGCTGCCAAGAAGTGTCCCAAATTCTGGTCTGTCACTGCCGGTGGTGGAGGTGGTGCATTGGGATTGGCACTGGCATTGGCATCCATTGGAGAACTGCGACCGGCTCCTGAACGGGTGTCAACCATCTGCAGAATAGGACAAGGGTTGATAGGTAAGAGGGAAGAGCCATAGACGAGTGGTAAGGTCATCTAAGGGGAGCAGGTAATACCCAAGGACAACCGACAACAGGACACATAGCCAAAAAGGCTACGAAACAAAGAGACAATAAACTTTTCAGTTCAATGGGTGGCTGCAACACAATGCCTCGGGCAAGTGCACAACACACCTAACACACAAGAAACAAAACCTTAATACACGCGGTCTATACGTCACTAAAAAGGGAATGGTATGCTCCAATGCAGAAGAGCACTATAACTTATCCTATATGGGAGGCTTTTTGAACATACTCTTGTCATCTTGATCCTTTCCGTCGCTCCTTCACCGTCTTGAAATTTACATATCCTCCTTCTCTTGATTGGCAATGTCGTAGAAGACTGTCTTGAAAAGTTTCATGAGATGAGATCAACTTAAACTTTCTAAAGCAATATTCCAGCAAAGGAGAGAAATAAGATCCTAAGAATGAGATGAGAGAAGACAACTATAAAGCACCAATTCGTTGGTTTGATTTAGAAAATAATTTTGAAGTGCTTTTTAAGAAGACCATGCTAACTAGGGTTGCGTCCTACAGTCGAGATGGCTCTGATACCAACTTTGTCGGGACCCGGATTTGCAAATCTGAAACCCTCTGTGTTTACTGCACTAGTCCAGGATCACGCTAGTGCACACAGTGGCAACAAAATTGACATATCAATCCATTATCGAATTAACTATGAAAGTAGCAAATAGTAACAACGGACCTTATGGTCAAGTTTACATAACTGTGCCTTAAAGGCTTAAAAAACAAATAAAACTCTTGCAGCGAAAAATAAAATAACTGGGCCATACGACATGCCACAGGCAATCGTTTGGGGAGCGCCATCCTAATTCACGTAGTCTTCATAAAACTCCTCGTAGAACTCAGTATTTCCCTGTTCTTCCTCAGCAACTGATCAACAAAGGCATAAAGCCGTGAGTACAAAAAGTACTCAGCAAGCCGCAGGGAATGATGCAAATATTGTACGGCTTGACAAAGGATATCCATAGGGTTATTTTGCAGAAAGCGATAACTTGAATGTAAATACCATGTATAGATTCAAAGCATAATTGACAAAGATAATAATAACTGGTAAATCAATGGTAAACAACAACACAAGATTGGTGAGGCATCACCCATCACCAACTAAATCATCATCAACCACTGAACTCAACAGTATTAATAATTTGACATAAAAAAAACAATAGTGAACTTCCCGTTCACTCCCAACAATACCGTCCCTCAACATTTTTCTGAAAACACTATACCCCGTGTGAAATTCCCAGGCACGTCCATGACCGCGGACACGGCTATTCGAATAGTTTAACACACTCTCTGCAGAGGTTGTACAGCTTTACCCACAAGATATGATCAACTCTTATTGCCATACGTAATTAACACACTTCCTATGGTGTGTCGGCAGAGAGGTCATAACAAGGCCTTTACAATGCTCTGTATGAACCCAGTACTGCCCGCTAAGGTTTCACCCCTCAGGGCCCCCTCTTGCGCCTTGTGAGTCTACCCGTCTATCCCAGAACCCACACAACCACAACAGTACTTAAATTTAGACATTGCAAATTAATCAGCCAGGTCTGTCACCAGACATGTGGTTGTACGGTTAGGCCCAGTTCAATGGCGCACAAGATTAAGTCCTTAAGTATACTCAGGCAAGACAACCACATCCCAAATGTGCTAAAAGCACCCCCTTTACTGCACGATCACTTGCCCGAGTGAAAACAATTTTGTATAACCATTACCAACGACACACCCCGCATGGTACAACAAATTTTACAACAGTGGCTACCCGCCACGATTTCATATCTCATTAAGTCAATATTATTAATTCATCATGTGACATGAACCCATCGTACAACTAAGCATGTCTAAGCATAGTTACGATAACCCAATGTTGGTACTACAATCATATCCAACTAGTAAATGATCCAACCTAGGGGGACAATGGATACAGGGCATTTCAATGATTCAAGGTGTCATAACGGCAATCAGGTATTTAACTATTCCCGTAAATAATACTTGTAAACAAATAGCATGCATTTGTATGAAAGAAAAATACTTTTGGAAACATTGGTCCAACATGGTTAAGGACTACGACTTGACTTCACCAGCAGCTAAGATATCGAAGACTTGATGCTTAACGACGGCGTCGGCGGCTTCGATGGATTCTTCGGCTACGCGCAAAACGAGACACAAATAAATAACCAAAAATAAAATAAAATCTAAAAATTATAAAAATTATACTAACAGGTAGATCTCGAATTTAGATGAATTTAGGAATTTGAACGGAGTGAATCGGAGTTCGGACGCAAAAGATATAAGCGTTCGAAGTTGGAAAATGATCGAAAGCAGTAGAACGAGTATAGCATCAATAACTTTTCCAGGAGTTAAATAAACATCTTTCCCGATTCTAATCCACATTTCCATCAACATCATTATTAAACCAAACCCTACTTCCGAGTCCAAGTTATTTTCGAGAAAGTCTAACCCTTAACTGTAATTCCCGAGCGATGTCCAATACCGCGGACTCGGCTATTCGAATAGATTTTACACTCTGCAGAGGTTATGCACTTTACCCACAAGATACAGTCAAACACCACAAAGGCGAGTTTCCGTAACAAAGTCTTTCGGAAACTTCTAACAGCACAAGTGGTCCTCTCCGGTGTTGCACACTAACCCTTCCCTTAGCGAAGGCGAAGTTTAGGTCAAACCACCGTTAGATGGGTACGTGGCCGCAGCCCCGGTACGCTCCCCCGTACAACTACACAAAAGATATAGTTGACACCCAGAGGTCCCACAGGTACGTTATTAGTTACCTAATCAACTAGGTCCGTCCCATTACAAACATGTGGTTGCACGATTGACTCAGTTCAAAGGCTTGCAAGGTTAAGTCCTTAGGGTGACCAGGGCGAGACTACCCAAAGAACCAAAACAACGTTCCCGGTGCCACAACTGGCCCACCCGATCATTCTTGCCACATGCCCCGGTCGAAAACTATTTATCAAACCCCAGTTGATTACCATGCACCACGTGCCGTCAACATCACAACACATGATACCTTTCCAAAGCAGGTTCAATATATCATTAAGTCAATATTAACATTTTGATTGTCCAAAATCATGTCGTGAGCACGTAGCAGGTCTAAGCAATATACTACAACGATCTAAATTCCCATGTTGGCAATTTAATAATGTCCAACTATTTAATCCTCAACTAGGGTGACAAGGGGTCATGGCACATATTTAATTAACCAAGGTGTCATACAGCAATTAGGCGTTTATCTACTTCCCCGAAATTTAAATAAAGTATTTTCTATTTAAACTAGCATGCAATAATTTAAACCAAATTAATTTGAAAACGGGATCAACTTGGTCAAAGCACAACTTTCCTTCAAAGAGTACTTGTTCTTGGTCCTGAGCTGGCTCCTGGGTCAACACTTCACCTTCGAAGCCTTGGGACACTTCAACTTCTACTCGTAAAGCGTGCAAATAGCAATAATAAATAAACAGTAGACAAAAGTGTCCAAATATCCAAATAAAGTTCATAAACAGAGGGAGCATAATTTTATGAATTTTTAGAAACTGGAATCGTCAAATTCAGAGTTTAAATGCAAAAGTTACAAGCATTTAAAGTTTAAATAATCAATTAAATAATATTACAGAGAAAAACTTTAGTCCAAAAAATTAAATAAAATTCATCATTAGGTAGATCTTAATTTCATACAAATTTAGAAATTTGAATCACTCAAATCGGAGTTAAAATGCAAAAGTTATAAGCGTTTGAAGTTTCAAACAAATTCTGAAATCAATATTTCGAATTAATAAATCATTTTCTTTTCCGGAAATTCAATTATTGCGTCAGCATGACACGTGGACCAATCGGGAGCCGCCACGTCGCCTCGGGTCCATGGACCCGGCGCATGGTTTGGCTCGGTCCACCGTGGAGTCGGTCCATGGCTCCAATGTCTCACTGACAGGTGGGACCCATCGGGTGACGTCATCGCTGACGCCGCGTGGCTTGGCCAATGACAAAGCGGCCCCACCGGTGACGTCATGGGTGACGTCATGGGTGACGTCACCGCGACGGCCGGTACATACCGACACGCTGGCCCTTGCCAGTCAAGATCGCGACGCGACGCTGCGCCGATCGGCGTCGCCTCCCGACACGTGGCTTGATCTTGGCCGTTGATTTGAAAATCAACGCCCGCATTGGTTCTGGCTTAACGCGTTTGGAAAACAACTCGGCTGATCTGGACCGTTCGATCTTGATCGGACGGTCAAGATCCAATCTAAGGAAAACAACGCGGCTAACCCTAACCGTTTGATCTAGATCTAACGGCTGAGAATGGATCTAGTACTGTGCGATTAAGGCTACGTGGCACAATCTACGCCGTTGGATCTTAATCCAACGGTTGGAAATAGATCTACGGATTTCAACGTGGAACTCACCGAGGGGTGACGTGGCGCGATCTGGGCCCTTGGATCTGGATCGGACGGCTGGTGGAGCTCGATCGACGGCGATGGCTTGCGGCGGAGCAAGGTCACCGGAGACGGGGAAGGCGACACTCCCGACGGCGCTGCGGGGCTCCTCCGGCGAAGTGAGTGGTGCTCACCGATGCGGCTTGACCTCACGGTTCCGGATCTGGGCTCAACGACGGTGGAGAACAGCGGACGGCGGCGGAATCTACAAACGAACGCGGCGGAGCGCTAAGCCAACTACGGCGAGCTCGCGCGGGCAAACGGTGGCGGCTCAGGTGGCGTGGGCTAGGGCTACGGGTGCGCACGGAAGTTGGCAACACGACAGCGGTGGTGGCGCATTAAATAGGGCTCTCGACGTCCGTGAAACGCGCGGAAACCGAGGCCCACTCCGTTGCGGCGGCGGAATCCGAAAGGGATTCGGATTGGGTGACGTGGCTCAACGTCAGCAGTTGGATCAAGATCCAACGGTGCGGGGGTTTGGGCGTGGGTCTGGCTCGGGTGAGCTGGCTGGCTCGGTCAGGCTCGGGTTCAGTCGACGTGGCTCAATCGTGGCCGTTGGATCAAGATCCAACGGTCACGCGGGTTAGGTTCTACGAGCTGTTCGACCGGGTTCGGCCAAAGCGGCTTCAGTCGGACTCGAGTCTGACTCGGACTCGGGTTCGGTCGGATGAACAGTACAAACCGGTTAGGTTTTTCCAACGATTAAATAATCCTATTAATTTCTCAGAAATTCATTTAATTCATTAAAAATAGCAAAAGACTCAGAAAAATTCCAGAAAAATTCTGGAAAATATTTTGGATCATTTTGGACTCAAATAAAATATTTCCAATAAATTTTTATTTGCAAAGTTAAATTCTTTAATTATTTCAAAAGGGGATAAATTCAAATAAATCCCAAATAAATCCAAATAAATTCCAGAAAATTCCAAAAATTCACCAAAGTGCCAAATCACACATGAATTTAAGAAAAGCAAAATTTTGGGGTGTTACATCTTACCCGTGGTCCATATATGACCGACTCCAAGAAGTATGCATTTGGATGTAGCAAGGAAATTGTAACACCCATATTTTTGCTTTTCATGAAATTAAAATATTGTTTTGCACATTTGTGAATTTTTGGAATTTTCTGGAATTTATTTGGATTTATTTGGATTTAATTTGAATTTATTCCATTTTGAAATAATTAAAGAATTTAACTTTGCAAATAAAATTTTGTTGGAAATATTTATTTGAGTCCAAAATGCCCCAAAGTATTTTCCATAATTTTTCTGAGTATTTTGCTATTTTTCTTGAATTAAATGAATTACTGGGAATTATTTTAAATATTAAATCGCTGGAAAATCAAACCGAAGCCTACATCGTTCATCCGATCGAGCCCGGTCGACTCGAGTTCGAGTCCGACCAGAGTCACGTGACTCGATCAACCCATCGGCCGAAGTTAACCGCGTGACCGCTGGATTCAGATCCAACGGCCACGATTGAGCCACGCCGCCGACCGAGCCCGACCGAGCCACCACCGCCCGAGTCCGACCGAATCCAAACCCACGCACGCTTGGATCTCGATCCAACGGCCGCGCGTGCCACGCCACCCAATCCGAGACGCCGCCGACTCCGCCGGCCAAGAACGGAGAGGACCTCGGTTTCGCGCGTTTCACGGCCGCCGAGGGCCTATTTATTGCGCCGCCACCCGTGTCGGGATCGCCGCTTCATTGCGCAAGTAGCCTCTAACTCACCTCGCCTCGAGCCGCCGTGGTTGCGCCGCCAGAGCTCACCGGAGTTAGGAGAAGGTGCAGCCGTGGTTTTTCGCCGATTGCCGCTGCCTCCGCTGCCCTCCGCCGTTGAGGTCGATCTAACCGGAGGTCAAGCCGCGTCGGAGGAGACCACTCACATCGCCGAGCACGCCCGACCGCCGCTGCCGTGGTCGCTGCCCCCAACCCCGGCAAGCCGCGCCGCAAGCCATCGCCGACCTCGAGCTCGCTTCCACCGTCCGATCCAGATCCAACGCCCCAGATCATGCCACGCCACCGCCGGTGAGATCCCAATCCAAAACTCCAAGATCCAATCTCAACCATCCGATCTAGATCCAACGGTTCAGATCAAACGCTGCTCACCCCAAACGCGTGAGTCCAGATAGACCGGGCCGTTGATTTTCAAATCAACGGCCGAGATCTAGCCACGTGTGCGGGAGATCGACCGCCGCGTCGCGCCCACGCCAAGACGCAGGCAGGACGCCGACACGCTGGGCCCGCATGTCACGCCCAGCCACACCGCACCATGACGCCACGCCGACGCCATGGCGGGCTCAAGCATGTCGGGCCGCCGTCCCAGCCTGCGGCGCCGACGCCAAGAATGACGTCACCTGGGTCCCACCGTCAAGACTGGCCGAGCCCCACTGACATCAGCAGTGACGTCACCCGAGGGGACCCACCTGTCAGCGACGCATGGAGCCGTGGACCGAGTCCACGGTAGACCCAAGCCAAACCATGGACCACGTCCATGAACCGGCTGACGTTAGCAGACCAATCAGAGGCTGCCACGTGTCTTCGCTGACGCAATAATTAATTTCCGAAAAAGAAAATGATTTATTATTTCGAAATAATGATTTCAGATTTTGTTTCAAACTTCAAACGCTTATAACTTTTGCATTTCAACTCCGATTTGAGTGATTCAAATTTCTAAATTTGTATAAAATTGAGATCTACCTAATTATGAATTTTATTTAATTTTTGGACTAAATTTTTCCTCTGTAATATTATTTAATTGATTATTTAAATTTCAAAATGCTATAACTTTTGTATTTTAACTCCGATTTGGTCGATTCCAGTTTCTAAAAATTCATAAAATTATGTTCTCTCTGTTTATGAACTTTATTTGGATGTTTGGACACTTTTTGCCTATTGTTTATTCGTGTATTGCTATTTGCACGCTTTACGAGTAGACGTTGAAGTGCCGGAAGGATTCGAAGGAGAAGTATTCACTCAGGATCCAACTCAATACCAAGAACAAGTACTTTTTGAAGGCAAGTTGTGCTTTGACCATGTTGATCCTATTTTGAAATCTATTTTGATTTAACTTATTGCATGCTAGTTCAATTAGAAAATACTTTATTTAAATATGGGAAATTGGATAAATACCAAATTGCTGTATGACACCTTGATTACTTAAGTATGTGCCATGACCCCTTGTCACCCTAGTGTGGATTACTAGTTGGACATTACTAAATTGCCAACATGGGTTTATAGATCGATGTAGTATACTGCTTAGACCTGCTACGTGCTCATGACATGATTTTGGACAATCAAATGTTAATATTGACTTAATGATATATTGAACCTGTTTTGGAAATGTATCATGTGATGTTGATGGCACGTGGTGCATGGTAATCAACTGGGGTTTGATAAATAGTTTTTAGAGGGCATGTGGCAAGAATGATCAGTGGGCCGCTTGTGGCATTGGGAATGTTGGTTTGGTTCTTGGGTAGTCTTGCCCTGGTCACCCTAAGGACTTAACCTTGCAAGCCTTTGAACTGAGTCAAGCGTGCAACCACATGTCTCAGAATGGGACGGACCTAGTTGACTAAGTTGCTAATAACGTACCTGTGGGACCTCAGGAGGTCAACTACACCCTTTGTGTAAGTTGTACGGGGGAGCATACCGGGGCTGAGGCCAGGTACCCATCTAACGGTTGGTTGGCCTAAACTTCGCCTTAGCTAAGGGAAGGGTTAGTGTGCAACAACCGGGGAGGATCACTTGTATTGTTAGAAGTTTCCGAAAGACTTTGTTATGGGAACTCGCCTTTGTGGTGTTTGACTGTATCTTGTGGGTAAAGTGCATAACCTCTGCAGAGTATAAAATCTATTCGAATAGCCGTGTCCGCGGTATTGGACATCGCTCGGGAATTACAGTCAAGGGTTAGACTTTCTGAAAATAACTTGGACTTGAAAGGTTGGTTTTGGTTTAATAATGATGTCGATGGAAATGAGAATTAGGATGGGAAAGATGCTTATTAAACTCCTGGAAAAGTTAGTTATGCTTTACTTGTTTCTACTGCTTTTGAATCTACTTATGCTATTTGTCAAATGATGTTTACTGCAAATATACCTTGAGCTATTCCTTTGTATCAAGCCATGCATATAGTATATTAGCTTGCATTCTGTGCATGACTTGCTGAGTACCAAGTACTCACCCTTGCCGAAATACAACACCAGTTGAAGAGGAGACTACACCAGCTTTGGAGGAGGAGCTCCAAGAGGAACCGTCTACTTAGGGAGCGAGCCCAGTCAGTTGCCTGTGGTATACTGGATGGCGCCACGATGTTATCTTATTTTCCGCTGCTATTATTTCTCTCTTAATAAGTTTCGCTTCATGAGGCGATATATTTGTAACTTGACCATAAGGTCGAGCAACCAGTTTGACTATTTAATTAAAGTACTTTATTAGTATCGAGTGGTATGATTGTGATATTTACCGATGTTAAGACTGTGTGCACTAGCGCGTTCCTGGACTAGTGCTGAATACACAGAGGGTCCGAATTTGCAAATTCGGGTCCCGACAGAGGTGGTATCAGAGCCATACTTACCGTAGGCTCAACCCTAGCTAGAAAGGTTGTAGTGAGGATAAAACCTATTTTCTAAAAGATAAAAGTTTGTCAAGATAAGAAATGACATCTCGACTTATCCCCTTCTCTCTTTTCTTGTCTCTTGCTGAATTTTTCCTTACCTTGTCACAATTTAAAAATTTCGAATCCTTACGTGAGCACTCTTGTGACAGATGGAGGGAGAATTCAATTACGTCGATTTGGAGGTTGGTCACGCCGCAGAACTTGGGCGTATGCTACAGACTCTCGGAGATTTTGAGAAGCCGCAATACCAAGTGGAAGTGATCAGACAAGCAGGATTGATCAAGGCTTGTGACGTGAAGATTGTGGTACCTGCTAGGAAGAAGGGCCCAGGCAATCGCCCGATACACTGCACTGCCAGGAGGTCTACAATGCAGATGGGTATCCAGGAGGTGTCGCGACGAGCGATGCGACACATTACCCGTATCTACGCCAGAGAGTTGGAGAGCACGGTGTTCCGTTATCATCCGCGCAGCAATAACCTTCTTGACCCGAAGGCGATTCAGGATGAGAATGCCATGGTTACACAGTTGGCACGACTTGTTGTCGCGCAGGAGGATGTACTCGATGATACAAGCAAGAAGCTACAGAAGGCCCGCAAGGAGATCACGACAGAGAAGAACAGATGGCGGGAAGCTCAAGAGTATGTGTCACACCTTCTGCAAAGGATTGGAGAGTTAGAGACGGCATTGTACGCACCAGAGCCGGAGCCAATGCTCGAGTTGCACGAGGCAGACCCGGAGGAGCCGGAGCTTGAGGAGGACACTGCTTCTTCGACTACCACAGATGACACAGTTGCTGGACATGGCAATCGTTTCGCGCCTATGCCGCAAAGATCCGTACTGTGCCGTGGAGGTTTTCTCGATGAGTGAGCGTAGGTTCTATAGTGAGACTCCTTCGCCGAGTTGCGTCATAGAATAAAGAGTCACCCTTTAGGCGTTAGACTCCAGTATTAGTTCGATTTGGATTTTCATTGCTTGCTGAGTGTGTAGTATGTGTTGCAAGGCCCCTAGGCATTGTAAGCAACCATACCAAGTTACTATTGATTAAATAATAAAGTTGGACCTTAAAGTTACACCCTTCGCCCCGCATAAGTTCCATATTACTTGTCTATTCTTGTTTCCCTCTCATCTCTAAAACCTAGAGCAAATCGACAGATGGTGAACACCCGCGGAAACCTTGGAGGCAATGGGAGTGGTTCTCGCCAGCCAGAAAACCCCAATGATGGAGCACCAAAGACCGCCACTAGACATGCAGAATTTTGGAGCATTTCTTGTCGCTCAGACTCGATTGATGCATGCTATGATGCAACAGATGCAACACGCCACCGCTCAGGCCATCGCTAATCAAGTTAATCGGGACAACGCTGTAATACAAGACTGTCAGAGTTCATGAGGACTCACCCACCCACTTTCTCTGGGAATGCCAATCCATTGGAGGCCGATGATTGGTTAAGGTCAATTGAGAGGAAGCTACATATCGCTCAATGCATAGGAAATGAGAAGGTACTCTACGCTTCTCATCAGTTGGAAGGAACAGCCGCCGAATGGTGGAAGAACTTCTGTGCCACGCAAGAGAACCCTCAAGATATCACTTGGGAGGAGTTCACAATTGCGTTCCGTCAGTATCACGTGCCTGAAGGAATCATGGATCTCAAGAAGGAGGAGTTCAGAACACTGAGGCAAGGTACTCAGCCGGTGGCCGAATACCTGAACAAGTTCACGCAGCTTGCACGCTACGCACCTGAGGATGTAGCGACAGATAAAGCCGCATACCTCGCTTCATGAAGGGACTTAACTCAGGATTGCAGGTGGGACTGATCACCCACACCTTTCCAGATTTCCAGGAACTTGTGAATAAGGCGCTTATTCTTGAGGACAAGCGCAAGGAACTGGATGAGAACAGGAAACGCAGGATGCAGCATCAGGGATCGCGTCAAGGAGCGCAGCAACGTTTGAGGGTTGCGCCAAATCAGTTTTTCAGATTCCAGCCACAGAATGCAACAAGGACACCGTCACCAGCACCAAGGCCCGTCAATCAGAACCATCAGACTTCAGCCAGCCTAAACGCCGCTCCAGTGCAAGAAGGAACAGTGAGACACTGCTACAACTGCAACGAGCCAGGACACTTTGCCAACAGTTGCCCAAAGAAGACAGCAGGGGTAACCCCAGTCCGCTTCAATCTGAGATCCACCCCAGCTAGGACACCAATACCAGGAGCCACACCCCAGACTGTGGTGAGGGGCCGAGTCAACCATGTCACCGCAGATGCACTGCAGAATGCTACGGACGTCGTACTGGGTAAGTTACTTGTTAACTCAGTACCTGCGACAGTTTTGTTTGATTCTGGAGCTTCGCATTCATTTGTTTCACAAGGCTTTGCTGCTAAAAATGATTTGGAGATTGCAAGACTTAAATGCATGCTTTTAGTTCAAACCCCTGGTTCCGAACTCCGAACAAAAGTAGGATGTTCTGGGGTGAGAATACTAATAGATGGGATAGAGTTCCTAGCGAACCTTATTATTTTGGAGACCCAGACCTTAGATGTTATTTTGGGAATGGATTGGTTATCCAAGCACAGAGCCGTGTTGGACTGTGGACGAAGGACTATCTCAGTTGAGAGCCCGTGTGGAAAGAAAGTGGAATTTCAAGCTACTGTAGTTAGGGATGGACAGTTGATGGTTAACAGTACTGTGCAATCGGCATAGAAGATGTCTCAAGAGTGAATGAGTACCCAGATGTTTTTCCCCGAAGATCTACCTGGTATGCCGCCAGACAGGGACATAGAGTTTGTGATAGAGCTTGTACTGCACAAAGACCGATAGCAAAGAGACCTTATCGGATGTCCACCGAAGAATTGGTAGAGATGAAAAAGCAACTTGAAGAGTTAATGGAGAAAGGATTTATCAGACCGAGTTCATCGCCGTGGGGAGCACCAGTTTTGTTCGTCAAGAAGAAGGACGGGAGCTTCAGGTTGTGCATTGACTACCGTGCACTCAATGAAGTCACCGTGAAGAATAAGTACCCGCTACCCAGGATTGATGACCTGTTTGATCAGCTGAGAGGGGCCGGAGTTTTCTCCGAGATTGATCTGAGGTCAGGATATCACCAGCTGAAGATTCGATCAGAAGATATTCCAAAGACTGCGTTTTCGTCAAGATATGGACATTATGAGTTTACTGTCATGTCTTTTGGTTTGACGAATGCGCCAGCATATTTCATGAATATGATTAATAAGGTGTTCATGGAATATTTGGACAAGTTTGTTGTTGTGTTCATAGATGATATTCTAATCTATTCCAAGACAGAGGATGAACATGCCGAACACTTGAGGCGAGTTTTGGAAAAGCTGAGGGAACAGTAACTCTTCGCCAAGTTCAGTAAGTGTGATTTTTGGAAGGACAAGGTGGAGTTTCTTGGACATGTAATGACCGC
This sequence comes from Rhipidocladum racemiflorum, assembly GCA_036346355.1. Lineage (NCBI taxonomy): Eukaryota > Viridiplantae > Streptophyta > Magnoliopsida > Poales > Poaceae > Rhipidocladum > Rhipidocladum racemiflorum. Next base: position 10,088,381 of record CM070586.1, on the reverse strand, counting down.
AGAAGGAGTTGCCGTTGATCCAAGTAAAGTAGAAGCTGTGTTACATCGAGCGGTACCAAGACCGTAACCCAGATCCGGAGTTTCCTTGGAATGGCAGGTTACTACCGCCGCTTCATTGAAGGCTTTTAAACAATTGCGAGACCTCTTACGCAATTGCTGAAAAAGGAGAAGAAGTTTCACGGGCGCCGGAGTGCGAGAAAGGATTCCAAGAACTGAAGACAAGATTGACATCAGCACCAGTGTTGGTTCTGCCGGATGTCAATCAAAGCTTTGATATCTATTGTGATGCATCGCGCCAAGGACTTGGATGTGTGCTGATGCAGAACAGAAAGGTTGTTGCTTATGCATCAAGGCAGTTGAGGCCGCATGAGGAGAATTACCCGACACATGACCTAGAGTTAGCTGCCGTAGTGCATGCCTTGAAGATATGGCGTCACTATCTGATCGGGAACAGATGTGAAGTATACACAGATCATAAGAGCCTTAAGTACATATTCACCCAATCAGACCTGAACATGAGGCAGAGGAGATGGTTGGAGTTAATCAAGGACTATAATGTTGGAATCCATTACCATCCAGGAAAGGCAAACGTAGTTGCCGATGCCTTGAGTCGGAAAAGCCATACCGCGAATATGTTGATAGCCACGAATCAGGACGAGCTATGCCAGGAATTACAGAGAATGAAGATTGAGATGGTACCTAGTGGATTCTTGGCCACATTGGAAGTAAAGCCTACGCTAGAAGATCAGATACGGGAAGGACAGAAGGATGAGGACAAGATCTGTAGGATTAAGTCCAAAATGGGGGAAGGCAAGGCAAAGGACTTCAAGCTAGATGAGCAGGGCACGTTATGGATGAAGGATCGGATTTGTGTGCCCAACAGGAGGGAATTAAAGCAACTGATTTTGGAGGAAGCCCATGACTCCAAGTATTCAATTCATCCTGGAAGTGCCAAGATGTATCAAGGCTTGAAGGAGAGATTCTGGTGGCCGAGCATGAAGCGTGAAGTCGCCGAGCATGTTGCATTGTGCGACGTATGCCAGAGAGTCAAAGCAATGCATCAGAGACCAGCAGGATTGCTACAGCCGTTGAAAATACCTGAGTGGAAGTGGGAGGAAATCGGAATGGATTTCATTACCGGTTTGCCTAAGACTCAAGGAGGTTATGACTCCATATGGGTTATAGTGGATCGCTTGACCAAGGTCGCCCATTTTATCCCTGTGAAGACCACTTACTCGGGAGATAAGTTAGCAGAGCTGTACATGATCAGGATCGTCTGTTTGCACGGAGTGCCAAAGAGGATTGTATCGGACAGAGGTACCCAATTTACCTCGAGGTTCTGGAATAAGCTACATGAAGCCATGGGAACCCGTTTGAATTTCAGTACAGCTTATCATCCACAGACGGATGGCCAGACTGAAAGAGTCAATCAGATTCTGGAGGATATGTTAAGAGCATGTGCATTGGCTTATGCTACCTCTTGGGATAAGAGTCTGCCGTATGCGGAGTTCAGTTACAACAACAGTTACCAAGCAAGTTTGCAAATGTCACCATTTGAAGCACTATACGGTCGACCTTGTCGAACACCGTTGAATTGGAACGAGACAGGTGAGCGCCGTGTCTTCGGGCCTGATATTCTTCAAGAAGCTGAAGAGCAGATTGCATGATTAGGGAAAGGTTGAAGATAGCCCAATCGCGACAGAAGAGTTATGCAGACAATCGTCGCCGGGATTTGAGTTTTGAACCAGAAGACTTTGTATACCTCAGAGTTACGCCTCTCAGGGGAGTTAAGAGGTTCCATGCCAAAGGGAAACTTGCACCCCGTTATGTTGGACCATTTAAGATTTTAAGCCGCAGAGGCGAAGTTGCTTACCAGCTGGAGTTACCACAGTCTCTAGCAGGAGTGCATGACGTGTTCCACGTGTCCCAGTTGAAGAAGTGTCTCCGAGTACCTGAGGAACAGACGCCGCTAGAGTTAATTGAGTTGCAAGAAGATTTGACTTACAAGGAGCACCCCGTGAAGATTCTGGACACGATGGATCGAGAGACGAGGAACAAGTCAACCCGTTTCTGTAGAGTTCAGTGGAGCAATCATACAGAGAGCGAGGCAACTTGGGAGCGCGAAGAGGATTTGAAGAAAGAGTTTCCAAACCTATTCTGTAGTAAGCCTTAAATCTCGGGGACAAGATTCTATTAAGGGGGGAGGTTTGTAACACCCCAATTTTTGTTTTTGATGAAATTAAAATATTGTTTTGCACATTTGTGAATTTTTGGAATTTTCTGGAATTTATTTGGATTTATTTGGATTTAATTTGAATTTATTCCATTTTGAAATAATTAAAGAATTTAACTTTGCAAATAAAATTTTGTTAGAAATATTTTATTTGAGTCCAAAATGCCCCAAAGTATTTTCCATAATTTTTCTGGAATTTTTCTGAGTATTTTGCTATTTTTCTTGAATTAAATGAATTACTGGGAATTATTTTAAATATTAAATCGCTGGAAAATCAAACCGAGTCGGTTACTGTTCATCCGACCGAGCCCGAGTCAGACTCGAGTTCGAGTCCGACCCGAGTCACGTGACTCGACCGAACCCACTCGGCCGAGCCCTAACCGCGTGACCGTTGGATTCAGATCCAACGACCACGATTGAGCCACGTCGCCGGACCCGAGCCCAACCGAGCCAGCCAGCTCGCCCGAGTCCGACCCGAACCCAAACCCACGCACTGTTGGATCTCGATCCAACGGCGGCGCTGCGTACACGCCACCCAATCCGAGACGCCACCGACTCCGCCAAGAACGAGAGGACCTCGGCTTCGCTGCGTTACTGACGCCGAGGGCCCTATTTATTTCGCCGCCACCCGTGTCGGGATCGCCGCTTCATTGCGCACCCGTAGCCCTAACTCACCTCGCCTGAGCCGCCGTGGTTGCGCCGCTAGAGCTCGCCGGAGTTAGGAGAAGGTGCAGCCGTGGTTTTTCGCCGATTGCCGCCGTCTCCGTCGTCCTCCGCCGCCGTTGAGGTCAGATCCAGAACCGAGAGGTCAAGCCGCGTCGGAGGATACCACTCACATCGCCGGAGCACGCCCGAAGCGCCGTTGCCGTGGTCATCATCCCCAACCCCGGCAAGCCGGGCCAAGAAGCCATCGCCGGACCTCGAGCTCGCTCCACCGTCCGATCCAGATCCAACGTCCCAGATCACGCCACGTCACCGTCGGTGAGATCCCAATCCAAAACTCCAAGATCCAATCTCAACCGTCCGATCTAGATCCAACGGTCCAGATCAAACGCGTTCACCCCAAACGCGTGAGTCCAGATCCAATCTGGGCCGTTGATTTTCAAATCAATGGCCGAGATCTAGCCACGCAGGCGGGAGATCGACCGCCGCGGCGCCGCCGCCCATGCGCGCGCAGTGACGCCGACACGCTGGGCCCGTGATGTCAACGGCCCGACACCGCACCATGACGCCACGCCGACGCCATGGCGGGCTCAAGATGTCGGGCCGGCCGTCCCACCTGCGGCGCCGACGCCAAGAATGACGCTACCGCTGGTCCCACCGCCAAGACTGCGTGGCCGAGCCCGCCGAACGCCGCCAGCGACGTCACCCGAGGGGACCCACCCGTCAGCGACGCATGGAGCCGTGGACCGATTCCACGGTAGACCCAAGCCAAACCATAGACCACGTCCATGAACCTACCGACGCCAGACCAATCGAGGCTGCCACGTGTTCGCCGACGAATAATTAATTTCCGAAAAAGAAAATGATTTATTATTTCGAAATAATGATTTCAGATTTTGTTTCAAACTTCAAACGCTTATAACTTTTGCGTTTCAACCCCGATTTGAGTGATTCAAATTTCTAAATTTGTATAAAATTGAGATCTACCTAATTATGAATTTTATTTAATTTTTGGACTAATGTTTTCCTCTATAATATTATTTAATTGATTATTTAAATTTCAAAATGTTATAACTTTTGTATTTTAACTCCGATTTGGTCGATTCCAGTTTCTAAAAATTCATAAAATTATGTTCTCTCTGTTTATGAACTTTATTTGGATGTTTGGACACTTTTTGCCTATTGTTTATTCGTGTATTGCTATTTGCACGCTTTACGAGTAGACGTTGAAGTGCCGGAAGGATTCGAAGGAGAAGTATTCACTCAGGATCCAACTCAAGACCAAGAACAAGTACTTTTTGAAGGCAAGTTGTGCTTTGACCATGTTGATCCTATTTTGAAATCTATTTTGATTTAACTTATTGCATGCTAGTTCAATTAGAAAATACTTTATTTAAATATGGGAAATTAGATAAATACCAAATTGCTGTATGACACCTTGATTACTTAAGTATGTGCCATGACCCCTTGTCACCGTAGTGTGGATTACTAGTTGGACATTACTAAATTGCCAACATGGGTTTATAGATCGATGTAGTATACTGCTTAGACCTGCTACGTGCTCATGACATGATTTTGGACAATCAAATGTTAATATTGACTTAATGATATATTGAACCTGTTTTGAAAAGGTATCATGTGATGTTGATGGCACGTGGTGCATGGTAATCAACTGGGGTTTGATAAATAGTTTTCGGCCGGGGCATGTGGCAAGAATGATCAGGTGGGCCAGTTGTGGCATTGGGAATGTTGGTTTGGTTCTTCGGGTAGTCTTGCCCTGGTCACCCTAAGGACTTAACCTTGCAAGCCTTTGAACTGAGTCAAGCGTGCAACCACATGTCTGTAATGGGACGGACCTAGTTGACTAAGTTGCTAATAACATACCTGTGGGACCTCAGGAGGTCAACTACACCCTTTGTGTAAGTTGTACGGGGAGCGTCTGGCCGAGGCCAGGTACCCATCTAACGGTTGGTTGGCCTAAACTTCGCCTTAGCTAAGGGAAGGGTTAGTGTGCAACAACCGGGGAGGATCACTTGTATTGTTAGAAGTTTCCGAAAGACTTTGTTACGGGAACTCGCCTTTGTGGTGTTTGACTGTATCTTGTGGGTAAAGTGCATAGCCTCTGCAGAGTATAAAATCTATTCGAATAGCCGTGTCCGCGGTATTGGACATCGCTCGGGAATTACAGTCAAGGGTTAGACTTTCTGAAAATAACTTGGACTTGAAAGGTTGGGTTTGGTTTAATAATGATGTCGATGGAAATGTGGATTAGGATGGGAAAGATGCTTATTAAACTCCTGGAAAAGTTAGTTATGCTTTACTTGTTTCTACTGCTTTCGAATCTACTTATGCTACTTGTCAAATGCTGTTTACTGCAAATATACCTTGAGCTATTCCTTTGTATCAAGCCATGCATATAGTATATTAGCTTGCATTCTGTGCATGACTTGCTGAGTACCAAGTACTCACGCTTGCCGAAATACAACACCAATTGAAGAGGAGACTACACCAGCTTTGGAGGAGGAGCTCCAAGAGGAACCGTCTACTTAGGGAGCGAGCCCAGTCAGTTGCCTGTGGTATACTGGATGGCGCCACGATGTTATCTTATTTTCCGCTGCTATTATTTCTCTCTTAATAAGTTTCGCACTGAGTAGAGTATATTTGTAACTTGACCATAAGGTCGAGCAACCAGTTTGACTATTTAATTAAAGTACTTTATTAGTATCGAGTGGTATGATTGTGATATTTACCGATGTTAAGACTGTGTGCACTAGCGCGTTCCTGGACTAGTGCTGAATACACAGAGGGTCCGGATTTGCAAATTCGGGTCCCGACAGAAATAGGCTGAAGGTAAAAGTGCGGAAAGCTTAAATTTGTTGATTATTTAGTTACGCTAATTAGTTCTCTATTTAAAGCAGTTGTACCAGCACTTACTTCTAGAGTGAAGTTCAACATGTTAATGATAACCAAGCAAGCGACCTCATAACAATTTCGAGCTCAAACCCAAAGGCGAACTTCAGTTCAAGTTATTACTACGTGTAGTAACAGATAACCAAGCGTGCCCATATCCGAGAGCGCGGCAATTCGAATCACTTAATTAACCCTGCAGGGAAGCATTGACCGCACGACACGTGCCACAAAGAACCTCGTGTCAACCATCCTCCCATCCATACCAATTCATTGGGGACATCTTCATGCGGTCTGAGCACCTAGCACCCACTCGAGCGGCCCAAGCCCGGCTTGGCCCTCGAGAGTCGGCCTAAGCCTCGCCCTCAACCACGTCCAACAACATGAGGTGTATGCCCCATCGAACGGCATGCAATAAAGAATAGCTTTATCGGCCCATTTCCGGCATGCGATCAACCAATTTGTGCTCGGCCACAGTTAAACATCGGATCGGTCCTTAACTGACTCAGGCGGGACCACCACATTTCAGTCTCCTTACCCAAAAGTCCATTTCTCCCGCCCGGTCTCCAATTATACCTTTTTCCCACAACACAACCATAACCAACCCGTTCCAAAGCACGTAAAGTGGAAGATCTCAAGCGGTGGAACCATCCACTACTTGGCCCAAACCCGACAGCTAGGCATACTAAGCACGAACACATTATATTACCCTTATACTAGCTCCAAAGGAGGTGTCAACAATTTACAAGGATGTATATGCAACAATTGGGATCTAGCCCATCTCACAATTCAATTCCTAATGCAACACTTAATCATCCAATACACAGTTAATTCACAAAAGTAGATTACATATAAGGTTCAAGATGCTTAGGTGCTTGCCTTGTGCTTCTGCTTGCGGATCGACGACAAGTTGCTCATCGGCAATCCCCTCAACCACGGTCACGTCAGTCACCGCGGGATCGTTCTCTTCAAGGGGGATGAAGGAGAGGAAGGGGAAGCCGGGTTGAGCGAAGAGGACGCCGGCTTGGAGGGGATCTTGAGGTCACCGGGGTGGAGGAGTTCACCGAGGAGGAGCACGGGAGGTCACCGGAAGGGGAGCTCACCGGGGATGAGCTTGGGGTGGAGGAGAGCTCACGGGAGAGGAGGAGAGCCAAGAGTGGAGAGGCAGTGAGTGAGGAGCTAAGACAACCGGAGTTTTGTACTCAACCCACGATAAGTCCGGACTCTCCGGACAATTAACCCGTAGACTCCGGGTTGATGTGTTCGGCCAAGCTAATCCGGATACTCCGGATGATTTATCCGGACATTCCGGGTTATATCCGGACATTCCGGATGTTTAATCCAGATACTCCGGATGTCCCAGAATTTTTGAAATTGGGGCCTTGACAAACCCTCCCCCTTAAAGGAATCTCGCCCCGAGATTCAGGACAAGCGCATGGACAAAGTCGAATACGGATAGATAGTACAATCACATATGGATCGACATGTTCGGGATTACGAAGGGTTGCATACCAGCAACTTACATGGTATGGAAGAACTCAGGATAATCGGTCTTCAAACGATCCTCGGGCTCCCAAGTAGCTTCGTCTTCAGTGTGATTGCTCCACTGAATCTTGTAGAACTTGACAGTCCGCCGACGGGTCTTGCGTTCAGCTTCATCCAAAACCCGAATGGGATGCTCTTGATAAGACAGATCAGGCTCAGGCTGAACTTCGAGTTCATCCACCTCCAAGGACTCGAACGGAGTACGGAGGCACTTCTTCAATTGGGATATATGGAAAACATCATGGACCATTGCCAGAGAGGGAGGAAGCTCCAGCTGATATGCCACTTGACCACGCTTCGCAAGGATCTGAAAAGGTCCTATGTAGCGAGGTGCCAATTTTCCCTTGATTTCGAAGCGACGGGTGCCCTGGAGAGGAGACACCTTTAGGTAGACATAATCGCCAATGTTGAAGGAGAGGGGTCTCCTACGACGGTCGGCATAGCTCTTCTGCCGCGATTGTGCTACCTTCAGATTTTATCGAATGGTTTTCACCTTTTCTACTGCTTCCACGACCAGTTCAGGCCCTAGGAACGAACGTTCCCCACTCTCAGACCAATTGAGGGGTGCTCGGCAGCTATGACCATACAGTGCCTCAAAAGGGGACATCTGGATGCTGGTTTGGTAGCTATTGTTGTATGCAAACTCGGCGTATGGGAGACATTCTCCCCACTTCTTCCCATAGGATAGGACACATGCTCTCAACATATCCTCGAGGATCTGATTGACCCTCTCGGTCTGTCCGTCAGTTTGAGGGTGATACGCTGAGCTGTAGTAGTGCCCAAGGCCTCATGCAAACTTCTCCAGAATCGAGACACAAACTGGGAGCCTCGATCTGAAACTATCCGTTTTGGTACCCCATGAAGGCACACAATCCGAGATATGTACAGCTCCGCATACCTCTTGGCTTGATAGGTGGTGCGCACAGCTAAGAAATGGGCGGACTTCGTCAACCGGTCGACTATAACCCAGATCGAGTCATGACCCGAAGAAGTCGTTGGCAGCCCGGTGATGAAATCCATGCTAATGTCTTCCCACTTCCAACTTGGAATGGGCAATGGCTGAAGAGTACCAGCTGGCTTAAGGTGTTCAGCCTTCACCCTTTTGCAGACATCGCACTCAGCCACATAACGAGCAATATCATGCTTCATGCGAGTCCACCAAAATCTCGGCTTCAAGTCTTGGTACATTTTGTTGCTGCCTGGATGGATCATGAGCAAGGAGTTGTGGGCTTCATCAAGAACCTTTCTTCGCAATTCATGGTTCTCAGGGATGACCAAGCGCTCACCGAACCATAAAGTTCCACGGTCATCAAGGTGGAAGTCAGTGGCTTGGCCAGAACTCAGTTTGCCGCATATTTCGGCAACGCCACTGTGCCCTTTTTGTGCTTCCCTAATCTGATCCAACAATGTGGAACTCAACTCCAGATTAGCCACGAATCCTTCTTCAACCATTTCTAAGCCGAGTTTCTGAAATTCGGCACAGAGAGTGGCACTTTGGGGTTCAAGAATGAGGCAATTGCATTGAGCCTTGCGACTTAATGCGTCAGCCACCACATTGGCTTTCCCCGGGTGGTAATGGACTTCCAGATCGTAGTCCTTGATCAACTCAAGCCATCTTCATTGCCTCATGTTTAGGTCTTCCTGAGTGAAGATGTATTTGAGACTTTTGTGATCGGTGTAGACATTGCACTTGTTCAACAGGAGATAGTGGCGCCAAATTTTTAAGGCATGGACCACCGCTGCAAGCTCCAAATCATGGGTGGGGTAGTGCTTTTCATGATGCTTCAGTTGTCGAGATGCATAGGAAACAACCCGGCTTTCTTGCATAAGCACACAACCAAGGCCGATGCCTGATGCATCGCAATAAACATCAAATGGTTTGTGGATGTCCGGTTGTGTGGGGATAGGAGCTGCAGTGAGGCGCCGTTTCAAGGCCTGAAATGCTTGCTCACAGCCCATTGACCATTTGAACTCAGCACCCTTTTTCAGCAGCTCAGTCATGGGCTTGGCAATCTTTGAGAAGTCTTGAATGAATCGGCGGTAATATCCCACAAGCCCAAGAAAACTGCGAATCTCGGTGACTGTCTTTGGTTGCTCCCATTTGAGGACGTCCTGTACCTTACTTGGGTCGACAGCAACACCCTGCTCGGAAAGGACGTGCCCCAAGAAAGACACTTTCTTCAGCCAAAATTCGCACTTGCTGAATTTGGCATAAAGGCGATGTTCCCGAAGTCTTCCAAGAACAATACGAAGATGCCTGGCATGCTCTTCCTCACTTTTCGAGTAGACCAGGATGTCATCAATGAATATGATCACGAAAGAATCGAGCTCCTCCATGAAAATGGAATTCATGAGGTACATGAAATACGCCGGTGCGTTCGTCAGACCGAACGACATGACGGTGTACTCATATAACCCATATCGGGTGGAGAACGCTGTCTTTGGGACATCCTCAGCCCGAATCTTGATTTGATGGTACCCGAGCCTCAAGTCAATCTTGGAGAACACTCGTGCACCAGCAAGCTGATTAAACAGGATATCAATCCGAGGCAGAGGGTACTTGTTCTTGACCGTGACTGCGTTCAGCGGTCGATAATCCACACAGAGTCGAAGAGAACCATCCTTCTTGGTCACAAAGAGAGCCGAGCCCCGAAGGCGAGGAGCTCGGACGAATGAACCCCTTGTCCATCAGTTCCTTCAACTGAGTCTTCAGTTCGGCCAATTCATTGGGTGGCATTCTATACGGCCGCTTGGAAACTGGGGCAGTCCCAGGTTGAAGTTCCACTATGAACTCGATATCCCGATCGGGCGGCATCCCTGGCAGTTCCGCTGGGAACACATTTGAGTACTCCGCAACTACGGGAATGGATTCTAGCTCTTCAACTTCTGTGCCATTCAAGGAGTAAAGAGCGATCTTGCCATCATCTAGGAGTAGAGTCAGCAAGTCGCCCTTCGGTCCCTTAAGCGAGATGGAGCGACGAGAGCAATCTAGAATGGCCCGCTGCCGCGCTAGCCAGTTCATACCCAAGATGGCATCTATTCCACGAAGGTCGAGGAGCAGCAGGTTGACAAGGAAAAGAACCCCTTGGATTTGCATGGTGGCCTTCTGGACCACCTGATTTGCAACAATATTGGAACCCGGGGCTTCAATTAGGAACGAGGTACGGCCACAGCTCACTTCCATCCGATGTTGCATAATAAAATCTTTGCTAATGAAGGAATGAGAAGCCCCCGAATCAAATAACACCCTGGCAGCATGTCCCTCAATGCATAACGTACCCGTCAGCACGGTGGCGCCCTCGGGAATCACCTCGGCATCAACGTAGTTGACTTGGCCACGGGTCGGCGTAGGAAGTAGAGGTGGTATAGTCGCGACGAGAGGCCGTGGGGCGTTAGGATTGTTGCCCCGCCTAGGAAATGGACAGTCGCGGATGAAATGCCCCGCACGCCCGCAGTTGTAGCATGGGCCCGGTCCAGAGCCTGTCACCACTCGTACTCCCGACTGTGGCTGCGGAGGCCGAGGAGCAGCAACAGGAGGACGAGCCACTCCAGCCGGTAGAGAAGGCACAGGAACAGGGGCCCTCGGTGGTGGAAGAGCAACTCGGGCCCGCTGTGAACTGCCACCAGCTGAGTACTGAACCGCCCTTTTCCGCTTCTTCTCATCTTGATGACTCCTCATCTTGTGCTCCACAGTAATCGCCCGACTCACTAAAGCATTGAAGCCGGCGAAGTCACAGACCGAGCGCTTATCCTGCATCTTCACCGTCAGTCCACTCATAAAGCGATCCTGCTTCTTCTGGTCAGTGTCGACTTCCTCCGGCGCATACTGAGCCAAGTAATTGAACTCTCGTGAGTAGTCCAACACTGACTTGCTCAACTGCTTGAGGGCAAGAAACTGCTGCTTCTTGATATCCATGAGTCCTTTCGGGATGTGATAAGCCCGAAAAGCCTCACGGAATTCTGCCCACGTCACCTGGTGACCAGCAGGCTGCATGACTAGGAAGTTGGCCCACCAAGCACCGGCTGGACCCTGTAGCTGCTGCGCCGCAAAAGGCGCCTTCTGGAGATCCTCACAATGGATGAGTGCAAACTTCTGCTCCATGGTGCGCAGCTAATCGTCAGCCTCCAACGGATCAGTGGCCCTGGAAAACGTCAGCGGCTGAGTGTGCAGAAAGTCCATGTAGCCGTTGGGTCGGCCTCGCCCTTCACCGCGGCCACCCAGAGCAGCCTGATTCTGGACAAGCATCTCCAGAATGCGGTTGGTCGTCTGCTGGTTTTGCTCCGTCCGCATCAGAATATCCAGCAAGTTGGGAGGAGGGGGCAGATCGCCATGGTCGGGCTGCGATCGCCCAGCGCCATCATCACCTCCCACACCACCGCGGGTCCTCATGCTGCCGTTAATCATATTAGACAACAAGAGTCAGACCCACTCGGGAAGAATAGGTCATAAACTTAACTAAACCCGCAAACTACCCCCAAGTCAGACTGTAGCACTCCGCACTGGAGTCCAACAAGTCTAACACACTCAAAACACAGCTCATGATGCAAATGGCATGGCACATGCATGATATGACCTGAAATGCACGATTCCAACGCAACCCATACTTGCAGTACATACACACAGGGCGGGGTACAAGTACTAACTTCTACCTAATGCATTTATGACAATCCTAATCAATTCCTTAAGTGATCGTCAGGTTTTGGGTTCGTCTTCATGCACCTTGCTCTGATACCAGCCTTGCGAGGAGCCGCCCAGATCGTCCTCGGGCTATTAGAAGGTCTAGTCGTCCTAATCGGATTTGGAGGCTAACAAAGGACCGCTGGAAACGCTCGCGGTGTTAGCACCCAAGCCCAATTGAGACAGACTTCGGAACCCTTCGAATAACTCGTCGACAACCCCGGTATTCCCTCAGATGCGACGGCTCGCCCAGATCCCAGATACGGTTTCACTGAGATATCAACCCAATTTGCATAAAGGGGCAATGAACTCGGAACCCCACAACCAGACACGCGCGGAAGCAAAAACCAACCAAACAAAACCCTGGCACGAAGACAAAACCCCACGACCACAACCCACAACAACAACAAGAAGGCACGAAGGCCGACAAGGACAGGAGTAGAACATGATAAAGTGTGGGCAGTGACATACAACAGAAGTTAACTACAAACGAAACCAAAATACATTGTTTTAAACTACCTACACAACAAAAGAGTGCACAACTACCAGGCTAGACCCAAAAGTAAAACAACTCCGGAAGTGTTATGCCTCTAAACACTCCCGGGCGTACTCGACGGCGGTAGCCCCTACTCGGTGCCCCACCCGATCACCGATAGGTAGTAGGGGCAAAACTCAAACCCCGTTGGGTCCTCACCTGCAAAACCACAAAAGCAAAAGCCTGAGTACGGAAGGTACTTGCAAGTCTTACCCGTGGTCCATATATGACCGACTCCAAGAAGTATGCATTTGGATGTAGCAAGGAAATAGGCTGAAGGTAAAAGTGCGGAAAGCTTAAATTTGTTGATTATTTAGTTACGCTAATTAGTTCTCAATTTAAAGCAGTTGTACCAGCACTTACTTCTAGAGTGAAGTTCAACATGTTAATGATAACCAAGCAAGCGACCTCATAACAATTTCGAGCTCAAACCAAAGGCGAACTGTCGGGACCCGAATTTGCAAATCCGGACCCTCTGTGTATTCAGCACTAGTCCAGGATCACGCTAGTGCACACAGTCCCAACATAGATGAATACCACAATCATACACAGCGGAATAGTAAAAGTAACTCAATAATAGAATATAAACTATTGTACGACCTTAAGGTCAACCTTACACTTGCGAAGCCTTGACGGCTTCAACTCCAAATAAGCAAAGAACGAAGAACATCGGTGAATCCCATCAATACGCCACAGTAACCGACAGTGGTTCGACTCCTAGATAATCGCCTTCTCACGGAACTTCTTCTTCTTCTTCGACGATGTAGACTTTTGCTCACTGGTGATTGTTTGTTTGCAAGGGGTGTGTACATAAAGCACTCAGCAAGTCATGCACAGAATGCAAGTCTAATAGCTATATGCACGGCTTATTCCAAATGACAGGCTGAATGTGTTTTTTTGCAATAAACAGCATTTGACAAATATTCATAATAGATTGTAAAGCGGTAAAAGCAGATAATAATAGTAATAATTTCACGCTTGTTTCAAAAGTAAATCATTCCACATCCTTAACCAATTATCACTTTTCCATAGGCAACCGCCTCCAAACCCAAGTTCAATTTTTGAGAAAATCTAACCCTTGAGTGTAATCCCCGAGCATTGTCGATCATCAGTGGACTCGGCTATTCGAATAGGTTTTACACTCTGCAGAGGTTATACACTTTACCCACAAGATACAATCCACTCACCACGTCCCGTGAATCGCCATACAAGAGTATGCGAATGAGCGATCATAACAAAGCCTTTGGAAGCCTCAAACAACAGGTGGTCCTCTCGGTTCGTGCTCTACACCATCCCTTCCCTTAGCCAAGGCGAAGTATGGGACCAACACCCGTTAGATGGGTATCGGCCACACCACGATACGCTCCCCGCATAATCACACAAACGGTGTAACTGACACCCTGAGGCTCCACAAGTGAGTCCTTAGCGACTTAGTCAACTAGGGCCGTCCCATTCCAGCCATGTGGTTGTACGATTGACTCAGTTCAAAGGCTTGCAAGGTTAAGTCCTTAGGGTGACCAGGGCAAGACTACCCGAAGAACCAAATCAACATCCCCAATGCCACAACTGGCCCACCTGATTACTCTTGCCACATGCCCCAGTCGAAATCTGTTTATCGAACCCCAGTTGATTACCATGCACCACGTGCCATCAACATCACATGATACCTTTCCAAAACAGGTTCAATATATCATTAAGTCAAAATTAACATTTGATTGTCCAAAATCATGTCGTGAGCACGTAGCAGGTCTAAGCAGTATACCACAACGATCTAAACCCATGTTGGCAATTTAATAATGTCCAACTAGTAATCCACAACTAGGGTGACAAGGGGTCATGGCACATACTTAAATAATCAAGGTGTCATATAGCAAATTGGTATTTATCTAACCCCCATGTTTAAACAAAGTATCTTTCTAATTGAACTAGCATGCAATAGTTTAAATCAAAATAGATTTCGAAATAGGATCAACATGGTCAAAGCACAACTTGCCTGGCCCTTGCAAACTTTACTGTCTTTTACTCTTTATCCTTGATCCTTGATCCTCGAGCTTCAACTTCCACTTTCTCGATCCTCAGCTCGTTCGAACGACTTCCGGACGACGCGTCTAACGATTAAGAAACACAAATACAACAAAACTCAAAAGACGATTCAAATAAACTCCAAATTAAGAACGAACAGCATTGGGCACAACAGCTGGGATAAAATTAGGAACTTGAAAGGATTGGATCAAAGATTGGACAAGAGAGGACGGGCTTTCGGAAAAACACCGAAAAGGGAAAGATTAATAACTGGGAAAGAAAGAATAATATTCCGAAGAATATTTCTTCCGGTTATTATCTTGATTGGACAGATAGCGACATATGGGCTCGATCTATAGATCGGGTCCATACGGATATGTTAGTTCGCGATGAACTAAACTGATTCTCGAAGTTGACTTTTGTTGACCGAATCGACATACCAAACAAAAGAGCGGATAGATCGGGCATGGGTATGACAGATGGCCAATGGTCTATCGACCAAGTCCACGAAGGAATTCTCGATTAAAGGCGATTAGGTCTTGAGGATAAGACAAGACAAGCGTCTTACCACGGTTGAGACAACGGGAAAGATTGCAAAGATAACAACGCGGCTCACGATAAACTTAGTTCATCAAACCGGTCTTCGGTTAGGGTTTTGATTCGGCTTGAAGATGATATGACGATGAGACTAGGCTCACGCCATGATGATAGAACAGTGAAGGCATCGCACTAGGGTTTGTGCAAGAATACACGCATGCGATGACAACGCAGGCGAAGAGAGCCAATTGTTAACGGCGAAACGTTAACGATGGAACGTTAACGATGAAACGTTAACGGTGGAACGTTAACGCATGCAGCGTTAACGGCAAAACGTTAACGGAGGAACGTTAGCATGCAGCGCGAACGGCAAAACGTTAACGGAGGAACGTTAACGACGAAACGTTAACGACGAGCGTTAACGGGAAACATTAACGGAGGAGCGTTAATCACGGCGTTAACGCACGCAAACGTTAATGGAGGAACATTAACGGAGCGTTAATGACAAAACGTTAACAGCAAGACGTTACGACGAGCGCAACGCGAGTGTTAACGGTGAAACATTGTCCGGCAAAACGTTAGCGGAGGAACGTTAACGTTAGCGGAAGAACGTTAACGGGAAGCGTTCGGGAAACGCGTTAACGCGTAACGTTAACGCGGTGGAACGCACCCGCTAACGCAACGGTGGATCGTTAACGCTAACGTTAACGGTGGAGGTCAACAATGATAGGAGACTTCATGAAGCGGCGAAGTAGCGACCGTCGGTGCAATGACATGGTCGCGGTAGAACGCTACCAAGGACGGCTAACCGGCGCGAACCGGCGTACAAAGCTAGGTTGAAAGACGACGGGTTTAGGCCGGAATCGGGCTTCTCGGCAAACGGAGACCAAAAGAACTCTAAAGATGGACCAAAACAGTACAATATGATCCACCGGACGCGACAACACGGCCGAGCGATCCAAAATAACCGGCGTCAAAAAGCGGCGACGGCAACAGCGGTGGCCTAAATATATAAAAAAATTTCGGAGGATGGGATGGCAAAGGGAGAATGTCTACTGCGTAGAACGCGCGAGACGATCTCAACGGTATAGGCGGATTATGCGGCGCCCTTCCGGATTAATCACAACCGGCGATTAACGGGTTTGGATCAAAACTTTGGACGGCCATAACTTCTAGAATAATGATCGGAACTTAACGAAATTTGACCGAGAGCTAGATGGGACCAAAAGGCACACCGTGACGCAGGTGGCTCGAAGAAATACCTTCTGGAACAGCGGGGAACGCGCGAGGAAGTTTGCCGCTGTCTGGAACGCAGTCTGAACGGAGAAATTAATTTGCTGCGCCAAATCCAGAGGGCAAAACCTTGGGGCAAGATGTGCATCCTGTAGAGGACATCCCCAGGAGTCTACACAAAAAATTTCACCGTCAAACTCGAAAAATTGAGGGAGTTATGGCCTCGGCAAGATTCGAGATTGAAATGGCCGTAACTTTTGATCCCGCAGACCAAATTGGCTGAATTTTGGACAGCAAGTAGATGGTACCTGGTGGCACACCACAGAGAAGACGGATCTCGAAAAGAGTCGACGAGTTGCCCGGGACGCGGCTCCAAAGTTCGGCCGACGTTGGGCGACGCTCGGGCGACATTGGATGGATCTCGGAGTTTTGGAGATGATCCGGAGGTTGTATATCCGTGAGAGAGGTCTAGGAGCACTTATATAAGTTTGGGGAAGAGGCTAGATCAAGAAAAATCAAGTTTGGACGCGTTTGGAGGTGTTTGGGTCGGTTTGGGCATTAAACCGAACACTCTCCGTGCGTGGGACGGATCCGGCGACGTGGCCGACCGGGAGGCTGACAAGTGGCAGCGTGGGGGTGCTGGCCTGGGCGTGGGGTGCTGGGCCGCTGTCGCGGCCAGCGAAGCGTCTTGGCGGCGTGGCGGCGTGGGCGGCCAGCTGAGAGAAGGTGGTCACTGGCCGGCCAGCGCTAAGCGCATGGAGGGGAGCGGCCGGATGGGCCGTGCGCAGGAGGAGGGAGGAGGATTTGGCCCAACAGCCAATTCAGAATTTCCAAGGATTTTCGAATTAAAATAATTACACAAATGCAAATAAATCAAATGAGGCAATGAAAATACAGAAAAATTCTAGAAAAATTCCAGAAAATATTTTGAGATATTGTAAACTCAAATAAAATATTTTCAACAAAACTTTATTTAAAATTTTCCAAATAATTAATTAATTTCCATAAAAGGGCTTTATACAAATCAAATTCAATTAAATCCAATAAATAGCAAACGAGCTCCGAAAAATCTCAAAAATTACAGAAGAACTTCTTGAAGCACAAGGAACCCAAATAAAATTAAATAAATTTTATTTGAGGTTTAGAATAATCAAATTAAATTGTTTTAGCTTTTAGAAAATTAAAATCAAGCTTTATAAACGCGAGAAAAACAACGAAAATTTTGGGAAGCTAAACTAAACCAAAATTTTGAAAACCCAAAATTTGGGATGTTACAAATCTACCCCCTTATGCATTCTCGCCCCGAGATTCGTGACTATAGTATTAGGTTCAGAGGACTCAACACTTGAGCTTCTTCAAACTTCCGAGCAATCAGACCTTTGGGCGAGGGTCGCTTCGAACAAACACTTGGTAACATCCAAATTTTTGCATTTGCTCCTTGCGGATGAGATCCTCTTACAAGTCCATGACTCCAACTGTTCGCTGCCACGAGGCACTTCTTCTACGGAAAATCTTGATACTAACTTTGTCGGAAATCTTGAACATCTTCTCGCACTCATCTTGGCGTTTACGTAACTCCATTGATAGGCTCCTTGCTTCTGTTCCTAAACACTTGATTTTCCGCTTCTTCTAGAAATTGGACAGGCTGTATCTGACAACAAAGCTTACTTGTGATTACGTGGTTTTCGACAAGACTTGAATAGCATTCCGGTTGGTCTGGCACTATCTTTGTCGGCTTGATTCTTTGACTGAAACTCTGTATCAACTGAATACTCCTTCACAATTCACTTTCTGACGCAAGTGTCTCGGTAGGGGTAGGATTAGGATTGAAGTGGGCAGATAAAATATCTTTTCTCCTAGGACAACTATTATCAAAGTGTCCCGGCTCATTGCATCTGAAGCAACACTTGACTGACATCCGTTGGCTTCCTCCTGACATGGCACTAATCTTGGTAGGGCGGAATGAGATCGATGCGATCGGCGGTGACCACTTTCTTCGAGCGGTGATTAGAAAAATATCTGGTGACGGTAGGCAAAGCGGACTCTAGAAACCAGGCTTCTTCCTTGAGAACTTTTCACTAGGTTGATGTTATGGAAACTCGACCATCGGGCGAAGCGCAATGTGAAGGTGTCTTGAACAAAGTCCGAGTAGTATGGCGGTGAGTTGTTGAGGGCACTCCTCATTATTTGTGCGGTGGTCCTCATTGACCAACTTTCCGACGCTTGCGGTGGTCTTCCAATTCCTTGCATTCATCTTCTGGATCAGGGGTCTTGTTAACCAATTCTTCTTGCTTCAACTGACTCCTTAAGCAAGTTGCTTCCATAGTCCTACCACTCACTTTCACAGTTGTAACATGAACGTTTGGGTCATCGTGTCGGGTTGGTGGGGCATTCTCTAGGCCAATGACCTCATTTATCACACAAGAAACAATTCCATGGTGACCAAGTATCACTTATTTCCTGAGGTAGATGGATAGGGTTGACATGCTTCTTCTTCTTTTCTTCACGTGGCACAGCTGGTGCGGATGACAATCCTTCTCTTTTTGCTAACTCTTGAGCAATGACGGCTCGAAAATTCTCTCGCTGATGCCGAGTCACAGCGGTCACTATTGGATCTAAGGGACATTGAGCTGGGCAATGATCCTGACCTTCACAAAGATAGCAGGTGATATTGCGCATAGGACATTCTCCGGGTAAATGGCTTCCTTCACAGCTGGAACAATTGATTGCATGTTCTTCAGCAGTGTATCCTATTTCTCCACATCGGATGCATGCACGGTCTTCTAACTTGTTTGGTTGACAACACTTCAAAGAACAACATCTCGGTATGGTATTAGGTGCAGGGGTTGTACTCTTCTCTGAACTCGCGGTAGTCACACTATCTTCTGATGACGCAACAAACTGACAGAGGGCAGTGGCAAATTCCAATCAAGTGATAATATGTCCATCCTCAGAGGTGATGTAGAAACCTTTCCTCCAGACTAATGCATCTCCTTTTTACTGGTAAGTAGCACAGGGGACCTTCTCTTCATCTTCACATTACACCAAAGCTAGCTTCTCTCCTATGACACGAAGCCATATTTCTCCGTCTTTGAGAGTGGCTAATCCATCAAACGTGGGTGGTTTTAGTCTTTATGAACAAGGCAAACTTTGACTGTGAACAGGAGGTTACGACTTTAGTGGTGGAGGGGTTGATTTTGGCACTGATAACATTCATCTGTTGCTCCATCATCTGTATGAGCTGAGTCTGGGTAGTGACAAAATGATCCAAGTGTTGAATTGTCACGGTTGGTATAGTGGGCATTGCTGGTCACTATCTCGCTTTATCAACGACACCGAGTAGCAAATCGAACCGACTTGAATCGCCTCAAAGTCAACTGTGTAGTTGGTCCTTTCCATTTGTTGATCACTCCAGGGTTTTAGGTAAGAGGGAAAAAGCATAGATGAGGTTCAAGAATCCTATTGCAGGGGAGCAGGTTTAACCCAAGAACTTATACAAACATTATTAAGAACTTGGTATGGTTGCTTATCCAAGCCTAAAAGCTTTGCAACACATACTGCACACTCAGCAATCAAGAAAGAACCAAATTCCTAAGCACCCAATAGTCTAACGTCTAAAGGGTAACACTCCTATCTTAAGAGACGTGACTCTCACACATGAGTCTCAACTGACAACTAAACACTGGTTCTTCAAGCTTCTGGAATACTTCATCGATCCATTTCTCTTCGAGCTCGATGATTTCTTACTTCACGATCTTCAGGGTTGACGACGACATTCAGTACTTTCTCCTTAAGTGTGAAACATCGTTAACTATTCGGAATACTTAGGTAAGATTTCCATTTAAATCGAAGGGAAGGATAGAACTTTCAGCAAAGAGGAAAGAATGGAAGAATAAGATAAGTCAAGAATGTATTATTCTTTCAAGTTAAATTTTCTCTTTATAAAATAATTTTGAAGCTCCTAAAGACGGCCAGTCTATCTAGGGTCAAGACCTACAGTCAGTATGGCTCTGATACCACCTCTGTCGGGACCCGAATTTGCAAATCCGGACCCTCTGTGTATTCAGCACTAGTCCAGGATCACGCTAGTGCACACAGTCCCAACATAGATGAATACCACAATCATACACAGCGGAATAGTAAAAGTAACTCAATAATAGAATATAAACTATTGTACGACCTTAAGGTCGACCTTACACTTGCGAAGCCTTGACGGCTTCAACTCCAAATAAGCAGCAGCGGAACGAAGAACATCGGTGAATCCCATCAATACGCCACAGGCAAGCGGCGAGGTTCGACTCCTAGATAATCGCCTTCTCACGGAACTTCTTCTTCTTCTTCGACGATGTAGACTTTTGCTCACTGGTGATTGTTTGTTTGCAAGGGGTGTGTACATAAAGCACTCAGCAAGTCATGCACAGAATGCAAGTCTAATAGCTATATGCACGGCTTATTCCAAATGACAGGCTGAAGGGGTTGTTTTGCAATAAACAGCATTTCACAAATATTCATAATAGATTGTAAAGCGGTAAAAACAGATAATAATAGTAATAATTTCACAGTTGTTTCAAAAGTAAATCATTCCACATCCTTAACCAATTATCACTTTTCCATAGGCAAACTGCCTCCAAACCCAAGTTCAATTTTTGAGAAAATCTAACCCTTGACTGTAATCCCCGAGCATTGTCCAGTACCGTGGACTCGGCTATTCGAATAGGTTTTACACTCTGCAGAGGTTATACACTTTACCCACAAGATACAATCCACTCACCACGTCAGCCGTGAATCGCCATACAAGAGTATGCGAATGAGCGATCATAACAAAGCCTTTCGGAAGCCTCAAACAACACAGGTGGTCCTCTCCGGTTCGTGCTCTACACCATCCCTTCCCTTAGCCAAGGCGAAGTATGGGACCAACACCCCGTTAGATGGGTATCTGGCCACAGCCACGATACGCTCCCCCGTACAATCACACAAACGGTGTAATCGACACTGAGGCTCCACAAGTGAGTCCTTAGCGACTTAGTCAACTAGGGCCGTCCCATTCCAGCCATGTGGTTGTACGATTGACTCAGTTCAAAGGCTTGCAAGGTTAAGTCCTTAGGGTGACCAGGGCAAGACTACAGAAGAACCAAATCAACATCCCCAATGCCACAACTGGCCCACTGATTACTCTTGCCACATGCCCTACCGAAATCATTTATCGAACCCCGATTGATTACCATGCACCACGTGCCATCAACATCACATGATACCTTTCCAAAACAGGTTCAATATATCATTAAGTCAAAATTAACATTTGATTGTCCAAAATCATGTCGTGAGCACGAGTGTCTAAGCAGTATACCACAACGATCTAAACCCATGTTGGCAATTTAATAATGTCCAACTAGTAATCCACAACTAGGGTGACAAGGGGTCATGGCACACACTTAAATAATCAAGGTGTCATATAGCAAATTGGTATTTATCTAACCCCCATGTTTAAACAAAGTATCTTTCTAATTGAACTAGCATGCAATAGTTTAAATCAAAATAGATTTCGAAATAGGATCAACATGGTCAAAGCACAACTTGCCTGGCCCTTGCAAACTTTCTTGTCTTTTACTCTTTATCCTTGATCCTTGATCCTCGAGCTTCAACTTCCACTTTCGATCCTCGGCTCGTTCGAGCGACTTAGGACGGCGTCTAACGATTAAGAAACACAAATACAACAAAACTCAAAAGACGATTCAAATAAACTCCAAATTAAGAACGAACGACATTGGGCACAACTAGGATAAAATTAGGAACTTGAAAGGATTGGATCAAAGATTGGACAAGAGAGGGCGGGCTTCGGAAAAACACCGAAAAGGGAAAGATTAATAATCGGGAAAGAAAGAATAATATTCGAAGAATATTTCTTCCGAAGTTATTATCTTGATTAGACAGATAGCGACATATGGGCTCGATCTATAGATCGGGTCCATACGGATATGTTAGTTCGCGATGAACTAAACTGATTCTCGAAGTTGACTTTTGTTGACCGAGCGACAGTCAAACAAAAGAGAGACGGATAGATCGGGCACGTGGTATGACAGATGGCCAATGGTCTATCGACCAAGTCCACGAAGGAATTCTCGATTAAAGGCAGATTAGGTCTTGAGGTGATAAGACAAGACAAGCGTCTTACCACGGTTGAGACAACGGAAAAGATTGCAAAAGATAACAACGCGGCTCACGATAAACTTAGTTCATCAAACCGGTCTTGGTTAGGAGTTTTGATTCGGCAGAAGATGATATGGCGATGAGACTAGGCTCACGTCATGATGATAGAACAGTGAAGGCATCGCACTAGGGTTTGTGCAAGAATACACGCATGCGATGACAGCGAAGAGAGCCAATTGTTAACGATGAAACGTTAACGATGGAACGTTAACGATGAAACGTTAACGGTGGAACGTTAACAGCAGGCGTTAACGGCAAAACGTTAACGGAGGAACGCAGCAGCGTGCGGCAAAACGTTAACGGAGGAACGTTAACGGCGAAACGTTAACGTGAGCGGAAGCGGGAAACATTAACGGAGGAGCGTGCGGCGAAGCGTTAACGGCAAACGTTAATGGAGGAACATTAACGAGCGTTAATGACAAAGCGTTAACAGCAAGGCGTTACCGACGGAGCGTGCGCGAGTGTTAACGGTGAAACATTGTCGGCAAAAGCGTTAGCGGAGAGCGTTAGCAGGCGTTAACGGAAGAACGTTAACGGGAAGCGAAGCGGGGAAGCGTTAGCGCGAGCGTTAACGGTGGAACGTTAGCGCGTTAACGGTGGATCGTTAACGGCGTTAACGGTGGAGGTCAACAATGATAGGAGACTTCATGAAGCGAAGTAGCGACCGTCGGTGCAATGACATGGTCGCGGTAGAACGCTACCAAGGACGGCTAACCGGTGCGCGAACCGGCGGCACAGGCTAGGTTGAAAGACGACGGGTTTAGGCCGGAATCGGGCTTCTCGGCAAACGGAGACCAAAAGAACTCTAAAGATGGACCAAAACAGTACAATATGATCCACCGGACGCGACAACACGGCCGGAGCGATCCAAAATAACCGGCGTCAAAAGCGGCGGCGGCGACAAACGGTGGCCTAAATATATAAAAAAAATTCCGGAGGATGGGATGGCAAAGGGAGAATGTCTACTGCGTAGAACGCGGCGAGACGATCTCAACGGTATAGGCGGATTTTGCGGCGCCCTTCCGGATTAATCACAAACTGGCGATTAACGGGTTTCGGATCAAAACTTTGGACGGCCATAACTTCTAGAATAATGATCGGAACTTAACGAAATTTGACCGAGAGCTAGATGGGACCAAAAGGCACACCGTGACGCAGGTGGCTCGAAGAAATACCTTCTGGAACAGCGGGGAACGCGCGAGGAAGTTTGCCGCTGTCTGGAACGCAGTCTGAACGGAGAAATTAATTTGCTGCGCCATATCCAGAGGGTAAAACCTTGGGGCAATATGTGCATCCTGTAGAGGACATCCCCAGGAGTCTACACAAAAAATTTCACCGTCAAACTCGAAAAATTGAGGGAGTTATGGCCTCGGCAAGATTCGAGATTGAAACGGCCGTAACTTTTGATCCCGCGGACCAAATTGGCTGAATTTTGGACAGCAAGTAGATGGTACCTGGTGGCACACCACAGAGAAGACGGATCTCGAAAAGAGTCGACGAGTTGCCCGGGACGCGGCTCCAAAGTTCGGCCGACGTTGGGCGACGCTCGGGCGACATTGGATGGATCTCGGAGTTTTGGAGATGATCCGGAGGTTGTATATCCGTGAGAGAGGTCTAGGAGCACTTATATAAGTTTGGGGAAGAGGCTAGATCAAGAAAAATCAAGTTTGGACGCGTTTGGAGGTGTTTGGGTCGGTTTGGGCATTAAACCGAACACTCTCCGTGCGTGGGACGGATCCGGCGACGTGGCCGACCGGGAGGCTGACAAGTGGCAGCGTGGGGGTGCTGGCCTGGGCGTGGGGGTGCTGGGCCGGCTGTCGCGGCCCAGGCGGGCGTGGGCGGCGGGCGGGTGGCGCGTGGGCGGCCAGCGTGAGGAGAAGGTGGCGGCTGGCCGGCCAGGCGCTAAGCGCATGGAGGAAGCGGCCGGATGGGCCGTGCAGGAGGAGGAGGAGGATTTGGCCCAACAGCCAATTCAGAATTTCCAAGGATTTTCGAATTAAAATAATTCCACAAATGCAAATAAATCAAATGAGGCAATGAAAATACAGAAAAATTCTAGAAAAATTCAGAAAATATTTTGAGATATTGTAAACTCAAATAAAATATTTTCAACAAAACTTTATTTAAAATTTTCCAAATAATTAATTAATTTCCATAAAAGGGCTTTATACAAATCAAATTCAATTAAATCCAATAAATAGCAAACGAGCTCCGAAAAATCTCAAAAATTACAGAAGAACTTCTTGAAGCACAAGGAACCCAAATAAAATTAAATAAATTTTATTTGAGGTTTAGAATAATCAAATTAAATTGTTTTAGCTTTTAGAAAATTAAAATCAAGCTTTATAAACGCGAGAAAAACAACGAAAATTTTTGGGAAGCTAAACTAAACCAAAATTTTTGAAAACCCAAAATTTGGGATGTTACACGAACTTCAGTTCAAGTTATTACTACGTGTAGTAACAGATAACCAAGCGTGCCCATATCCGAGAGCGCGGCAATTCGAATCGCTTAATTAACCCTGCAGGGAAGCATTGACCGCACGACACATGCCACAAAGAACCTCGTGTCAACCATCCTCCCATCCATACCAATTCGTTGGGGACATCTTCATGCGGTCCGAGCACCTAGCACCCCCTCGAGCGGCCCAAGCCCGGCTTGGCCCTCGAGAGTCGGCCTAAGCCTCGCCCTCAACCACTTCCAACCACATGAGGTGTATGCCCCATCGAACGGCATGCAATAAAGAATGGCTTTACCGGCCCATTTCCGGCATGCGATCAACCAATTTGTGCTCGGCCACAGTTAAACATCGGATCGGTCCTTAACTGACTCAGGCGGGACCACCACATTTCAGTCTCCTTACCCAAATATCCATCTCTCCCGCCCGGTCTCCAATTATACCTTTTTCCCACAACACAACCATAACTAACCCGTTCCAAAGAACGTAAAGTGGAAGATCTCAAGCGGTGGAACCATCCACCACTTGGCCCAAACCCGACAGCTAGGCATACTAAGCACGAACACATTATATTACCCTTATACTAGCTCCAAAGGAGGTGTCAACAATTTACAAGGATGTATATGCAACAATTGGGATCTAGCCCATCTCACAATTCAATTCCTAATGCAACACTTAATCATCCAATACACAGTTAATTCACAAAAGTAGATTACATATAAGGTTCAAGATGCTTAGGTGCTTGCCTTGTGCTTCTGCTTGCGGATCGACGACAAGTTGCTCGTCGGCAATCCCCTCAACCACGGTCACGTCAGTCACCGCGGGATCGTTCTCTTCAAGGGGTTGAAGGAGAGGAAGGGGAAGCCGGGTTGAGCGAAGAGGACGCCGGCTTGGAGGGGATCTTGAGGTCACCGGGGTGGAGGAGTTCGCCGGGGAGGAGCACGGGAGGTCGCCGGAAGGGGAGCTCGCCGGGGATGAGCTTGGGGTGGAGGAGAGCTCACGGGAGAGGAGGAGAGCCAAGAGTGGAGAGGGAGTGAGTGAGGAGCTAAGACAACCGGAGTTTTGTACTCAACCCACGATAAATCCGGACTCTCCGAACAATTAACCCGGAGACTCCGGGTTGATGTGTTCGGCCAAGCTAATCCGAATACTCCGGATGATTTATCCGGACATTCTGGGTTATATCCGGACATTTCGGAAGTTTAATCCGGATACTCCGGATGTCCCAGAATTTTTGAAATTGGGGCCTTGACAGCAATACTGCTTCTACTTTACTCGGGTCCACTACAACTCCCTCGGCGGTCATCACATGTCCAAGAAATTCCACCTTACTCTTCCAAAAATCACATTTGCTAAACTTAGCAAATAGTTGCTGCTCTCGCAACTTCTCAAGAACTAGCCTCAGATGCTCTGCATGTGCTTATTTTGTCTTGGAGTAGACTAGAATGTCATCAATGAACACGATGACAAACTTATCTAGGTACTCCATGAAAACCTTGTTCATCATATTCATGAAGTATGCGGGTGCATTCGTCAGGCCAAAGGACATAACTGTGAACTCATAATGTCCGTATCTAGATGAAAATGCGGTCTTTGGTACATCTTCTGATCGAATCTTCAAATAATGATACCCTAATCGCATGTCAATCTTGGAGAAAACTCTAGCTCCTCTTAACTGATCAAACAAGTCATCGATCCTGGGTAGTGGATACTTGTTCTTTATCGTCACATCATTGAGTGCACGATAGTCGATACACATCTGAAAACTTCCATCCTTCTTCTTGACGAAAAGTACTGGCGCTCCCCACAGCGACGAACTAGGTCTTATAAATCCTTTCTCCAACAGTTCCTCGATCTACTTCTTCATTTCAACCAACTCATCGATCGACATCCGATAAGGCCTCTTAGCTATTGGGGTTGTACCGGGTACTAGCTCGATCATGAATTCAATGTCTCTGTTCGGTGGCATACCGGGTAAATCTTCAGGAAAAACATCCGAGTACTCTCTAACCACTAGTGTATTTTCTATGATGACTGCCTTCACGCTGTTGACCATCAGCTATCCATCTCGTACGGCGATTGCTTGAAACTCCACCTTTCTGCCATCTGGGCTCTCGACTGATACGACTCTCCGTCCACAGTCTAACACAGCCTTGTGCTTGGCCTACCAATCCATTCCTAGTATAACATCTAGGGTCTGGGTATCCAATATAATAAGGTTGGCTAGGAACTCTACCCCATTTATTAGTAACTTTACCCGAGAACATCCTACATTATATCGGAGTTCTGATCCAGGGGACTGGACTAGCAACATAAGTCTAAGGTTCACCATTCTTAACCCATTTTCAACTGCAAAATTCCAAGATATAAAAGAATGCGAAGCTCCAGAATCAAACAAAACTGTTGCAGGTACTAAGTTAACCAGTAAATTACCCAGTACGATGTCCGTTGTATTTTGGACTATGTCAGTGGTGATATGGTTGATTTGACCTCTCACCGTAGCTTGGGGGTGGCTCCAGCTTGAGCAGCTCCACGGTTGGTCCCTGGCACAGGTGTCCTTGTAGGCATGGTTCCTAGGTTGAAGCGAATTGGCGTAACGCCTCCTCGCTTCGGACACTGGTTAGCGAAGTGCCCTGGTTCATTGCAGCTGTAGCAATGTCTCATTGTCACTGGCAAGCTTCCTGCTGGCGCAATTCTGGCTTGTGTCGGTGCCTGGTAACTTTAACTGGCAGGTCAGGGTGCAGGTGACGGTGTCTTGACAACATTCTGAGGCTGGAATCTGAAGAACTGATTGGGTTCAACTCTCAGCCTTTGTGCTCTTGGGTGAGCTCCTTGCTGTGCCATCTGGCGCTTCCTGTTATCATCCAGCTCCTTATGCTTGTCTTCAAGGATAAGAGCCTTGTTCACCAGCTCCTAGAAATTAGGGAATGTGTGGGTGATCAGTCCCACCTGCAGTCCTGAGTTCAGTCTCTTCATGAAGCGAGACTGTCTTGCCTTGTCCATCGCTACATCTTCAGGCGTGTAGAGAGCGAGTTGAGTGAACTTGTTCAAATAGTCAACCACTGACTGGCTGCCTTGCTTCAGAGCTCGGAACTCTTCCTTCTTCAAGTCCATAATTCCTTCAGGTACATGGTACTGGCGAAAAGTAGTTGTGAACTCATCCCAAGTGATTTCCTGTGGGTTTTCATGCGAGGCGCAGAAATTCTCCCACCATTCAGCTACAGTTCCTTCTAGTTAATGAGAGGCATAGAGTACTATCTCATTCCCAATGCACTGGGTAATGTGCAGCTTCCTCTCTATCGATCTCAACCAATCATCCACCTCCAGTGGATTCGCGTTCCCAGAAAATGTGGGCGGATGGGTCCTCATGAACTCAGACAGTCTTGAATTCAGATGATGTCCTTGATTGACCTGATTATTCTGATTGGCAGCAGCTTGAGCAGTAATCTGCTGCATCTGTTGCATCATAGCATACATCAACTGCATCTGAGCGGCAAGGAAGGCTCTAAAGTTCTGCATGTCAACTGGCGATGCTGGCTGGGGTGCGAGTATTCCAACATTGGGGTTTCCTGTGGCGCGGGAACCACTTCCACTTCCTCCGTTGTTGCCACGAGTGTTCACCATCTGTTGATTACTGCAAGGTTTAGGGATGAGAGGGAAACAAGAATAGATAAGTAATATAGAAACTTATGCGGGGTGGAAGGTGTAACTCAAAATCCAACTTTATTAATTATTCAATAATAACTTGGTATAGTTGCTCACAGTGCCTAAAGGCTTTGCAACACATACTGCACACTCAGCAATCAAGAAAATCCAAATTAAACTAACACACTGGAGTCTAATGCCTAAGGGGCGACTCTTATTATTCTAAGACGCGACTCAACTCTGGAGTCTCAACCGCTAAGTCTAAACGCTCACTCATCGATCCACCCTGAATGGGAACATCCTAGTGGACACTTGGGCAGGTGCGGCGGCATCAGCGCGAAGTTATCTCCATGACCAACGACAGCTATGGTCGATGAAGCAACGTCCTCCTCCAATTCTGGCACTGGCTGCTGCTCCGGCTCAGGCTCTGGTTCTGGCTGTACCTCCTCAGGATCCGCCTCGTGTAACTCTAACACTGCCTCTGGCTCAGGTTGTCCTCCATACAGAGCTTCCTCCAGTTCTCCAATCCTCTACACGGCCCACATCCTGACGTCCTACAGATTCTTCTCGATGGTCTCCAAAGCAGTATAGGCCCATGTAGCAGCCCAAAAATTATTTATAGCTAAATTGTGCATGGCATGCTCATGTCATTCATATTAGTGGCACGGTTAACATTTAATTAAGACCATATAAATGCTAGCATCATTTTAGTTAGATGAGTATTAATTTGTAATGTTCATGACACCTAAAAAAATTGCTACTTACTTATACCATGCTTCATTTCACCTATAGTTAATGACAAGTGGACCCAATTGTAAGTGAGAGAAGAAAATTCTACACACCTCACCTACTTTTTCTCACCTTACCTACTACATCCCCACTTTCTTACCTTCCTATGACATGTGGGACCAAGCCCCACATGTAAGTGAGGAAGTGGGCAAGTATATAAACACCTTGACGGGTACCCATACGATGGGTACCCCCATCAGCCCGGTACCACGAACGGGCTGACCCGCCTCTACAAAGGCCCAGCACCGATGACGGGTACGCGGGCCGCAGAGATGGGCCACGCCCTGGTCGGAGCCAGCCCCCGACCTCCTCCGCGCGGACAGTCCGCTCCACCAGCGCTCAAGCAAGCAGGGCCCGCGCCCATGTCAGACAACCGCCCCATGCGCGTGACATCGCCCGGCGCCCGCACTAGGTTAGGTGGCGCCTTCCCAAGACTGTCAGAAGGGTCACCGAAGAAGTCAAAAGCCCCCGTCCCGTCGTCTGACACGCCGCAGAGGGAAGCACCCTCTCCCAAGGCCGAGCTAAAGTCAAGCACCATTAAAACTACCGAAGTCGACAGGTGCACAGAACGGCTCGTCATCCTCGATTGCATCAAATAAAGACCGCTCACCGCAAGACTACCAACCCGGCGTGGGGGAGAAAGAGGTCGGACGACAAGACGGAACCCAGACTCCAAGACAGACAGTACCCCTTCCTCTTTTTTCTCCCCCGAAACTTCCGTGTAAACCGGCCGACTCCAGATATATAAGGAGGCAGGGCCTTACGAGGGACACCCCCCGAAAAAACAACCCACCGAGACCAGCTCTCGCTGTACCCCTGTGGTAACTGTCCGACGCTAAGAGCAATACACCATATCAAGCGAACTGGAGTAGGGACGTTCAGCCCGAACCAGTATAAACACCAGGCTTCTTGAGTCGACCATTCGGGGAGAGGGAGAGCGCGACCCCCTCCGACCAGAAATTCGTATTGCCGGTGCATGAAACACCGACAGTTGGCGCGCCAGGTAGGGGCTATCGCGCGTCATCGCCGCATCCTCCTTCGGATTCCCATCTCCCTCCCCGATGGCTTCTTTTTCTCACGACGACTCGCCGGCGTCGAGGGGCTGGATTCGCTTTGGTACCCTCGACTTCGTCGTCACCACGACGGGGGAGCTCGTTCTCGTCCCCGCCGCCCTCCGAGACCGGGCGCCCTCCACGAGCTTGGACGTGGTCGCCGATGTTCTCGGCAGCCTCCGTCTCGAGACCCCGGTGCGGGCCTCGCCGGCGGACCCGTCGCGTGCCAGCGTTGCCTCCGACAACGCTACACGCGATCCACGACGAGCGATAATCTCGCCCTCCGCGAGCTCCCGGCTCGTGGCCATGACTGGCTACGCGCCTACTTCCCTCCACGACCTACTGAGGGACTCCTCCAGCCACAGCTCCAGCTCCGACAGGGAGCACCCCCCGCGCAGGATGAACTCTCGAGAGTGCAACATGACAGGTGCGGCGGAACCATCCTCCACCCCCGCAACTCCCGGGACCCTCCTCCCGCGCGACGAAGCGCGGCGAGAAGACGACGCGCACCACCAGCGACGCCTCGCCGACCTCCAGCAGCAGCGCGAAGGGCTGGTGTAACACCCCAATTTTTTTGCTTTTCATGAAATTAAATATTATTTTGCACATTTGTGAATTTTTGGAATTTTCTAGAATTTATTTGGATTTACTTGGATTTAATTTGAATTTATTCCATATTGAAATAATTAAAGAAATTAAATTTTCAAATAAAGTTTTTTTGGAAATATTTTATTTGAGTCCCAAATGCCCTAAAATATTTTCCAGAATTTTTCCGAATTTTTCTCGAGTATTTTACTATTTTTCTTGAATTAAATGAATTATCGGAAATTATTTTAATTATTAAATCATTGAAAATTCGAATCGGGTCGATCTTGTTCATCCGATCGAGTCCGAGTTCGAGTCGGACTTAACCCGACCTAAGCCACGCCTCGAGCGGACGCTTCACGAACCTAATCCGTGGACCGTTGGATCCAGATCCAACGGTCAAGATCATCCCATACCAGTTCGAGCCGAGACTGGGCCGGACCCGATCGCACCGACGCGATCGTGACCGTCGATCATGCCACGTGGGCGGCCCACCGTCGTCATCTCCGCCCGAGTCCGAGACGGACTCCTCCGCCGCGCCGCCTCCGAGTTCGGTTAGGGTTTCCGATTTGCGCGCACGTCAAGGCCGTAGTTAAGGCGTGAACCCGTCCCCAAGAATCGTCGTTTGACGCCGCACCTTTTGCCCCAAGCCACGCCGCCCAAGCCGCCGTCTTTGCGAAGGAATTACTCGCCGTAGTAGGGTTAGGGCTTCGCTTCGGGTTCGTGCGCACGCCGCCGCCGTCAAGCCGTCTCCGCCGTGTTGGAGCCCGGATCTGGAACCGCAAGAGCAAGGCGCATCGGACCGCACCATCCACCTCGCCGGAGACCCTCGGAAATGCCGCACGGAAGGTCGCCGTCCTTGTCTCCGGTAGCCCGAGCCCCGCCGCGCCGCCATCACCCGCGCGAAGCTTCTGGACCATCCGATCCCAATCGAACGGCAGCGGTGAGTCATGTGCTTCCAAACCCGATTAGATCTGGACCGTTGGATCAAGATCCAACGGCCCACGATCACCACGTGCCGTAGCAGCGTTAACGTAGGGTTAGATCTGGACCGTCCGATCTAGATCGAACGGCCCACGATCACCGTGTAGTTTTCAACGTGTTAACCCTGGATCTAATCGCGGCCGTTGATTTTCAAATCAACGGACACGATCGTGCCACATGTACCCTGGCCGTGCCGCACACACGCAAGCGTTTGTCTCTGACACGCGGGGCCTGCGTGTCAGCAGGACAGGAGAACCACACCATGACATCATCGCTGACATCACGGTGGGGCCCGCTTGTCAGTAGCGTCGTCGAGCGTGGTGACGTCAGTGCTGACGTCATCCAAGGGGTCCCACCTGTAAGCGACCCGAGCCGTGGATCGAGCCAAGCCGTGGGCTGAGCCCATGAGCCGGCTGACGTCAGCCAGCCAATCAGGAGCCGACGCGTGTCACCCATGACGCAATAAATAATTTCCGAAAAAGAAAATGATTTAATAATTCGGTTTAATAATTGATTTGAATTTCAAAACTTTAAACGCTTATAACTTTTGCGTTTCAACTCCGATTTGAACGATTCAAATTTCTAAAAATTCATAAAATTCAGATCTACTCAAATATGAATTTTATTTAATTTTTGGGCTAAAGTTTTTCTCTGTAATATTATTTAATTGATTATTTAAACTTCAAAATGCTATAACTTTTGCATTTAAACTCCGAATTTGACGATTCCAGTTTCTAAAAATTCATAAAATTGTGTTCTCTCCGTTTATGAACTTTATTTGGATGTTTGGACACTTTTGTCTACTATTTTATTCATTTGTTACTATTTGCACGCGTTACGAGTAGACGTTGAAGTGCCGGAAGGATTCGAAGGAGAAGTGTTGACCCAGGAGCCAGCTCCGGACCAAGAACAAGTACTTTTTGATGGCAAGTTGTGCTTTGACCATGTTGATCCCATTTTGAAATCTATTTTCATTCAATGTATTGCATGCTAGTTTAAATTAGAAAATACTTTATTTAATTCTGGGGAATTAGATAAATGCCTAATTGCTGTATGACACCTTGGTTAATTAAATATGTGCCATGACCCCTTGTCACCCTAGTTGTGGTTTACTAGTTGGACATTACTAAATTGCCAACATGGGAATTTAGATCGTTGTAGTATACTGCTTAGACCTGCTACGTGCTCATGACATGATTTTGGACAATCAAATATTAATATTGACTTAATGATATATTGAACTGTTTTGGAAAGGTATCATGTGATGTTGATGGCACGTGGTGCATGGTAATCAACTGGGGCTTTGATAAATAGCTTTTGACCGGGGCATGTGGCAAGAATGATCGGGTGGGCCAGTTGTGGCACCGGGAACGTTGTGTTGGTTCTTCGGGTAGTCTTACCCTGGTCACCCTAAGGACTTAACCTTGCAAGCCTTTGAACTGGGTCAAACGTGCAACCACATGTCTGTAATGGGACGGACCTAATTGATTAAGTTGCTAATAACGTACCTGTGGGACCTCAGGATGTTAACTACACCCTTTGTGTAAGTTATGCGGGGAGCGTCACAGGCTGCGGCAGTACCCATCTAACGGTGGATTGACCTAAACTTCGCCTTTGCTAAGGGAAGGGTTAGTGTGCAACACCGGAGTGGACCACTTGTGCTGTTAAAAGTTTCCGAAAGACTTTGTTACGGGAACTCGCCTTTGTGGTGTTTGACTGTATCTTGTGGGTAAAGTGCATAACCTCTGCAGAGTGTATAATCTATTCGAATAGCCGTGTCCGCGGTATTGGACATCGCTCGGGAATTACAGTCAAGGGTTAAACTTTCTTGAAAATAACTTGGACTTGAAAGGTTGGGTTTTGGTTTAATAATGATGTCGATGGAAATGTGGTTTAGGAATGGGAAAGATGTTGATTAAACTCCTGGAAAAGTTATTGATCTTGTACTTGTTTCTACCGCTTTCGAATATACTTATGTTACTTGTCAAATGCTCTTTACTGCAAATATACCTTGAGCTATTCCTTTGTATCAAGCCATGCATATAGTATATTAGCTTGCATTCTATGCATGACTTGCTGAGTACCTAGTACTCACCCTTGCCGCAATACAACACCAGTTGAAGAGGAGTCTACACCAGCTTTGGAGGAGGAGCTCCAAGAGGAACCGTCTACTTAGGGAGCGAGCCCAGTCAGTTGCCTATGGTATACTGGATGGCGCCACGATATTATCTTATTTTCCGCTGCTACTATTTCTCTCTTAATAAGTTTCGCCATGTAGGCGATATATTTGTAACTTGACCATAAGGTCGAGCAACCAGTTTGACTATTTAATTAAAGTACTTATTTTGCATCGAGTGGTATGATTGTGATATTTACCGATGTTAAGATCAGGTGCACTAGCGCTGCTCCTCGACTAGTGCTGAATACACAGAGGGTCCGGATTTGCAAATTCGGTCCCGATACCGAGGCCCGGAAGGCCGAAGCTCGATGCACTCCAGGCCAACCTCGAGCAACGCCACCGAGCCGCCACTTGTCTGTCTCGGCGCGACACGCCGCAAGGCCAGGTGCACCAGCCTAGTCAAGGGATGACGATCTTCCGTTCTTCCCCCACACCAACCAGAACATCGCCGCGGCGGCCATGCTGCTTCGCGGGTTGCCTGAGTCAACGGATCCGGAAGCCAGGGCCACCTACCAGAACCTCCGGGGGCTGGTCGAGCGTGCTGTCGTACGGCACGCCCAGGGTTCCGGCTCCCGACACTCGGGCGCGACCTCGGGTCGTCTCGGCCACTCCCCCTCGCAGGGTCGTCAAAGCTTAGCCAAGACGGCCCCACTCCAGGAGCTCCCCCAGGCATCGCGCACCCCGGTGCGCCACCGACTGGGGGGCAACCGTGACCTTCGCGCCACCCTCGACGCGCGGAGGAGAGTCGCCGGCGTGGCGGCATCATCCCAAGTTGCGGATAGCGGGCGACGCAACCACCCCGACCCGGGCTTCGACGGCCTCGGGCCGCGCGCGTTCACCCGCGTCGTCCGCAACGCCAACTTCCCGGCCAGGTTCCAGGCTCCGACCAACATAGCCAAGTACACAGGGGCGACAAACCCCAGTGTGTGGCTAGATGACTACTGGCTCGCCTGCCGCGCCGGGGGAGCGACTGACGACCTTTTCGTCATCCAGTATCTCCCCATCTATCTTGCGGACTCCGCCCGAGCCTGGCTCGAGTACTTGCCCGCAGACACCATCGGCAGCTGGGTCGACCTGACGAATCTCTTCGTCGGGAACTTCCAGGGCACGTACAAACGCCCTGGCAACTCCTGGGACCTGAAGAGCTGCAAGCAGCAGCCGGGGGAGACCCTCCGGGACTACATCCGCTGCTTCTCCCAGCAGTGCAACGAACTCCCCGACATCCGTGACGCCGACGTCGTCGGGGCGTTCATCTACGGCACCACTTGCGAGGCTCTGGTCCACAAGTTGGGATGCGCGAAGCCCCGGACCACTAAGGAGCTTCTCGACATCGCCACCAACCATGCCTCCGGCGAGGAAGCCGTGGGGGCCATCTTCGAGAGGAGGGTAGCCCACAAGACGCCCGGCATGCGGTGGCGCCTTCCGACCGCTCCAAAAAAAGAAACGAAAGGAAGCAAGGCGCGAAGACCATATGGTCGCCGCCGCCGCCGCCGCCAAGCAAGCAAGCGCAGACGCCCGACCGGTTCGAAAGGTTGATGGATAGTCCGTGCCCGAACCACGACTACCCCGTCAAACACAAGTATCGGGACTGCGAAGTCCTGAAACGGTTTCTCTCAGGGAACCTCACGACGTCGCGAGGCAAGGGGAAGAAGCGCGACCCGGCGCCAGACGCCGGGGCGAAGGGTGATGAGGCGACCGACGAGTTCCCACAGCTCGACGGTTGCCTCATGATCTTCGGAGGGGCAGAGTGCTACGCCGACAAGCGTCGGTCGAAGCTCGCCCACCGTGAGGTCCACACGGTGACTCCCGCTGTACCCAGCTACCTGAGGTGGTTGGAGTGCCCAATCGCCTTCGATCGGACCGACCACCCCGACCACGTCCCGCACCCCGGACGCTATCCGCTCGTCGTCGACCCCATCATGGGGACGAAGCGCCTAACCAAGGTGCTCATGGACGGCGGCAGCGGTCTCAACATATGTATGTCGAGACCCTGGACGCCCTGGGAGTCCCCTGCACCGCCCTTCGGCCAAGCAAGGCGCCTTTCCACGACGTTGTTCTGGGCCGGCAGGCCCATCCGCTCGGGCAGGTCGACCTGCCCGTCACCTTCGGGAGCCCGGATAATTTCCGCACCGAAAGCCTCATCTTCGTGGTCGTGGATTTTCCCGGCTCTTACCACGCCATCTTGGAGAGGCCGTGCTACGCGAAGTTCATGGCGATCCCCAACTACACCTACCTCAAGCTGAAGATGCCAGGGCCACGGGGTGTCATCACCGTGGCCGCGTCTTTCCAGCTTGCTTACAACTGCGAACGAAGCAGTTGTGAACTCGCCTCGGCGGTCGTTGCTTCCGCCGAGCTCGCCCAGCTCCAGGAGAGGACCCCCGAATCCGTCCCCGACTCCGGCAAATCGGGACCTAGTTCCTTCAAGTCCGCGGAGGACGCAAAGGTGGTCGCGGTCGACCTCGAGGACCCCGCCAAGACCATACGGATCGGGACTGCCCTCCCTGCCAAATAGGAAAGCGCGCTCGTCGACTTCCTCCGGGCCAACCGAGACGTCTTCGCCTGGAGACCCTCGGACATGCTGGGAGTTCCGAGGGAGGTCGCCGAGCACTACCTCAATATCCGACCGGGCTCTAGACCGGTCGCCCAGCGTCTGCACCGCTTCGATGAAGAGAAGCGCCGGGCTATTGGGGAAGAGATCGCCAAACTTTTGGCCGCTGGTTTTGTGAAGGAGGTGCGCCACCCCGAGTGGCTCGCCAATCCCGTCCTTGTAAAGAAAAAATCGGGGCAATGGAGAATGTGTGTTTACTATACGAACCTCAACAAGGCCTGTCCGAAGGACCCGTTCCCATTGCCTCGCATCGACCAAGTCGTGGATTCCACCGCCGGGTGTGAGTCCCTTTCCTTCCTGGATGCCTACTCGGGCTACCACCAGATCGTGATGAAGGAGTCCGACCAGCTCGCGACCTCCTTCATCACCCCGTACGGCTCATACTGTTACGTCACGATGCCTTTTGGACTGAAAAATGCGGGTGCAACATACCAGCGATGTATGCAAGCGTGTTTTTCCTACCAGATCGGCCGTAACATTGAGGCCTACATCGACGACATCGTTGTCAAGACCAGGAAGACCGACGACCTCGTCACCGATCTAGAGGAAACCTTCGCGAATCTCCGACGGTTTCGCATAAAGCTCAACCCCGACAAGTGCGTCTTTGGGGTTCCGAAAGGGAAGCTGCTCGGCTTCATCGTCTCCGAGCGCGGCATCGAGGCCAACCGCGACAAAATCTCTGCCATCATGAGGATGGGGCCGATCAACGATCTGAAGGGGGTCCAGAGGCTGATGGGGTGTCTCGCGGCCCTGAGTCGCTTCGTGTCCCGCCTCGGAGAACGGGGGATGCCGCTCTACAGGCTGATGAAGAAGTCCGACCGCTTCTGCTGGACGAAAGAAGCTCAGGAAGCCCTCAGTCAACTGAAGGAATTTCTGACTTCGCCTCCGGTGTTGGTTGCCCCGGAACCGCAAGAGCCGCTGCTCCTCTACATTGCCGCCACGACCCAGGTCGTCAGCGCGGCGCTCGTCGTAGAGCGAGCGGAAGGAGGCCGCGTCTTCAAGGTACAAAGGCCGGTCTACTTCGTCAGCGAAGTACTCTCCGAAACAAAGGCTCGGTACCCCCAGGTACAGAAGCTGTTATATTTGGTGCTCATCTCCAAGAGGAAGCTGGTTCACTACTTCGACCAGCACCCTGTCTCCGTGGTGACCTCGTCACCCCTCGAGGAGATCGTCCACAATCGCGACGCCACCGGCAGGATTGCCAAGTGGGCCCTTGAGCTCAATGGCCTCGATATATCGTACGTCCCTCGGACGGCGATTAAGTCGCAGGCCTTGGCTGACTTCGTCGCCGAATGGACCGAAGCGCAAGTCCCGCCGGGGGTCGAGGACCCCGAGTACTGGACGATGTACTTCGACGGGTCCTACACCAAGAACGGAGCCGGCGCGGGGGTCGTCATCATCTCCCCACTTGGCAACAAGCTCCTATACGCCATCCGACTGCTTTTCGACGCCACCAACAATGTCACCGAGTATGAAGCCCTCTTCAACGGTCTTTAGATCGCCGTCGACCTCGGCGCTCGATGGCTTTACGTCCACGGCGACTCCAAGTTGGTCGTCGACCAAGTAATGAAAGCCACCGAGCCCCGCGACGCTCGGATGGCCGCCTACTGCTTGGAGGTCCGCAAGCTCGAAGAAAGGTTTAGAGGGTTCGAGCTTCACCACAGTTACCGACATTACAATGGTGAAGCCGACTCTCTCGCCAACATGGCCTCCAGCAAGGGGCCGGTTCCCCCCGGAGTATTCGTCTCCGACCTCCATAAACCATCCATCCGGTTGGAACCAAGCGCTGAGGGCCCATCCGACCCCCTAAAAGCGGATGCTCCGGCCGACCTTCGGACGGACTCGCACCCGCCTGGGTCGGATCTTGGTGTCCTAAACGTCGAGACCGACTGGAGGAAACTCTTCATCGACCGGTTGACGGACGGGTCACTCCCCTCCGATACCACCGAGGCTCGACGCCTCGCTCGGCGGGCCAAGTCTTTTGTCCTAATCGACGACATCCTCTACAAAAGGAGCCTGTCGGGAATCCTTCAGAAGTGCATCCCGGCCGACTAAGGGAAGCACCTTCTGCTCGATATCCACGGCGGGGTCTGCGGGCACCACGCTGCGCCGCGGTCCCTGGTAGGAAAAGCCTTCCGACAAGGTTTTTACTGGCCGACCGCCGTGGCAGACGCAACGCAAATCACCCGCACCTGCGAAGGATGCCAATTCTTCGCCAGGCAGACGCACCTGCCCGCACAAGCCCTGCAGACGATCCCCATCACGTGGCCCTTCGCGGTTTGGGGGCTCGATCTGGTCGGGCCCTTCAGAAAGGCGCCCGGGGGCTTCACCCACTTGCTCGTCGCTGTGGACAAGTTCACCAAGTGGATAGAAGCCAAGCCGTTGGCGACTATTACCTCGGCGCAGGCGGCAAGCTTCTTCCGCGACATTGTCTACCGCTTCGGAGTCCCAAACTCCATCATCACCGACAACGGAACACAGTTCACAGGCAAGGAGTTCCTCGAGTTCTGCGACGACTTCAACATCCGAGTCGACTGGGCGGCGGTTGCGCACCCTCGCGCCAACGGTCAGGCCGAGAGGGCCAATGGCATGATCCTCCAAGGGCTCAAGCCATGAATCTTCAGTCGACTGAAGAAGTTCGCGGGACGGTGGGCCGCTGAGCTGCCTCCCGTTCTTTGGAGCCTACGAACCACGCCGACGCGATCGACCGGGTTCACACCTTTCTTCTTGGTGTTCGGAGCGGATGCCGTCCTCCCGACCGACCTCGAGTATGGCGCGCCAAGGGTACAAAACTACGACAGCACGCGAGGGGCGGAAACGCAGCAGGACGACCTCGACCAACTCGACGAAGCACGAGACGTTGCGGTCTTGCGATCGGCCAAGTATCAGCAGATGCTACGCCGGTATCACAGCTGACGGATTCGCGGCCGGTCGTTCTAGGTCGGCGACTTAGTGCTACGCCAAGTCCAGTCCGCGAAGGACAAGCACAAGCTCTCTCCGCCTTGGGAGGGCCCTTTTACCGTCGCGGAAGTCCTCCGACCCAGCACCTTTCGTCTCAAAGACACTGAAGGAAATCTCCTTATGAATGCTTGGAACATAGAGAAGCTGAGAAGGTTCTATCCGTAGTCGGCCTCTCTCCTCTTTGTACCGTTAGAAAAATGCTTGAGCAAAGAAAGCCGCAGCGGTCGGACGACCGACCGAGTGGTATCTCTCTCTCTCTCTCTCTCTCGTTTTGTGACCCGGAGCACTATGACCCCCGCCTCAGAAGCAGAGGTCCCGAAGCAGTACTCTATGGATCACGTGGTCCGCGAATGAGATGACGAAGGCGAGATCTTAACAAAGAAAAATAAGGAGCAAAAAGAGACGAAAGAGAAACATAGCCACTTTATTCATTTACAGGAGGAGCATCAGTCCCACTGACAAAAGCGTCACCCGCCGAGGTCCCTTCACTCGGCAAGTGCGCGGTACTCCTCCTGGTGCGCGCCCAGCCAGCCAAATGACGCGTGACGGCGCTCAGTCAGCGCCTGGACCAGCGGTGCCCTCACCTCCCACAGGCGAGGAATGCCCGCGACAAGGACGCCAACTTGCCGCACGTCCCCGAGCACGGCTTCGGCTTCAACCTCCGCCACCACCTGCAGCCAGGCTCGCTCGTCGCCTACTTCCCCTCGAAGCTGTGCGTAGCAGTCCGCCATGGCGCGCAAAGGAAACTGGGTTAGTGAGAGTCCTGATGAAGCCCACAAAGATGCCAGCGCGTTTCCCTTTATAATCCGCGATGCAGAAGACGAAGCGCCTCGAGTTACGCTAGGAAGCGGAAACCGAAGCGTCCGACACCAGTTCCAAAATCAGCACAGTCCTCCAGGCGAGTTAATCTAGCCTTATCCCGAAAGTTTCTTCTTCTTTCGATTTTTTCGCGCCTGCTCCAGGCTCAAGCGGTGCGCGGCGACTGCTCCTCCAGTCCCCACGCACCACTCGGGGGCTGCTTACGACCCCAGGGTCGGTGAACTAGATCGATAACCCGACCAACCGAGCTACCTTCCTCATAGTAACCTCTTCAACCCAAATGCTGCAGCCTACACCCCCGCGGCTACGGTTTCGAAGCAGCACTTTGCGGAAGGAGAGCTACTCGAGCAAGAGGCCAAGGCCGGTCGGGACCTTTCTATTTAGGTCAGCAGACCGACCGAGCGAACGAACTGCTCTAACCCAGGTCGACCCCCCGACCGACCGAATAATCTTCCTCGCGGTGATTTCCTCAACATGAATGCTGCAGCCTACGCCTCCGTGGCTACGGCTCCAAAGTAGCATTTCGCGAAAAAAGGGAGTCGCCCGAGCAGAAGATAGCTTGGTCGGTCAGGGCAGTCCGGCCTAGGGCACTGCTGAAAGCACACTTTTCGCTGACCTGGGTCGTAACTCGACCGACCATGCCATCTTCCTCGCGGCGATTCCCTCGACCCAAATGCTGCGGCCTACGCCTCCATGGCTACGGCTTCAAAATGGCATTTTGCGGAAAAAAGGAGTCCTCCGAGCGAAAGAAGCCGGCTCGCGAGCCAAATTGGCTCGGTGGCCCAGCCCATGCAGTGAATTTAGTATGATTAATGACTTATATTTTTAGGAAAAAGATGATGTTGAGACAATTCCATGTCCTACAAGTGTGATATAGAGCAACTAAGCAACTACTATTAGTTAGTAGTAACTAGTAAGTTAATATTATTCACTGCAAATATATGAATTATTGTATAAATACTTAATTTTCTGATAAAATGTTACGCTCGGCGAGTTAACGAGCCGACTCATGGCCGAGCCCGAGCCGAGCCGAGCCGGTTTTAGGCTCGCCTCGGGGCCGAGCCGAGCCTGGCTCGGCTCGCCACTAGACCGAGCCGAGCCGGGCTCGGCTCGGCTCGTTTCCAGCCCTACTGGCGGGGGCAGAAGTGTATGACTCCTCGCTCCCGAGGTGGGGCTCAGCGCCCTCCCTACACTGGAGTGCCCCCTACACATGACGGCCAGTCGTGAGCCGCCAAACAAAAGAAAAAAACGCAGGTAAAAGACCGGACGGAGCACGCACAAGGCACTTACCGTGAAGAGCGAGTGAGTAGCGCCTGACGCGCCCTTTTCGCCAGGCCCCTACGGGGGGGCGTGCGGGATCTCCGCCTCCTCAAAACGAACCCCGCACTTGCGGCGTCGTCCTCAGAATCGCGGGCACCGACCCCGTGGTCGGAACCCACATCGGAGCCGCCCAGGTCGCCCCCGGCGCTCGGGGCCCCCTCGCTCGACGACGACTCCTCATCGCCGTCACTCAGGGTCTCATCGGAGACCTCTTCACCACGCGCGACCCGATCCGCGCGCTCCTTCCTCTTCCGCGCCTTCGCGACCTCC
Organism: Rhipidocladum racemiflorum; assembly: GCA_036346355.1. Taxonomy (NCBI): domain Eukaryota; kingdom Viridiplantae; phylum Streptophyta; class Magnoliopsida; order Poales; family Poaceae; genus Rhipidocladum; species Rhipidocladum racemiflorum. The sequence goes on along the minus strand of CM070586.1, from coordinate 10,046,151 downwards.
TTCTCCGCCCTCTACGCCCGGAGGGCGGCGTCGTGCTGGCCCACGATGAGGCGCGCCGCGGCTCTTGCCTCCTTTTCTCCTGGGAGCAAGGCCCGGGAGACCATGCCGCCGAGCCCCTGCAAGAACGCACTCGGGAAAGTGGGCAGGGCAGCAAGAGAAGAAAGAGCCAAAAACCACCCGACGTACCAGGTTCTGCGGGTTCTGCGCCGAAAACGGCGCGGGCGTCTCGCCCACCGCTTCGGTATCACCCACGCCGACGACCGCAGTCACACGTGCGAAGACCTCCGACCCGGGGAGCTCCACCGAAGACGACCTCATGGGATCGGACACTCCGGTGTACTCGAACATGGGGCGCAACCGATCCCTAAAGGGTTGGACGCGCCTCTCCATGAACGTGCGGGCGACCACCTCGCCTGTCAGGCCTCGTCGCTTCAGATCCTCGAGCCGCTCGAGGACCACCTCCACCTTCTTCTTGTCCTTCGAGTCGGTACCCCAAGTCCAGCGGGGACTCTGCACCGACGGGTTGCCGCTGAAGGCCGGAGCACTGTTGCCGAGGTTCTGAATGTAGAACCACTCACTGTGCCACCCCCGGTTCGACGACGGCAGCTTCACGTCAATATAGTACGGCTTGCGGCCGGTGCGTAGTTGGATGGCCAGGGTGCCGAGGAGACCGGCGGTGTCCGACGGCGGCCGCGCGAAGAAGAAGTGACGCCAGAGCCCCCAATGGGGTTAGATCCCCAGGAAGGCCTCGCACAGCGTGATGAAGATCGCGATGTGGAGGACCCCGTTTGGGTTCAGGTGGTGCACTTCCCCCTGGTAGAAGTGTAGCAGCCCGTGGACGAACGGATGGAGCGGGAGGCTGAATCCACGCTCGTAGAAGGCAGCCAGCATGATGATATCCCCGTCACCCGGCGCAGGCGCCACGGTCCCGGCCGGCGGCACCCGCCAGCCGGACTCGTCTCGTGGAGGAAGGAACCCTTTCCTCTCAAAGCCGATGAAGCGGCCGGCCGCAGACGAGTGCGGAACCAACGACATCCCCGACGCAGGCGAGGAGGCGAGGCGAAGCGCGAGGAAGCAGGGAGCTCTTTTCCTCTTCTTGTGGCTTTTTTCCTCTTTGCAGAAGGCACAAGCAGTTGTCTCCATCCTCGCGCCGCCCCCGCCTTCCTTTATAGACAACGGGCGGGAGCGAACGCCCCTTCGCGCCAACCGACGCCTCTGCACGCGAACCGGCGCGATCGCCGACCGCTCGCCTACCACCTCGGTCACCACCCTGGTAACGTGTCGAAACCCATTTAATTCCCACCAGGCAATAACTGCTCTGACAGGGCAGACAGCCGCCTCGCGCCGCGCGCCGCGCAGTACTACAAGACCGCACCGGGTGTGACGGACCGAAGCACTTCCAAGAAGGTACGAACGGCCCACTGGGCCGCCCGGCCCCGGGACAGCGGACCGCCTTCGGGCTCGCACCCGAGGCCCGACACCGTGTTGGGGTTACGAAGGCCAAGTCGGTCGGCCCAGGCGAGGCCACCGACACGTAAAAGCGAAGCGGCGGGCGGGGTGAGCTCGAGGAGCCTCTAGTTGGGTTGGCGAATGACCCAATCACCCTGACCCGCATCCGAGACCACACCTCACACTCTCCCTCGGAACTCATCGATGAGTGACGGCCAGCCGCGCTCCGGGTCGGCGGACGACCCGGTAAGCCCGATACGGGATCGAGTAAGGAAAGGTTCTCATGGAACGCCCCACAGCGGGTCGGACGCCCGCGCCGGGAGCTACGTCTGCTTGGGAACGGTCCCCCCTCGAGGGAGACCGCCAAGGTTCCACTCGGATTGCCCGTTTGAAGCTCGCACGAGCACGGCGTTCGAACCGACGCAGGTAAACGCGCGTTTGCTCACCCGACTCCAGGTCCCACGGCCGTGGTTGACCAGGGTCTGACCGGGTAAACCCCCGACCGGCTCTCCGACCCGCTCGGGGGCTCGGGGGTTACACCCACCGGGTGCGCTCGCGCGCACCCGGGCTCTTTGGCCGGGCGTAACTGCCAAGCAGTTGCCTCGACCAAACGTCTCCGACCCCTTGGTCGATGGCCATCTTCGACCGGGTAAACCCCCGACCGGCTCTCCGACCCGCTCGGGGGCTCGGGGGCTACACCCATCGGGTGCGCTCGCGCGCACCTGGGCTCTTTGGCTGGGCGTAAATGCCAAGCAGTTGCCCCGACCAAACGTCTCCGACCCCTTGGTCGACGGCCATCTTCGATTGGGTAAACCCCCGACTGGCTCTCCGACCCGCTCGAGGGCTCGGGGGCTACTGACGGGTACCCATACGATGGGTACCCCCATCAGCCCGGTACCACGAACGGGCTGACCCGCCTCTACAAAGGCCCAGCACCGATGACGGGTACGCGGGCCGCAGAGATGGGCCGCGCCCTGGTCGGAGCCAGCCCCCGACCTCCTCTGCGCGGACAGTCCGCTCCACCAGCGCTCAAGCAAGCAGGGCCCGCGCCCGTGTCAAACAACCGCCCCATGCGCGTGACATCGCCCGGCGCCCTTGCCAGGTTAGGTGGCGCCTTCCCAAGACTGTCAGAAGGGTCACCAAAGAAGTCAAAAGCCCCCGTCCCGTCGTCTGACACGCCGCAGAGGGAAGCACCCTCTCCCAAGGCCGAGCTAAAGTCAAGCACCATTAAAACTACCGAAGTCGACAGGTGCACAGAACGGCTCGTCATCCTGACAGACCAACGGAAGACCGCTCACCGCAGGACTACCAACCCGGCGTGGGGGAGAAAGAGGTCGGACGACAAGACGGAACCCAGAATCCAAGACAGACAGTACCCCTTCCTCTTTTTTCTCCCCCGAAATTTCCGTGTAAACCGGCCGACTCCAGATATATAAGGAGGCAGGGCCTTACGAGGGACACCCCCCGAAAAAACAACCCACCGAGACCAGCTCTCGCAGTACCCCTGTGGTAACTGTCCGACGCTAAGAGCAATACACCATATCAAGCGAACTGGAGTAGGGACGTTCAGCCCGAACCAGTATAAACACCAGGCTTCTTGAGTCGACCATTCGGGGAGAGGGAGCGCGCGACCCCCTCCGACCAGAAATTCGTATTGCCGGTGCACGAAACACCGACACACCTCTCACCTCTTTTTCTCCTCCCTACCCACTCATTTCTCCCTCCCCAACCTGAAAATCCTGTTCAAGGGAGAGAGCAAGAGCACCATTTCCCTTTCCATTCATCCCCACAAAACCATCCAAGGAATTGGTTTGAGCTTGTGCATGTTATGCCATTGGATTCCTCTCATCTTAAGCTTCAAATCCATCCAAATGGATTTTTGATGCACCAAGTATTGGGTGAGTTCCAATTCATTCTTCATCCATCCATGTTCAAAAAATTTGATAGCATGGAGCTCATCCCATTTCTCTCCATGAAAATCATCTCCCCGTCGATGATCGGGTCGTGCATGTTGTGTTGCAAGCTTGAGGAGGAGTTGACACTACTACAAGCACAAGGAGTGAAGGCATTGTTTCCTCGAGCAAGGAGAAGAAGTTGATACCAGGAGAACCAACGAAGATCAATACCTCGATGCCATTCCTCATCCCATCGACAAACCGGACTTCCACCAAGTACAAAAGCCCCCTAGAAGTGGTAAGGTACCACCCCCAAGTCACCTTTGTGGAGTGTAGAAGCCTCTAGTACAATAGTTATTTTCGGACAGATCGATTAACCCGGATACTCCGGACGATTCATCCGAAAACTCCGGGGTTTAATCCGGATAATCCGGACATTCATTCGGACATTCCGGATGTGTCAGGCGAAACCAGAAAATGTAACAGAGAGACCCAACCCGGATACTCCGGGGTTTCAACCCGGATAGTCCGGTGTACCCGGATACTCCGGATATTAAACCCGGATACTCCGGGTTAGTCAGTAATAGGGTACCGAGAGGATCAACCCGGATACTCCGGGTTAGAACCCGGATACTCCGGGTTAGAACCCGGATACTCCGGACATCAATGGATAAAATGCTTCTCATATGCATGCTAGGATTAGGAATGTAGTCATGATGCATTTCATGCATGATTGTGCATGTTCTCGTATTGTTTATTGTTGGTTTCTTGATTGGTGTTCCTTTGGAATTGGATTTCTCGTTAGGTGTCGACGCTTCGGAGGACAACCCGGAGTACGACTACGCCTATCACGTCAAGAACGAGCAGCAAGGCACTACTCTACTTTACTCCTTGAACATGATTGCTCCTACTAATTGCAACTACACTTTCAAGTTATTTTACCAATTGCATGCTTATTTTCCATTACAAGTATATTCGGGGTAGAATGCTTAGTTATTACCTTGTTGACATGTTATCCTCTTACCATGTTCCTTTCGTATTCCATTGTCGCCCTAGGTGGTTGGTTTATTATTACATATGGGTTCGTACGATTTGCTTAGCCATGCTTAGAACCTCGTTAGAAACCGCGTAGATGGACTTAGTCCCTCGGTCGCAATGATCAAAAATGATTACGATGATGATGGTTCAGTTGTGGTTATTGTGTAGCAATGTTGGTTAAGGACCTTAAGGATTGAATCTTGGTGATGTCTCTTTGAGTAACTATCATGCGAACCAAACACCGTTTATGGGACCGGCTTAACCAAGTACTTATGTATGGCTAGGGGTGCTTAAACCACGTGCACTCGGAATTCCTTGAGCTTTGTAGAGCGTCACGGAATGTCCGCGGGAATTCCTCGAACTTTGTAGAGTGTCGGGAATATCCTTCGAAATCCCTTGAACTTTGTGGAGTTAGGGATGTTCAATAACGGGTGTACTCCTTGGTCCACACACACGGAGCACTGAGCACGCGGGATCAAGGGTCACAGTCACCCCAGGTGGTTTAAATACACTACCATGCATACTGGAAAATGGATTTGTCACGTTCACCTCGGCCAGCACATCAAAGGAATTGTGCTTATAGCTTGGCTTACGAGTGTGGCGTGTCGTGTGGGTACAGTCATACCTCTGTAGAGTTTAAACTATTCGAATAGCCGCGTCCATGGTTAAGGACGATCACTCAAGTTGTCAGTCACTGGGCGAGTGTTAAGGACTGGGTAAGAATGGATGGTTTGGGAAACCAAGTCTCATGAGTATTGGAGTACTCATGAGGAGAACTTCGCGAGTATTGGAGTACTCGTGGAAGGAACTTCACGGATATTGGAGTATCTGTGGGTGTAAGCGAACATGAGCGTTGGACTCATGGTTCGGAGAATGCTTGAAGGCATGAGATTAGGATGTTTATGACGACGTTATACTATGTATTAGACTTTGTAAATGTTTATCAAATGGCAGTTTCAAACTATATGTGTCTATGTTTTTAACCCAAATATTGCTTCATGCTGAAATTAACCTTGTGCCTTCCTTGTGATGTAGCAACCACATGTAGCTAGAACTCAGCATATAACTTATACTATTGTGCAAGTACACTCGTTGTACTCAAACGGATTGTCCACTTGCTGCAGGTGAGGATGAGGCACTGCCCGGAGACTTTCACCCGGCAGATTTCGATGATGCTAACGCTTAGGGGCACGTTCTTAGTTCCAGTCAGTTGCCTGCGGGCTATGGCACACTACGCTGGACTCTTTTGTTGTCTATGTTATGTTTCCGCTGCCAGTTTATGTAATAACTTTAAATATGTCGTTTTGGACAGCAGTTTTGCTCTTGTATGTAAATATGCTTATGCTTTTGTTAATTATGTATGTGTTGTGATACGAACTGTTATGCATTATCGCGAGTGTTGGTGAACTTTCCTGGGACCAGCACGGACATATATGCGGGCCGCTCGAGACTCCCTTGATTTACTTGGGCTGTGCGATGCTACCGAGTGAATCAATGGAATCTCGGGGACAGGTCCCCACAGCCCAGCTCCTGTACAGTTTGGTCCAACAACGGATCTTGTGCGGAAGCGAACCTGGCCATGTGCACCATAGCGGCGTCGCTCTCCAGGTCGATCGGCGCACTAGTGACTCCTCCTTTCTGCGGGTGAAGGCGGAAAACTGACTTGTGCAGCTCATTGGCATAGGTGGCGGAGATCTTCCTTAGAGCAAGACGTGATGTCTCCTGGATGCCGGCTTCAAATGTGGCCTTTCGAACGGTGATGTTGACGGGGCGGCTTGCCTTGGTCTTCTCTCAGGCATACACAGTGATCTTGGTGACCATTCCCAGGGCCTTCCCGTTCATGATCCAAGTGCTGGCTCTGTAGATTGTTCGCTCAAAGCCTCCCAACACCTGAAGCATCCTCCATAGCTCTGCGGCGTAGCCTCCCTCATGCTCACCATAAGTGTGAATCCTCTTCATCTGCCAAAAGACACTCTCTCATAAGAACGCAACATTTTAAAAACAGATTGAGAACAAGAAAATTCAGCAAGGGGTATGAACAAGAGAGATGGGATAAGTCGAGAATTCATTCATTATCTTGGCAAGTTTTTAACTTTATAAAATAGTTTTGCCCTCACTATGACCATTCTCACTAAGGGTAAGTCCTACAGTCAGTATGGCTCTGATACCACCTCTGTCAGGACCCGAATATGCAAATCCGGACCCTCTGTGTAATCAGTACTAGTACAGGATCACGCTAGTGCACACAGTCTCAACATCGGTAAATACCACAATCATACTCAACGAAATAGTAAAGTACTTTACTCAAAGGAAAATATAACCGGTTGCAAGGGTGAGTACTTAAAGCACTCAGCAAGTCATGCACAGGATGCAATTCTAATAGCTACATGCATGGCTTATTCCAACAACAGGCTAAATGTTCTTTTGCAATAAGCAACATTCACAAATAACAGTAATAGATTGGAAAGCAGTAAAATAATAATAACAGTAATAACTTTCATATCCAATTTCACCAGTAAAGCATTTATCATCCCAAACTAGGTTCATCATTTCCCGACCAAGTAACCCAAGTTATTTGTATGAAAGCCTAACCATTGATTGTAATCATCGAGCAATGTCCAGTACCGTGGACTTGGCTATTCGAATAGGTTGTACACTCTGCAGAGGTTATACACTTTACCCACAAGATACAATCAAACACCACAAAGGTGAGTGATCGTAACAAAGCCTTTCTAAAGCTACTTCTAGACCCAGTACTGCCCGCTAAGGTTTCAACACTGAAGGGACTGGTTACCACAATCAGGGCCCCCCTCTTGCGCCATGTGAGTTTTCATCCGTACACCCGGAACCCACACCACCACGATAGTACCGAAATCTAGACATCACAAATTAATCAGCTAGGTCTGTCCCATTCCAGACTTGTGGTTGTATGTCGGACTCAATTCAAATTCTTGCAAGCTTAAGTCCTTATTTGACCAAGGCAAGACTACCCAGAGAAGTTCGCCACTATCCAAAATCAGCAAAAACCAAATACGACCTCCCATGTGCCACACCTGGCCCACCATAATTAATCTTGCCACTTGCCTCAGTCTAAATCATTTTATCACCCCGTTGATTTACCATTCACCACATGCCATCAACATCATCAATTACACATGTCACATCTTTCATAAACATGTTCCATATCTCGTTAAGTCAAATTTAACATTTAATAACTCAAAACGGTGTTATCGACACGTTGCAGGGCTAAGCATACTACATACGATCTATTTGACCCATGTTGGAAAATTATTAATGTCCAACTAATATTACATAATATAGGGTGACAAATGATTCATGGCATACGATTATTATAAACAAGGTGGCATACAACAAGTGGATCGTATAACTATTTCCCGAATTATTTAAAAGCATTTTTAATTAGACTAGTATGCAACAATTCAAATCAACATAATTTCCAAAAGTGGGATCAACATAGTCAAAGCATAACTTGCCTTGGAAAAGGTCCTGTTCCTACTCTTGGACTTGTTCCTAGGCCAAAACCTCTCCTTCGAAGCCTTCGGGCAATTCAATGCTTACAAGAATCGGATAAATAAACAATAAATAAATAAAAATAAATAAATACAAAATCATGTCTAAAAATTAAATTAAATTCACCATTAAATAGAGCTCAATTTTACAAAAATTTAGAAACTGGAATCGCCTCAATCGGAGTTAAAACGCAAAAGTTATAGCCGTTTAAAGTTTGAAAATCAATTAAAAAGAATAAACCAAATTATCCGATTTATTTTTCTATTGAAAAATCGGAATTATAATGTCAGCACCGAATTTGATTTTCAGCCGAATTATTTTTCTAAAGGAAAATTGATTTATTGCATCACGTTGACGTCAGCCGATCTATGGGCTCAGTCCACGCCCGGTTCTGGTCCACGGTGGACCCAGTCCACCGGATCGCGTGACGCTGACGTGTGAGATCTACTGGATGACGTCATCACTGATGTCATCGCAACCCTGGCTGAGCAGACTGATAGTTGGGCCCAACCGTGACGTCAGCATGACGTCACGGTTGACGTCATCGCGGCGCTGCGTTCTGACGGCCGACATGCAGCCCCCACGCCGACGTCGGGGTGATGTCGGCCGATGACCGGCGCCGACCCACATCAAGCTTTGGCTCCAGCGCATGTGGCGAGATCTCGATCGTTGATTTGAAAACCGACGGCCATGATTCGATCTGATCTCACGCGTATGGATCTATGCGATCCAATCCGGTCTGTTCAACTCGGATTGGACGGCTAAGATTGGATCCGACCCACGCGGCTTTAGCGCCGACTTGGCTAGACCCGGTGCTTGCCACGTGGAAGCATCTGGACCACTCCTTACGGATCGAACGGCTACGATTGGATCTACTGATAACACGTGAATCAAATCCAACCGTACAATCTAAATCGTACGCTAAGATCTAATCTAGTATGCAACCGAACGGGACTACGTGGCTTAATCTGATACGTCCATTCTAGATCTAACGGTTGAAAACGGATCTAAACGGCATTACTCGAGCTAACCTCAACCATACGATCTAGATCCAATGGTTCAAATCTAATCTAATGAAATCACAGAGGCGGCTACATGGACACACTTGGGCCGTGCAATCTAGATCCAACGGCTGATGAAGTTCACAGCGACGGCGATGTCGCGTTGGTGCTGGTTTGCCAGAGCTACGGACGATGACATGGGCGACGGTGTTTCCTTGTCTCTCTGGCAAACTGAGTGATCCCCTCCGAAGTGCCTCATCACAGGGATCCCAGATCTGGGCACCAACACGACAAAAGACGGCAAACGGCGCCGGAAACGACGAAAACTCGCAGTGGCAACCTCCCAACTACGGCGAGCAATCGACAGCGGTTGGTTGTGGATTGAGCTCCAAGACCTAGGGCAACATGAAGGGGGTGATGCGAAGCACATACCGAGGCCTTTTATAGTGCCTGGGCGTTCGTGCCAAGCGTGGAATCAACGGTGGCCGTTGCGCGGCGGCGTAGTCTGACGAGGACACGGATAAGGTGACGTGGCACGATCCACGCCGTCCACGCGAGCACGATCAACGGTCTTGAAGCGATCCAACGCGGCTCGATTCGAACCGGACATCCAGGTGACGTGGCGCAATCGTGGGCGTCCAACGTGATGCCGATCCAACGGCTCGCCCCACGCGCGCACGTGGGTGAACGCTGGCCGTTGGACCTCGATCCAACGGTCAGTGTGCTAGGGTTTGGTTTGGGTCGGGTTGGTTAGCGGTTCACGGGTCATGTTCGGCACGGTTTAACGGGTCCGGTCCGCACGGCTAGACCCGTTAGGATTTTCTGAAATTCCTTTTCCGTTTTTATTCTTTAAAATAATCCCAGCAACTCAATTAAATCGGGAAAAATAGCAAAATGATCGGAAAAATTCCAGAACAATTCTGGAAAATACTTTAAGACATTTTGGACTCAAATAAAATATTTCCAACAAAACTTTATTTAAAACTTTTAAATATTTGAATAATTCAATAAAGGACTTAATTCAAATTAAATCCAAATAAATTCCAGAAAATTCCAAAAAATTCAATTAACTCGATAAATTGAATAAAAGCAAAATTTTGGGGTGTTACATTATCTTAGGGAGGTAACACAACATGCTAACAACTACTCAAAATCAAGTTTTTCCACCACAAACACCATACCCGAAAGTGGAGATACTACACTATTCTAACTACGTTAAGCTTTTGTGAGTGAAGTGCTAGCCCATCTCCCGAAATGCCACCCTGGAAGGTAATGTGCGTACTTACACCAAGATTTGTAAATATACAAGGAAAAGAACGCATTTACTCATCATTGTAACTCATCATCCGTGTTTATTTTTCGATTGTTGCAACATGTATGCTTATGAATGCAACCTTCTTTAGCTCATACCGGTATTGCCGAGTGCACACCCGTCAGTGTGCACCCTCATTCTCCTCCATCCCGTGGAGGGTGCCTACTCTTACTGACTCTCTCCCGTACACCTGCGTGTATGGGACTACGAGGTAGGACTTTTGTGTTCACTACATGTGAACACTGAGGCTGCATCAACATGGGTCGCCTCTTCCATTATGAATGCAATTATGCAATCAACATGAATACATTGGCAAATTTCATTCATTCTTTACCACTTACATAGCCATAACCAAACATATTAACCATATATGATCCTTCATTTTAGCCTAAACAAAATCATGGATAAAATCATGGTAAGACATTACATAATGTCTATGAAACAATTTAATTCACAACAAAAGCAATTCATTTGACACTCTACACTTGCCTCAACAGCGAGGCGTGGTGTGGCGTGAGGAGGAAGCCACACCCGAAGCTGCTACATCTGAAAATGACAACATTTGCATATACACACTCAAAAACTATACAATTTATAACATTACAATACACATTTACGCTCTAACTCGAAACAGCCCAAAAACCACCCCCTAATTTGCAACCCGGGACAGCAAGCATTCAAAAATGTGTAACTTCTAATTGGCTTAACCAAAAATCGAGTTCTTGGACTCTAAATAACCACAAGAGACTAGTATATAGTTACCCCATAGCCCTTCAAACAGGGGATGCCTCAAAGGCCATCAAATCGCCACCTAAACTTCAACATCAATCTCTGAAATTCCAGCAAGAATTCATTTCAGGATAGTGACTTCAAATCAACATAACTTTTGATTCTATAGTCCAAAACATGCAAACAAATACATTTCATTAATCTACAGAAAATTTCCTAGCTTTATCTAAGCAAATGGAAAAGCTAACTCGCCTGTAACTAGCTCAAAATAGCAGCTCAAACTTTCAGCTCACAGCACAAACCTAATCGGGACAACCTGCAATAAAAAGCTCATAATTTTAATTGGCTTAACGAATTTTAGTGTTCTTGTAACATCCCAAAATTGGCTTTTAATATATTTAGTGTGTTTTTGGTATTATTTGGATTTTTTAGAATTTATTCGGAATACTCGAGGTTAATCTGAATTCCAGTTTATTGAAATAATCATGTTAAATAAAGATCAGGCGTTTTCGAATAAGCATACAATTTAAAATTTTGTTAATAATTAAGATAATTGGTAGACGAGAGTGTTCGCTTCAAATATTTTCGAAAAACGTGTTATATAGCGTAAATCGTTGATTTTCCAAAAATCGGTACAGGTGTCTGTTTCACTAAAAGATTTTTAGCGAGAAATCTATACGTCGAAAAATCACGAAACCAACTTCGTTAAGTCCCAAATAATTCCTAGTATTTTGAAGGAATTTTCTGGATTTTTGGAATGTCTTTTTTTTCCCGCAACACGGTTGAGAACGTATGTGTGTGTATACATGTATATGTGACATAACCTTTCCCATTCCATGCATGCACGTGGTAGAACTTTATTTTCCAGCCGGTTCCTATTTTTTCTTTTTTCTTTTTTTTTTCCTTAATGCATTGGAGCCGTTTCCAATTCCTACTCACTAATACTACGTGTATATGAGGTTGGAGTCCTGCACGTTGGTTAGTCGGTTCATTTCCAAAGCACAACTTTGTTTGTGTATATGCTCAGCATGTGGGTGCATTCTTTCCGGCCGTTGCATGCAGGTACATGCAGCTGTTTCCTTCTTAAGTAACCTACAGCAAGGAAAGGCCTTTAATTTCCTCTCCTGAGCGCATGAATCAAGGCTTGCGCTTCCTATTCAGCCGTTTCCAACTTTGCTTCTCCACCATCCAACCGTTACCAATCTCTAGTGTATTATATTAGCAGAGCAACGTTTCGGCATTTCCTTTCCTTGCTAGCAACACCCATTTCCCTGTAGGAAGCTTTCACGTCTGGCCATTTCTATCCTCTAGCCGCACAACCTCAGTGTATGCTTTCTGTTCCTTCGTCTCCGGCGATCGATGAGCACACTGGCGAGTGCTGGAACAGCCGCCGTCGCAACCATACCGTCATCGCCGTCGCCGCTACCGTTGATGTCGTCATCTCCACCGTCATCGCCGTCGCCGCTAGAGTCGCGCCGCCGTAGTGTACTGTTGTTGCCATCTCGTCATCGTCGCCGTTGCATCGCCACCGTCGTTGTCACTGTTGCACCCATCGGTCTGCGCCGCTGCTTAGCATCGTCCGGTACCTTTCTTTTCTTTTGTGCGTGTATATATACATATATAATAGTTGTAGTAGTGTATATATATGTGCTAGTGTATATACGTTAGTAAGTATTCGAATACTAGGCGCATGCTTCTGTAAAATCTGTAGCCTGCTGTGCCTTAAAAATTTACATACACGCAAGAACCAGTAATGCATACGTGACTAATATGCCGGTCTGGCGACGCTGCACGAGTCCAAGTCTCGCCGTACAAGGTGCCATGCGTTGAGCGATAAACATGCATGAGAAAACTAGAAGACTAGTTGTACATGCATATTTCCTGAAAGTGCGATTTTTATCTTTTTCGTTACGAATTCATTTTAGGTCCGAATCACTTGCAGCAAATTTTGTAAATTAGTATAAATTAATACCTTCCTACAGTAATTTTTGTGAAATTTTGTAAACAAATTTACGCTGTTACATTATTCGCGGAAAATACAAACTTATGAATTTCGTAGCTCTTAAACTATACGTCCAAAAATTCCGAAATAAATTTTATAAATCTTAGAAAATGCTAGACTAATTATCTGGAAATTTTCATGAAATTACGAGCTACTTTGATTTGTAGTATTTTCCCGAATGTGTGTTTAATTGGTTATTTGCTACGCGTAGACGTTGAACTGTACGAGAGTGCGGGAACTGAAGACCAAGCTCAAGCCTTAGATCAAGATCATCAGCTTTTTGGAGGCAAGTTGTGCTTTGACCATATTGTTCCTAGCTTTTGAAAATATATTTTGTTTTAAACTATGCATGTTATGTTGATTAAAATGAATAGTTTAATTTGGGATAACTAGTTAATCAACCTAATTGTTAATTCCATCCTTGTTAATATTATTTGTATGCCATATGATCCATTGTCACCTTAAGACGGGATTAATTGTTGGATGCTATGATTGTGCCAACACGGGAGGCTAGACCGTGACTAGTTGCTTAGCTATGCTTGCGCGAAATATATTTCAAATAGCAAAATAATATTGACTAATGACAAGTGGAATGATTTTGGAAGTTAAGTGTGATCTTGTCACGTGATGATGTGAAGTGTAGGTACCTTTGTGGTTCTACATGGTAACTGATATTATTGGCATGTGTTGCACAATAATGGAACGGGGGTGGGAAAAGATTTAGTCTGGGGCAAGTGGTATGAGGCTTTATGCCAAGTGGGCCTTTATGGCACAGATTTTGAGATAACAGCCTTTGCGGCAATGGGATGAGTGATGTGAGAAGATTTGGGTCAAGGTTTGTGAGAAGGATGTCTTGCCCTGGACGGTTAAGGACTTAACCTTGGAAGCCTTTGAACTGGGCCTTTTCGTGCAACCACATGACTTGAGTGGGACGGTCTTAGTTTAGTAGGATCCTGAAGTCTTACCTTTGATACCTCAGGGTGGCAGTTACGTCGGGGTAACAGTGTGGGGGAGCGTACCTGTGCTACGGCTTGGTACCCTATCCAACGGTGATTGTCGGTCCTACACTTCGATCCTTCGTGGGGGAAGTGATAGTGAAGGCAATACCGGCGAGGGTCATAGGTGTAGATGGAAGTTTCTGAAAAACTTCGTTACGGTCAATCGCCTTTGTGGTGTGCGACTGTATCATGTGGGTAAAGTGTACAACCTTTGCAGAGTGTGTCAAAACTATTCGAATAGCCGAGTCCACGGTACTGGACAAAGCTCGGGGATTACAGTCAAGGGTTAGATTTTCTAAAAATGAAATGTGGGAATGGGTGGCTGTATGCCAGAGACAAATGCTCAAGTAATATAGGGCTTTGTGCCAAACTGTTGAAAAGGGATTGGTAACTTATTACATAATAAGGTTTTACTGCTTTTGAATCTATTAAGATTATTTAATCAAAGCAAAATGCTGATTGATGCAAATTAACCACTTAAGCCATTCCTTTGGAAGAAGCCATGCATATAGTAATAGGATTGCACCTCTGTGCATGACTTGCTGAGTATGTTGTATACTCACCCTTGCTTTCAACAAAATCATCAGTTGGGGAGAAGACTACAACTTCGAAGGAGGAGAAGTTCCTTGAGGAGGCGATGATCTCGGAGTTGAACCTTGTCAGTTGCCTGTGGCATATTGATGGGAGTCACCGACGTTCTTCATTCCGCTATTGATTATTTACTTTTGTTTTGTAAGCCATGCGTGGCTGAATATTGTAAGGTGACCTTAAGGTCTTGCAACAATTTATACTAATGTTTTGAAGTACTTTATTTATATTTCCGCAATGTATGGATGTCATATTAAACCCTGTTTGACTGTGTGTACTAGCGTGATCCTGGACTAGTACAGAATACACAGAGGGTCCGGATTTGCAGATTCGGGTCCCGACAGTTCTTGTACTCAAATTAAAGGAGAAAGGATGATATACAACATTCTCTACAGCCAAATAAGCATGAGACCACTCTAACTACCTCAAAACTGCGCTACAAAAATAGGCAAAATTCTGCTCAAAAACATAACACAGATTCCCACCATCTAGAGCTAGTTTCCCTCCAAAAATTTCAATCCTAGGAACCCTAGAACTCTACCAACCAGTCAAGGGTCTCTAGATCTAAGCTCCAAAGCAAGAATTAAGAAATGGAGCACTCACCTAGAGGAGAGGAGCAGGGAAGGAGGGAGTTCGACTGGCTGGTTGGACGGGGAGGTCGCCGGCAGGGAGAAGACCAGGGGGAGAGGGCGCCGGCCACCAAGGACAGGGAGGGAGGAGCCCAGCTCGAGGGGCAACAATGGCTTGCTGCTGCTGCTACGAGCCTTGGAGGAGAGCCAAAAGAGGGAGATTAGGGAGGAGAAGAAACCAATGTTGCTTTGGAGTAGTGGCTGTTCGGTTTGAGGATGTTGCCAAGTGGGAGAAAAGAGAGGAGAGAGGGAGGGGTTTAGGTGAAGGAGAGGAATAATAGGTGGATGAGTTAACTAATTTCTCCCACTCCAGATTAAGTATTGACCCTCATACAGAACAACAGGTGGTCCACCGAATAACCAGATTAGGAAATTCTAAACTTAGGACAAGGTTAAGCGATGTTACAAATTTTATTACCCCAGCACTCCAAGTGCCTAGAATAAGTGCACTCTAGATTAAGTGCCAAGAATGCTACTGCATCCTCCTTTTCCATTAAGATTAGCAACTTTTACTGCTAATTTCAGCAATACTACTCTAAATAATTCTCATGAGTAATAAATGACATTAGCAGAAAACAACATATTAATAAGAATAGGAATAATGACCAATAATAAACTTGGAACCATGCGCCCAAGAACACCCAAGTCCACGCACTTGGGAACGCCCGGAACCATTCGTCTTGGAGCAATCTTACCTCTTGGCGATGCCGACAAGAGAAACTTATAACCAAGATAAATATCATTTAAACTTATTGCAATAATATATAACTCAAACAAATTACACACAACTATTGTTATACTATAGTAGATTAATGACTAAATCCAACTATAATAGTTTATGACACCATGATTGAATGAATATTACTAAATAGATTTAGTGAACATGAAAGCAAGTGAAGTGAATGCACTACTCCCAACCCATGCATGTCGTCTTCATTGGTCACCTAAAACAATAAATAAGCAAGAGTCGGTCTACGACTCAGTAAGTACATAATAAAATAATAACACAATAATTTATCACTTTTATCTCATTAACATTTGTTCATGTTAGCAATGCAATGCAGTCTACACTACATGCTTATATGCACATCACATAGTAAATACCCGTATAGCTGATTGCACATCCATCAATGTCGCACCCTCTCAATCCATCTAGGGGTGGAATTTTAGCTCGAGGCTTGAGGCTCGGCTCGGGCTCGGCTCAGTGCGGCTCGGCTCGGCTCGCATGGCCAACGATCCGAGCCTGAGCATACTGCCTGGCTCGCTTCGCCAACGAGCCGAGCTCGAGCCAGCTCGTGAGCGGCTCGTTAGGCTCGACAGTCAATGGCATTGATTTAACTAATGGCAGTCCAGCACCTCACAATCATCTCAGTATCTCAGTCAACAATCATCTGATTCTCAGACCAAAGCACCTCACAATCATCTCAGTATCTCACAGACAACAATCAGTCAATCATCTCATTCTCAGTTTCTCACACTCAACATTCAACAACACACAACATCTCAATCACAGTCAACAACTAAACATCTCAATCACAAATTCACTCAATCACAAGCCAAAGCATCTCATTCTCATAATGTCACTCAGTTCATCAAAGCATCTCAGAGACCCAGACTCAGATCAACAAACTAAACATTCAACAATATTCTAAGTGCTCACCGAGTCAGGTGGCGCCGAGTACTGCTGGACCTGTTCGTGTAGAGAGCTGGGGCCGGGGGAGGCGTCGAAGGAGCCGACGGAGCCGGGGCCGGGGGAGGCGTCGGAGGAGCCGACAGAGCCGGGGCCGGGGGAGGCGTCAGAGGAGTTGAGGGAGCCGGGGGAGGCACCGAGGGCCTCAGGGGATGGCCGGACGGAGCGTCAGGGCGGAGACTTGGGGGACGGCTGACGGGGCGCCGGGCGAAGCTGGCGGAGCCATGAGCAGCAGAGGAGCCGAGGGAGGCAGGGCCGGCCGGCCGGGGGAGGTGTCGAGGGCCCGAGGGTGGTCGGGGAATGGGGTGACACCGGCCGGCGAAGTCTCGGAGTCGGGCTGGGGTCTCCTTGGGGGTGGTGGATGGATGGAGTGAGGAGGAGATCTAGGGATTTGGGGGCGGCGACTGAGGAGATGAGAGGGATTTGGGGGAGTCAGGCACGCATTAGAGGAGGCAATGCCATGGCCAATGGGCCTTCCGTCCACCGGCTCACGAGCTGGCTCGAGGCTCGATCGAGCCCGAGCCGAGCCCATCATCTAGCTAGATCCACACTCCGAGCCGAGCCCAGCTTGGCTCGATTATCGGCGAGCTCGACCGAGCCCGGCTCGGCTCGGCTCAATTCCACCCCTAAATCCATCCATCCTGTGGATGTGCCTACCAAAGTTGGTCTTTTATGCCCACACGAAGTAGGCCATAAAAACCCACACATGTCACATCTTTTCATCATGAATGCACATTGTGCAAATGCAAGGGCTTGTTAACATGTAACATATCTAATCATTTTTATTTAATTCATCATCATAAAGGCTCAATAGTAAGTAAGAGTAATCATATAAATCAGCTTAGTAAGTAAATTACAAACATAAAACAACAAGGACGAACAATCCTGTTACCGTTCCACTATGCACATGCCTTTTTACCCATACGAGATGGAGTAACATGTGGTTGATGCCAAACTCGAAGTTACACCCCCTACAATAGATAACCCAACTCAACAATATGGCACAACAGCACATAACATTAAACATAACAATACTACTCCTATGCATAATCCCAAACCTAAGCTTCCCTCCACTGGACAACTGCCCTCTGTTGTCCCGATGATCGAGTAACCATAACTCTTAGCTTAGAAGCCCAAACATAGCAAACCATATAAGTTTTTCCAACTACACAAAATTTTATATAGCTTTCTGTCGGTGTATTTTACACCAGGGTGCCCATTTCACTGCAGTAAGGTTACAAGGTGGCTGCCCAGCGGACAGGTGGCGTCCAGGCCACGCCGCTGGCGATCAAGGGAGGTGGTTACCCAGCGGACAGGTGGCGTCCAGGCCACACCGCTGGCGATCAAGCCAGGTAATCGCCCAGCGGACAGGTGGCGTCCAGGCCACGCCGCTGGTGATCAGCAAGGTGGTCACCCAGCGGACAGGTGGCGTCCAGGCCACGCCGCTGGCGCTCAGCTCCCGAGGCCACCTAGTGGTCTATGCCGCCACACAGAGGATCAAGGGCATTTAATTACGGGTGACGTCACAGCGAAATCCCCACCCTGGAGAGACGGGCGGAGCCGACAGGCACACGGGGCTCGAGGCCGGGCTGAAGTCGGCTATGTCAGAGCATTAAGTGTGATGCAAGAATAGTGACAGGTGCATTAAATGCGGTGTGGAAGTATAATGAGTGTGGTACCTAATGTAAGTCCCCATGCGCCCCAGCCAGCCCAAGTATAAAAGGGAGCCGGGGTGCATGGGAGAGGGGGTTCGATCATTCGGTTTGGTTCTTCAACCTCTGGAGATCCATTCTGTCTGTAAAGATTGTCACAGTTTCCCCAAGAACACAAGCAAGAACAGATAAACAGGACTAGGGCTGTTACTCTTCGGAGGGCCCGAACCTGGGTAAACCCTAGCGTCCCCTTGCAAGCTTTGTCGTTGTTTCCTTTCCTCCGTCTTTCGAGCGATCTCCACGACAGCCCCCCCGTACGAACTTCATATACACCCGATCCGGTGGTGTCTGTTGGCTCTTAAGCCGACAGTGGCGCACCAGGTAGGGGGCTTGGTGGCTAGATTGCCCTTTCTTCTTCAACCTTCTTGGGAAGCTTGCAAGAAACTTTGGCATTCGTCGGCATGGCAGATTCACGTTCCAAGCACGGCGACCTACCCGAAGAAAGCAGCACTCGTAGCCGATCCCGGCGCTCGTCCGGGGCGTCGGACCTCCCGGGTCCCTCCGTCCTAGGAGGGACACGTGTTCCTCCCGCGCTCGGAGGACAGCCCATCCAACGGCGCTTGTTGATGGGAGACAACACCCCGGCGCGGAATCTTCAGGCGGCCCGGCTGCTCCTTGATCATCCTCCAATTACACTATGGGGCGAAACCCCGGCCGCTCCATGGCTGCGGGACATCGCCCGCCTAGTGGATGCTGCCCACAACAGGTAGAGGCGGCAAACCAACCGGGCGCTTCCGGCGTCTGGCGACAGGACATGCGCGCAACTGATGCGCAGGCTTCCAGTCGCCCCAACAAAGTCTTTCCTGGCCATGAGGGCCGGGACAAAGGGAAGGGTGCGCAGGTTGTAGCCCCCTCGGTTATCGGGGGACATGCACATGCTCCCACCCCTTCTCGCGGTCCCCCCAAGCCGGCGGGGGGCCACGAGGATCTAAGGGCCCGCCTAGACGAAAGGTGGCTCCAGCGCGATGGCGACTTGCACAATGTCCTTAGGGGGCGTCTGAGCATGGGCAACATCGCGCTGGCCGCCCGACGCCTAGCGGTCGGGGGGGATTTCGCCCCCTGACTCCTGGGAGAGCGTAGACTCGCACTCCTCGACCCCCTCTCGGGGCCGGGGGGCGGGTGAGCGATGCTGCTCCCCCTACAACGTTGGATGCCAGGCGTTTTCCCTCCGCCTACGCCAAGCTGCGTGGCCGGAAAGATTCCGCCCTGCGTCCATCAAAAAGTACGACGGCACCACCAACTCGGAGAAGTTCCTGCAGATCTATACTACGGTGGTGCATGCCATGGGAGGGTCTGAAAATATCATGGCCAACTACCTCCCGACGTGGCTGACGGGCTCTGCCCGCTCCTGGCTGCTGAACCTCCCATGAGGCTCCGTGCACTCGTGGGAGGAGCTGTGCGACCTTTTCGTCGCGAACTTTCAGGGCTCCTACACTCAGCCAGGCGTGGAGGACGACCTCCATGCCCTGGAACAGACGAAGGGGGAGTCCCTTAGGGAATTTATCCGGCAGTTCAGCCATTGCCGTAACACGATCCCCCGGATTTCTGAGCAGTCGGTGATCATCGCGTTCCGGAGGGGGGTTCGGGATCAGAAGATGCGGGAGAATATGGCTACCCGCACTGTATCGACCACTTCCGAGCTATTCTCCTTGGCGCATAAATGCGCTAGGGCGGCGGAGGCCTGGGAGCGCATGGCAAGGCCTTCAGACCACAGCGAGGTGGGAACCTCGAAAGCCTCCGATCACAAGAAGAAGAAGAAGCGCAAGGAGGCCAGTGCTGGAGAGATCCTGGTCGCTGGGTCGGAAGCCAAGCCCCAGAGGCGCGACTGCCGGGACAGGAGGGGTGATCGCAGGGACCACCGTTCACCCCGCCGAGAAGAAGACGGGGCAAACCCTACTGCCCCATCCACAGGACCAGCGGGCATGATCTGGCGGATTGCCAGGTCGTGTCCAAACTAGTTGAGCAGCGGCTCAAGGAACACCGCGAAGACGACCGCGACGACGCGGGTGAAGACCCTGCTCCGCTGGCCTTCCAGCAGGCGGAGCACACGGTGGCGCTCATTTACGGTGGCTCCGCCACCTACTCTTCAAACTCGCAGTACAAGCGAGAGTTGAGGGAGGTGTGCGCCACCGTGCTGACCCCTAGGGCGAGCAGGTCACTGAAATGGTCGGAGGTGCCGATCACTTTCAGTTGAGCCGACCACCCAGAGAGCGCTTCCGTCCCAAGCCATCTTCCGATCATGGTTTCTCCCACGGTCCGAAATGCGAGACTCGGGCGAGTGCTTGTTGATGGAGGAAGCTCCATCAACCTCATGTCAGTTGGGGCATTCAGGGCACTCCAAATTCCCTACAGTGAGTTGCGCCCGGGCCCTCTCTTCTACGGAGTTTCCCCCGGGGTAGGCTTGACGCCCCTGGGACAAGTCCGGCTGCCCGTCACTTTCAGAAGTGTGGAGAACTTCCGGACGGAGAAAGTCAATTTTGAGGTCACCAACTTCGACCTCCCCTACATCGCTTTACTTGGCCGACCAGCTTTGGTCAAGTTCATGGCGGCCACGCATTATGCCTACATGATGGTGAAGATCCTTGGGCCTGGAGGCCCACCATCGTGAAGGTGGATCGGTGGGCGCCTGCGCCTCGACAAGCAGTCTTTGGACTGGCCGGTGCCACCTGCTCAGCCTGAGACGGGGACGACTGCCCAGAGGTCCCCCAGCCAAGGCCCGCGCTTCACCTGGTCCCTCGGGTGAGGTGAAGGTGGTCCCCGTGGATGATGACAGTTCTGGGAAGGTCGTGAAGATCGGCGCGAACCTCGGCACCAAATAGGAAGACGCGCTCGTCACCTTCCTCCGGTCCAACTTAGATGTGTTTGCCTGGGAACCATCTGAAATGACCGGGGTCCCTAGGGAGGTGATTGAGCACCGATTGGCAACGCTCCCTGGAGTGCACCCAGTCCGGCAGAAAGTCCGAAGGCAGGCACCAGAGCAGCAAGATGCCATTCGGGATGAGGTGGAGAAACTGCTGCATGTAAGGATAGTATGGGAGGTCACCTACCCTAAGTGGCTGGCCAACCCCGTACTTGTCAAGAAGTCGAACGAGAAGTGGCGGATGTGCATTGACTTCACCGACCTCAACAAAGCCTGCCCCAAGGACCCGTACCCTCTGCCACGAATAGACATCGTCATCGACTCCACAGCAGGGTGCGAGGTCTTGTGCTTCCTGGACGCCTAATTTGGCTATCACCAGATCAGCATGGTGCCGGAAGACGAGGAGAAGACTGCTTTTGTAACCCCTCTCGGCGTGTACTATTATGTCCGAATGCCCTTCGGACTGAAGAACGCTGGCTCAACCTACCAGCGAGCTATGCATACTGTATTTCGGTCACAGATTGGGAGAAACCTTGAAGTATATGTTGATGACTTGGTAGTGAAGACCAGAAAGACTTCTGGGCTTGTTGAAGATCTAGAGGAGACTTTCTCCCACCTACGGCAGTATTGTTTGAAGCTAAATCCTGAGAAATGTGTGTTCGGTGTGTCGTCCGGAAAACTGCTCGGGTTCCTCGTTTCCAGTCGTGGAATCGAGGTCAACCCGGAAAAGATCGCAGCCATTGAGCGCATGCAGCCACCCACACGGCTCAAGCAAGTGCAATGCTTAGCTGGTCGCCTGGCCTCTCTCGGCCGGTTCATAGACCGGCTGGGGGAAAGGAGCCTCCCCTTTTTCAAGCTGTTAAAGAAAACTGACTTCTTCGAATGGACTACAAAAGCACAACAAGCACTCGAAGATCTGAAGAAATACCTCTCCTCCCCTCCGGTACTAGTCGCCCCCGAGCCGGGCGAGCCGCTACTGTTATACATGGCGGCCAGTCCTGCGGTTGTGAGCGCGGCACTTGTGGCGGAGCGGGAAGGCGTCCAGCGGCCGGTTTACTACATCAGAAAGGTGTTACATGATGCGGAGACAAGGTATCCGCAAGCCCAGAAGATGGTGTACGCCGTGCTGGTGACATCCAGGAAGTTGCATCATTATTTCCAAGGAAGGGAGATCACAGTGGTTTCTGCCTACCCCCTGCGGGAGATCCTTCACAATCGTGAAGCGGAAGGCCGCATTGCCAAGTGGTCCGTGGAGCTGGGGGAGTTCGGCCTCAAATTCGCCCCCCGCACGGCAATCAAGAGTCAAAGATTGGCGGAGTTCATCCTCGAATGGACTCCTGCCAAGTCCGAAACTGAAGAAATCCCCACGCCCTCCCCCTGGACACTTTACTTCGACGGCTCCTTCAGGCTCGAAGGTGCGGGGGCTGGGGTCCTCCTGGTTTCCCCAACCGGAGACCTCCTCAAGTATGTTGTCATCCTGGACTTCAAGGCCACCAACAACGTTGCTGAGTACGAAGGCTTGCTGGCGGGACTTCGCGCCACCGCAGCCATCGGTGTTCGGCGTCTGCAAGTCAAGGGCGACTCCCTGCTGGTCATCAGCCAGGCAAAAAAGGAGTTCTCCTGCTCTGATCCTGTCATGGCGGTGTACCTGGCAGAGGTCAGAAAAATGGAGTGACACTTCGAAGGGCTGGGGTATACTCATATCCCTCGGCGCAACAACTACTTGGCGGACGGGCTCGCGCAGCTCGCCTCGACAAGATCCCCTGTTCCGGTCAGAGTCTTTGAAGAAAGGCTTCCGCGACCGTCCATTGCAGCCCCCGTTTCTGGTGGGGACGATGGTGACGCTACTTCAGCCCTCGTTCCGGAAGGGAGAGTAGTACCGGCGGAAATGTCTGGCCAGACGAAGTACCCGAGCGATCACCGAGTGGTCGCCACACTTGACCGGGAAGACACATGGATGGATCCGATCCTGGCCTACCTGCGGGATCAAGTGTGCCCCAACGATGATGCGTCAGTAGAGAAGATAGCACGAAAGGCCAAGTGCTAAACCCTGGTGGGCGGGGACCTATACCGCCGGCGTAGAAACGGAATTCTCCTGAAGTGCATCACTTGGGAAGAGGGGAGCAGTCTGCTCTCTGATATCCATGGAGGCGTGTGCGGGAGCCATATGTCCAGTCGAACGACGGTTGGGAAAGCTTTCCGCCAAGGGTTCTATTGGACAACCGCCCTCCAGGATGCTTGCGAGCTGGTGAGGAAGTGCGAGGCATGCCAGTTTCACGCCAAGCAAATCCACCGACCAGCCCAGGCTCTGCAAAACATCCCGCTCTCATGGCCCTTTGCGGTCTAGGGGCTGGATATCCTAGGCCCGTTCCCGCGGGCCACAGGGGGCTACACCCATCTGTTCGTCGCCATCGACAAGTTCACCAAATGGGTGGAAGCCGAAGCAGTGAGGGCCATTACCGTCGCCGCTGCAGTCAAGTTCATGCAAGGAATCTTCACCCGCTTTGGGGTTGCCAACCGCATCATCACCGACAATGGCACACAGTTCACCAGCGCTGCCTTATTGGGTTTCTGTGAAGAAATGGGCACCAAGGTTTGTTTTGCTTCGGTGGCCCACCCAAGGAGTAATGGCCAAGTTGAGCGGGCCAATGCGCTGGTGCTGAAGGGCCTCAAAACCAGGGCGTTTGATCGACTCCACAAGCGCGGAGCCCGGTGGACTGAAGAGCTTCCGGCAGTATTGTGGTCGCTTCGTACCACCCCCAGACGGGCCACCGGAGAAACTCCTTTCTTCCTGGTCTACGGGGCGGAAGCTGTCTTGCCTTCAGAGCTGGCCTTGGGGTCACCGCGCGTCGCGTCGTTCACGGAGGAAGGCCAGGAAAATCTGCGTCGAGAGGAAGCCAACCTCCTGGAAGAAATGCGAGACTGTGCAGCCTTGCGCGCTGCCTGGTACCAACAAAGTCTTAGGCGGTACCACGCCGCCCGGGTCAGCGAGAGAACACTGGCAGTGGGCGACCAGGTCTTGCGCAGAATTCAGACGCATGTCGGGTTGCACAAACTATCTCCCCAGTGGGAGGGTCCCTTCAAGGTGGTCTCTGTCTCTCGCCCCGGGGCGGTCAAGTTGGCCACTGAAGATGGGGAGGAGTTGGCGAATTCCCAAAACATAGAGCTTCTGCGCAAGTTCTATCCCTAAAATGGTTGTAAGTGCAGAGCTGTGTGCCCCGACCAGCCGGACTGAGTTTTCCCCTCCCTGGCTGGTCGGGGGAAGCCTCTGTTTAATCAAGCGCTCAGTTTTTATTCAAGACAGTTATCATCTTCGTTCTCTTTTTCTGGTTTGTGCCCTGGTGGGACGCGTCCACGTAGTCGCCCTCAGTACCTTGCGACTCTCTAAAACCTCGACGGTAAAAGTGGAACCACTGGGTGAGCACGGCGAGCAGGGATGGGTGATCGGGCGGCTGGTTTGGCACGGTTCTCAACACGATCATGATGCTCCGGGTGTCCCCGTGAGAACTGGCGACTTACCGCTACCGAGAGCCTATTACCCTGCCACGCCTCACCAAGTGTTCGGTCCCAAGAGACCGCGAGAGCAGTTAATTTCACAAGGTCCTAAGGGCCTGAGATGGCGGTGTTCCGGCGCGAGGGTCCCGAACCCTGCATTCCAACTAACCATTAAAGCGTGCGGCTGCCTATTCGCCCGTGTAGGACCAGCAAAGTGGGGCGTGCGGACAAACATTCAAGCGTAAGACATGTAAAGGGAAGCATGTCCATTCATAAGTAAGAGCTAACTTGCAGGAGTTTTTACAGATAAAGACAAAACAAAAGACAAGAAAAGCTAAGTCGAAGGTCTTCACTCGTCCACCGCGGCTTTCGCGGCCCCCTGGTCCTCTGCCAGGCCGGCGTCCAACGCAAGAGCCACGTCCTCGGCCACCGCTTCCAGCGCCAGGTTGACCATCTCGAGCTGCCCGGCGACCTGTTCGGCGGCGTCGTGGACCTGCGCCTCTGCGTCGGCCCAATCCCCTTCCACCCCCTGGATGACGGCTAGGGGGTCGAAGTTGGCATCCCGGCTGGCGCAGCACGCTAGCACGTACTTCGCCGTGGCTGCCACGACTGCGCGCCCCTCTTGGCTGGACCGGGTGGCTAAGGCGGCGGGCATGAGGGTGAGGAAGTCGGCGACACGGCCCATGCAGAAAGCATAGTGCCGTGCCCTCTGCTCAAGGGGGGCGGCTGCTCCAGCCCCAGCGGCGCCAGGCTGGCTACCAACCGGTCGAAGGCAGGGCACAGCATGGAGGTGGTCTCGGCCTCGGCTTGGAGCCGGTCACTATCTCCACGGCGGCCTCCTTCAGCCTCTCCTTGCTCGTGTTGGAATGCAGCACGTGTTGGAATGCAGCTCGCTGAGGTCGGCCAGCAGAGCGTCCGCGTCGGTCGAGGGAACTGAAGCGGTGGAGGCCTCCGGAGTGGGCTGCACGCCCAACTCGCCTTCGATCAGCGCGGTGGTCGCCCCTGCGGCGGTCACTTGCGTCGCCCGGTGATCGCCCACCGCAACCGGCGCTGTCACGGCCGCTGCGGTTCCCTGGTCGGCTCCGGCTGGGGCACTTGAAGTGGTCGCCCTGAAGAAGGTAAAAAGGAGGTAAGCCTCTCAGATTAAAAGAAGCTTAACGGTTTCTCGTGCTGTGGTTTAAGTACCCGGCAGAAGGTCTCCTGAAACAGGGCGCGACCGGAGTGAGATTCGGCACTCCTCGCGGCGCCGGTGGTAGCGGCGGTACGATCTGCGCAGCCAGCGCAGGCAGAAGAGCCGGGGCTGGTGGAGCGACTTGCGCAACCGGCGCAGGCAGAAGAGCCGGGGCTGGTGGATCGACCTGCGCCGGTGGCGGCGGAAGGGTCGGTGCCGGCGGAGTTATGGTCGGGGCAGCAGCTGAAGTCGTGGCCGCGGCCACCGTAGAGCTCCCCGCCCCGGTCGAGCCCGGTGGTGCGGTCAAGGTCGTTGTGTCCCCTCCCGGGACGTGAATCCTGTTGGGACTGGCACCAGGGGCGTCGTCATCAACAGGGCGTTTGCCCCTCCCTGGTCGCCGGCTGGAGGAGGGTCCCGGATCGTTACGGCCCTTTGGCGCAGCGTGTTCACCGGTCCCGTGGCGTCCATGGCAGGCATTGCCCGGGTGATCGCCACGCGCTCCCGGGGCTCCACGAGGCAGAGCGGGCGTGCGCCCTCCGGGAAAGGCGGGATGACGCCGGGGGAGCCCAGCAGCCCCATCCAGGCGTCAATTTTCGCGGAGTTTAAGTCCCCCGCAGCTGTTGGAAAAAAAGAGAAGAAAAAAAAGGGAGAGAGGAGGGGGGAAGAAGAACGCCGTCAGCTCAGCAGCAGTTGCCAAAAGCACTAAAAAAGAAAAAGAGAAAAACATGTAGCCTACCTCCAAGAACCGTTCGGGTCACGTCATCGGGGCCCGTGTACTGCCATGCCGGGCGGGCACGGCGGCGCAGGGGGCTGATTCTCCGAGATAAGTAGTCTCAGAGAACCATAACTCCCGTCAGGCCCGCTGTCCGTAGCTGGTCCACGCGGGCCAGCATCGTCCGGAGTTCAGGCGTCTCATTGACGTGTGCTCCCCAGGTGGGGTTGCTGACCGCCAGTCCGGCCGGCAACTCCAGGACTTCGATGCTGCTGTCATCCGCGACGTAGAGCCACTCGTTGCACCAGGTCTTCCAGTTGGACCTAAAGTCCAACGGGATGTAGCGCGAAGCCGCGCCGTCTCGGAGGCGAAGGTGGCAGCACCCTGACGGGATGGAAGGTGTAGAAAAAGCGAAAGAGAGGAAGGTTGGGAGCCACTCCCACGAACATTTCGCAGAAGTAGGAAAAGACAGCAAGGAGGACGATGGAGTTGGGAGGAAGATGAATGTTGTGGATAGAGTAGAAGTTGAGGACGGAGAGGTAGAAGTCAGAAACCGGCGGGAGTAGGCCCGCCAGCATCGCCCAGCTGAAGAAGATCACTTCTCCCGGGCGGCAGCCGGGCGCGGTGGTCCCGGCGCAGACGCAGAGGGAGCCGCCAGTGATATGCCAGGAAAACCTCGAAGCGTCCTCTTCCTCGACGGTCGACGGCGGGAGCAGAGGTGTTGGAGCTGCCATATGGGCGAAGGAGGCAATGTGCAATAAGGAGGCGATGTGTAAGGAGGCAGTTCGCAAGAAGCGCGGCTGAAGACTTAGCAGATGAGTGGAACCAAAAGAAAGAACCGCTCCCCCCGTGGCAATTTATACGATCCGGTGGGAAACCCGAAGGGGCGCGGCGGTTCGAAGGCGGGAAGCTCAAAAAGCTGTCAAGATATGGGCACGTTCCCAAGGATCCCGCGTCGGTTACGAGGCGGGGGTGGCTGCATGTTCCGCCTCGGTGCCCAAAAACGGCGGCGGGCATTTAAAGCTGCGACGTTACGTGGGCATTTATAATGGACCCACCCGGGAGAATGAGCCGTTTTCCCAAAAAGGGATAAAGGTGCTCCGGGGTGGGCCTGAGGGCTACTGTCGGTGTATTTTACACCAGGGTGCCCACTTCACCATAGTAAGTTTACAAGGTGGTCGCCCAGCGGACAGGTGGCGTCCAGGCCACGCCGCTGGCGATCAGCAAGGTGGTCGCCCAGCGGAAAGGTGGCGTCCAGGCCACGCCGCTAGCGCTCAGCTCCCAAGGCCACCTAGTGGTCTGTGCCGCCACACAGAGGATCAAGGGCATTTAATGCATATCGTGCGCATTAAATGCGGGTAATGAAGGCCACAGTGTGGCGGCGCATGTTCCCAACACATGCATTTATTACGGGTGACGTCACGGCGAAATCCCCACCCTGGAGAGACGGGCGGAGCCGACAGGCACACGGGGCCCGAGGCCGGGTTGAAGTCGGCTATGTCAGAGCATTAAGTGTGATGCAAGAATAGTGACAGGTGCATTAAATGCAGTGTGGCAGTGTAATGAGTGTGGTACCTAATGTAAGTCCCCATGCGCCCCAGCCTGCCCAAGTATAAAAGGGAGCCGGGGTGCATGGGAGAGGGGGTTCGATCATTCGGTTTGGTTCTTCAACCTCTGGAGAGCCATTGTGTTTGTAAAGATTGTCACAGTTTCCCCCAAGAACACAAGCAAGAACAGATAAACAGGACTAGGGCTGTTACTCTTCGGAGGGCCTGAACCTGGGGTAAACCCTAGCGTCCCCTTGCAAGCTTCGTCGTTGTTTCCTTTCCTCCGTCTTTCGAGCGATCTCCACGACAGCCCCCCCCCCCGTACGAACTTCATATACACCCGATCTGGTGGTGTCTGTTGGCTCTTACGCCGACACTTTCTAGTAGGCCAAAGGTCATATTAACTCATTTAAACCATCGTTTTCAACCCCAAAGACTATTCTATGAAGATACTGGACATCAAACTTGTCAAGTTCATATCTATTTTTATATAACTCCTAAAGTAGCAAACCATACCACTTCTGGAAACTATGTAAAATTATATAGTTTTTTTAGTTATGAACATAATTTAATTCAACCATCTTTCTAGCCTAATTAACCCAATACCATGAGTGCAACCAACAATGACTAATTTCTGGATAGCAACCTTCTCTTAGCCATAACTTTTTAACTACTAAAAAAAATTTAATGTTCTTGCACTCTGTTGACACTTTAGAAAATTATCTACACTTTTCATAATTTAGCTAAGCTATGAAATAGACCATTGATGCCCCCAAAACTAACCCTAAAATCAACTGAAGCAATTTTTACCGATCCCCGACAAATACAAATCACCATCCCGATGATGTCCAACTACCCTATCTAGAGCTAATATGACCACATCACCACTCTACAACAACACCAACATGAGGTACATCATCCTAGGGTTTATACCTGCAACCCAAAGATTCACTGGAAACATTGAAGATGGTGTTCCTTCGCGATCCCCACACATTTCCCGCTTCCTCACACTTCCCGAAACTCCACACCATGTTACCCGAGATCCTCAACACCTCCTGCACATGGTGGCATGAAAGGATCTTAGAATCGATGCATGGTTGCCGAAATGCATCTTGATCTTGGCCGGCACAATGTCAGGGATAGTGTGCTGGCGCAGCACACCTCAGAGTGATGGCGCTAATCAGCGACATTAGCTGCATGGCAGTTGGGCAGTGGTGGCATGAACGAATGTACAGCAATGGCGCAAGGCAGTGGCACAGAGGGAAGGAAGGTGCGGTGGCCAAGGCGACTACATGCGCACGACCAGCATGCCATGGAGGGAAGAGGGTCGCAGCGGCCGTGACGACGATGCACGGTCGGCGCGGTGACGAAGGAGGAGGAGTGTAGCTTCGTGGCACGAGTAGGAGGCATGCCCTAATATAGACAGGCATGGCGGCCCAGTCCAAGTTGTGCAGGCTCGATCCAATGACTTTTTTATATTATAGGGCATTTAGCAGCAGCAATGAAGCAGTGATGTGGATAAATTGAAATATATATGTACTAGTTCAACATATACATTGTATGTATTTTACACATCATATGGCAGTTTAATTATACAAATTGTGAGGAGCATAAGGAACAATAAGAAGATTGACCATAGATATATATATTGCATTATGTTTCATATATTAGTAACTATTGATTTATTATATGCATCCAATGGATGTTGTTGTGCTAAATACCATGTGCAAAGGAGTGATAAAACATATGATATCTACATATACCATGCATACACATTGTCCTATTTGTTTAGTACAATTTCAGCTTATCAGAAGCCAAGTCAAAAGCCAGGATGGCTTTTCTTGAAGAGGGGAAGGATGATGTGGTTATGCTTGTATAGTACTTTTCACAAGGCTCCAAACATATTTCAAGGACCAATAACACCGTCACATGCTAAAGAACTGGGAATTCACTGAGTGTCTTGACTTTGTCGTTCTTTCGATTGCCTCGGTGATTGCAAGAACATGTTTACTCAACGTGAGTGAGTAGTCAAAGGGATTGAAGCTTGTGGTTGGATGAATCGAGTGTTGCAGGTTGCCATAATAGAGATAATGGTTAGCAGTGTCATTCATCAGGTTACACGGATCTAGTTATCTCCAATCCTATGCCATAAAGATCAGGCCAAAATATGGCATCACCCTCTCCTTCTTCAAGAAAAGCTGTCATCGGCTTTTGACATGGCTTTTGATAAACTAAAATTGTACTAAACAAAGGGGATGATGTGGCTAATGTGTCCTGATCTTTTGATGAGAAGGATATCTACGATATGTGGATATGACTCTCACGATCCGGCTACCAATGTACATGATTGATATGCCAAGCAATCGCTGAATCAACTCTAGGATTATTATCAACCTAGCTAGAAGCATGATCGACATGATCTCAAAGATCAATTCCTGCAAGCAATCAAAGAACAAGCAAGAACAAAGTAAATAGCAATATTAAATCGAAAATATAATTGAGGTACTAATATTGATGCATTGTTTTGAAGCACTATATTGATGTTAATCTAACCAAACAAGAGAATACTGATTAGTTTCACCATGGAAAAAATAGAACTAAACAAAAACCCACCTCTCCCTAGGACTGCGACCAGCTTATAAGGAAGAGGACAAAGCGGGGGTGGGACCAAAATAGGGGAGCTTAAAAGCACTTCTTCCCCCCTTGGGCTCTTACTAGATACATGGTCCTATGCCAAAATAAATTGGTGCAGTACCATATCCTTTAATTAAAAATAAATCTAGATGTTTAGAGGTAGTGGCCGAAGCAAATAGTCATGGGGTTTGGCCATCCTTCAATGTGGCATCATGGTGGCTTCAATTCAAAGTAGTAGTCATTCTTCATATCTCTTCCAAGCTTGGTTCTACCATCATATCCATTGGTGCTCCTTGTCTTGCTACTCTTATGTCTTATCGCCATGTAGAGACCTTGATTCCTAATTAGAATAATATCATGTGCATTGGGCAGTATCATAGAGTTCATAAAATATGAGTGCACTTCGAGAAATAAAGTTACCTAATAATTAAGTTGACAGTCACGTGCTTTAGTGATTGGTCCTTGACCATCTTATTGAGAAGCGGTAGGTGTGGTTATCAATGGAAGGGATGTCCTCATCATCTTCCCTGTCTTGAATTGGAGACATCCTCGACTCAAGCTCATCTTCTTCTCCCAAATATAGCTTCAAACATGCAATGTTTAATGCAAGAATAACCCTATAATCTATGACAGATCAAGCTTATATACATTATCATTAATCTTCCCTAGCATTTTAAATTGGCCATCAACTCTTGGCATCAATTTTGATTTTCTCAAGTCAGGGAACCTTTCTTTTCTCAAGTGTAACCAAACAAAATCTTCAGGTTCAAATTTAATTTCTTTTCTACCCTGACTACCAGTAAGTTTACATTTAGCATTCATACACCCTACATTCACCTTAGTGGTTTCATGCATCTTAAGAATCAATTCATCACATTGTTTAACATCAACATTTACCTTTTCCGAAGATGGTAAAGGTAATAAATCAATAGGAGCGCAAGGGATAAATCCATATACTACATGCACATCCTTGTGGTTGAATGCAGCAAATGATTGTAAGCAAACTCCACATAAGGCAAGCAATCTTCCCACACCGTCATATTTTTCTTCAAAACAGTCCTCAACATAGTAGATAATATGCGGTTGACAACTTCAATTTGTTCATCGGTTTGGGGATCACATGTAGTAGAAAACAGCAACTTTGTCCTCAATTTAGCCCATAGTGACTACCAAAAGTGACTCAAAAACTTTGTATCACGATCAAAAACAATTGTATTTGGCACTCTATGTAGGCGAATGATTTCTTTGAAAAATAAATCAGCAACGTTTGTAGCATCATCGCTCTTATGAAATGGTATAAAATGGGCCATCTTAGAAATCTATCCACAACAACAAAAATACTATCCCGCCCCTTCTTTTTTCTTGGCAATCCTAAAACAATATCCATAGAAATATCCTCCCAAGGTATGCTGGGAACAGAAAGAGGCATATATAAACCATGTGGGTTAAGTCTTGAATTAACTTTTTGACAATTTCTGCAGCATGAAATGTAGTGCTCGATGTCACGCCTCATCTTTGACCAATAGAAATGCTCGGGCAATACTTCCTCCATCTTCTTGACACCAAAATGTCCCATGAGACCTCCATGTGCCTCCTGTACCAACAAAAGACTAGCGGAGCTAGCTGGAATGCATAGCTTGTTAGTACGAAACATAAATCTATCATTTATCACAAATTTATTCTAGTTCTTTCCATCTTTACAATTTAGCAATATTTCTTTAAACTCAACATCATGCACATATTGGTTTTTAAGAGCCTTTAGCCCAAAGATTTTGAAGTCAAGTTGAGATAGCATAGTATAACGTGTAGATAATGCTTAGCAATAAATTTTTCCTTCCATTTCTTCACTACTACAAAAAATCTTATATTAGATCCATCATCACTAACGGTTTTAAAAATCCATCTATGATAACCACTCATCAGTGACACTTCTAGCCAAAAAACGTTAGTGATGATCACAATGATCATCATAGATAGTTTTTGGCTAGAAGGGTCAGTGATGTGAACCCTCATCAATGAACATTCTAGCCAAAAACCATTAGTGATGGGTTCACATCACTTACTCTTCTAGGCAGAACTGTCTCTGATAACCCTAGACAGAAACCATCTATGATTACCATGGGGTCATCACTGACGGTTTTTGGCTAGAAGGGTCAGTGTGAGCGTTCACATCACTAACCCTTCTAGCCAAAAACCATCTCTGATGATCCTCCAGCTACTTAACCAATTTTGGGCAACCCACAAGCATCATACCAAATGTAGAAGGGATTTAGATAGCGCAAAGGCCCTAACCCTAGCCGGCCTCCTCCCCATCCACAGCCTCCTCCCCCACACCGGCCTTCTCTCCCTCGGCAACACGACCTCCACCCCTTAGGCGACACGGCCTCCTCCCCCTCAACGTGGCCTCCTCCCTCTCGGTGATGCAACCTCATCCCCCTAGTTAGCCTCTCTCCCTCGCCGGCCTCCTCCCCCTCTGCAACCTCCTCCCCCTCATTCCTCTGTAAGTATTCTTGACTATTCAGGGTATTTGATTTAGCTGGAGGTTTGATTCAATATGCCACTATTTTCTTCTTTTTGCATGGATGTGAAAGGCTTAAAGTTTAGCTATCAGAACATTTTTTTCCTAATGTAATCACCATTCACCAGTTTATTTGTGGCCATGAGTTACCACTCACTATAAAGTTAGTGGAGTTTTAGCTTGTTAGGCTTTATTGCAGGTACTGAATTTTGTGGATTTGGATGCAGTCCAGGAGCACCACACTTGCATTGCAATGGATGTGGAGGAATGATGCTTGCTAGAGCTAACACAAGTATACCACAAAAATGTAACTGCCAATTTTTATCTTCTATACTTCTCTTGTAAATTACACGAATTGTATTATATTGTCTTCCATTCATCTCATAATTTCATATGAATTTGGTGATATCCACTAGCAAATCAACTTTAGAGAACACAATAGAGCCAATTAATTCATCAAGGATGTTGTCTAACCTAGAAATAGGATGACGATATCTAATAGTAATATTATTAATAGCTCTACAGTCAACACACATACACTATGAACCATCTTTCTTATGTACCAAATTTGTTGAGATAGCATAAGTGCTAAGGCTCGCACGTACATACCCTTTGTCAAGCAAGTCTTGCACTTAGCACTGAATCTCCTTAGTCTCCTTAGGGTTGGTCCTGTATGGTGCACGGTTGGGTAGTGAGGCTAATGGGATTAGATCTATTTGATGTTCAATTCAATGATTTGGAGATAGCCCCGGTGGTACTTCACTTGGAAATACATCAGCAAACTCCTGCAAAAAGTTAGCCACAGCAGAAGGCAACGAAGGAGGCATATCCTCCAATAAAAATAATGCTTATTTGCACACTAAAGCATAGCAATCAGAATTACTAGCTTCTATCTTAGTAATATCAAATTTTGTAGCAAGCAAAACAAAATCTTTCAATTTAATTTCACCTTTGCTAGCACAAGGTTCTTTCTTCTTATGTTGCACAAGTTGTTTAGCTACAATCAAAATTTTCATTTTTACTACTCTCCTTTTCTCTATTAGCTCTCTCTAATTCACCTTTTAAAATTGCTTCAAGAGACATGGGCAAGAAAGTAATTTTATTTCCTTTAGATATGAGAGTATATTTTATTAGTTCTACCATGATGCAAAGTATCTCTATCATATTGCCATAGTCTACTTAACAACAAAGAATATGCTTGCATAGGTATGACATCGTAGTTAGCATATTTATGATATGAACCAATAGAAAAGTGTACTATCATAATGCGAGTTACCTTCTGCGCACCACAATTGTTGGATGTAATATGGGTGAGGGTGCTGTTTTGAGGTCAATCTAAGCTTATCAACCATGTCCATACTTACTAAATTATTGCAACTATCTCCATCAATGAGCACTCGACATGAATGGTTCTTGACGTTGAACTTTGTTTGGAATAGCTTGTGGCATTGATTTTGTTCAGCACGCTCTATTTGTGCATTAATCACACGCTTCACAATGATGCTAAAATATTTATCCTTAACTTTGGTACCAAATTGTTCCTCTTCATGTTCAGATTCTTGTTCGTCACCTGCAGGGTCAATTGCAAATATAGCTTATTCTTCCTCAATATCACTAGCTAAAGTAACTCACCATTATTCTTTATGAGGAGAGTTCACATGCAAGGGTAGTCCTGCATCATATGACCATAGATAGCCCTTGCAGCAATGGCACTAGTTTCTCATGCTATTCCCATCAAAGCAACCGAGGGTGAACTTTGTGCGGGGATGTATGCCGTACTCTTGCTTGTTTCAGGTGCACATGAAGGAGTAGTGGAAGTAGTGGGGCACAAGTTGTTTTTGGAGAAGCTTGGTGCAAAGGCTCGGCTGGAAGTGTTGTATAGAGCATTTGATTGCACTTAGTTGAAATGACCTGCGAAAGAACCTCCAAAATTTCCTCTTGTTTTGGATTGTCGTCCCTGTACTTCTTTTTTAACTTTACAAGCAAGATAAAAACAAGTGAGTGATAGATTTATACTCCTTATAACCAATTATATCATGAATTCTATGGTTTAAATCACCCACAAATCTAGCCATCTTAGCATCTTCAGTTTCTTCTAAACCACAACGTAACAACCTAGTTTGCAATTCTTGATAATAGTCCTCTACAGAACTACTACCTTGTCTTAAACGTTGCAATTTGTTCAGCAAATCACGAGAATAATGTGAAGATACATATCTATGTCTCATAGCTCTCTTCAAAGCATTCCATGTTCTAGGTATGTTCTGGATATTATGACAATATTCACTCTAGTAAATATATGCAAAATCAGTAAACTCACTAATAGCAACCCTGACTTTCTTATCTTAAGAAAAAACATAGCAAGCAATTTTTTGTTCTATGGCTAACTCCCATGTGAGATATGCATCAGGATCATACTTTCTAGCAAAAGGAGGCATAGTGAATTTAACTTTACCAAGTCATTCATCACAGTCTCGTATCTCTCGTGGTGGTGGATCTCTTCTCATAACTCGGTGATTGAATCGACATTGTTGATGATCACGATCATTGTTGGGATTGAATCCTCCATCGGACTTCATGTTAGCAACATATGCATTCCCTTCATTATCGACTTCTCCTTCTACCTCTTCGACCCATGAGCGAGCAACAGATGGGGTACAATGTTGTTGTGGTACGTCAATAGTAGTGAGGGCAGCAACGGATGCAGCCAGTGGTGGTGCTCTCTCTAGTTGCCCTTCGAGTGTAGCAATCACAGCAAGCTTAACATTGGTGCGATCTAGAGCCCCCTCAAGACGCTCTGAATGTTGATTCAGCAAGCATGAAAAGTGTTGTATGATTCCCTTTGTACAAGGCATGAGAGGCACATCCTCCTCGGTATGATTAACAAATCACATGTATATGTCACTATCAACTACTAAGTGCTGGAAGTTCAAAAGTCTTTTCCACACAAGCTTTAACCAAGTTCTTACCGATTATTACCAGGCAAATAGGTGGTGACCGGCAACTAGGGTTGGTGTCAAATGATCTCTAAAAATTGGATAGAGCGATTGCAAGTGAACGGTACCTGTACAATGGTAGAAAATGTAGCTTGGATAGGCTCAAGTATGGTAGAAAGGATTAGCAAAATAATCAAATAAAAAAATGCAAAGTTGAAAAATTGTTCAAGGTGCTAGTCAATACTCCCTCCGGTTTGGTAATACATGTCGTTTTGGACATAGTGATGGTCAAACTTCCGAAACTTTGACTAACAATATATTTTTAAATATTTAAATTGGATACATAAAAATTATATGTGTAGACTTGTCTCGAGAAGTACTTTCATAATATTATAATTTTATTGGGTTTTATAAATATATTATAATAAAAATTAGCGGTCAAAGTTGTGTTTTGAAGACCGTGTCGATGTCCAAAACGACAGATATTACCAGACCGGAGGGAGTAATTTGCTAGCCCTAGGCTAGACTAGAGACATGTGCCTATAACATAAGTGAAAACACGGTGCATCACAACCAAAAATAGAGGGTGACACTTCTGAGTTTTTTTTTCAGAAGTGCACGTGGGCGGAAGTAGAGATGGCAATGGGGACCCGAAACCCGACGGGTATTTACTCTATTAGGGGTCGGGTATGGACTATTTTTCATACCCGTGGGTCTACTAACAGGCAAAATTTAGTACCCGCGGGTAGAGCGGGTACGGGTCCGTTCTGCTATTACCCGTACCCGTTCACCCGTGGGTATGAAATTTGGCCCAACCATATATCGCAAGACCACCCACTCTGCCCATGAGCCCACGAGCCAAGTGGAACCCCCGCCGCCCTGCCCAGCCCCCAGCCCCCAGCCGCACGGATTCATTGATTTCAGTCCCCAAATTTCATCCCCACCGCAATGTCGCATCCCTCGCTTCCAATGAATCCAGCATGCACCGCTACTCCTACTCTCCAATGAAGTTCAGCTGCCGGCGCCGCTAGCGCTCCGCTGCCGCTTCGCCCCTCGCTCTGGGCCGCTCCGTGCCGCCCCATCGCCTCTCCCTTGGGCCTCGGCCACCCGCGCCTACCTGCCTGCCGGCCGAAGTCAGCCTCGTCCCCGCTGCCGTCAAGACTGTGCCCCAAAGGTTCTATCGCCTCGACAGTCGCAGTCGGCAGCCCTCGCTCCCTCGGCCCCCCGCGCCCAGTCCCCCTCCCCCACGGGCCACGGCTTCGTTCTCCATGGCTTCACTCTCCGGCACCACCGACGACAACGGCCGGTGATGATCCTACATTTCTTCTTGTCCTAGTTATTAACCATTGTAGCAGCTTGCCTAAAGGCCTGAAATGTAGGAACTTGCACTTTGAGATTTCTACTTCAGATTAGAGAGATTCAAGTGGTGTTTTGTGTGTCAAATACTCAAGTGCAAGGAAGAATTTATGTATCTCCTTTTGGATGTAATAAACTTGTAGTGGATAATGTAATGAGCACAACTTGTAGTATCTACTGTAATGAACTATTGGCTATTGCCTATTGCATAGTGGTTGAAGTGCACAACTTGTAGCATCTACTGTAATGTGCACAACTTGTAGTATCTACTATTGATTCGGTTATTTCTGTTCTGCCAACGGCCTTTTAAAGTTTTAATTTCTACCAATATAGAACTTCTTGCCCAGATTCCAGAAACATGTCTTGACAATCGGGTGCGGGTTACTCGCGGGTGCCCTTTACCCGCACGGGTACGGGTACGGGGAAATTTTGTACCCGCATGTGGGTATGGGTATTATAGTGGGTGAATTTTATAAACATGGGTACGGGTATGGGGTGGTGATACCCGTCGGGTATGTACCCATTGCCATCTCTAGGCGGAAGCTATGCGGTGCTATTCGATGTTGCACTGTGGCACGAGGCGACGTAGTGCGCGCGGACGAGAGGTGGAAGGGTAAAAGGGTAATTAGAAGATTCTCTCTCTCTCAAAAATCAAGGCAACAAATCCAACTCCAACACTATACCAATTCTGTTCAGATTCTTCTTCTTTTTTGACTTTTCCGAAACTAATCTTCCCCTCTATTTTTTATCTGAATATAATCTTAACTACAAACTGATTCAAACTCGATTTTCTTTCCTAATCTGATTTGATCCCTCCTTTTCTTTCTTCTTGTACTCCAAGGCGCGACGTGCGGTAGCAACCAAGATTGCAATTGGCGCATGGCAAGAGACATGGGGTGGTAGATGACGTTAGACCTGGGAGATGGGTCGGGCTTTTCACGGGCGGCCCAAGGCCCAGCCGGCGCGGCACAGCTCGAGTGGATTCGGGCCGGGCCGGCACGGCACGAGCTACCGAGCTAGGCTGAGCCTAAGAATGGAGCCCATCAGGCGGCCCAGCCTGCTCGACGACATGGGCCGGGTTGGGTTCGGGCCAGCCCGACGACATGTTTGTTGTGCTTGCTTGAATATCTTATGTGGTAAAGAGCCAACATCAATGGATACAATGCTAGTTCAACTAATATAGTCAATTTGGTGAGCTAAATGTTGTGTTACGACGTTACTGTACTCTTTTACTTTGCTTATTTACAATAAAAAGACGGGTTTGGGCGCTGGTAGCTGGTTGTGAGGCCGGATCCGGACCGGCTCAGCCCGACTCCGGCCCGCCGTGCTTCCGGGTCGGGCCGCCCTGTAAAATCTCTTCCATGCTGGCTCGGCCCAGCCCGTTGGCCTTTCTATGCCGGGCCGGTCCGGCTCTACATAGACCGAAGCCCATCGTGTCCAGGCCGTGCCGGCCCGGCCCGGCCAACGCCCAGCTCTAAACGTCGTGTGACCAAAGTGAAGGCAAAGATAGCATGGTAAGATGATGGTGGATGTGTGCTACATCGGCGTGAAAGTGAGGATGACTAGAACTCAAAACTCTAAGCAGCTAGACACTACGAATAGGAACTCGACACGGCAACCAAAGATTCGACGATGCAAAACTGAAAAGAAATTACGAAGCACACATTGGTTTGGACAATGGATGATTGAACTCTAATATTTTTATCTTTTTATGTTTTTTTCTAGGCTCCAGGACGAAATAATCTAATCTATAAAACAGTAAATTCTCAATAATAAACCTGACTCTGATACCATTTGATGTGGCTGATGGGTGCCGATCTTTCGATTAGAAGGATATCTATGATTTGTGGAGATGACTTTCATGATCTGGGTTCTAACCGTATAGGACTGATACTCCAAGCAATCATTGAACCAACTTTAGGATTCTTATCAACCTAACTAGAAGTACGATTGACCCGATGTAACACCCTACAAATCTAAACTGTCGTACAAGAAAATTTCGACAGCATCTCTCCTAAAATTAGGACAAAACGGAAGCGACAACAAGATTCATAATAACCATTATAAACAGGAATAACATAAAAGCATCAATACTAGAGACAACAAGTCTAATTCAACCAGGAATCAACCATAATCATAACACATCTCTAAAGGTACAACCATAAAAGAGAACAAGTTTAAAGGGAACAACAATGGTTTATAAATACTAAAATTTCATTCAACTAATGAATTAATTAAAGCACTAGTTCATGCGAGTTGTGATGACAACAGAAACTTTATTGTGCTGCTAGCCCACCCTTCATGCTTATGACTCACGAGCGCTACCTGAAAACATCAAACAGCAAGTAGTGAGAATGGGTAATCTCAGCAAGCGGATCAACTAATACGAATATAACATCCACCATATAACTAGCATTCCACATTCCTCATATACAATACCACATCAAAGAGTCCACACCACTTCAGTAAAATGCATTTGATTGATGCACATGCTTATGCCATGTTCCTCCTCACCGTGCCCTTTCTCAGGAACACACGGTGTTGTACCGGTACGGTCGCGCACGCTGGCGTCGACAAACTTCCAATGCATGAATATGCAGTTAATGCTTCATGCATGAATTCATTCACAATTTTTCCACATTGAGTCCACATGTTTGCATACCATCATATAACATGGATAGAAAACAAATAACATTGAGATGAACTATTTAGACAATTCAACAGGTAGACAACATCATTTTTCTCTTTACTCATGATTCATAGTCAAAGCACATCATCACAATGCTAATCTAAATATTGCAATCATCAAAGCAATTGATTAAACCATGTAATCGGAGATTATAACGAAGGCAATGCAAACAACGATGTATGGCTCAACCATAACACTACTTCCACTTGCCTTTACCGACGTGGATGACGAATCTAGTTGCGTCCAGAAGGGGCACCACCTGAACAAGCATACTTTCAGTATATAATAACACCACAATTGATCACACAATTCAAACACGCGTTTCCTACAACCCGTTCCCCTTTTAAACACCGAAAACCCCGATCTGTCCGGATCGAACAGCAGCATCCTCTCTTCCTAATTTCGTATCTTTTTTTCTACTGTTCATAAAAATACAGAAAAATTACAGTAGCTAGATATTGACGAGATATACAACTTTCATGAAGATCAAAAATTTTAATTCTGCTGTTAAATAGGCCTAAACAACCGTCCAACACAGTGGACGAAATCTGTTTCCAGATTCTGTTCATCATCTTCCAACAGAGATAACTCTCAGACCGACGGCCCAAAAATTCTGAAAAAAATACAGAATCTAGGTCTCGACGTTGTCTACAACTTTCTAGTTATAGGTTTTTGCATAAAAAATCATCTATGCCACTTAAACTGTGAAACAATCCGCGCTGTACAATCTCCCCTCTCAGAAACAGCACCACGTGAACAACTACCCTTCTTCCCCATCAAATTCCATCCAAACCAAACACCACCAGATCTAAAACACTCCTAATCTTAGGTAGAACAGGGGGTAAAATTCTGGTAATTTACCTAGTGTCCTTCCTCAAGAATCCACGGAAAACACGCGACGAACCCCGAATCTGAAATCTGCTCGTCCTCCACGCCTCCACGGATCCTCTTCTCGCTTGCTCCTTCGCGTTTCGCGGTGGATCTTGAGCCACCACGCAAGAATGATTAACCTTGAAGTAATTTGTGGAGATTTTGGAATGTCTATTTTTAGTGTTCAATGAAAGATTTGTGGACCAATTAGTCTGAGCGGGATGCAACTTGGGAACTTGAGGACCAGATGCGGAAGAAGTATCCTACACTTTTTGAGGATGCTGAAGGTAAAGTGTTGATTACCATTTTGCCTTCCTTTTTTTTAAGGTTCCGTAGCAAAGAGGAGTAGATTCGGGGACGAATCCTTTTAAGGAGGGGAGAATGTGATGCCTTAGAGCGTCAGAGCGATTCTAGGGTTCCTTTTCCTAGTTTTGTTTCGGGAGAGGAATGAAGGATTTGTCGGGGGATGAAATAATTGAAGTTTATCCAGCGTATTAATATTAAATTTGGAGTTGTCGGGCTAGAAACAGTGGGCCGAGGAAAACCTGGGCCTGGGCTGCGAATCCCCTCCCCACCTCTCTCTCTTTTCCCCTAGTGGGCCGGCCCACCATATAAAAGGGGTGTCACCCCCCCAAAAGCCCTAGGGCACCCCCCTTCCTCCCCTAGCAGCCACACCACCCCTCCTCTTCCTCCCCTTGCGTGGTGGCTCAAGATCCACCGCGAAACGCGAAGGAGCAAGCGAGAAGAGGATCCGTGGAGGTGTGGAGGACGAGCAGATTTCAGATTCGGGGTTCGTCGCGTGTTTTTCGTGGATTCTTGAGGAAGGACTCTAGGTAAATTACCAAAATTTTACCCCCTGTTCTACCTAAGATTAGGAGTGTTTTAGATCTGGTGGTGTTTGGTTTGGATGGAATTTGATGGGGAAGAAGGGTAGTTGTTCACGTGGTGCTGTTTCTGAGAGGGGAGATTGTACAGCGCGGATTGTTTCGCAGTTTAAGTGGCATAAATGATTTTTTCTGCAAAAACCTATAACTAGAAAGTTGTAGACAACGTCGAGACATAGATTCTGTATTTTTTTCAGAATTTTTGGGCCGTCGGTCTGAGAGT
The DNA here is from genome assembly GCA_036346355.1 of Rhipidocladum racemiflorum. Classification (NCBI taxonomy): domain Eukaryota; kingdom Viridiplantae; phylum Streptophyta; class Magnoliopsida; order Poales; family Poaceae; genus Rhipidocladum; species Rhipidocladum racemiflorum. Next base: position 10,003,682 of record CM070586.1, on the reverse strand, counting down.
TATCTCTGTTGGAAGATGACGAACAGAATCTGGAAACAGATTTCGTCCACTGTGTTGGACGGTTGTTTAGGCCTATTTAACAGCAGAATTGAAATTTTTGATCTTCATGAAAGTTGTATATCTCGTCAATATCTAGCTACTGTAATTTTTCTGTATTTTTATGAACAGTAGAAAAAAAGATACGAAATTGGAAGAGAGGATGCTGCTGTTCGATCCGGACAGATCGGGGTTTTCGGTGTTTAAAAGGGGAACGGGTTGTAGGAAACGCGTGTTTGAATTGTGTGATCAATTGTGGTGTTATTATATACTGAAAGTATGCTTGTTCAGGTGGTGCCCCTTCTGGACGCAACTAGATTCGTCATCCACGTCGGTAAAGGCAAGTGGAAGTAGTGTTATGGTTGAGCCATACATCGTTGTTTGCATTGCCTTCGTTATAATCTCCGATTACATGGTTTAATCAATTGCTTTGATGATTGCAATATTTAGATTAGCATTGTGATGATGTGCTTTGACTATGAATCATGAGTAAAGAGAAAAATGATGTTGTCTACCTGTTGAATTGTCTAAATAGTTCATCTCAATGTTATTTGTTTTCTATCCATGTTATATGATGGTATGCAAACATGTGGACTCAATGTGGAAAAATTGTGAATGAATTCATGCATGAAGCATTAACTGCATATTCATGCATTGGAAGTTTGTCGACGCCAGCGTGCGCGACCGTACCGGTACAACACCGTGTGTTCCTGAGAAAGGGCACGGTGAGGAGGAACATGGCATAAGCATGTGCATCAATCATATGCATTTTACTGAAGTGGTGTGGACTCTTTGATGTTGTATTGTATATGAGGAATGTGGAATGCTAGTTATATGGTGGATGTTATATTCGTATTAGTTGATCCGCTTGCTGAGATTACCCATTCTCACTACTTGCTGTTTGATGTTTTCAGGTAGCGCTCGTTAGTCATAATCATGAAGTGTGGGATAGCAGCACAATAAAGTTTCTGTTGTCATCACAACTCGCATGAACTAGTGCTTTAATTAATTCATTAGTTGAATGAAATTTTAGTATTTATAAACCATTGTTGTTCCCTTTAAACTTGTTCTCTTTTATGGTTGTACCTTTAGAGATGTGTTATGATTATGGTTGATTCCTGGTTGAATTAGACTTGTTGTCTCTAGTATTGATGCTTTTATGTTATTCCTGTTTATAATGGTTATTATGAATCTTGTTGTCGCTTCCGTTTTGTCCTAATTTTAGGAGAGATGCTGTCGAAATTTTCTTGTACGACAGTTTAGATTTGTAGGGTGTTACACCCGATCTCGAAGATTAATTCCTCTAAGCAATCAAAAAACAAGCAAGAACAAAGTAAATAGCAAACTAAAATTGCAAATATAAATGAGGTACTAATATTGATGCGGGTTCCGAAGCACGATATTACTGTTGATCAAACTGAACAAGAGGATTCCAATTATTTTCACCATGGAAAACTAGAACTAAGCAAAAACACACCTCTTCATAGGGCTGCGCCCAGCTTATAAGGAAGAGGAAAAAGGGGGGTGAGGCCAAAATAGGAGAGCTGACAAGGACTTCTTCCTCCTTTGAACTCTGACTAGATACATGAGCCTATGCACTATAGCCTTTATTTAAAAATAAATCTAGATGTTTAGAGGTAGTGACTGAAGCAAATAGTCGCGGGGTTCGGCCATCCTTCATTGTGGCATCACGATGGCTTCAATTGAGTGCAGTAGCTATTCTTAATATCTCCTCTAAGTTTGGTTCTGCCATCACCTTCATTGGTGCTCCTTGTCTTAATGCTCTCATGTCGTGTCGCCATGTAGGACTTTGATTCCTAATTAGAATAATATAACGTGTGTATCAGGCAGTATCATAGAGTTCATAAAATATGAGTGCACTTCAAGAAATTAAGTTACCTAATAATTAAGTTAACGAGCACGTGCTCTAGTGATTAGTCATTGTACATCTTGTTGAGGAGCAGTAGGTGTGGTTGTGTCAGTTGTAACAACCGTGTTTTGTAATTAAGCTTAATGAAGCCAATTAAGTGTTAATTAGTGCTCTGATTTGTTTTCGAATCTTAATTTGGAGTTATTCGCTTTCGATTTCCCTTTTGCTGTTTCGTTCGGTCGTTTCCCTCGATCGGAACCCCTGGATTCGATTTCGGGTGAAATTTCGATTCGTGTAGGTTAGAGCCTAAACTTAAGTTCCTAAACCTTCATTAGGATTCCACGAACCTATTCCAAAAGATCCCAAGTGAATTGGTTGAGCGCCGTCGTGAAAATCGTAGAAATCTAAAAGTTTCAGCCGTTTGGCGGCAGTACCGCCAGCGTGGGTGCGGTACTACCGGCCAAGCGGCAGTACCGGCCAAATCGAGCGGTACTGCCGCTCGACAGTTCAAACGAGCTGGCGACGCGCACGTCGTGTAACACCCCGGCATTTAATATGCCCGAATGCTACCAAACATAGGCTAAACAACATCTAAATACCATAAATTAAGATAAATTACAGCAAAGGAGTAATTGCTAAAACCGAAAATTTCGGCAGCATCTCCTTTGTTTTTCCATGAATTTGGAGCAAGGGTAATAACAAGGCAAGTTATATCATAGCATAAGACATCTAAAACAGCAATATCAATGAATAAAGCATCACTTATGTCTAAAATAAGGAATTCAACCATTCCAACAAATATAACAAACCAAACGATGAACTCAAGCCCATACACCAAGATTCATGGCACTAATCATTATTATCATGGCTCCCACTGATTAAACTGTATAATAATGTGAAGCTACGTGTAGAAGTGTAGCTAATGCCCTTTTTCCCACATGCCGGTTTCATAGTACCTAAGAAAAACAACATAAACACAAGCGTGAGTTCATCACTCAGCAAGTATATTGCAATGGAACAAGAAAACACATTCTAATACCTTCATCACCACTTTTCACATACGACATCATACACATCTCATATTCATAGCGTAAGCATATCATTGACATCATCATATATCGTCATCATATATCATCCTCATATAATGTAATGCAATGTAATGCAATGCGATGCACATATCTCCTGGAAACTCATACCGGTATGGTTCAGTACACACCCGTCGGTGTGCACCCTCTCCCCCCTTCCATCCCGAAGATGGAGGGTGCCTACTCCTCGCTTCCCCACACCGCGGTGGATGGAATCACGATGTAGGACTTACTCATTGGTTCTCCGGAATAGTCATAACTTTCTCACCGACCTTCCCCGGACTAGTTATGACTTTCTCACCGCCCGGGCCATGTATCATGTCATGTATGCAAACATGCCAACATCATAAATCACTTGTACATTAACACATGGCATCATAACATAGTAAGCATATTCATCATATCATTGGCAATCATTAAAGCATGGCATGTGAACATATCATATATTAGATTTCAATCACCACCGATCTAGCAAACAATAACCCGCTACCCATTCCAATACACTTGCCTCAACCACGGGCGACGGATTGGCGAGAAGTAGAAGGCACTCCCGGGATCACACCACCTGCACATAGGTACCACACACTCACAATCAAGTCCACAAAACAGTACGCAAACCCTCTTCTACCCCGACATCGCAAACTACTCGCAAAACCCAAAAATAGAGGTTCTGTCCCGTCGGGACAGCAGCCTTCCAAAAGGCACAACTTGAGTTCTAAGACTCCGAATCAATTAAACGAGTACATCCTCGCGTAGCTTAGGAAATTTCCTAACTTTTTCTAAGTATATGGAAAGACTGATTCGGACTCTAAAGTGGTTTAATCTACAGAATACCGTGATTTGTTCCAATCACGTCACAGATTTTAATACGTTCGGTAAAACAAGCATAACTTTCAAACGGCTGGGCGGAAATTAACGTTCTTTATACCCACTGAAAGGTATTGAAGTTACCTACAACTTCTTCAACAGGTGGACGACCAAAATCCGACTCTAAATTGGCGAAAAACCAAACCCTAGGTCGACTACTCATGCTGCCCGAAACAGAAAACATGGCAACTTCTAGATCTAATCTAATCTACTCAATTCCAGCACCACCAATTGATCTAAAAACATGATAATGACCCTTAGAACAGTACCTAGATCAACCCCAAGGATTCCCATGGCCATACCTTCGCCCAACGCACGAAAACCCAATGGATCTCTTCCCGGTTCGTGAGATCTCCTTCCTCGCTCCAAATCCACCGGATCTCCTTGTCGCGGAGTGCTCCAATGAATGGATCTTCAAGGTTGTGAGGTCAAGAACTCACCTAGGTGCAGCAAGGGAGGTGGAGAGGTGGTGGAGGGGGTGGTGGCGCAAGGGGAGAGAGCAAGGGGGCGGCGCAAGCAAGGGAGGAGAGCAAGGGGTGGCGGCTAGGGCTTCTCCAAGTGGTGGGGGGTGCAAGGGCAGAGGTGGGGGCACACATAGGGGCAGGGGGAGGCCTCTCCACCAGCCCAAACAGGATTCCTACTCCCACACGGACTCAAACACCTTCCCACCAAAGCCCACGGTCCTTTCCATTAGGCCCAAAACTCCCCGGAAAGGCCCAAACTCCCGGAAACGGCCCGGAAACGCTATTAAACTTCATGCCGTAAGGTTCCAACCTCCAATTCCATATCCCATAAAGTTTTAGACCTCAACATTCTCATTTTATAAGGTTACAACACTCTGTGGTGTCACACGTCGCCACCCTGTCCTCTCTCCTGTAGCCACGCCGGCTTGCCCCCTCCCCCAAAAAGGCATAGAAATCTCCTCCGTCTCTCCTTCTCCCTCATTTCCTCTCATCCCTCTCCATCTCCTTCCTCTCCTCCATTTCTCCCTCCTCCCGAGCTCGCCCCGATCGCCTCCGTTTTCGGCCGTGTAGAGCTCGTGTGAGCAAGGTGAAGCAAGATCAAGCTCCTTGGAAGCATCCTCAAGCCCCCAAAAAGCTTCTTGCTTGGTGGATTCGAAGTTTGAGCTCAAAACCTCAAGGTTTGGTTCAAACCCTAGCTCCTCCTCTTTTCTTCCTTTTTATTCCTTTTGTTTTACCTCAAGAAACCCTAGTTCTAGTGGTAGATTACCGTTTCCATAAGTTGCTAGATGTAGGTTAAGCTCGTAGAAGTTTGTTAGCGCAATCGGTTCGGTCCAAGAACCCTAATTGGTCATTTGTAAGATTTAATCGCCCAAAAGTCATTTTCTTGTGTTCTTGGAGTTTTTCCTTGAGACCCAAATTCCTTGAACCAATGAAATTACATTAGATTGTATCTGATGCCGCCAAGGTTCGGTTCTCGCGAAAAGAATTGAGTTTGAACTCGATTCGGGTCGAAAACCGAAGTTTGGAATTAATTCGGGTTATTGAGAGCCGAAAAGTGAATTTGGCTTTGCCGAGCTCAAAACCTCAAGTAAAGGGCGTAGATGAGTCCTTAGCACCGTAGAGGTCCCAATGCCGCAAACAAAACAGAGTTTCAACGCGTTTCAAGTTGAAATCCGTTTTTGTATCGTTTTCGAGATTCGTAAGGGCAAAAAGCAAAATATTGAGCAAACGAGCTCGGAACATGATGGAACCTGCGTGAATGGGTCCCTAGTGTCCCTAGGAATCTAGTCATGCCCTCGCGTCGAAGTTCCGAAATCATTTGCGTGAAATTTCTCTTTTTGCAAAACCTAAACCTGGAAATCCGGCACTACCGCCATTGAGAGTCCGGTAGTACCGCCCGAGCGGTAGTACCGGGAAAACAACGCCGGTAGTTAAATTCCAGAGGGTGCTGCTTTTGGCCTCTAGAAATGCGGCACTACCGCCTGAGCGGCAGTACCGCAACTTGTACCTCGGTAGCTAATTTCCGGGAAGGGCTATTTGTGGCCTTTGGAGGCCAGCCCTACCGGTGCCTGGGGTCGGTTCTGCCGCCCGAGCGGTAGTACCGTGAGCAACACTCCGGTAGTTAATTTCCAAAGAGTACCCTTTTGCGAGTTCCCAGAGGTCACCACTACCGCTGGTGAAGGTCGGTACTACCACCCTAGCGGTATTACCGCACATGAGCCGCCGGTACTGCCGGGCTCCGGGTAAAACCCTGATTTCTTTTCCGACCGAGTTCTCGTTTTCCGTTTTTGGTTCTTATTGGTGTTTGATCCCTTCTTTCCTTGTTTTGATCAATGATATTGGTCTTATTGCTTTCGCGTAGACGTTGACGTGTCGCACGAGGCAGACGACCCTGACTACGTCCCGTAGATCGATCTCATCGAAGAGCAAATAGGCAAGCACCTCCTTTGACCATTTTGCTCCAATAATTGCAAATCATAATTTCTGATTGTCAAAACTATTAAGCATGCGTGTATGTTCACTATAATGCTACTTTGTGGGAATTGGTAGTTAATCCCAGAATTGGTGGATTTCCTTAATCAGAATTGAACTGAGAACCTTGTTAAACTGAAGGCTAGTGTTAGACATAACAAAAAATGTCAAGGGGTTAATAAAGTGTAATATTTGCATACGCTTAGCCTCGCAGTAGTAATGGTTGCAGGAGATCGTGATTCACTCAATTACATATCTCCTGGAACTATTCGGTGGTTGGTTGGAGTTTGGACCTTGGGTTGGGAATTCAGGTGAATGAGTTGGTTTTCTTTGAAAGGGAATGATTGCGTGAGTAAAATGGAAAATTCGGAGAGTTTAGACCCGGGCGAGATGTGTGGAGTTGGTGGTTTGGAATTGGTTTGGTTTGGTCTCGTTGGTCTGGATCGATTGGTTGGAATGGTTACTGGATTGGATTTCAAGCCAGGGGCTTGAATTGGTTTGGTTCCTTGCTATGGGGAGGTTGCGGACTAGTGGATGCTCCGTGGGGCCGCTAGGGTCGATCCTCTGTGGCCAAAGCAAGTGGTTTGGAAGATCTCGATTGAGTCACCCTAAGGACTGAACTTGAAGCTATTACTGGGTCAAACAGTGCAACCACATGTGCTGGTTATGGGACAACCTTGACTTAGTAAACTGGAAAGGATTTGGGTCTTGCATCATTAGGAGGCGGGAGAGTTGGACACACCTGTTGTGTCGGTGAGTTATACGGACTCCCTCGTCGAGACATCGAGGGGGAGTTTGCCCAATACAACGGTAATGCCTTCTATGGGGAGATATGGGCTAGTGGGAGCTGTAGGGACCACTAGTGCCATCCTCTATGGCCGTAGCAAAGGATGCACATTACTGGGCTGGTGCAAGGTTTAAATTCCAACCTATCGAAAGGTCTTGTCACAGTCTAGCAAAACGGGTACGTTGAGTATCGCGTGGCATGGTTGACATGATAGCTAGAATGTGTCATGTGGGTAAAGTGTACAGTCTCTGCAGAGGTAAATAAACTAATCAATTAGCCGTGCTCACGGTCATGAGCAGCTTGGGAAGTACTGTCAAGTATAGTTGTTGGATTCGGTTTTAGTTTTGGAAAACTGTTGGCTTCTAGTTGGTATGGTTGGGAAAGAGTTTGATTTGTTGGAAAAAGGTTGGATCGGTAAATGGGTATGGTTTAAGGAAATGGAAAGGTTTGGCTAAGGGTTGGAATTGGAATGGTTGGATTTGGTTATGGTTCAAATATTTCTTATTATTGTTGTTACATTGAAATGTCTTTTGGAAACCTCTTTGTAAATTGCGCATATTGGAATCTATTATCGTATTGCAAATAAATCCTGTTTTGTGCTCAAATAGACTTAGTGTGGAAACTTGTTTCCTTTGTTACAACCTGCATGTATATATAAATGTTCCATACACTAAAGTCTTGCGAGTACATACGTGTTCTCACCGTTTGCTCTAACGGATTTTGGTCAGAGGAAGAAGAAGGTAATGAAGACAACCTCCATGAGTCACAGTTCGCTGTGGAGTCTAACGATTTCGCTGAGGGCTAACTGGATTCCTTCCAGTCAGTTGCCTAAGGGGAATGGCACACTGCGCCTTTCTTTTGAATTTCCACTGTGTTTTATTCCGTCTTTTGGACTTGTGCAGGCCATGATGCCTTAACCTGTAATATTAATTAGTTGTAACAACTTTACCTTTTCGGATGTAATATATTTACTATTGCATAGTTGTGACCTGTCTTGTGTGACAACGTGTGGGTACCGAGCTACTGATCTATGGAACCAGTACTAGACACACGGTTGCGGGAAGCTCGGGTCGTGTTCAATCGGTTGGCACGTGCACTCATGTCGAGTGTCGCCGATCAATTGACCTCAATCCGAGTATGGATTTAGCTTAGCAGTCGGAAGTTGTTACAGGTTGCATTATTTACCAGTCCGATGCAATAATAATGACCCGGTTCGCTAATTTGATTCCGGAGCCCCCACAAGAGGTGGTATCAGAGCTATGCAAAAACTGAAAGGGTATTTTAGTTAGTTCACCAATAGGAATAAGAATGAGACTTTTTCCTAAAAAATTATTTCTACAATATACTCTTAATTGTGAAAAGATAGAGTGCTATTCTTTCCCTTCTATAACATCTTCTCTGATTTTGAATGCTTAAAATGAATTTCATCTTACCCCAGTCTTCAACTTCTGATTTCTCGGGTAAGAGTGAAGTGAGGAAACACGGTTGCTTTAACTTTCCCTACCCCATTGAAAATTTAGGATTAGAAATTTTGGGAAGCTTCACCTAATTCAAAAACTAGCAGAGCACCGGGTAAAGATATGATTAAGACTCTAGGCTATGATTGTTTATTTGATTTGGTTGGTTGCTATGTTTTCCCTTGCCTATCTTGGTTCCTGTCCATTTAAGGTCTTTGCTAACTAGTTACTCTCCTTGATCTTAGATGTCGGGACGCTGGGAGCCCTGCTACTTCACGCGTGCTATCCTGGAGGGCACTGTTCAGGTAGCTCTTTGGGACATGATGGACCATGCTGGCTTCCCTGAGCCGCCGGGGTATCTGATCTCGCGTGCTGGTCTCAGCTCAGCTTCCTCTCTCTACGTGGCGGAGGTCTCTATCTGCGGTCGCCACGATGGAGAGCGGACTCGCCTCTACCACGGCACGGCTCCAAGTCCTCTCGCAACTTTGCTTGATGGGGGCGTACATAGCGATCCTCCGACTTTGCTTTGATCTTCCGGAGATGTCCCAGATATTTCCTAGATGTCGCTCACGTGAGCCAGACGGCCAGGGGAACATATACGCATCGACGAATCCGTTGATGGACCTTGCGGAGGTTTGGCAGATCGGGTATGTGAGAGATATTGACAGGTATTTGCTTCGTCTTCGGGATGAGCTCCTGCTTGCTCGTCACCGCATTTCAGAGTTGGAGAGCCATATGGCACCATTCCTCAATAATGGCTTCTTCACCACCGAGATGATCTACGGGGAGCACGATGAGCTTGACCCGGCAGAGGAGCTTCCTCGCCCCTATGGATCCTACTGCCGGGTCTCTAGCCGCGCTAGGATGTCAGTGCGAGGCAGCAGCCGCCATCGTGTCTCAGTCGTGCGCCCTGGAGCTTCGTCGAGCGCAACACCGGGGCAGAACCTTATCTTTGGCGGTCGCGAGTACGATCCGATGTACCCGGTGGAGCCGTCTACGCCTCCTGCAGCACCAAGCCCTTCTGATGCTCCTACCGAGAACGGTGGAGATGCCTAGATGCAGACTTTCTGTGTAATAGTTAGTACTGAAGCTCGCTTTTGTCGTAGATACGAGCTGGCTAGTGATGTACTTTTGTTGTACAGGAACTGTGTGGAAATTTGTGGTAGTTGTGATGACATTGTAATTAACTCCATTGTAGCGCGAAAGAGACATGCTGGATTGTCATCTTGAATCCTACCGCAATTCCTTCCGTGGCGATGCATGCTTAATGATTTGTGTCCCTGTGTGTGGATGAATGCATAAGTATTCCTGCAGTGATCCTGTTGTATCATCTCATTTCTCGAATTGCACCTGTCGCACATGTTGCTGAATCTCTATGTCGAACAGGATGCTGAGGAGACGGACTGTTCGTGCACTCATAGCTAGTGGTGCAGCTTAGGATGAGCCAAATCCAGCTGCAGCAGTGTCGAACCCAGTACTCCCTGACCCACCATCACCAGGATCCCACAGCCATGGATCTCAGCACTCCTATGTACCAGTTGGTGGACTGGAAGCTTCGCACAGTCACCACAGTGCTCAGAATGAGGAGTTGCCTCAACCTCCATCTATGGCTCAAGTGTTGGTGATGCAAACCTATCTGCTTGAGCGGCTAGTGCAGAACTCGGAGAATATCGGCGCCGTTGCCTATGGCGATGTGGCTGCGATGCAGCCTCAGACTTGACTGGCAGAGTTCCAACAAACTCGCCCATCGAACTTTTCTTCAGCGACAGATCCTCTGGACACTGATGATTGGCTCCATGACATCGAGTGCAAACTCGATCTCAAGAGATGCACCGATGACGAGAAGGTCCAGTATGCTGCATATTATCTCCAAGGAGTAGTTGCAGCATGGTGGGATAGCTTTAAGGCAATCCGTCCCGCTGGAGAAGTCACAACCTGGGAGGATTTCAAGGAGGCTTTTCATGCAGTCCATATCCCCTCGAGTCTGATGGAAATCAAGAAGAGGGAATTCTATAACCTCAAGCAGGGATCCATGTCGGTCATGGATTACCTTCATAAATTCAACTACTTGGCTCACTACGTCGCCGATGAAGTTCCAAGTGAGACCCGGAGGACTGCTCTGTTCTGGGATCATCTCAACGAGGAGATTGAGCACTCACTCGCAGCTCTCGACTTTCCTAACCTCCAAGTGTTAATCGACAAGGCGATCCGAGTGGAGGACAGTGCTAAAGCAGTCGTAGATAGCTGGAAGCGTAAGTGGTTGGCCCAGAAGGCAGCCAGTGCGGGCCTGTTGAGATCTCATCCTGGGAAGGCGATCAGTGCCCAGTCGGTCACTTCGCCGCCACCTAGGCCTCAGCGACCAGTTCCTCGTGCCCCTCAGTTTGCGGTTCAATCTTATAACCGCGGTGGGCAAGTTCAAGGACGACATAATAGGACGACGCCGCTTTCGTGCTTCGCGTGTGGTCAAGTGGGGCATTTCGCCAATGTTTTCCCGCATCGACAACCCCTTCTGACTCGTCCTCCAGCACATAGTGCTCTAGTTTGTTCTCCAGCTCCAGCAAGTGGGCGTGGCGGTCATCAAGGAGGCCGATCAGGTCCCCGTTCAGCTCAAAGTCCTGGTAAAGGCTGACTCAACTTGGTGACTGCTAAAGAAGTGAGCAACGCACCGGACGTGGTTCTTGGTATGTTTCTCGTGCATTCAGCTCCTACTATGGTTTTGTTCAATTTGGAAGCTTCTCATTCCTTTGTGTCTTTGAAATTCATTCAAGACCAAGGGATCGAGACTAGTTTGCTAGGCAATTACATGCTAGTTCATTCTCATGGCTCAGTTCTTCGAGCTCAGTGTATTTGCGTGGAAGTCCCAATCGAAATTGAAGGAGTAAAGTTCAGTGGAGATTTAATTCAGATTGACACACTTGGACTCGATGTAATCTTGGGAATGGATTAGCTATCCAAGAACCAAGGACACATTGATTGTGCCAATCTTTCGAATTCTTTGGTGAATCCAGACGGCATTCAAGTCCGGTTTAACTCCAGTCCGTCAGACCATGCGGAAACCCTCTCTTCATTCTCTTTCTATTCCAGAGATGGGTCAAGTGCCGGTAGTCTGTGAGTACCTAGATGTCTTCCCTGAAGAATTGTTGGGATTACCTCCAGACAGAGACCTGGAGTTCATTATCGATTTGTTACCTGGAACTGCACCAATCTCCAAGCGGCCTTATCGCATGCCCTCGGACGAGTTGCTCGAACTCATGAAGCAACTCAAGGAATAGCTAGCAAAAGGTTTTATTCATCCTAGCTCTTCACCGTGGGGAAGTCCAGTGCTCTTCGTTAAGAAGAAGGATGGCGGTCTTCACATGTGCGTCGACTACCGTTCGTTGAACGAGGTCACTATCAAGAGCAAGTATCCTCTTCCGCGGATTGACGGTCTATTTGATCAATTGAACGGAGTCCAAGTCTTTTCTAAGATTGACCTGAAACTTGGCTATTTCCAACTTAAGATCCGACCAGAGGATATTCAGAAAACTACATTCACTACTCGATACGGATTGTACGAGTATACCGTGGTTTCATTTGGTCTTACCAATGCACCTGCCACATTCATGAACCTCATGAACAAGGTATTTATAGAATACCTGGACAAATTCGTGGTAGTGTTCATTGATGACATTCTCATCTACTCCAGAAGTGAGCAAGAACATGAGTTCCATTTGCGCAAGGTGCTCGACAAGCTTCGCGAGCATCAGCTGTATGCAAAGTTTAGCATATGCGAGTTCTGGCTCAAGGAAGTCGCATTCCTAGGACATGTTCTTTCTGGAGGTGGAGTTGATATCGATCCGAGCAAGGTGCAAGATGTGCTCGCTTTGGAACAGCCTCGGACTATTCCTGATATTCGGAGTTTTCTCGGTCTTGCCAGTTACTATCGGCGATTCATCGAGAATTTCTCCAAAGTCGCAAGGCCGCTGACTGAATTGCTCAAGAAGGAAAAGAAATTTGAGTGGACAGCAGCCTGTGAGGCAAGCTTTCAAGAGTTGAAGCGAAGACTTACGTCTGCCCTAGTTCTTGTCTTGCCGTATATACACAAGAGCTTTGACTTATTTTGCGACGCTTCGCGTCAGGGCTCGGCTGTGTATTGATGCAAGAGGGCAAGGTCGTAGCTTATGCTTCGCGTCAACTGAAGCCTCACGAAGCCAATTATCCAACTCATGATTTGGAATTGGCGGCAGTAGTTCACGCTCTGAAATTGTGGCTTCACTATCTCATCGGAAACCGATGTGAGATATACACTGACCACAAGAGCCTGAAATACTTCTTCACCCAACCAGATCTAAACCTGAGACAGCGCAGATGGTTAGAGCTAATCAAGGATTATGATATGGGAATTTACTATCATCCAGGAAAAGCTAATGTGGTTGTAGATGCCCTAAGTCACAAACTGCACACTGTCAATGCTTTGACTCTCATCAGTCAACCTCAGCTACTGGATGATTTCAAGAGACTCAATTTGGAAGTGGTTGATGAAGGGTTTGTTGCAGCCTTAACCCTGGATCCCACTCTTGAGCATCAGATCAAAGCCGCTCAACTTGATGATAAATAAGTGGCTGAGATCAAACACAAATTGAAAGAAAGCGTACCTTCGGAGTTTTCGGAGAGAGCTGACGGAATGGTCATGCGCGGACGGCAGGTTTACGTCCCGAACAACCAGGAGATCAAGCAATTTATTCTGAAGGAAGCTGATGAAACTCTTCTATCGATCCACCCCAGAAGCACTAAAATGTACCAGGATCTCCAAGAAAGTTTCTGGTGGCCTGGTATGAAGAAGGATATCGCCGCATTCGTCGCCACATGCGACGTATGTCAGCGAGTTAAAGCGGAGCATCAGCGTCCCGCGAGATTGCTCTAGCCTTTAAAGATTCTGAAGTGGAAATGGGATGAAGTCGGCACAGATTTCATCACTGGTTTGCCGAGATCATCAAGTGACCATGACTCCATTTGGGTAATCGTGGATCGATTATCGAAAGTGGCTCACTTCATTCCGGTCCACACCATGTATAATGGAGCCAAGCTTGCAGAACTTTACCTGAACCACATCGTTCGACTGCATGGTGTTCCCAGGGTCACTGTGTCTAACCGTGGAACCTAATTCACATCGCGGTTCTGGAAAAATCTACATGAACTTCTCGGGACTAAGCTGTTCTTCAGTACGGCTTACCATCCCCAGACTGATGGACAAACCGAGAGAACAAACCAAGTCCTCGAGGACATGCTGAGAGCTTGCGTGTTGTCCTACAGCACGAAGTGGGAGAAGTACTTAGCCTTTGCTAAATTCTTCTACAATAATAGCTATCAAACAAGCCTCCAGATGTCATCGTTCGAAGTACTTTATGGAAGAAAGTGTTGAACACCTTTGTTCTGGTCTGAAGTTGGCGAAAGACAGTTTTTCGGCCCTGCTGTGATTCAAGAAGCTGAGGATCACGTCAAACTGATCCGGGATCAGCTGAAGGAAGCCCAGTCGAGGCAGAAGAGTTATGCCGACAATCATCGTCGCGGGTTGAGTTTTGACGTGGATGATTTCGTCTACCTCAAAGTCTCACCAGTTCATGGCACTCGACGATTCCAAGTTCGTGGGAAGTTAGCGCCGCGATACGTCAGTCCGTACCGCGTCCTTGCGAAAAAGGGGGAGTTGCTTATCAAATAGAGCTTCCACCTCAACTTTTCGAGGTACACGACGTATTCCACGTGTCGCAACTGAAGAAATGTCTTTGAGTCCCCATAGAACTTACCCCGCTGGAAATGGTCGATCTTCAGCCTGATCTGTCATACCGCGAGCATCCAATTCGAGTACTTGAAGAAGCTGAGCGTCTTACTCGCAATCAAGCCATCAAGATGCTCAAGGTCCAGTGGAGCAACCACACCCAGGACGAAGCCACCTGGGAGCGTGAAGATCGTCTTAGAGCAGAGTTTCCCTCCTTCTTCGCCGAGTCTGGCTAATCTCGAGGACGAGATTATTCTAAGGGGGTAGGATTGTAACACCCGTATTTTCTAATTAAGCTTAATGAAGCTAATTATGTGTTAATTAGTGATCTGATTTGTTTTCGAATCTTAATTTGGAGTTATTCGCTATCGATTTCCCTTTTGCCGTTTCATTCGGTCGTTTTCCCCGATCAGAGCCCCTGGATTCGATTTTGGGTGAAATTTCAATTCTTGTAAGTTAGAGCCTAAACTTAAGTTCATAAACCTTCATTAGGATCCCCGAACCTATTCCAAAAAATCCCAAGTGAATTGATTGAGCGCCGTCGTCAAAATCATAGAAATCTAAAAGTTTCAAATTGCTTTGGCAAGATCGCTGGTGCGTGCAGTACTACGGCCGAGCGGCAAGATCGCCAAATCGAAGCAGATTGCCGCTCGACAGGTTAAACGCGCGGGCAACGCGCACGTCACCGCCTCATCCTCTCTCCTGTAGCCACGCTGGCTTGCTCCCTCCCCCAAAAAGCCAGTGGAGAGCTCCTCCCTCATTTCCTCTCCTCCCTCTCCATCTCCATCCTCTCCTCCTCCATTTCTCCCTCCTCCTGAGCTCGCCCCGGTCACCTCCATTTCCGGCCGTGTGGAGCTCGTGTGGAGCAAGGTGAAGCAAGAGCAAGCTCGTTGGAAGCATCCTTAAGCCCCCAAGAAGCTTCTTGCTTGGTGGATTCGAAGTTTGAGCTCAAAACCTCAAGGTTTGGTTCAAACCCTAGCTCCTCCTCTTTTCTTCCTTTTTCTTCCTTTTGTTTTAGCTCAAAAAACCCTAGTTCTAGTGGTAGATTACCGTTTCCATAAGTTGTTAGAGCTAGGTTAAGCTCGTAGAAGTTTGTTAGCGCAATCGGTTCGGTCCAAGAACCCTAATTGGTCATTTATCGGATTTAATCGCCCAAAAGTCATTTACTTGTGTTCTTGGAGTTTTTCCTTGAGACCCAAATTCCTTGAACCAATGAAATAACATTCGATTGTATCCGATGCTACCAAGGTTTGGTTCTCGCAAAAAGAATCGAGTTTGAACTCGATTCGGGTCGAAAACCGAAGTTTGGAATTAATTCGGGTTATTGAGAGCCGAAAAGTGAATTTGGCTTTGCCGAGCTCAAAACCTCGAGTAAAGGGTGTAGATAAGTCCTTAGCGCTGTAGAGGTCCCAATTCCGCGAAGAAAACCGAGTTTTGACGCGTTTCAAGTTGAAATCCGTTTTCGTATCGTTTTCCGGATCCGTATGGGCAATAGGTGAAATATTGAGCAAACGAGCTCGGAACTTGACGGAACCTTCATAAATGGATCCCTAGTGTCCCTAGAAACCTAGTCATGCCCTCGCATTGAAGTTCCAAAATCATTTGCACGAAATTCCACTTTTTGCAAAACTTAAACCTGGAAATCCGGCACTACCACCGTTGAGAGTCCGGTAGTACCGCCCGAGTGGTAGTACCAGGAATACAATGCCAGTAGTTAAATTCCAGAGGGTGCTGCTTTTGGCCTCTAGAAATGCGGCACTACCGCTGTGGTAGAGCCGGTACTACCTTCCGATCGGTAGTACCGTGACTTGTACCCCGATAGCTAATTTCTAGGGAGGACTATTTGTGGCCTTTGGAGGCCGGCACTACAGGTTCCTGGGGCCGGTACTGCCGCCCGAGCGGCAGTACCGTGAGCAACACTCTGGTAGTTAATTTCCAGAGAGTACCCAGAGGTCGACACTACCACTGGTGAAGGTCGGTACTACCGCACAAAAGCCGCTGGTACTGCCGGGCTCAGTGTAAAACCCTAATTTCTTTTCTGACCGAGTTCTCCTTTTTCGTTTTTGGTTCTTATTGATGTTTGATCCCTTCTTTCCCTGTTTTGATCGATGATATTGGTCTTATTGCTTTTCGCGTAGACGTTGACGTGTCGAACGAGGCAGATGACCTCGACTACGTCCCAGAGACCGATCTCATCGAAGAGCAAATAGGCAAGAACCTCCTTTGACCATTTTGCTCCCATAATTGTAAATCATAATTTTCGATTGTCAAAACTATTATGCATGCGTGTATGTTCACTATAATGCTACTTTGTGGGAATTGGTAGTTAATCCCAGAATTGGTGGATTTCCTTAATCAGAATTGAACTTAGAACCTTGTTAGACATAACAAAGTGTAATATTTGTAGTAGATATGTAATTGAACTCAGAATTGAACTGAAAATTGTAGGCTAGTGTTAGACATAACAAAAAATGTAAAGGGGTTAATAAAGTGTAATATTTGCATATGCTTAGCCTTGCAGTAGTAATGGTTGCAGGAGATCGTGATTCACTCAATTACATATCTCCTGGAACTATTCGGTGGTTGGTTGGAGTTTTGACCTTGGGTTGGGAATTCAGGTGGATGAGTTGGTTTTCCTGGAAAGGGAATGGTTGCGTAAGTAAAATGGAAAATTCAGAGAGTTTAGACCTGGGCGAGATGTGTGGAGTTGGTGGTTTGGAATTGGTATGGTTTGGTTTGGTCTGGTTGGTCTGGATCGGTTGGTTGGAATGGTTGCTGGATTGGATTTCAAGCCAGGGGCTTGATTTGTTTTGGTTCCTTGCTATGGGGAGGTTGCGGACTAGTGGGTGCTCCGTGGGGCCGCTAGGGTCGATCCTTTGTGGCCATAGCAAGTGATTTGGAAGATCTCGCCTGAGTCACCCTAAGGACTGAACTTGATGCTATTACTGGGTCAAACAGTGCAACCACATGTGCTGGTTATGGGATAGCCTTGACTTAGTAAACTGGAAAGGATTTGGGTCTTGCATCATTAGGAGGCGGGAGAGTTGGACACACCTGCCGTGTCGGTGTGTTCTAGGGACTCCCTCGTCGAGGCATCGAGGGGCAGTTTGCCAAATACAACGGTAATACCTTCTATGGGGAGGTTATGGGCTAGTGGAGCCCGTAGGGACCACTAGTGCCATCCTCTATAGCCATAGCAAGGGATGCACATTACCGGGCTAGTGCAAGGTTTAAATTCCAACCTATTGAAAGGTCTCATCATAGTCTAGCAAAACGGGTACGTTGAGTATCACGGGCATGGTTGACATGATTGCTAGAGTGTGTCATGTGGGTAAAGTGTCCAGTCTCTGCAGAGATAAATAAACTAATCGATTAGCCGTGCTCACGGTCATGAGCAGCTTAGGAAGTACTGTCAAGTATAGGTGTTGGATTCGGTTTTGGTTTTGGAAAACTGTTGGCTTCTGGTTGGTATGGTTGGGAAAGAGTTTGATTTGTTGGAAAAAGGTTGGTTCGGTAAATGGGTGTGGTTTAAGGAAATGGAAAGGTTTGGCTAAGGGTTGGAATCGGAATGGTTGGATTTGGTTATAGTTCAAATATTGTTTATATAGTTGTTACATTGAAATGTCTTTTGGAAACCTCTTTGTAAATTGCGCATATTGGAATCTATTATCGTATTGCAATTAAGTCCTGCTTTGTGCTCAAATAAACTTAGTGTAGAAACATGTTTCCTTTGTTACAACCTGCATGTATATATAAATGTTCCATACACTAAAGTCTTGCGAGTACATACGTGTACTCACCGTTTGCTCTAACGGATTTTGGTCAGAGGAAGAAGAAGGTAATGAAGACAACCTCGATGAGTCGCAGTTCGCTGTGGAGTCCGACGATTTTGCTGGGGGCTAACTGGATTCCTTCCAATCGGTTGCCTGAGGGGAATGGCACACTGCGCCTTTCTTTTGGATTTCCACTGTGTTTTATTCCGTCTTTTGGACTTGTGCAGGCCATGTTGCCTTAACCTGTAATATTAATTAGTTGTAACAACTTTACCTTTCGAATGTAATATATTTACTCTTACATTGTCGTGACCTGTCTTGTATGACAACGTGTGGGTACTGGGCTACTGATCCAGGGAACCAGTACTTGACACACGGTTGCGGAAAGCTTGGGTCGTGTTCAATCGGTTGGCACGTGCACTCGTGTCGAGTGTCGCCGATCAATTGACCTCAATCCGAGTATGGATTTAGCTTAGCGGTCGGAAGTTGTTACAGATTGCATTATTTACCAGTTCGATGCAACAGTAATGACCCGGTTCGCTAATCTGATTGCGGAGCCCCCACATCAGTGAAAAATGTATCCTCATCAAAGAACAATGTGTATGCATGGTATATATAGATATGATATATTTTATCACTCCTTTACATATGCTATTTAGCACAACAACACCCATTAGATGCATATAATAAATCAATTGTTGCAAATATTTGAAACAACGTGTGTGTATATATCGTCAATTTTTTTATTGTTCCCTATGCACCCACAATTTATGTTATTAAACTGCAATAAGATGTATAAAATATTTGCAATGTATATGTTGAACTGGTACATATATATATTTCAATTTATCCGCATCAAACAGCTTCCCTAGTGGCGGCGCTAGGACGTGGCGACAGTCATCGGACCGCGCTGGAGCGAGAGAAGGAAGGCATGAATCATGGCGCAAATTGAGAAATTGAACTTATTTTAAAAAGAAAATCAATCAACTGTGAGCATGTCATTTGTTATAATTGTTTACGAAGCCACATTATTTATTGGGTATTTGTCGAACCCCAGAATAACTCCTCCGAAATCCTCTGTGTATTCTGTACTAGTCCAAGAAATGCTAGTACACATAGTACAAATGAAACCATAGCATATTGTAGGACCGAATATAGCAATCAGAGGGGGGGTGAATGATTGTGCGGAAGCTAAAACCAAATTCTTGATCTATTAAAAGTTTACCCCAAAATAGAACCAAATAATTGCCTCGTTTTCGAAAAAAACAGAATGATAGAGGTTTGGTAAAACGCGAATTCCTGGAGATCCAACCGTCCGATCGATCTGAAATTTGGACACAAAAAACTAGATTCCAATACGAATCAAACCCAAAAAGAATCAGCTCAATTGGACTTACAGATCAAAAGTTATGACCTTCTTAAGCTTACTATTCCAGAAGATGGCGAGAATAAATCTAACTAGAATTGTAGCTCGCCGAAAGATTTGATGAACTTGATCTTTATTTCTCCTTTCTTTTGTCTAAAATACTCCAAACAAAAGAGTACAACTCTAAAGCTTGCTCAAAGCTTGATTGCCTTCAACAGGAGGCAACCCCTCTATTTAAAGAAGGCAAACACACCTAATCCTAAAAGGAGTCCTAATCCTAGAAGGATTCCTAATCCTAAAAGGATTCCCACTCCTAATCCTAGAAAGAGCATGTATTCAACACAACTCCACTTGGTCCAACCTGGCCGAGTACAACTCTTGCACGCGTATGGCAACCCTACCATACTCACGTGACTAACACTTTGCACGCGAATGACCTCATGCCATTCTCACGTGACTAACCATTCTTCATGTGCACCATTCTCTTAGCCCGAACGTCCCGCATGACATCCTTGACCACCAAGACCTCAGTTCCCCCTGAACCTAGTCCCGAACCTTAGTTCCTCCATGAACCTAGTTCCAGTCCCGTCATCGACCACATTCGCCCTCGAGCAATACCTGCACATGAACAAACCACAAAACGATTCCGAGCACAAGTCCGCGACTTGACTCACATTAAACCATGCAACCACTCACAGGAGTGCATTGCATTAAATATTCTAAGAACACGATTTCAAAACACGAACAAAAACCTTTGCAAAAATCAAAAAGCTTTTCAAATAATCAAACTGATTTCAGATCTTTTCAAATAAAGAAACCAAAAAATAAATCTTGTCGAAATATCAAACTGGTTTCAAATCTTTTTCAAATACTCATCATCAAAATCAACTAGATCAAAAATAACGATCCTTCAATCTCCCCCTTGATGAGTAATTTGACAAAACACAATATAAGATTTGACAAGAGATTGAGCAAGAACCAAAAGACCAAATAATCCCAATTCAAAAACCTCCTTGACTTGTTCTCCCCCTTTTTGACAAAATAGTCATCAAGATCTCAAAACTCCCCCTTAATGAATGCAGTATCTCAAGCTTTGAAGTATATTCAAGGTATATAATCAAAGTAAAGCATTTGAAGAGCTTTTAGGAGAACTTTCTCATTTTGTATCAAATTATCCAATGAGAAAGCAAATTGTGAGAATATGGAGGCTTTAACACATAGAATAGTTATTGCATAAGCAAATTAGAGCAAACAAGTAAAATGTCATAAACAGATTTTGCCAAAGCGAAAAAGAAATCTATCATGAGCATAGAGAGACTTTCAAATTCACTAATATTTGTCTCAAGCCTTTTTCAACCATTTGAATTTCCTTTTTCTCTTTTAGAAAGTTTGACAATTTTGCTTTGTGATCAACAGGGATGACAAGTAACTGCACACTAGCCCATACTTGTGTATGAGTAGGTAGTTCTTTCTTGTATCTTTCTCAGTTTAAATTGGCAAGTGGCTTCACATTGTTCTGAACTTTTGTTTAGACAAGTAGCCTTTTCTTGCATCTTTTGCATTTAAATCCTCGGCAAGGAAGTGCACATTGTATTAAACTTGTGTTTAGCCAAGTAGCTTTTGCTTGCATCTTTTTCAACTTGCTTTTAACATTAAAACACTGATTTTGCTTGAGACTCATAATGATCATTTGAAGTCCAACAAAAAACTCACACATAGTTTCTAATCAGCTCTAGCCTTTCAACAGATGACAAGAAACTTTTAAGCCTATTTAACAAATGCAATACCATAATGAGCAAGAGCCAAAATATTCTCGAAAAGCATCTCAAATTGAATTATTTTAGCCTTTTAGTGATAAGTAAAGCATTGAGCATTAACTTGGGTATATACACAAGAATAATCACCAAAGCTTTGTACTACATGATGCAATGTAAACAGGGGTTTTTATTTGAGGTGTAAAGTCAAAATACCACTTATAAAAAAATCACTTCTAGGAACCAAAGTCAAGTAACCCAAAAAGAGATAAACTCAAGACTCCCCCTCAAATCAACCCATGGGGATGAATGATCCCAAGTTCACCGTAAGAAGAAAGCAAAACGAGAAAAATCAAGCGGTTTAGTGAAAATATCGCAAAGTGAGCACCGAATCAACAAATTTCAGTTCAATAGCTCTTTTTTCAACATGATCTCTAAGAAAATGAAATCTGATGTCAATGTGTCCAAGAAAGAGAATTACTCAAGAAGTGGCATGAACCAGATGTACTTTTTCTATCAATTCCACATCCTCCAAATTCAGCATCGAGAAAGGTCTTAAACTAATGCGTGAAGAAGGTAAAGCCAAATGCCAAAATCTTGAGTACCACGGAGATACCTTAAAATCCTCTTGATAGCTTGTCGATGTGAAGCACGCGGGAAGCTTGAAAACGAGCACACAAGCACACAAAGAAACTCCAATTATCTCATCCTCAACAAAGATCATCATCATCTTCATCAACAAAGATACTCTCCCCACTGAACATATGCACTGCACTGCACTATTTGGACTAGTGCCTTTGCGTAAAACAGAGGTGGAGGAAGCATCTTGAAAAATAACACTTTTAGCACGAGATGCACAAGTGAAGGAGGAGAACCAATTCTTATCATCGGACATGTGGCGTGAGCATCCGAATCCACTAGCCATATGTTCTCCTTCCTCGTGAGAAGCCTACATAGAAGCGAGAAGTGTCGATGTCTCAGATCAAGTTAGAAATAAGATGTTTAGGAATCCAAAGATCTTGAGACACACGACGCACAAATGATTGGCACAACACGAGCATTCTTATGCATAAAAGAAGATTTGTCTTTTCTCGTGTTCTTAGCAACAAGAGGTATTTGCATCACCCTAGGCACATAATGAGAAATGAAACGTGCCTGTCTGAAATTAGACCTAGCATTAAACCTTTCTCTCTTTTGTTGTTTAGCTAGTCTAAAGCAAAAGTCTACTAGATGTCCATCTCTACCACAATGAGTGCAAGTGTACTTAACATGATGTTTTGCTTTAACAAAGAGAAGCACATTTTGCATTCATCATAGTAGAAGATAAAAGACCACCAGATTTAAAGACATTTTTCTTAGGCTCATTGACAATTTCAAATTTTCCACTTCCAAGTGTTTTGACAACAGTAGGAGCATGTAATTTATGATGAGCATAAGAATCAAAACCTAAACCTTTGTTCTGAGTGCTGACTTTTGATTGATCCAAAATCATGTTTAGGTTTTTCTTGCCATCAGTGAAACGTTCCAAAGAATTTTGCAAGTAATCAACTTTCTTAGCAAGAGTTAAACAATTATACAAGGAGTGTCAATTTTAGCTTTCTGTTTCTGGCAATTTGAACACGAGTTAATTTCATGAGTGAACATGTCATTTGTTAATTGTGTAACTCTACAATTTGCATCTTTTAATTTCAACTCAAGAATTGAACATTTAGAGCAAGCAATTTGATCATGTAAACTATCAGTAGAGCAACCAATATTTTTCACAAGTTTTTCATTTTTCAATTGTTCGGCATAAACTTGTTCTAGTTTAATGACATGTTCCTCTTTTAGAGACTTAATTTCAAATTTGAGATCTAAGCAAGTATCACAAATATTTTCAGAATTTGAATTTCTAAGATCAAAGTTTTGATTTTAGCATGGATAGATCATTTTCTAAGTTTTTATTTTTGAGTGAAGATTTTCTTAAAGATTTTCTCAATATGACTAAAACTTCACAAAGCTCATCATACGAAGGCATTACCTCATCACCGTCGCTGGAGGTGCTGTCGTTGTCACTAGAATCACTAGTGTTCCTTTGCCATGAAGCACTGATCCGGTGAAATCCTTCTCTTTCAGCTTCGTTTGCTTCGCTTCCTTCTCATCTTCAGTTGAGTCATCAATGTCGCTTAAGTCTAAGTGACCAATTGCCTCGAAGACTTTGTTGAGCATCTTCTTCGTCCGTTGCTTATTTTTATCCTTGCTCTCTCTTGGCCGGAAGGACTTGGAGGAGTTGCTTTGCTCCTTCTCCTCTCTATCTTTGTTCTTGAAACATTTAGCACGGATGTTCCCTGCCTTGCCGCAGTTGTAGCAGTGGATGGAGGCTCCTTTTCTTTCCCTTGATCTCATGTAAGCTGCATTGACACGCTTGGAAAGAAGAGCAAGTGTATCTTCTGGTATTTGATCTAGCTGTTCATCACTAAGAGCACTCAAAGCAAGAATGGAATATGATGATGAAGAACTAGTAGCATTATCATATGAAGAGGAATTAGCATTAAGAGCCATAGAGTTATCATTGGATGTTCTTGAAACAATGTCTATCTCAAAAGTCTTGAGACTAGAATATAGTTTATCCAAAGTCATTTCACTCATCTTGTGAGCTTCCCTAAAAGCGATCACTTTCATTTGCCGATTTTAAGATCAAGAGATGATAGGAAATGTCTAGCATTTTCAGAGTCGTGTACTTTACATCTACAAATTTCTAAGATTGTTTAAGATTACATTAAAGCGAGCAAAACAATCATATAGAGATTCTCCAGAGTTCATTTCAAATCTAGTGTATTCCTTTTTAAATTGATCTTGCCTAGCTTTTTTTACAGAGTCAGTGCCCTCATGATAATCTTGAAGAGATTTCCAAATTTCATGAGCAGTGAGTAAATGATAGACTCTATCGAATTCTTTTCTAGCAAGTCCTTGAAGCAATATGTTTCTAGCTCTATTATTGTTTTCAACATCTTTTTCAAACTCGATTTTATCAATATCATCATTTGAAGGAAGCTCGTATGGAATCTTTACCTTGCGCCAAATAGCGTTACCTTGAGCTTGAAGGTATGCAGTCATCCGAATCCGCCAGTGGGGAAAGTCTGTGCCATTGAAGATTGGCGGCTTGTTCGAGTATATTTCTGTTGCCATAACTTAC
Organism: Rhipidocladum racemiflorum; assembly: GCA_036346355.1. Lineage (NCBI taxonomy): Eukaryota > Viridiplantae > Streptophyta > Magnoliopsida > Poales > Poaceae > Rhipidocladum > Rhipidocladum racemiflorum. Next base: position 9,979,322 of record CM070586.1, on the reverse strand, counting down.
CGTTTACTAATCACCTGTTAAGATGGATTAGTAGAGCCAAGCTCTGATACCACTTGTAGGACCGAATATAGCAATCAGAGGGGGGGTGAATGATTGTGCGGAAGCTAAAACCAAATTCTTGATCTATTAAAAGTTTACCCCAAAATAGAACCAAATAATTGCCTCGTTTTCGAAAAAAACAGAATGATAGAGGTTTGGTAAAACGCGAATTCCCGGAGATCCAACCGTCCGATCGATCTGAAATTTGGACACAAAAAACTAGATTCCAATACGAATCAAACCCAAAAAGAATCAGCTCAATTGGACTTACGGATCAAAAGTTATGACCTTCGTAAGCTTACTATTCCAGAAGATGGCGAGAATAAATCTAACTAGAATTGTAGCTCGCCGAAAGATTTGATGAACTTGATCTTTATTTCTCCTTTCTTTTGTCTAAAATACTCCAAACAAAAGAGTACAACCCTAAAGCTTGCTCAAAGCTTGATTGCCTTCAACAGGAGGCAACCCCTCTATTTAAAGAAGGCAAACACACCTAATCCTAAAAGGAGTCCTAATCCTAGAAGGATTCCTAATCCTAAAAGGATTCCCACTCCTAATCCTAGAAAGAGCATGTATTCAACACAACTCCACTTGGCCCAACCTGGCCGAGTACAACTCTTGCACGCATATGGCAACCCTACCATACTCACGTGACTAACACTTTGCACGCGAATGACCTCATGCCATTCTCACGTGACTAACCATTCTTCAAGTGCACCATTCTCTTAGCCCGAATGTCCCGCATGACATCCTTGACCACCAAGACCTCAGTTCCCCCTGAACCTAGTCCCGAACCTTAGTTCCTCCATGAACCTAGTTCCAGTCCCGTCATCGACCACATTCGCCCTCGAGCAATACCTGCACATGAACAAACCACAAAACGATTCCGAGCACAAGTCCGCGACTTGACTCACATTAAACCATGCAACCACTCACAGGAGTGCATTGCATTAAATATTCTAAGAACACGATTTCAAAACACGAACAAAAACCTTTGCAAAAATCAAAAAGCTTTTCAAATAATCAAACTGATTTCAGATCTTTTCAAATAAAGAAACCAAAAAATAAATCTTGTCGAAATATCAAACTGGTTTCAAATCTTTTTCAAATACTCATCATCAAAATCAACTAGATCAAAAATAACGATCCTTCACATATCCATCGATCTTTATTAATAATAAATATTCAGAGTTGCAAAAGAGATGGCGCGCAGGCCAACCAATAAATAAACGACTAAATAAAAATAGCGGAATTAGAGAATAATAACTAGAGCCCAATTTATTTGCCATAGGCACTCGACTGAGGGCACGGTCTAGTCCAACTGGTCCTCACCATCATGGTATTCTTCCTCTGAAGTAGTAAATTAAGCAAGGGTGAGTACTAGCGTACTCAGCAAACCACACCGAAGATGCAATATAAATGTACGGGCAATCAAATGATGGCAATATGGCTTATTTAAGCGTAAAGCAACAGTTTAATAAATATTCTAAATAAATTTCAAATGGCATAGTTTATAATGAAACTCAATTTTATACATTTTTCTTTAACTCAGGAATCTCTCCTGGAATTTCTAAATTTTACCCATGATGGACTCCCTCCATTCCATCATCATTTCTGAAAACAAACTTTTAATTTACCAAAGTCTAATCTGAGAATGGCTTGCTCGGCATGCCCATAACCGCGGGCGCGGCTAATCGATTAGTTTGACACTCTGCAGAGGTTGTACAACTTTACCCACAAGACGTGATATTCCCTTTGTGTCAGCACACTTCCTTTGATGAGTGACAGAGAAAATCATGACAAGGCCCCTATATTAATTCATACATGTAGTCATGCCCGCTAAGGTTTCACCGTGGAAAGACTCCCTCTATTCAGAAGCCCCCTCTTACGCCAAAGTGGCAGCATCACACTTTCACCACACCACTACCCCCATATGGCATGACGAATTTTTTTTTTAAATAATACTTTTTTAAACTGAATTGCGTTTTTAATATACGGAATAAAAAATTTGCAAAAATAATATGTGGTCGCCAAACCGTACGGCGAATACCCTATTTTCGCCGAACCGTGCGGCGAACACCCTATTTTCACCACACGATTCGGCGAAAATAGGCTAATTGCGCCATTAGTGTCAGTAAACCATGGGCTAGGGTATTTTCGCCGTACCGTGTGGCAAAAATAGGGTATTCGCCACACGGTTCGGCGAAAATAGGTAGTCATCGTACCAGACGGCGAAAATATAGTATTCGCCAAGCCATATGGCGAAAATAGGTAGTCGCCGTACCAGATGGCGAAAATATACAAAACATGGCTCAAAAAATTATAAAATAATTAGACCATATTCATATAGTGTTGGATGTTCCATTTATGCAAAAATATGTAGGTATCAATTGAGTTGAATACCCTATTTAAATACTGAAGCACTTTCGGTAGGATGTAAATTATTTCGGCACGAATACTGCAGATTTGCTCTTTGACATGGAGTACCATATTATGGAAAAATATTCCATATACGCCTTTGTTCCCTACAAAAATATACTGCCACAATAACCGTAAACGATAACTTTTAAGCCTTTTCGGCAGCCTGTAAAAGATCACGTATGAATGTAATTTTTTGCACGAATACCGCAGATTTGCTCTTTGATATATGGAGTACCATATTATGGAAAAATATTTCATCTACGCCTATGTTTCCTACAAATATATACTGCCGCAATAACCCTAAATACTATTGTTAACCATAACTTTTAAGCCTTTTCGGCAGCCTGTAAAATGTCACGTTCGAATGTATTTTTCGGCACGAATACCGCAGATTTGCTCTTTGATATATGGAGTACCATATTATGGAAAAATATTTCATCTACGCCTATGTTTCCTACAAATATATACTGCCGCAATAACCCTAAATACTATTGTCAACCATAACTTTTAAGCCTTTTCACTGTAAAATGTCACGTTCGAATGTATTTTTCAAAGACGAATACCGCAGATTTGCTCTTTGATATATGGAGTACCATATTATGGAAAAATATTTCATCTACGCCTTTGTTTCCGCTGATAGAAATAAATGGTAAAACATAATATGAGAAAGGACAATAACAAAAGCATGTAGATGCAAACAAGAATCTTAGTACGCAAACTCAACCTTAGTACGGCAGATACAACGGATATTACAACAAAGGATTTACATTGCTAGGAGAAGTGCCAATAACACTAATTGTAATGGTGGAACAAGTGATCGTTCCGCCTATGTTCAGAGAGTGGGAATGATGCCATACATTTTCTACATATTACATCACCTGTCAATCTTGTGCGATTTGTTCTCGGACACCGCTCAATCTCTCTTATGAAAGATCTCCATGGCCGTGCGCAGTGCTCCCAGCTGTCGCCGAATGGGTAGCCTATGCCATACGTCTCTGGGGTGTAAGAAGTAACTTGTTTGTGTGCATTCTGTGGAGTCTCGCCTCCCATATGGGCATGCCATCCCGATTTCCGGCGCCTATGTTAACACCACCAGGGTTCCCGAATGGCCTTTGTAATGCGTCAAGGATTTGTTGCGTACTGCGGACCTCGGCCGGCTGCTTCCCCTTATCCCGTACCATTCGAGAGGACGAACCCTCTTGCCCTTCCGGAGACTTGCCGAGACGCCTCCTCTGTTTCGGCTCGCACTCCACTATATGGTCCAGGAGGTGTGTGTTGGGCTTCTTGTTGTACAACCGGAAACGTGCCCTGCAGTCAATGCAGTATGCCCGCTGTGGTGGCTGAAGAATACCGTATGCGTACTCGGGGTCCGGCTTTTCTGGGAGGTAGTAGCACCACGGCGAGGGTTGCTCTCCCCAGTTATCAAATACGGGAAGTTTGAGATGTGGGTGGTACGTCTCTGGGTCCACCCAGTTGAAGTACCAGCACCATGCATCCTCGGACAAAGGGCACCGGTAGAATCTTCTGTCCACTAGATCCTCGTCGCCGATATCAACCACTGCCTGGACTATCTTGAGGAATGTCTTGATTTTGATTTGAAGTGGGAGGCTCCACTTGTGTAGATGAATTGTCTTGATGCACCTTTTCTTGCGGTCTCACTTCACCTATTGCCATCTTCTTGATTGCAATGCTTGGCTCTTCCTCATTTTCTAGCACATTTAAATCAACTTGCTCTACTTGAGAGCCGTTAGATTCATCAAATGTCACGTCTCTCGCAATTTCAACACAACCCGAGGTTTTGTTGAAAACACGATAAGCGTAGGCATTTGATCCATATCCTAGCAAGAAACCTTCATCGATCTTTGGAGCAAATTTGGAGTTCTTAGGCTTCTTGTTAAGGATAAAACATTTACTACCGAAAACTCTAAAATATGAAATATTTGGTTTGTTACCGGTGAGGAGTTCGTATGCCGCTTTCTTCAATATCTTGTGGAGATATAATCGGTTGATGGCATGACAAGCGGTGTTGACGGCTTCCGCCCAAAATTGATCTAAACCTTGTATTCATCAAGCATTGTCCTTGCCATCTCGATTAAAGTCCGGTTCTTCCTTTCTACCACTCCATTTTGTTGAGGGGAGTATGGAGCGGAGAACTCATGCTTGATCCCTTCTTCATCAAGGAATTCTTCGACTTGAGTATTCTTGAATTCACTTCCATTATCGCTTCGAATCTTCTTGATCCTCAACTCGAATTCATTTTGGGCTCTTCTTGCAAACTTCTTGATTATCCCTTGTGTTTCACTTTTCTCTTGCAAAAAGAATACCCACGTGAAGCGAGAAAAATCATCAACAATAACTAAACCATACTTGTTACCTTCGATGCTTATATAAGCAACGGGTCCGAAGAGGTCCATGTGTAGAAGCTCCAATGGTTTTGTCGTCGTCATGATGTTCTTTGCGGGATGACGCGCTCCAACTTGCTTTCCGGCTTGACACGCGCATGATTCTATTTTTCTCAAACTCAACATTGGTTAGACCAATGATGTGATCCCCTTTTAGAAGTTTGTCAAGATTTCTCATGCCAACATGGGCTAGCCGGCGATGCCACAACCAACCCATGCTAGACTTTGCCATCAAGCATGTTTGAAGTTTAGCGCTATTTGAATTGAAATCAACCAAATAGAGCTTACCCTTCAAATATCCTTTAAAAGCAATTGAGGAATCGTCTCTTCTAAAGACGGTCACATCCACATTAGTAAATAGACAATTGTAGCCCATTTCACACAATTGTGATACGGACAACAAGTTGTAATTTAAAGATTTGACTAATAGAACATTTGAAATGGAATGATCATTATAAATAGCAATTTTACCTAATCCCATTACCTCACCTTTACCATTGTCACCAAACACAATATTTTCATATTGTGACCCTTTTTCATCAAAAGATGAAAACATTTTCTTTTCTCCGGTCATGTGGTTTGTGCAACCACTATCAAGCACCCAACTTGATCCCCCTGAGGTATAATCCTACAAGATCACATTAGACTTTGTTTTTAGGTACCCAAATCCTTTTGGGTCCTTGCATGTTAGTGATCAAAACTTTTGGTACCCACACCTTCTTCTTACTCTTTTCACTAGAGTTGTGGGCACCGACAAAATGAGCAATCACTTTACCACGGTGATTTCTCTTCAACATATAGGAAGCAAAGTGAATAGAATGAGATGCATGATGTTGAAGATGCTTCTTAGATTCTTGCCCTGGTCTTGATGACATGTGTGGTGGTCAATGGTTGTTTGTCATTTCCTTTGACAAACTGGATGCATTCCTTACCTCTTACCACCACACGGTCATTTCTTTTGCATTCATTCTTATCATATCCTAGCCCTTCTTTGTTTTTGTTTCTCGACCATTTATGGTCTTATATAAGGCATCCTTGGATTGATAAGTTTTCATGCAACCGCACCTTACCAAGGCACTTAGTCTCGTTTTCGCTTTAATACTTTCATGAATTGGGAGTTAGTAGTGCAAGCATTAACATCGACATTGTAGCAACGAGAGCAACCATTGCTAGTGGAAGGAATAGATGCTAATTTTGAATCAACAATTGGAGAGTTAATATCGTTAAGAGATTCAATTTGCACTTCAAGAGCTTGGAGATTGTTTTCCAGACTTATGACATTCTCTTGAAGTGACTCATTTGAACCCTTAAGCATTTCAATTGAATTATTTGCCAAATCAAGCTTTTTGGTTAACAATTCAATAGTCTCCTTTTCTTTAGTGAGGATCTTCTCGAGAGCAAGAGTTTTCTTCTTTTCACAAATTAACAACTCTTCTTGCTTCTCGAGAGTTTCCTCTTGACTATCTATTCTTTTCAATAGCTTATGAATCTTAGCAATAGCCGATTTGCTCAAATCACAAAATAGAGCATCATCATTATCATCATCGCTTTCTAATTCACTATCGCTACTTGGGGTTTGGTTTTAGCCATTACCTTGCGCCCTTTGGCCATAAGACAAATAGGCGCGTCGTGGTCGAGTCGTTGTCGCCAATTCCCGAATAGTGACTTTGTCGGTGGAGTGGCTTCTATGGCGAGGGTGGCGACTCCTTCATCATCGGTGTCGAGTCGGAGTCGTTTGAATCCCATTCTTCTCCAATGTGAGCTCGCCCCGAGTACTTCTTCTTGTAAGTCTTGTTCTTCTTGAGCGGCTCACTTTTCTTGTTCTCATTTTGGTTGTTCTTCTTCTTTGGACAATCGGCGATGAAGTGTCCAACTTCACCGCACTCATAGCAAGCCCTCTTTGTGTTTGTTCTTCTTCTTGATTTGTCGTTGTAGTTCTTCTTGTACTTGCTTGACCCATCATACTTGAGGAACTTTTTGAATTTCCTTACAAATAGAGCCAAGTCTTCTTCGTCTTCGCTTTCATCTTCCTCTTCATCACTTGAGGTTGATTCTTCCTTTTTGCTTGCCTTCAAAGCTATTTGCTTCGGTCTTGAGCTCAAGCTTTGCTTGGCAAGGTTCTTTACTTCTTTTGCTTCTTCCTCCATGAGCTCATGTGAAAGAATTCTTCCAAGCACGTCATTTGGAGTGAGCCTTTTGAAATCCTTTCGCTCTCGTATAAGAGTTACGAGAGTTGAGTTCCTTGGAGCAAAGGCTCTCAATATTCTTTTTACCACGACGTGGTCCGCCATATCCTTGCTTCCAAGCCCTCTTATCTTGTTTACGAGGATCATCAAGCGGTCATACATTTGTTGCGGAGTCTCATCATCATTCATAACGAATCTCCCCAACTTGCCTTCTAGCAATTCAATCTTTGACTCCCTTACACTTGATGTACCCTCATGTGCAACTTGGAGTGTGTCCCATATCTCTTTGGCCTATTCCAAGCCGTCCACTTTGTTGAATTCCTCGGGACTCAACGCTCCAAGCAACACGCTTGCGGCTTGAGCATTGCGGTGGATGTTTTGCTCTTGTTCCGGCGTGAGCTCCATATCGTCTTCCGGCATATCTAAACCTGTGCAAACAATCTTCCAAACACTAGGATGGAGTGACATCAAATGCATTTTCATCTTGTGCCTCCAAGCGGAATAGTACGTGCCATCGAAAAATGGTGCACGCGGGAGGGCACAAAGAATATAGGAATGCGAAGAAGAAGTATTTAATTTTTCGTAATTAAAAGGAATTTGAGCTCCCTGCGATGACGTTGAGGTGTCACCTTCCTTGGTCTTCGTGGGAGTTCCATGTCCGGCCTTTGGACTACCTTCTTCCCCCGACACGACAACCTTCAATCCGGTGTTGGCCATCACGTTCCTTCAAGCGGTTAGGCCTTCGAGAAGGTTCGGCTCTGATACCAATTGAAAAGATGAGAAAGTTGCCTAGAGGGGGGGTGAATAGGCAGTTTAAAATTTAAACTAAATTTGTCACAGCGGAAAGAGTATCGGAACTTCCGGTGTTGGATCGGAACTTCCGATGTAATCGGAACTTCCGATGTAATCGGAACTTCCGATACCAGTTCGGAATGTCCGATCGACTTTTGACCCGGACAATTAACAACTGAAAGTAATAATCTTGAGAGACAGTATAAGAAGGTTGGATCAAAACAATAAGGAGACAAGCTAAAACAAAGTGAAAAAGAAGACACGGAATTGATCCCGGAGTTCGGATTCTTGAGGGAATCCTACGTCTCCGTTGAGGAGGCTCCAAAGAGCCGGGTCTTTTCCAACCCTTTCCTCCCAAACCTCGGTCACACTTGAGGCTTGGTTCCACTATTGGTTCCTTTCCTTTCGGAGGCGGAGCCGGCCTTTACAAACTTCTCACGGCGTCCCACAATCCTTGGGAGCTCGTGATCGACGCCTAGCCGTCTAGGAGTCCTTCAACCTCCAAGAGTAACAAATGCACGTTGATTGATCTTGGAGGAACACTCTAATGCTCAAGATGAAAGACACTTGCTTTTCACTCTAGCTCCAAATCTCACTTCTAGTCCTCACTCCTTGGATGATCCCTAAGATCAAAGAGGAGGGCTCAAAAGTAGACTAGAGAGGGCTCAAGGTGCACTAAAGTTCTGCCAAATAGAGTGTGTAGCCCTCAAATGAGAGAGGGGTGGGGTATTTATAGTTTCTTGCAAAAACTAGCCGTTATACACCCACTCAGCTGCATATCTAACTTCCGATATCAACATCTAATGTCCGATATGTACAAATAATCGTAACTCGAGCGCACTCCAACTGTCAAACAAGATGCATCGGAACTTCCGATGTCAACATCGGAACTTCCGATGTTCCCAGAAAAGCCCTTGACAAAATGCTTCTAAGTCCATATCGGACTGTCCGATATATACATCGGAACTTCCGATACCAATATCGGAATGTCCGATATAATATATCGGAGTGTCCGATAATTCCAGAGAGCTCCCTTTTTCGGTTTGAACACATCGGAACTTCCGATGTAAAATATCGGAACTTCCGATCTTTACAGAGAGCACCCTAGAAAGCTTTACAACGTATCGGAACTTTCGATCGTAAATATCGGAACTTCCGATACATCTTCTACGCATCGGACTGAAGCAAGCATGCACATCGGAATGTCGGTCACATCGGAACTTCCGATGTAATATCGGAATGTCCGACTTGAACTTAGATAAAAACACATTCCGGTGCATGCGCGATGACTTAGGGTCTCAATAAGATTTAAAGTAACATTCATCTGAGCATAGAGACTACCCTAGATCATCTACGATGCATCCCTCTTAATAGTACGGCATTCCTACGACACAAAGCATAGAAAAAAAATAAAATTACAAAGCCGTTTTACTCGCTTGAATTCGTTTGAGGGTGTCCTTCGCATGTAGAAGATCTCACATTTAATCTTTTACCTGTTCACAAGCTCATTGAAGATATTAGTCCTTTTAATCGTTTGTCATTAATCAACCAAAACCAATTTAGGGGCCTAGATGCACTTTCACTGGAGCCTGCCAAGCAGCACCAATCTCCACGATCCGTCGGGACTGTAGCTCCACACGCCCCATGGCCTCTGATAGCTGGTCCGGTGTGAAAGTGGTCCCCTGCCGCAGCCTAGACAGAAAGTCAGCAGCATGCTGGTGCAAGTCCCTCGCCTCGTCCACCTATCACGTACAAACAAGCGATAAACATAACGACATAGCATTGAAATTACAATTGCATTAAAGAGTAAAAATACAACGAGACTTACCATCTGGTGCAGTGCCTCTCCTGCGTGGCTCGAGTACAAGTCTGCGATGCTAGGAGCAAACACCTGGGCCGGCTGCTCCTCGCGTAGGAGACGAGTACGGGTCCGGGGCACGTACCAGGACAAGTACTCCTGGTAGGAGGAGGAGTCGTAGGGCGCGACCTCCTCGACAACGTCCTCCAGCGCCCCCTCCCACAGCGCAAGCCACGGCGCCATCCTCTGCAGCAAGGTCACCATGGCCTTCTTGGGTCCCTGGGTGGAGTACCTGCATAAAAGACCTCATTATTACAAATATGTCGTAAGCACTTAGCATACCTGTAGTGGCGAGTAACTCACGAGTGCACTTTCGCTGGCACGCGTTCCCCCAAAGGAACAGGGACCACCTGGCGTAATCCGAACTGCCTGAGGACTCGGTGCGGCGCGTAGTCCTCTACGAAGACGTCGAAGACGAGCTTCCTCGTCATCCAGTAAGCCTGGTCCCTGTCGCACAGCATCGACAGCCCCCCTGCAGCTCTCTCTCCTACACGCTCATCGTTGTAGGGGTCCCAGACGACATGCCCCTCCCTCAGGTGGTCGAAGGCCTCCGTGAAGGAGAGGTACGCCGCACGTACCTGGACACCTGAGCACTGTGGCTGCAATAGAGTAGAAATAACTGTAAGCACATGGCATTGAAATTACAATTCCATTAATAAGTAAGAACATGTACCCGTCGCCTGGTCTAGAGCGAGCCCATCGTCGGTCGGTCCAGGGCATCAGCGCCGTACATGTCGGGGGTGTAGTGCCGAGGGTCGACATGGGGTTGACCCACGGAGAAGCGCTCGAATGACCAAAGCTGAAGAAGGAGCGGCATCCCGGTAAGATTGGAGTTCCTGCCTTTCTTCACGCACGCGTCGCAAAGGGCGCGGTACGTGGAAGCAAGAACCGCCGAACCCCAGGATACCGACGGTACGTCGTCAGGCTCCGAGTTCGCAATAGCCCGTGCGTAGGCTATCCAACGCGCGTCCACGGTGTCGCCGTGACTCGACGTGAACATCACCCAGCCGAACAACCAAAGCAGATAGGCCTCAAGGTGCCTAGCAACCTGGTAGTCGGTGGGCTGGGCCGCCATCCGCTGCACCTGCGACAATTGAAAGAGTGTGATATCACGTTAATGCTATGCAAAGCTAGAGTAACATAGTAATATGTACAATCACTAACCTCGAACTGTGCCAACCAACTCCTCGATGGCCCGTGCTTCTCGCCTACGCAGATCGTGGGTCGACCTCCGCGACTCTGCCGAAGCGCACTGTAAGTCCGCTGGCCCCACCCACAGAGTCACCGAGGGGCCGATCGCTGCCCCGGCGATCGGCAATCCAGTGAGCATGGCGACGTCCTGCAGCGTCACCGTCATCTCCCCGAAAGGCAGGTGAAAAGTGTGCGTCTCCGGCCTCCAGCGGTCGACCAAACACGCTAACAGCGAGTGGTCGAACGGGAAACGCCGCGACCGCTGCGGGTCGTCACCCTGGGCCTGGGGTCGTGCTCAGCGGGGTCGGCAGCTGAACCCTCCACCATGCGGACAAGCGGAAGCAGCCCGGCACGTGCCAGCCTAACGAGGAACAACAGAGTTGAATCAATTGAATGTAATGAACACTAATTGTACGAACAATGGAACATGTACAAGTATTGCAACTAACCTGGTGTGAAAGTGTCGGGACCCCGAATTTGCAAATCCGGACCCTCTGTGTATTCAGCACTAGTCCAGGAACGCGTTAGTGCACACAGTCTTAACATTGGTAAATATCACAATCATACCATTCGATATTATCAAAGTACTTTATTTAAATAACCAAACTGGTCACTCGACCTTATGGCCAAGTTACAAAATGTATGCCTCGCAAGGCGAAACTTATTAAAAGAGAAATAATAGCAGCGGAAAATCAAATAAACTTCGTGGCGCCATCCAGTATACCACAGGCAATCGATCGGCTCGCATCCCTAAGTAGACGGGTCCTCTTGGAATTCCTCCTTCAAGTGGCGTAGTCTCCTCTTCAAGCGGTGTTATGTTGAGGCAAGGGTGAGTACTTGGTACTCAAAGCAAGTCATGCAATGTAATGCAAGCTAATATACTATATGCATGGCTTGGTACAAAGGAATAGCTTAAGGTATATTTGCGAAACAAAGATTTGACAAGTATCATAAATAGATTCGAAAGCAGTAGAAGCAAGTAAAGCATAAATAACTTTTCAAGAAGTTTAATAAACATTTTCCCCATCCTAAACCACATTTCCATCATCTTCATTATTAAGCCAACCCACCTTTCAAATCCAAGTTATTTTTGAGAAAATCTAACCCTTGACTGTAATTCAGAGCATTGTCGATCACAGTGGACTCGGCTATTCGAATAGATTCTAAACTCTGCAGAGGTTATGCACTTTACCCACAAGATACAAGTCAAACACCACAAAGGCGAGTTCAGTAATAAAGCCTTTCGGAAGCCTCAAACAACACAGGTGGTCCTCTCAGGTTCGTGCTCTACACCATCCCTTCCCTTAGCCAAGGCGAAGTATGGGACCAACACACCGTTAGATGGGTATCGGCCACGCCCACGATACGCTCCCCGCACAATCACACAAACGGTGTAATTGACACCACGAGGCTCCACAAGTGAGTCCTTAGCGACTTAGTCAACTAGGGCCGTCCCATTCGACCATGTGGTTGCAAGTATGACCCAGTTCAAAGGCTTGCAAGGTTAAGTCCTTAGAGTGACCAGGGCAAGACTACCCGAAGAACCAAATCAACATCCCGATGCCACAACCGGCCCACTGATTACGCTTGCCACATGCCCCTGGCCGAAATCAGCGTTTATCAAACCCCGCTTGATTACCATGCACCACGTGCCATCAACATCACATGATACTTTTCCCAAAACAGGTTCAATATATCATTAAGTCAATATTAACATTTGATTGTCCAAAATCATGTCATGAGCACGTAGCAGGTCTAAGCAGTGTACTACAACGGTCTAAACCCATGTTGGCGATTTAATAATGTCCAACTAGTAATCCACAACTAGGGTGACAAAGGGTCATGGCACTTACTTAAGTAATCAAGGTGTCATACAGCAAATTGGTATTTATCTAATCCCCATGTTTAAGCAAAGTATGTTTCTAATTGAACTAGCATGCAATAGTTTAAATCAAAATAGATTTCGAAATAGGATCAACATGGTCAAAGCACAACTTGCCTTCAAAAAGTACTTGCTCTTGGTCTTGAGTTGGATCCTGAGTCAATACTTCTCCTTCGAATCCTTCCGGCACTTCAACGTCTACTCGTAAAGCGTGCAAATAGCAAATACACAAATAAACAATAGGCAAAAACATCCCAAAACTCCAAATAAAATCCATAAACAGAGAGAACATAATTTTCTGGATTTTTAGAAACTGGAATCGTCAAATTTGGAGTTAAGACGCAAAAGTTATGATTATTTAAAGTTTAAATAATCAATTAAATAATTTTACAGAGAAAAACTTTAGTCCAAAAATTAAATAAAATTCATATTTAGGTAGATCTCAATTTTATACAAATTTAGAAATTTGAATCACTCAAATCGGAGTTGAAACGCAAAAGTTATAAGCGTTTGAAGTTTGAATCTAAATTTGAATCCATATTTCGAATTAATAAATCATTTTCTTTTTCGGAAATTAATTATTGCGTCAGCATAGACACGTGGCAGCCTCTGATTGGTTGGCTGACGTCAGCCGGTCCATGGACTCGGTCCACGCTCGGCTCGGGTCCACCGTGGACTCGGTCCACGACTCCACGTGAGACTGACATGTGGGCCCACTCGGGTGACGTCATCGCTGACGTCAGCGGGGACTCAGCCCACGGTGCTGACAGGTGGGACCCGCTGTCAGCGGCTTGGGCTCATGCTGGCGCGGGCGCGCCGGCGTGGGCCCTCGAGACGCGGCCGCGTGTCGAGACACGCGCCACGCCAGCGAGTGTACGCAGCTAGAGTACACGTGGCGCTATCCTGGCCGTTGGTTTGAAATCCGGCGGCTCGGATTGGATCTAGGCTCATGTGTTGAGCGGGCGTGGCCGATCGTGGGCCGTTGGATCTTAATCCAACGGTCGAGATCCGATCCGAGTTCGAGGTTTTGGTTACACGTGGCTCACCTGGATCGTTGGATTTCGATCGGACGGTTGGCGTGCTTGGGTTGACGATGGTGTTGCGGCGGCGCTGCTCGTCGAGTCGGGAAGGCGACCTCCCACACGGCGCTTGAGGGCGTCTCCGGCGAAGTGATCGCTACTCCCAGACGCGCCTCGTCCTTGCGGTCTCGGATCGGCCACCAACACGACGGAGAAGCGGTGGGCCGGCGCGAACGACACCAAAACCTAAATTAACCCTAATCAACTCCGGCGATGAATCGTGAGCACGGAGGAGATCTACGAGTGGCGGCGGCTTGGGAACAAGGTGCGCACTGTGACGGTGATCCTCGGGCTCGCACTCACGCCTTAAATACCGGCTCGACGTCGAGATGCGACGGTTTCCATGGCGAGGCGATGACGGGCGGCGAGTCCGGCTTCCGGACTGCGAGGCGACGCGGCTCAATCCTAGCCGCCCACGCGGCACGACGGATGGCCACGATCGCACGGCACGAACGGGTTCGACTTCGGTCTCGACTAGAAGCGGCGTGGCGCCAATCACAACCGTTGGATCTTGATCCAACGGTCGCCGTCTAGGGTTCGGACAGCGGGTTCGGCTCGACCACGTGGCTCGGGTCGGACTCGAACTCGAGTCTGACTCGGGCTCGGTCGGATGAACAGTACAAACCCACTCGCATTTTCCAGCGATTTAATATTTAAAATAATTCCCAGTAATTCATTTAATTCATTAAAAATAGCAAATGACTCAGAAAAATTCCAGAAAAATTCTAGAAAATATTTTGGATCATTTTGGACTCAAATAAAATATTTCCAACAAAATTTTATTTGCAAAATTAAATTCTTTAATTATTTCAAAATGGAATAAATTCAAATAAATTCCAAATAAATCCAAATAAATACAAGAAAATTCCACAAATTAACCAAAGTGCCAAATCACACATGAATTCAAGAAAAGCAAAATTTTGGGGTGTTACAAACCTCCCTTAATAGAATCTCGTCCCGAGATTCAGGGCTCACTCTGAGAATAGGTTTGGAAACTCTTTCTTCAAATCCTCTTGGCTCCCAAGTCGCCGCTTTCTTCATGGTTGCTCCATCGAACTCTCTAAACGGGTTGACTTGTTTACGGTTTCTCGATCCATTGTGTCGAGAATCCTCACGGGATACTCCTTATAAGTCAAATCCTCTTGCAACTCAATTGACTCTAGCGGTGTCTGCTTCCTCGGGAACTCGGAGACACTTCTTTAATCGGGACACATGGAATACATCATGCACTCCGCCAACGCATCGTGGCAACTCCGGTGATAAGCAACTTCGCCTCTGCGACTCAAAATCTTAAATGGTCCAACATAGCAGGGTGCAAGTTTCCCTTTGGCATGGAACCTCTTAACTCCCACGAGGCGTAACTCGAGGTATACAAAGTCTTACGGTTCAAAACTCAAATCTCGGCGACGATTGTCAAGATAACTCTTCTGCCGAGATTGGGCGATCTTCAATCTTTCCCTAATCATGGCGATCTGCTCTTGACCTCTTGAAGAATATCAGGTCAGAAGACACGGCGCCACGGTCTCATTCCAATTCAATGGCGTCCGACAGGTCGACCATCTGATGCCTCAAAAGGTGACATCGTAGAACTAGCCTGATAACTATTGTTGTAATCGAACTCAAAGATACGGCAAACTCTTATCCCAAGAGGTAGCATAAGCTAATGCACAAGCTCTCAACATATCCTCCAGATCTGGTTGACTCTTTCTGCCTGTCCATCCGTCTGTGGATGATAAGTCATCTTGAAGTTCAAACGGGTTCCCATGGCTTCATGCAACTTATTCCGAACCTTGAGGTAAATTGGGTACCTCGTCTGATACAATCCTCTTTGGCACTCCGTGCAAACAGACAATCGATCATGTACAACTCGCTAATTTATCTCCCGAGTAAGTGGTCTTCACGGGGATAAAATGGGCTACTTTAGTCAAGCGATCCACTATAACCCATATGGAGTCATAACCTCCTTGAGTCTTGACAAACCGGTAATGAAATCCATTCCGATTTCCTCCCACTTCCACTCGAGGTATTTTCAGCGGTTGTAGCAATCCTGCTGGTCTCGATGCATTGCCTTGACTCTCGGCATACATCGCACAAGGCAACATGCTTGGCAACTTCACGTTTCATACTCGGCCACTGAATCTCTCCTTGAGATCCTCGATACATCTTGGTGCTTCTAGGATGAATTGAGTACTTGGAGTCATGGGCTTCTTCCAAAATCGATTGCTTTAACTCCTTGTTGTTAGGCACACAAATGCGATCCTTCATCCACAACGTGCCTTGCTCATCCAACTTGAAGTCCTCTGCCTTGCCTTCCTCCTTGATGAACTTAATCCTGCGGATCTTGTCATCATCCTACATCCTTCTCGGATCTGATCCTCTAGGGTAGGCTTTACTTCTAATGCGGCCAAGAATCCGCTAGGTACTACCTCAATCTTCATTTTCTGAAAATCCTCGCATAACTCGTCCTGACTTGTGGCTAGCAACGTACTCACGGTATGACTTTTCCGACTCAGGGCATCGGCTACCACGTTGGCCTTCCCGGGATGGTAATGGATTCCAACATTATAGTCTTTGATCAACTCTAGCCATCTCCTTTGCCTCATATTCAGATCCGACTGGGTGAATATGTACTTAAGGCTCTTATGATCCGTATATACTTCACATCTGTTCCAATCAGATAGTGACGCCATATCTTCAAAGCATGCACTACGGCAGCTAACTCTAGGTCATGTGTCGGATAATTTTCCTCATGCGGCCTCAACTGCCTTGATGCATAAGTTAATTTACCTTTCCATTCTCAGACAAGACACATCCAAGTCCTTGGCGCGATGCGTCACAATAAATATCGAAGCTTTGAGCAACATCAGGTAGAACTAACACCGGTCTTGGCGTCAATCGCTTCTTCACTCGAAATCCTTTCTCACATTCTCAAGGCGTCCATGCAAACTTCTTTTCCTTCTTGGCTGCGTAAGAGGTTTCGCAATTGTCGAGAAGCCTTCGATGAAGCGGCGGTAGTATCCTGCCATTCCAAGGAAACTCCGAACTGGGTCACGATCTTGGTTTGCTCCCAATGTAACACAGCTTCTACTTTGCTTGGATCTACTGGCGACTCCTTCATGCGGTCATTACATGTCCAAGAAACTCTACCTTGTCCTTCCAAAAATCACACTTGTCGAACTTGGCGAAAAGTTCTTTGTTCCTCGACTTTTCCAAAACTCGCCTTAAGTGTTCGGCATGTTCATCCTCTGTCTTGGAGTAGATTAGGATATCGTCTATGAACACGACGACAAACTTGTCCAAATATTCCATGAACACCTTATTCATCATATTCATGAAATAATTTGGCGCGTTAAATCACCCAAAGGACATAATCAGAACTCGTAATGTCCATATCTTGACGAGAATGCGATCTTGAATATCTTCCGATCGGATCTTCAATCGATGGTATCCCGATCTTAGATCAATCTTGGAGAAAACTCCGGCTCCTCTCAACCGATCAAACAAATCATCAATCCCGGGTAGTGGATACTTATTCTTCACGGTGACTTCATTGAGTGCACGGTAGTCAATGCACATCCTGAAACTCCGTCCTTCTTCTTGACAAACAAAGCGGTGCTCCCCACGGCGACGAACCTGGCCTCGATAAATCCTTTCTCCATTAACTCTTCTATTGTTTCTTCATTTCTACCAACTCCTCGGTGGACATCCGATAGGGTCTCTTTGCTATCGGTCTTGTGCAGTACAAGCTCTATCACAAACTCTATGTCCCTGTCGCGGCATACTGTAGATCTTCGGGAAAAACATCTGGGTACTCATTCACTCATCGGGACATCCTCTATGCTGATTGCCTTGGTACTGTTAACCATCAACTGTCCATCTCTAACTGCAGTGGCTTGAAATTCCACTTTCTTCCCACACAGGCTCTCAACTGAGATAGTCCTTCGTCCACAATCCAATACGGCCTTGTGCTTGGATAACCAATCCATTCCCAATATGACGTCTAAGGTCTGGGTCTCCAAAATTATAAGGTTTGCTAGGAACTCTATTCCACCTATCAGTATTCTCACCCCGGAACATCCTACTTTCGTTCGGAGTTCGGAACCAGGGGTTTGAACTAAAAGCATGCACTTAAGTCCTGCAATTCTCAAATCATTTCTAGTAGCAAAGCCTTGCAAAACAAACGAATGCGAAGCTCCAGAGTCAAACAAAACTATTGCAGGTACTGAGTTAACAAGTAACTTACCCAGTACGACGTCCGTCGCATTCTGCAGTGCATCTGCGGTGACATGGTTGACTCGGCCTCTCACCACGATGCAGGGTGTGGCTCACAGTCTTTGGCGTCCTAGCTGGGTGGTTCCTAGGTTGAAGCGAATCGGGTCGCTCTGCTGTCTTCTTTGGACAAGCTGTTGGCAAAGTGTCCTGGCTCGTTGCGATTGTAGCGGCGTCTCACTTGTTCCTTATTTGCGCTCGAGTAAGCGTTTCTAGCGGGGTCGGGTGCAGTAGTTTTGATTGACAGTCTTGGTGCCGGGGATGGTGTCCTTGTTGCATTTTGTGGTTGGAATCAAGAATTGATTTGGTGCAACCCTCAAGCGGCTATGCGTTCCTGGCGTGATCCTTGCTTTGTTGCATCCTGCGCTTCTGTTCTCATCCAGTTCCTTGCGCTTGTCCTCAAGAATAAGCGCCTTATTCACCAACTCTTGGAAATCTGGAAAGGTGTGGGTGATCAATCCTACTTGCAATCTGAGTTAAGTCCCTTCATAAAGCGAGACTGCTGGATTTATCTGTCGCTACATCCTCGGTGCGTAGCGTGCTAGGCTGTGTGAACTTGTTCGTAGTCGGCCACCGGGCCGATTACCTTGCTTTAATGCTCTGAACTCCTCCTTCTTAAGGTCCATGATTCCTTCAGCACGTGATCTTGTCGGAATGCATTGTGAACTCTTCCCAAGTGATATCTTGAGGGTTCTCTGCGTGGCACGAAGTTCTCCCACCATTCTGGCCAATTTGTTCCTTCCAAGCGATGAGAAGCGTAGAGTACCTTCTCATTTCCTATGCATTGAGCTATGTGTAGCTTCCTCTCGATTGATCTTAACCAATCATCGGCCTCCAATGGATTGGCATTCCCAGAGAAAGTGGGTGGGTGAGTCCTCATGAACTCGGCGACCTTGTATTACGGCGTGGCCCCGATTAACTTGATTAGCAAAGTGGCCTGAGCAAAGGATTTGCTGCATTTGTTGCATCATAGCATGCATCAATCGAGTCCGGGCAGCAAGAAAAGCTCCGAGATTCTGCATATCCAGTGGCGGCCGGTGCTCCATCATTGGGGTTTTCGGGCGAGAACCACTCCCATTGCTTCCAAAGTTTCCACGGGTGTTCACCATCTGTCGATTTGCTCTAGGTTTAGAGATGAGAGGGAAACAAGAATAGACAAGTAATATGGAACTTATGCGGGCGAAAGGGGTAACTTTAAGGTCCAACTTTATTATTTAATAACTTGGTATGGCTGCTTACAATGCCTAAGGGCCTTGCAACACATCTTGCACACTCGACAAACAAAGCAAATCCAAATCGAACTAACTCGAGTCTAACGTCTAAAGGGTGACTCTTTATTCTATGACTCGACTCGGCGAAGGAGCCTCACTATAGAACCTATGCTCACTCATCGAGAAAACCTCCACGGCCTGGAGTGCGGATCTTTGCGGCATAGGCGCCAAACGATCGCCATGTCCAAAGAATCGTGTCATCTGTGGTAGTCGAAGAAGCGGTGTCCTCATCGAGATCTCGACTCCTCCGGATCGGCTCGTGTAGCTCAATCTTGGCTCTGGTCCGTCCGTACAAGGTCATCTCCAACTCGTCAATCCTTCGTAGAAGGTGTGCCACATACTCTTGAGCTTCCCGCCATCTGTTCTTCTCTGTCGTGATCTCCTTGCGGGCCTTCGTAGCTCCTTGCTTGTATTATCCAAAGTACATCCTCCTGGCGGCGACAAATCGTGCCAAGCGTGTAACCGTGGCATCCTCATCCCGAATCGCCGGGTCAAGAAGGTTATCGCTTGCGGTGATAACGGAACACCGTGCTCTTCAACTCTCTGGCGTAGATACGGGTAATGTGCCGCATTGCGGCGTCGTGATACTTCTTGGATACCCATCTGCATTGTAGATCTCTGGCGGCGGTGTATCGAGCGATTGCCTGGGCCCTTTTCCTGGCGGTACCTCAATCCTCACGTCACAAGCCTTGATCAATCCCGCTTGTCCGATCACTTCCACTTGGTATTGGGGCTTCTCGAAATCTCCGAGAGTCCAGAGCATATGCCAAAGTTCCGCAGCGTGACCAACTCCCAGATCAACGTAGTTGAATTCTTCCTCCATCTGTCACAAGAGTGCTTTACGTAAGAACTCGGAATTTTTAAATTGTGACAAGGTAAGGGAAAATTTCAGCAAGAGACAAGAAAAGAGAGAAGGGGATAAGTCGAGATGTCATTTCTTGTCTTCACAAATTTTTAGCTTTAGAAAATAGGTTTTATCCTCACTACGACCATTCTAGCTAGGGTTGAGCCTACGAATAACCTGGCTCGATACCACCTCTGTCGGGACCCGAATTTGCAAATCCGACCCTCTGTGTATTCAGCACTAGTCCAGGAACGCGCTAGTGCACACAGTCTTAACATTGGTAAATATCACAATCATACCATTCGATATTATCAAAGTACTTTATTTAAATAACCAAACTGGTCACTCGACCTTATGGCCAAGTTACAAAATGTATGCCTCGCAAGGCGAAACTTATTAAAAGAGAAATAATAGCAGCGGAAAATCAAATAAACAAGTGGCGCCATCCAAGATACCACAGTAACCGGCGGGCTCGCATCCCTAAGTAGACGGGTCCTCTTGGAATTCCTCCTTCGAAGCTGGCGTAGTCTCCTCTTCAACTGGTGTTATGTTGAGGCAAGGGTGAGTACTTGGTACTCAGCAAGTCATGCACAGAATGCAAGCTAATATACTATATGCATGGCTTGGTACAAAGGAATAGCTTAAGGTATATTTGCAAGAAATGACATTTGACAAGTATCATAAATAGATTCGAAAGCAGTAGAAGCAAGTAAAGCATAAATAACTTTTCAAGAAGTTTAATAAACATTTTCCCCATCCTAAACCACATTTCCATCATCTTCATTATTAAGCCAACCCACCTTTCAAATCCAAGTTATTTTTGAGAAAATCTAACCCTTGACTGTAATTCCCGAGCATTGTCCAGTACCGTGGACTCGGCTATTCGAATAGATTCTAAACTCTGCAGAGGTTATGCACTTTACCCACAAGATACAGTCAAACACCACAAAGGCGAGTTCCTCAGAATAAAGCCTTTCTAAGCCTCAAACAACACAGTGGTCCTCTCAGGTTCGTGCTCTACACCATCCCTTCCCTTAGCCAAGGCGAAGTATGGGACCAACACACCGTTAGATGGGTATCTGGCCACGACCACGATCGCTCCCCGTACAATCACACAAACGGTGTAATTGACACCCTGAGGCTCCACAAGTGAGTCCTTAGCGACTTAGTCAACTAGGGCCGTCCCATTCCAGCCATGTGGTTGCAAGTATGACCCAGTTCAAAGGCTTGCAAGGTTAAGTCCTTAGAGTGACCAGGGCAAGACTACCCGAAGAACCAAATCAACATCCCCGATGCCACAACCGCCCACTGATTACGCTTGCCACATGCCCGGCCGAAAATCGTTTATCAAACCCCAGTTGATTACCATGCACCACGTGCCATCAACATCACATGATACTTTTCCCAAAACAGGTTCAATATATCATTAAGTCAATATTAACATTTGATTGTCCAAAATCATGTCATGAGCACGTAGCAGGTCTAAGCAGTGTACTACAACGGTCTAAACCCATGTTGGCGATTTAATAATGTCCAACTAGTAATCCACAACTAGGGTGACAAAGGGTCATGGCACTTACTTAAGTAATCAAGGTGTCATACAGCAAATTGGTATTTATCTAATCCCCATGTTTAAGCAAAGTATGTTTCTAATTGAACTAGCATGCAATAGTTTAAATCAAAATAGATTTCGAAATAGGATCAACATGGTCAAAGCACAACTTGCCTTCAAAAAGTACTTGCTCTTGGTCTTGAGTTGGATCCTGAGTCAATACTTCTCCTTCGAATCCTTCCCAAGACTTCAACGTCTACTCGTAAAGCGTGCAAATAGCAAATACACAAATAAACAATAGGCAAAAACATCCCAAAACTCCAAATAAAATCCATAAATAGAGAGAACATAATTTTCTGGATTTTTAGAAACTGGAATAAATCAAATTTGGAGTTAAGATTTAAAAGTTATGATTATTTAAAGTTTAAATAATCAATTAAATAATTTTACAGAGAAAAACTTTAGTCCAAAAATTAAATAAAATTCATATTTAGGTAGATCTCAATTTTATACAAATTTAGAAATTTGAATCACTCAAATCGGAGTTGAAACGCAAAAGTTATAAGCGTTTGAAGTTTGAATCTAAATTTGAATCCATATTTCGAATTAATAAATCATTTTCTTTTTCGGAAATTAATTATTGCGTCAGCATAGTGAAAGACCGAGATGGCGATCAGAGGGGGGGTGAATGATCCCAAATAAAAATATCCCCTACTCAACGTACTCCAAACAATCCCGCAAAGAAAACCGATGCTCCTTAAAATCCTTGAAACCCAAAAAATCTAACGACTTGACAACTATGTGTATCCCTAGCTTACATGGATAGGAACCATGAATCATGTGAGGGATATTTAAATCACAAATTCTGGTTGTCAAGTGTCCAAAGCAAGGAGGAATCAATTCAAATACTTCTTTTCTAAAAGACATCAAGCCAAAACACAAAAGCCTCTTTTTAGAAAAGCAAAAGCAGATTTTCAGGAATTGTCCTCAATTAGAGCAGGTGGATGGTGGACTTCTGTTGCTCCAAAAAATTTGGGAATTTTTCAGCCTGTGAGCTGTTGAGTCGTGAAGCACTCCACCAAAAATCACCACCAAACACCTTCTACAAAAACAGGAAAAATCAAGAACTACGAACAGTCAGGATTTTCAATCAGGAAATTTGGGGCTCGGTTTTCACCTCACAGCTCCCAAATGGTGCATCCAGTGGACTCCAAAATTTTTCACAGATTGGTATATGAGTCAAGCACCTTCTCCAACAAGAATCAATCAAGAAAGATTTTTCTATATTTTTCTAAAAATCAAAGACTGACTGCTGCGCCAAGAACAAGTTCAGGACAGATTTGCAATCTTGATAGAAACTTGATCTCTAGTCTATCCTAGGGTGCAAGAAAGATGTAAAACCAAATGAGCACCCTCAAGACCTCCTTGATCAACAGCATTTAGAAGGAGAGGAGCAAATCCAAATTATGAAAGTAAATTAAGTAGAATTTACATGCGGAAAGTAAATGCGAATTTAAATTATGTAAAAGTAAAGACATAATGTAAATGCGAATTTAAATTCACAAAAAGTAAAGAAAATCTTTGTATTTTCTGGTTGGAAGGTTTACAAAGCCTCACTTCATGTGGGCAAAGCTCAAAGGAGCAACTCAAACCTTCAAGTGAGGAGGACACCCCTCCTCTATTTATACTACTCTAGGGCCACCTACCACCCTTGGATGAGTCCCAAACCCTAGGGCACTCCACCAAGGGCTAGGATTAACCTCTCATTTCAACCCACACATGGGCTTTACATGGGCCACATTGGCCATACATGGGTTTTAAACAAAACCCGATCAACCCGATGCAACGGGCCTTCATCCGCCGGACTTGACCGCCAGCTTTCCTCCTCTTCGAGCCTCCAACCCGAACCAGGAAACCTTGAGCCACCTCAAGTCCATTTCCATGACGCTCCAAGTGAACTGGTTTGAGCCCAACCATCTCGCCGGCATCCTCGACAGCTCTGGACCTCGGTTCTCCCAACCTAGTCCCGGTACTCACCAACGACCATAGCTGCCTTAGGAACCTGTACCACAAGGAACAAACCATTTTGCACATACCACAATGCACATACCTTTTCTTCCTGCATGTTAGTCCACAATTATCATTAATTGGAAACATGCAATACCGGAATCAAATCAAACTCAAGCTGAGCACACCTTGCTCAAATAAAGTCAAATCATCACAAACATGGATGGACCTCCACATGGTCCTTCAATCTCCTTGATGAGTATATTGACAAACCACACAAAAGGCATAAATTTGAGTTTGTAAACAAAGGAAGAAAAAGCAATTTGATTGCAAAAAAACATATTTGGTCCAATAAAGAGAAAGAAAGCTCATGACCAAATAGATGAGAAGATTTTAGAGCTCAACACTTGAAAGGACAATTTTCAACAAGAGCTCCAAAACCAAGAAATCTCTCAAAAAGCTCAATATTACTCATGATCCAAATGCAAGGACAATTGTTCATCATGATCATGAGAGCATTTTTTTTTAATTCTATAAGATGTATTTTCTACGTTTTCTCAAACTTTTGGAAATATAGTAATCAAGATAACAATTTTTTCATGAAATGAAACCTAGAAGAGATTTGATGATTATGCAAGTGACCACTTAGACAAAGTATGACACCAAGCTACTCAAGTTCAAATTATGTCATCCTAAGTCATATCCAATGGCATATTTCAATTTTGCTAACTAGCTCAAAAGAAGTTATAATACTTTGGTATGATTTCAACAATAGCAACACTTAGCATAACTTCAATACTAGAAGCAAAGCCAACCAAACGAGCAAATGGATATACTAGAGTTCAACCTAGTCAACACTTTGGGAAACTACAAGTCCATAAGAGAAGCCTCATGCTCAATCATCTCTTTAAATGCAAATTTTAGATTAAAGCTCATAAAGCGGTATGAGAGAGTTAGGCTTAGTGAAGCACATCCTCGACTAGAGCCATCGACAAAGGCCTCCTAAGCTTCACTCTCCTCCACAAACCTTCAGTGGTTTAGAGAGTTTATCCTAGAGAAACACAACCTCGACTAGGAGCCATCGACATAGGTCTCTAGGCATCACTCTCTTCCTCTAGTTATTTTTGCATTTTCTGTATTGACTCAAGCCATTAGCAACCATCTCAAGCAAGAAGCTTAAAAGAGTGGTTTTGGTCATACACACTTCATTCCAAGTTCATCCCAAGTGCAATGGGGAAGCAGTCTAAGTGAATGAATAGTGTTGAGTTCAATTTTAGCACAAAAGAGTCAATTTATATTTTCAAGACTTAGATTCATGAGGCATTATTGAGGATTCTAGAATGAAACAATGTAGCTAACCCAAGTTGCTCTAGGGACTCTAGTAGAAACCCACTATTTCAATAAGCATGGCATAAGCATCTAGTGAGGAAGTATAGCAAGTAAAAGCCATGTTTCATCAACTTTTCAGAAAGCTCAATTTTAAAATGTTGGCTAGTTTCACATGTTATACCAAATTGGATATGACCTAGATTAGCAAATATCTTCTAAAAAGTAGCTAGGTGCAACATATCTCAATTTTATCAATTGCATAATAGACAGCTCGTAAATGAAAAACAAGTCTATATGCAATGCAAAAGAATCAATTCAAGCTCCCTCAACAAGTGAGTCGACATGACAAATCTGATTGAAGTTGAGTTATTAGCAATTTTAGATTCAAAAGGATGAATTGAACTCAACTGAAACTAAAGACGAAATGATGAGAAGGAATCAAGCAGACACATGGGTAGTCTAGGAGCAAAGATAACATGAAGAGAAACACTAACACTCAGTGACTCGCTCTCACCTTCCCCATATGACTTATATAGGAAAGCTACTTCTAACTCCAACCGGGAGCAAACCTGACCTGCCTACCCGGGGGCCCAACACCTGCTAGACCTAAAAGGCGTGAGTGAGCTCAACTGAGAATAAGAGAGGAATAGCACCCTAAAGCATAAGGTGAGAGGTCCATGCCGAGGCATGCCAGAAGTCTAGGTGAAGTGGACTCAACCAAATGAAACCATCCCAAAGATACCCAGAAGAGAAAGGAAGGTTTGAATATACATATGAACAAATAATACAAGCGGCTCCCCTCAAGATATGCCATATGGGCTCATAATCCCAAGCTCTCCTCTCAGGGAAACAAACCTGGGAGCTATCCAAAGGCTTGGTGAAAATATCACCAACCTGGGTGGTCACTCTCCACAACCGAGCACTATATCACCCTTCTCTCCACATGGTCTCGAGAAGTGATAGCGAATGTCAATGTGCTTGGTCCGAGTGTTGCTGGGTTCTTAGCAATGTGAATGCGGCGTGTTATCACAGGAAAAGTGGAACACAATCTGCTACTAACCCAAAGTCCCGCAAGGTCGATCTCATCCGAGAGAACACAGCTCAAGCACAAAGAATCGCTGAAAGAACATACTCGGCCTCACGCAGGATCATGCAACAGGATCGCTCCTAGGCGACCAGAGACAAGAGAAGTGCCAATGAATTGGCAAGTGCGAGTGCTCTTCCTATCTATCCTCACCGCGAAGTTCGCATCGGAGAAGGCTCTCGAGAGATAGAGCAGAGGAAGAAGAGTACCAGATACCATAGTCAATGGTAGCTCGAAGGTAGCACAAGATGCGCCAACTGTCCTGCGTGAGAGACGCGGGAGAAGCTCGAAACGAGCACAAAGACATACAGAGAAATGTATGTCAGGTCTCGAGGCGTTGAGATACAAGGAGCCGATCATGCCCTATAGAACTCCTTCCTCGATCAATCGCGGCTCACTCATCCTCGTCAGGCTCGAGGGACAGTGAGTGGCCATAGGAGTCATAAGCGGCTTTCCATCGACATGTCAAAGCGCTTCAGAGGTCCCGAGTGTACTTGCCTTGATGCAAGAATGTACCCTCCCGAGTCCGCTTAATGGAAGCCAAGGAAGTAGCTCAACTCGCCCATCATGCTCATCTCGAACTCAGACTCATCACATCCGGAACCGAGTAACGAGCGAAATGCAGGAACCCTAAAATGATGTCGCCGACATAGATTTGGACTAAGAGAAAATCCGAATCAGAATGTCGATGAGCAGTCTTGTCCACTTGACCCATATGAAAACCATGACTCAAGAGGTAGGACTTAAGCCTCTCATACCAAGCTCTCGTGGAGCTTGCTTAAGTCCATACAAAGCTTTGGAAAGCTTGAAGACATGGTTTGGGTACTGGGGTTCTCAAATCTGGAGGTTGTCTCGACATACACCTCTTCTTCAATGAAGCCATTGAGAATGCACTCTTGACATCCATTTGAAAAAGCTTGAAGCTCCTTGGATGCCGAATGCAGCAGGATCGGATGGCCTCGAGTCTAGCTACAGCGAGGGCAAAGTCTCCTCAAGTCGACCCTGCGACCTGAGAGAAACCCTGGCGACTAACCTAGCCTTGTTTGAACTACAACCCCATCCTCACTCGCTTGTTTTTGAACACCCATTTGGTCCCAATGATATTGTGACGAGAAGGGGCTCGATTAAGCTTCCAAACTTTATTCCTCTCTCGAAGTTTTCAAGTTCCTCATGCATAGCATTAATCCAAGATTCATCAGATAATGCATGAGAAACATCCTTCGGCTCAAAGAGGCAACAAAGCGAGTGAAAGGCAGAAAGTGGACAAATTCGACTTAGAGCGAGTGATTCCGCTCAAACAGATCTTCCAATGATCTCGGGTCGTGGATGAGCCTGGCTGAATGTGGCGGGGAGGTCGAAGCGTGACCTCTACTCTCGCGTGGGAGAAGTAGGAGCAGAGCCACTAGCTTGAAGAGTCTGAGGGTAGGTGATCTCCCCGAGTGCGATATGGAAATGGGAGGCACCTCGGGAGCGAAGAATGTATTGGATCAGGCAAGGCGCCTTCATCTCCGTCATCAACTTCCTCTCGAGAAGATAGATCGGAAAGAGGAGAAGAGCCTGAAATGTCTGGTCTAGCCAGGGCTAGCCTCATCAAAAGTCACCTCGCAGGTCTCTATGATCCTACCCAAATCTACACCCAAATCCTATAGAGGCGAAGCTTCCAGGTAACCGAGAAAGATCCCATCGCCAGCGTGACTCGAACTTATCTAGGTTCCTGCACTTCAAGAAGAAGCACTTGCAACCAAAAACACGAAAATGAGATACACTAGGCTTTGCCCATATCTCAACTCATAAGAAGTGCAATGCAAGTGTGCCCTAAGAAAAACTCATGGCAACATGGCATGTCGTAGCTACGGCCTGACCCAAAACTTCCTAGGAGTATTGTACTCATCTAGCATCGCCCTGGCCATCTCAGCAGTGGTCTGTTCTTCCTTTCCACTACGCCATTTTCTTTGAGGACGTGAGGAGAGGAGAAACCCATGCTCTAAGCCTAACTCCTCACAGAAGTGCTAAAGTAGGAGTTCTTGAACTCCGTGCCATTGTCACTTCTTGGATCGCTTCGTAAGGCACACAGGGAGCTCATGCATAACCTACGGACCAAACCCCCTCGGGTGTAGAAAAACACTCATCCTTAGCCATAGAAAAACACCCAAGAGTACCTGAAAAATCATCGACAATGACAAGAATATACCACTTCCCACCTGCTGATCGCACTCAGCCGACCAACAGGTGTCCATGTGTAGCAATGTCATCGGTGCATCATCACTTTCGGGTGGATCGGAGGATGGGAGGCAAGAAACCATCTTGCCATGCTCAAGAGAACATACAACATCTTTGACCATCTTGAGTTTAGGCGTAGAATGAATGAGATCATGGCCGCTAACTCGAGTCAAATGATCAAAGCCAATGTGACCAAGTCTCTATGCCAAAAGGAGAGATCACGGGACTCGAAGCAATAAGGCAATGGAGAGAGTCTCTAGAGGAAAAGAAAAATCAGCACGAAAGACTCTCCAAACGAAATCCCGCATAAACAAACTCCCAGAAGAATCGAGGATCCTACAAGAGCTCCTCTTAAAATTGACCTCAAATCGCCATCAAGAAGCCGAGAGACGAAAAGCAAGTTGAAATGCACTTCTTGACTAAGGCAACGCCCTTAAGAATGAAATGATCGTAATGCAGACGGTACCTTTAGCAATGACTTACCCGACGCAAAGATTCCGCAAAGGTGATTACCTCATCACGGGATCTCGGTCCAGGAAGAAAACCAACGGAGTCCGGTCATGTGGCGAGAACAATTGAGTCTACGATCCAAACCTCCTCCTTCCACATCCTACTGACTGAATCAAAGAGAGTGAAAAGCGGATGTCTCGATCCGGAGATAGATCGGTGCATCTAGGAACCCAATATCAGTCAATCAGGTAAAGTAGACGAAAAGTCAACGGAGTAGAAGAATGCAATCCGGCACCTCCGTGACTCGACTCTCACAAAATCAGACTCGCTTCCAAGGGCGCCTGAGGAAGTGTAGGGTTGGTCCGCCGAGGTGCAAAGGCCGGACTATCCCGATCTTCTCACACTCCCATGAGAGAAAGCAAACTCACGCCGGCCGATATCTGCCTCGATGGGAAAACGAGGAATATCAAGAGGACGGCGAAGATTCCCGACTGGGGCTGGGCAAAAACCGTAAGTAGAAGCACGAAAACCAAGCCCATGCGGCATTTGTCCAAAAACAGAGACTCTCTAGCTTGTTTATCTGTCTAAAAGCGTGTGTGCCTTTAGGCGCACTTTCAGTCCGGGATGACTCGAATACCCCTAAGAGCATGGACACGCTCACGCGAAATCTTGACGCTGCTGAAGAAATCAGCTATATGTCCATCCTTCGGGAGAAGGTGCATGTATACTTCGCTTTGGGGTGAAGTAGCATGAGAAGCACCCTTCGTCGACGTCCGTGGACAATCCTGGCGATCTAAACACAAGTGGTGCTCACTTGTGGAGCCACCACTATCTTCTCGCTTTCTTGAGGCACGCACAACAAACGCTGCTTGATGGCGGATGTAGTGTATGCTCCAAGGCATCAAACCCTAGACCTTGATTGAATCTGCTAATCTTGGACTGATCTAGGATAAGATTGAGCTTCTTCTTACCTCCAACAAACTTCTCGAGAGTGCTCATAAGGTACCTGACACTCTCGAAAAAGTGAGGCACAAGAAGAGCAAGGGGAAGGAGAAAGCAGGAAGAGCCAGATGGAGAAGAGCTTAACTAAACGATCAAATCTCTCCCCATAAAGAGCAGCCTCAATCTTGAGGGACTCGCAGTAAGAAACACATGGAGAGTCTCTAATCCTACCCACTGGGCTTTGAGCTTCTTCCTAAGCTCTACATGAATTTGATTCATGTCCTCTGCTACCCCAACACACAAAGATGCAACCATTTTGTGACTTAGCTAGTAGATCCTTAGCATATTTTGAGTTTTCAAGCACCAAGTCATCATAAGCATTTTTTAGTTGCATACACTCTCACATGAAGTGATTGGGTCCTTAGAAGCATGCTTTTCAAGTTCATCATTTCTAGCGAGATAGCTTCCTAAGGTGACAACTCATGGCATCAATTTCGACGAGAAGCTTAGGCAATTAGCACATGAAGCATTTGTGTGAGTGTGAAGAGAACTAGCATCAACAGAGGAATAGAAGCTAATGGACATGTGCTAGCATCCTTCGACCTAAGTGACTCAAGATCGAAAGCACACTATCATGTAGAGTCCTTAGATTCTCCAACTCCACAAAGCAAGCATCACACAAAGTGCCTATCGAGTCTCGGGAGGAACAAGATCTAAGTGAAGCTAACTCCCGAGATAAGGTACCTACTTCCTTCTCTAGATCCAAACACTTAGCTCTAGACTTGGAATGAAATTTTCCTAGTTTGATAAAAGCATCATGGAGCTGGTCATAGAAGGTACCTCCTCCGTGTCATTGTCTGTCGGTGTACTTCCATGGCATTGGAGGCCATGAAGCACATGCCTGGAGAAGTCATCGCCGCCCTTCACCTTCTCTGCGGTTCATCCTCGCCCTCGCCGCTCCATGTCTCCGTGTCGGAGAAGGTCAAGGTCGCCGAGCGCCGGCAAGGACGCCGGTGAAAGAGCTTCTTGCCCTTGGCGAACTTGCGGTGTTTCTTCTCTTGCGCCGCTCGAGCCCATTTGGAGGCTTCTTGTTGCGGTTCTTGTTGATGTAGTCGTTCTTGCCCGCATCGCCTTGTTCATTATTGCCCTTCTCCAGCTTGGGGCGGTTTGCCGAATGTGGTTGGGGCCACCACACTCAAAGCAAGTGAACTTGCCACTCCTCTTCTATCTCTCACCCTTTTGTAAATGTTGAAAATTTTGACGACAAGAGCAAGCTCGTCTTCCGGAAATTGTTCCGTAGCGTCATCGCGTCCGCCAAAAGAAGCGGGAGAGAAAAACCGAAGAGAAGTCAAGAGGGGTCCGAAGAGGAAGACCCAAAGTGGGATCGGTAACCAATGCCATCGCTTTGGGACTTCGTCTGCCCGAGCGGCGATGTCGAGCTCATGAGTCTTGGGCGGGAATACAACCCGCCAAGAGTCAAGGTCGACAAGTCCGTATGGTCCGTGATGGTGGTTACCTTCATCTCCCAAATCCTCGACGAGTGCTCGAAGAAAATGCCTCGCATTCTCGAATCCGTTGTATGAACAACCCAATCAATCGAAGATTGCTAAGAATCTTTGCAAACGAGCAAAGCACTCATCAAGGCTCTCACCGCGTCTTTGCTCAAACTTGTTGTAGTCACGCTTAAATTGATCCTGTCTCACGGACTTGATCCGAGTGGTGCCCTCATGGTAAGCATTGAGGGTCACCCAGATCTCGTGAGCCCGATCGTGAGGTGAGAGGCAGCGATCATACTCAACTGCGGCTAAGTCCTGTATGAGGAGGTTCTGGCCTTAGCGTTGCCTCAACGTCACCATGTTTGGCGCGTTGACGCTCCTACGGCCGGAACCTCATACGGGTGCTTCACCTTCCGCCATAAAGAAAAGCCCTGGGCGGTGATATGTCTCCATCCTAACCTTCGTAACGGATAATCAACTCCAAGAAAATTGGAGGCTTAGTTGAGTACTTGTCCGTCGCCATGGCTCTTGAGGCCGGTCCAAGATCTATGAAAGAGCAAAACCGGCTCGATACCAATTGAAAGACCGAGATGGCGATCGAGAGGGTGAATGATCCCAAATAAAAATATCCCCTACTCAACGTACTCCAAACAATCATAAGAAACCGATGCTCCTTAAAAATCGCGAAACCCAAAAATTCGAGCGACTTGACAACTATGTGTATCCTAGCTTACATGGATAGGAACCATGAATCATGTGAGGGATATTTAAATCACAAAATTCTGCAGTTTGTCAAGTGTCCAAAGCAAGGAGGAATCAATTCAAATACTTCTTTCTAAAAGACATCAAGCCAAAACACAAAAGCCTCTTTTTTAGAAAAGCAAAAGCAGATTTTAGGAATTGTCCTCAATTAGAGCAGGTGGATGGTGGACTTCTGTTGCTCCAAAAATTTGGGAATTTTTCAGCCTGTGGAGCTGAGTCGTGAAGCACTCCACCAAAAATCACCACAAACACCTTCTACAAAAACAGAAAAATCAAGAACTACTTAATCGGGATTTTCAATCGAGGAAATTTGGGGCTCAGCCTCCTCTTGAGCCTCCAACCCGAACCGAAACCTTGAGCCACCTCAAGTCCATTTCCATGACGCCCAAGTGAACCTCCGGTTTGAGCCCAACCATCTAGTCGGCATCCTCGACCGCCTCGGGACCTCGGTTCTCCCAACCTAGTCCCGGTACTCACCAACGACCATAGCTGCCTTAGGAACCTGTACCACAAGGAACAAACCATTTTGCACATACCACAATGCACATACCTTTTCTTCCTGCATGTTAGTCCACAATTATCATTAATTGAAACATGCAATACCGAGTCAAATCAAACTCAAGCCTGAGCACACCTTGCTCAAATAAAGTCAAATACTCATCACAAACATGGATGGACCTCCACATGGTCCTTCACATAGACACGTGGCAGCCTCTGATTGGTTGGCTGACGTCAGCCGGTCCATGGACTCGGTCCACGCTCGGCTCGGGTCCACCGTGGACTCGGTCCACGACTCCACGTGAGGCCCGACATGTGGGCCCGCTCGGGTAGCGTCATCGGCCCGGCGTCGGCGAGGACTCGGCCACAGTCTCGACAGTGGGACCCGGCGGCCAGGCTCATCTTTGGCGCGGCGCGGCGCGGGCGCGTGGGCCCCACGAGGCAGCGGCCCGCGTGTCGAGACCAGCGCCACGCGAGTGTCTGTGACTAGAGTACACGTGGCGCTATCCTGGCCGTTGGTTTGAAATCAAGCGGCTCGGATTGGATCTAGGCTCATGTGTTGGAAGCGACGTGGCGATCGTGGGCCGTTGGATCTTAATCCAACGGTCGAGATCCGATCTGGGTTCCGAGGTTTTGGTTACACGTGGCTCACCTGGATCGTTGGATTTCGATCGGACGGTTGGCGTGCTTGGGGTTGACGATGGTGTTGGCGGCGGCCGCTCCGTCGGAGTCGGGGAAGGCGACCTCCCACACGGCGTTTGAGGGCGTCTCCGGCGAAGTGACTGCTACTCCCAGACGCGCCTCGTCCTTGCGGTCTCGGATCTGGCCACCAACACGACGGAGAACGGTGGACGGCGGCGGAACGACACCAAAACCTAAATTAACCCTAATCAACTCCGGCGAGGAATCGTGAGCACGGAGGAGCTCTCCGAGTGGCGGCGGCTAGGGCAAAAGGTGCGCACGGTGACGGTGATCCTCGGGCACGCACTCACGCCTTAAATACCGGCTCGGACGTCGAGATGCGCACGGTTTCCATGGCGAGGCCGGTACGGGCGGCGGAGTCCGGCTCGGACACGGCGAGGCGACGCGGCTCAATCCTAGCCGTCCACGCGGCACGACGGACGGCCACGATCGCACGGGCACGAACGGGTTCGACTTGGTCTCGACTAGAGGCGGCGTGGCGCCAATCACAACCGTTGGATCTTGATCCAGCGGCCGCGTAACTAGGAGTTCGGAGACGGCGGGTTCGGCTCGACCACGTGGCTCGGGTCGGACTCGAACTCGAGTCGACTCGGGCTCGATCGGATGAACGATACAAACCCACTCGCATTTTCCAGCGATTTAATATTTAAAATAATTCGATAATTCATTTAATTCATTAAAAATAGCAAATGACTCAGAAAAATTCCAGAAAAATTCTAGAAAATATTTTGGATCATTTTGGACTCAAATAAAATATTTCCAACAAAATTTTATTTGCAAAATTAAATTCTTTAATTATTTCAAAATGGAATAAATTCAAATAAATTCCAAATAAATCCAAATAAATTCCAGAAAATTCCAAAAATTCACCAAAGTGCCAAATCACACATGAATTCAAGAAAAGCAAAATTTTGGGGTGTTACAGAAAGCGAGGGTCAACGCACCATGCCTTATTAGGCACACGAATCCGTAGTAAGGCCAACTTGTCATTCCCCTGTGTCGTGTGGATGTGCGCACGGTGCCGCGCATCCAAGACAGGGTCCAGGAGTAAGTCGACCTGCACCATCCCTGCACATATAAATGTTTCAACATAAATCATACTACACAACGTACGGCAAACACGACATATATGAATAAAAGTACACAACGTATAATAATAAAAGACATGAGGGTTGAACATAAATAAAAGTACACAACATGTGAGAAACACAACATATTTGAATAAAAGCACAACAAATATGAATAAAAGACATCCAATCACGTCAATATTACAATACATATATGTATAAAAGACATAAGGGGTGAACATAAATAAAAGTAGACAACATGTGAGAGACACAACATATATGAATAAAAGACACCCAATCGCGTCAATATTACAATAAAAGACATCCAACGTACATAGCCACCACCACTTTCAGAACCTACACCCTACGTGCACTGGTTTGCCTTGTGGCCATACTCGCCGCACTCAGAACACCTCCTAAGAGGGCCACCCACTTCAGATTCATCCATGTCGTTGCGAATGCGCCTAGTCTGTGGACGACCAGACTGCCCTTCCGCACACCTCCGCAAGGTTGGATCCGGCAAACAGATGCGCTCATCTCTGTTAATCGTAGTGAAATCACCGTGTGCACGAAAACCACGAAACTCACCCGACCAGATATAGACAACATGATCCTTCAAGTAGAAAGGGGACATGTATTGCGACGTGTTCATCCCAATTTGCCCACAAGCAGCCATCACGTGTGAGCAAGGAATATGGAGAAGTCTTGGCTTATTGAAGCTGCATTCACACCATCCAGATGCCCCTTGGCCTAGATTAACCTCGTGCGTAATAACCGTTGTGTCTGTTCCCAATCCCCTTTTGCACCGAAGAGTCACCTCGAAGCGGTATTCAGTGACCCCGTAGCTACGCACCATATGCTGCTGAGCTTTCATGGTTCGTTCCTCCATGTAGGTCACCATCCGCGAACAATACGGCGTTTGCAATGTCGAGGCATGAAGTACCGCTTCCGCATGCCTTTTTTGGTAGTAGCTAACGATGCCGTGCAACATGCCTTCAAGGATGGCCACAAGCGGTAGCGGACGAAGGCCTCGGATGACCCAATTGTAAACCTCGGCTATGTTCGTTGTCATCATGCCAAACTGCTCAACGCATAAAGCAGTTTAGAACAACAGCCAAATTGTTTAGCGGTGTTTTGATATTTTAATGTACCATACTAACCTGGCGCCTCGGTGTCATGGAGCAATGCCCACTTCTCTAGAGGCTCGGCCTCTATCGATCTGAGAAACACTTAATGTTCCTTGACGTTCGTCTCCTCATATTAGGAGGATCGAGCTCCCCAAGGGTGTTAGCCTTTTGTGTGGACATTCGTTCGGCGTAGGTGGTTGCTTCTTCATCTCTTCGATATGCGCCTTTGGTGTGCTTATCCAACTCGGCAAATAGCGCGTTGAACTTACGTGCCTGATTCTGCTTGCATAACCTCTTAAACAGATTCATCAGTTTCTTGCTTTTGAACTACCTGAAGAAATTGGCACCCAAATGTCTCATGCACCACCTGTTCTGCAGGTCAGGCCATGAAAATGGTTCATCTCGGTCCTCCTGTAGAGTCTTAATTGCCGAGAGGATACCTTTGTGACGATCATGAATGATGCACATCTTTGGCCGATCACCAACTACCCCCACCTTCGGATATGCGAAAAACCACGGCCCGACTATCCCGATTCTCACCCTCAACAAAAGCAAAGGCCAATGGAAGTATGTGGTTGTTCGCATCAATTGCAATGGTTTGTTAGAATCGCCCCTTGTATTTTCCAGTCAAAAATGTGCCATCAACACAAAGCAATGGACGACGATGCTGAATGACGCAATGCAAGGCCCCAATGAAAAGAAAGCACGATTTAAATGTACAGATCCCATTTGCATACGCCGCTTTCTTTGAAAGCGGTTTATGTGCCAGGATTGGTTTGCTTGAAGATACTTCAAGCACACGAGGTAGGTTGCAATACGATGCCTCGTATGTGCCAAACCTCTTCTCTAATGCTTTACGCCAGACGCCAGGCCATGGAGTAGCTTATCCGATACTTAAATGTTCGTAACATTGCTTTACGAATATACGAACACTTTCGATATCCCGCTTCTCAATGATTTCATTAAACATCACGCTAGCTATTACAGCCGCATTCAAGTTATGGTGTTTGACAAGAACATTTTCTAGTCTGCATGTGTGCTCGTCCACTCTTGATGCAATCCAATACGTCTCACACTTCGGCTTGTATGCATGTACTTTAAATTCACAACCATCGATTCGCACTTCACTTTGTGTACTTATCTGGGCTAGACAGGACAACCGAAACTCTCTTTGCGGCGATAGTGCCCACAAGCTCACCGCCAACTTCAATTCGTAATTGTTGGGAACATTTGATTCAACCGAATGGCACCAATACCATACTCACAATGCGAGTCATGGCCCCACAAAGCTTCCATACCGGCTTTGTTCTCGCTGCTCCATTCATCGAGGATGGGTACCTCCGTGAGCCAAGATTACCATGCATTTCATCATCTTCCTCCCGTTCGTCATCTTCGCCAATGGTATCGACAGGGTCCAACATTTCGGCTTCCTCTTCTGTCGCCATGCGGTCCACCCAATCCAATTGATCCACAAGTTGAT
This sequence comes from Rhipidocladum racemiflorum, assembly GCA_036346355.1. NCBI lineage: Eukaryota > Viridiplantae > Streptophyta > Magnoliopsida > Poales > Poaceae > Rhipidocladum > Rhipidocladum racemiflorum. Next base: position 9,942,372 of record CM070586.1, on the reverse strand, counting down.
CGATATCCTCCCCTTCATCAGCCCGACCTTCTGCGCTTGCTGCATCAATGTGATCATTCCCATTCTTTGCCTCAACCGACACCATTGGTGAACTTGTTCACCAGAGCCGATGTGCTGCTCTCGCTCACACCAGTAGTACTCACCTCTTCCCTAGGGCAAGCTTGCACCAGCATCACACATTCGAGGCTAGATCCCTTGCACCATGTTAATCATTTCTGCCACAACTGTGTTCGATCTACTGTCTTCAACTCCCACACAGCCGGGTCACCCTTTTCTACGCGTGTATACGATTTGGATGATAACAGAATAAACACGTGGATCCAGGGAAAAAATTGGGTCAACCAAAGTTTTATATCACGAATGCTAACAGTATCGGGGGACAAGTGCTCGGCCATGGTGACCGCAAAGCAGCTTAAATCCACTCCATTCTGCCCATTTTTTACTTCACCATCGCCATAATATACCCTGAATTTCACTGGTTCCGACATCACTGCGACGACATAGACATAGACATAATTAATTTTTCCTTCCCTACTTCAAATGGAATATCATAACCGTAATTTCAACCATGCTAATTAACTACCGCGCTATCGATACTATATTCTTATAATATTATAGCGCATGTGTAATATGTCTATTTGCTAAATGTTCAAAAAAATCGGCCGATTAGCCGATTAACTGGCCGATTGGCTTGTGATCGAAGACCTAATGATTCCATTTTTTATGTTTACGGTGATAAAGCGTGGCCGACCGATCGATAAAATGGGATTAATCACTTTTTCAATATTTTAGTAATTACATCGATATATTGCCCTTGCGGACCTACCGACTAATGATTGACCGATTAGTTCAGTTAATCCTAGGTCGACCAATTAGTTACCGAATAATGATTTCTTCAACAATGCTAATAAGTAAATTTCATTACTGTAAATTTAAAAACGTTGACATATGCAAACTAATATCACTACTGTAAATTAAATAACTAAAACTGCTACTCTAAATTAAAGAACTAGAATCGCTACTCTAAATTGCACTGATCTAGATCGCTACTATAGATTGCACTGATCTAGATCGCTACTCTAGATTGCACTGATCTAGATCGCTACTCTAGATTTCACTACTCTATATCGCTACTCTAAATTGCACTACTCTAAATTAAAAAACACGAAATTAAACGAAATCGCGATGCGAGGTTACCTCCTTCTCTTCTTCTTCTCCTCTTCTTCTTCTTCTTCTCCTCCTCTTCTCCTTCTCCTCTTCTTCTTCTCCTCCTCCTCTTCTTCTTCTCCTCTTCTTCTTCTTCTCCTCCTCCTCTTCTTCTTCTCCTTTTCCTCTCTCCCTCTCTCCTTCCCTTTCTCTCTCTCCCTCTCTTCCGGCCGGCGGCTCGCCCTCCCCTCCCTTTTCTTCTCTGCTTCGGCGGCCGAACGAACAGATCGATCGATCTGGCGTGGGGCAATTTTACCGAGCTATTTTCGCCACACCGTGCGGCGACAACCTATTTTCGCCGTACGGTTTGGCGAAATCTGTGTTTTTGCCACACCGTTTGGCGAAAATTGGGTGTTCGCCACACCGTGTGGCGAAAATACCCTTGATTCCCGTGCAGCAGGTTAATAGCGCAATTAAGCTATTTTCGCCGAACCGTGTGGCGAAAATAGGGTGTTCGCCGCACGGTTCGGCGAAAATAGGGTATTCGCCGTACGGTTTGGCGACCACATATTATTTTTGCAAATTTTTTATTCCGTATATTAAAAACACAATTCAGTTTAAAAAAAGTATTATTTAAAAAAAATTCATGGCATGACTGTCCATGAAATGATTTAATATGGCTAGCCAGGTATGTCCCATTCCAGACTCGTGGTAGTACGGTTAGGCTTTACATACAGCGAAACTCATACCAGTCCTTAATTGACTAGGCGAGACTTTCCACAAATACCATAAGATAACCACACCACTTTCCAATCCTTTCTCGCCCGGCCTAAGTCATTTTCATTTTAACCATACTAGTCTCCACATTAATACTAACATTGATCTCCACAAGTTTCCATTTTATATGACATCATTTTGGCATAAAGATCCCCAAAACTTCCTAAGTCTAGATCTAAGCATGTCCAAGCAATGTCTAATTATTACCATAGTCATAGTTTATATTTTTCCTAAGTTTACCAGGGTATCGGAATTTAAATGTCAAAGGTGGCATATCAATTTTTGGATTTAGCTACCATTTAAAACTAGGTCGAAAATTAATATCTATAACAAATAAGCATGCAATAATTTAAATTGAACATACAAGTTCACAAACTGGGAGCAACATGGTCAAGGGGGTGTGACTTGCCTAGTTCGATGAGTTGCTGCTCGAATTCGTCGTTCGGGAACTCCTCGGACTCTCCGTAATCTACACGCGAAAAACAACCAAATTCAAATAAATTCAAATTGAATTTCAAACTAGCACTAAACAAAAATTTAGGAATTTTAATGAATTTAGGAAGAAAAACGGAGCCAAACGGAGTTCGAACGGGCGAAAATGGGCTCCCGGAAGTTTAAAAACAAATAAAACAGAATTTTCTGGATTTTGGAATTATTTTTATAAAAGAAAATCCGAATTATTGCGCATTGCTGACGTCAGCGCACAAAATCCGATTTTTGGATTATTTTTAAAAGAAAATCCGGTTTACTGCGTCATGCTGACGTCAACAATCGGTTTTTGGATTTTTGAATTCCTTTTTTTAAAAAAAACAATGACAGGTGGGCCCCGGTAGCGTGGGTGCGTCCACGCATGATAAATCTTATTTGGCGCCAGCGTCTTGCTCTGTATTTGGCTCACGGCGCAAGGCGAAGCGGCGGGAGCATCGGCGGGCCAGCCGAAGAGGGCGAGGAGGCGGGCGGCGAATCGCCGCCGGCTACGGCGGCGAGCACCGGCTCTGGCGACGCCACCGGCTCTGGCCACTCTGGCGGGCGGCGGCCGGCGGTGGCGAGGCGGAGGAGGACCAGAGGGAGCGGGCGGCTAGCGGCAAGGCGGGCTCAGGCGCGAGCACGGTCGGAGCCGAGGAAGATGGCGGCGGCGCCGACGCACTGGGGAGGAGGAGATGCAGAGGAAGAGATGGGAGGACACGAGGAGAAAGGGGGCTCGGGGGGCATTATAGGGGGGGTGAGGTGCTCAACGCCGCAGCGGATTCATGGCTGCGGTTCTTGGCTTGACTAAGCGGCGCGGCGTAGCGCCAAGGGCGGGCTCAGACGCGACATTTGGGTCGTCAAAGCGCCCGCTCGCATTCTGTGCCAGTGGGGAAGATGAGGAGACGCTATATTAGTGCGATTCCGACGGTCAGCATGCCACCCGATGGTTCCATCGAGTCGAGAGCCAGGGGCTACCCGAACATTCCCCTCAGAAGAGTCGAGAGTCGGCCTACCGATGGAATCATCGAGTAAGAAATCCCGGGATACAGGTAACCCGATAAAACCTTCATTTTCTTTTCAATATTTCATTCTTTTCCCTTCTACTATCCCCTTGGACATACGGTTCCTTGCATACATTTATCCGAGTCCACACTTAGTACGTCAGCAAACTGGACCAAGGTACCGCCATGTCTAAGCCCGGCGACGAACAAAATCTATCTTGCGCGCATACGGGCAATAGATCGTCAGGCATCTAACGTCCAGCGGCTAGTAGGAGACAAGGTTTCTAGTCGGCTTTATATGCGTGGTCCAAGGAGTTCGTGTCTGCTACGCAGCTTGAGCAAAGGGCATTAGTAAAGGTTTGTAAAAACCGCATGCTTCGGGTCAATATGTATAATTTCTCCACTAATCATCGCCTCGAGTACTTACTCGAAGGCGTCCCGACCTAACAAAGGTTTTTTCAGAGAATGTGCAGACAAAATCCTAAGCCACGATTTGGCAATGATTGTCTAAGGAACAACCACATGGGTGCTAGAGCGAATTTACACCTATGTTGTGTTACTCTTTCTCATAGACAAGGAGAAGGCAGGAAAAACATAGTTAGGCAAACAAAATCACTAGCATTACTGATATGGTCAGTACGAAGATAAAAACATCTTCAAGGACCCTGGGTCATGTCATCCTCCTCCTCGAATGACAGCCCCAGTTTGTCCACAAATGTGGCAACAGGATCCTCAAAGTATGGTACATGGTCAGCGGCATCACTTGAGTTACATGCGTCTAGATGACGGGAGTCGAAGTCTGGTTGGAGACTCCTTACCGTGCCCAGCATGTGCGCAGTGGCCAAATGAGCTGACTCATTCATGTAGTGTTAGATGTCTGACCGCAGTCGAGCGTACTTGGTGTTTGCCCGCACTTCGACTTGGCCCTAGCTTTCTCCGCTTCCACTCGGGCCGCCTCCAACAGAACCCTGAGACTCGCCGACTCGGTTTTCGCTTTGGCAGCCTCTCAACGGGCATCCACGAGTTGCTCCTACTATTTCTCATAAAATGTCTCGAGCCCGAGCAAGCCACTCTTCAACACAGGCCAATCTCGGGGAAACACTAGAGGGCTCGGTGAAGGGAGCATCGTCGCAGGGGGAGCTACCGTGCCAACAGAAGCAGTAGAGGGGTCGGCGGACACCCCCGAGGGACCATCGTGCGTTGTCCTTTTGCGATATGTGCCCCGTCAGGTGGCTGACAGAATGCCAAAAGAGTTAGAGAAAATAAAGATAGACTCACGTGACCATCGTAGTCTTGATTCATATCCTCCTCCCTGGCGGGTCTACCCTCGTTTCCTTGGCCCGAAGGGTGGCCACGATGGGTGACGGGTCGACTGCCGGCGGATCAACTTACGGATTAAAGCACACAAGTGGTTTAGCAACGATCGAGCATTAACAATCACCCGAAAGTGACAAGAATACATATTCATCGAGCGGAGGGGGTGTCATTTGAGGAGAGGCCCGTGGGGGCGTCACCGATCCCTAGAGACCGATCCTCAAATCTTCCCGTTGTTCATCCATTAGTCGTTGGATAAATCCAGAAGAAAGCTCGTAATAGCCAAGCGAGGAATTGTAGTTCATCTAGTTGGATGGCCCCAACGACCGTGTCCGAGCTCGTTTAGTAGGACAGGAGAATCCGTGTCGACGTTTGGTGTCGACAATAATCTTAGGGGGTGTGATTTGTGGGGCAAGGCGCTGGATCAGGATCTCAATGGTAACACAAGACGAGGAATTATATAGGTTCAAGCCCTCAACGGTGGAGGTAATACCCTAGTTTGTGTTCTGGGATTATATGTTGTTTCTCTTCTTCTCCCTCTCCCTTCTCTTATATACAGGGTGGGGGTGGAATCCAACTCGGTTACTAGAGCATGAGTCCGAGTTGGTTACAAGTAAAGGGATCGTAGCCTTCCTTATCTAGGATAGCTTCCCTTATGGTTACAATCTTTTCCTTTAGTTACAACGTAGTTGGATCGGCCAGATGCACGCTCTTTTCTTGAATGGTCCTCTTGGACCTCCAAGCGTGCATACCCGGTCCTTGTATCCTGTACGTGGGGGCTTCATCATCTTGCCCCGCTGGTTGTGTTGAATCGCCGCAGCAGTCACCATGGCTTTGACTTGCACCATGATCGGTGCAGCTGGGCTATCAGATTCTATCATGGGTCCTAAGGTATCAAGGAGTGTCTTGGTGGCCATGATGTTTTGCTGCGGAGTTTGGAAAACTGACTGGTTCCCCGTTCTAGCATGCAAGATATCGTCATTGACGTTGCGTGCCCGATTTTGAAGTGACCGGGTGCGGTTGTCTGGGTCTTCATGTCGGGCATGCTCTGTCTCGGTCTCCCCGAGTCCCCGTCGTCTGGGTTTTGGGAACAAAAACCGGGAAAGCTCTCGGACTAGATTTGATCTGAGTCCAAAAGGATGAGGGTGCCATGCTCGTTGGTGATGAAGTGTAGACTTCTGAAGCAAAAACCCTGGCCTGGAGCAAAGGTGATGCCATCTTCGAAAGCCATCGAAATCACTCGGATTGATCTTCGCGCTACCCCTACCTAGTGCGCCAACTGTCGATGTTTGGTGTCGGCAATAATCTTAGGGGGTGTGAATTTGTGGGGCAAGGCGCTGGATCAGGATCTCGATGGTAACACAAGACGAGGAATTATACAGGTTTAGGCCCTCAACGGTGGAGGTAATACCCTAGTCATGTATTCTGGGATTATATGTTGTCTCTCTTCTTCTCCCTCTCCCTTCTCTTATATACAGGGAGGGGTGGAATCCAACTCGGTTACTAGAGCATGAGTCCAAGTTGGTTACAAGTAAAGGGATTGTATCCTTCCTTATCTAGGATAGCTTCCCTTATGGTTACAATCTTTTCCTTTAGTTACAACGTAGTTGGGTCGGCCAGATGCGCGCTCTTTTCTTGAACGGTCCTCTTGGACCTCCACGCGTGCATACCCGGTCCTTGTATCCTCCACAATCCGGGAGACTAAGAACCCCCACCTTGAGGGAGAAGAGTCAACGCCCAGTCATGAGCAGCTTCATCCTCAGTAGGGGCGGGCGGAGTCTGTCCCCGTTCAGGTGATGGCTCGACTGCTGGGAACTTCCGGACGTTTTCATCCTCTACGGGAGCAACATCCTCGAGGACCGAACTGTCACCCTCCAGGTCAACGGCTCCCCTCGACGATCCGCCCTCTTCCTCGAATACAGGTACCTGGAACGACGTTGGTTAGGAATGGGCGACATATGCATGAACGATGCATTGCGTACACTTAACTTGCAGTCACCTCAGGACGAGGGAGGTCTCTGGAGTACCCTACAATACCGCTTGGGCCAGGTTCGGGCTATGGAACATCTTGCTCAATCGGGCGACAATGCTTGATGGCAGCTCGACTGTGACAGGAAAGGATGACGCGTCAGCTTGAAATCGCCTAAAAACGGCGAAAGCAGAGTCTTGTCAACACTTACCATCGTGAGAATCTCTGGTGGAATCCTCAACCCCTTCGTAGTCCCAAGCCGGGTGGTCACAACATTTGAGCGGACTGAGCTGCCGGGTGATAAAATCACGTGCGACATCCCATCCGGTCAGGTGTCGCTTCTTCAGCTCCTTGACCCTCTTCGTGTAAAGAGCATTGTGAGAGGTTGATGGAGGGGCTTGGGACCAGAGGTTGGTAGGATGGATTAGGAGGCTGCAGTAAGCCAGCGGACAGTTGACAGTGTTTGGGGAGGTGATGTAAAACAATTTCTTCTTGCAGTCTGACTGCCAGGAAGAGGTAACAGGAGCATGGATATAGGGCCCAGATTTTCCGTGTCTAAGGCAAAATCCGACGCCCCCTACCATGTCCTGCTTTATCCTCATTAAAATATAAAAATGACAGAACATATTAAGGCTAGGCCTGATGCCCAAAAACGCCTCATAGAGGTGGACGAACACGATCGAATTGGGCGTCAAGTTGAAGAGCTGGATAGAATAGAAGTCCAAAATAGACCGAAGGAAGGAAGATGGTGGGAAATTCAAACCGCAAATGAAGAAGGGCGTAAAGACCACCGTTTCATCCTCATTCGTCAGAGAGGGATATGGCTCGCCGGCGGATGGGCGCCAGTGGACCAATTCATGAGGAGGAATGTAACTCCCCTCCTCCATCTTGACGAGGTGCTCCTCGGTCACGATCGAGGGTTGCCAGCATTTTTTGAGGCCCTCATCCTCAAATACCGCCTCAGTCATCTTTGTCCCCTTCGGCGGGGCATCGCCTCCAGTAGCCGCTGCACAAGAACCGGACGCCATTGAAAGGAGGTGAAGAGTTCTCTTCGGCGAAAAAGGGCAAGGAAAAAGGCAAGAAGTGGCAGAGTTTTCGCAAACGCAGGTACTGGCACCTTCTCGAAAACAAAAATATATACAGGCCACCTGCTCGCAGCAGACGAATCCATCCCCTTTGCGCGGCGTAGCAATTGGAGGAGCAGTTGGAAAGATGGTCGCACACGCGAAGGGTCGCAGCCTTTTGCAAACTGCAACTTTTAATGACGTGTACTCCTGACATTTTGAATCATGCCTTAACTCTGTCCAACATCGAGTTCTCAAAGACGATATCGAGCTGTGGTTAGGCATACTGGGAGCTCGGGAAAGACTGACGATCGGGCTATCAACCCTACATCTCTTACTCGACCCTTGGCATTCCAACCCTACTCGAAGTTGTCTACCATGAGCATATGTAGCATTACTCAATCAAGTTGAGGCTTGGCAGTGATCGACCGAACGCTCGACACGGACCCATCGCTGAATAGAGTTCGGGGCTACTATCGAATATCTAAATATGGGATATATACGCACAACGGAAAGACAAAAAATTATATCGTGTACTCCAAACATCTAGAACTCTATTTTTGTGGGATAGTGTAACACCCCAAATTTTTGCTTTTCATAAATTAAAATGAAATCTTGCACTTTGGTGAATTTTTGGAATTTTCTGGAATTTATTTCGATTTATTTGGATTTATTCCCTTTTGAAATAATAAAAGAATTAAAAGTTATAAATAAAATTTTGTTGGAAATATTTTATTTGAGTCCAAAATGTCTCAAAGTATTTTCCAGAATTTTTCTGGTTAATTTGCTATTTTTTCTTGAATTATTAGAATTTCTAAAAATTAATTTGAATATTAAATCGCTGGAAAATGCCGAGTGGGTTTGTACTGTTCCTCCGACCGAGCCCGAGTCAGACTCGAGTCCGAGTCCGACTCGAACACGAGCCAGCCCTAACCACTCCACCGTTGGATCTCGATCCAACGACCGAGATTGCGCCACGTCACCCTCTCCGTGTCCTCGTCGGACTCCGCCGCCGCAGCCGAGTGGGCCTCGTTTCGCGCGAGTTTCACGGAAGTCGAGGCCCCTATTTAATGCGTCGCCGCCGCCATCGTGTTCCTCTCTTCCATGCGCACCCGTAGCCCTAACCCACCGAGCCCGAGCCGCCGCCGTTCGCCCGCTAGAGCTCGCCGAAGTTGGATTTGCCATCTGCCGCGGTCTTCGGCTGTTTCCGCCGTCACCGAGCCCAGATCCAGCACCGCCGCGACGAGACGCACCTGGGAGTGCCACTCACCTCGCCGATGCACGCTCGCAGCGCCATTGGCTGTGTCTTCGTCTCCGTCTCCAGCAACCTCTGCTCCGCCGCGCCATCGGCGGAACCACGAAACTTCTCCGCCGTTGGATCTTCATCGCACGGCCAGGATTCGTCCACGTCACCGTGGGTAAGCCTCACGTGTTATCCTTTAGATCTATTCTCCGCCGTTGGATCTAGATCCAACGCCTTCGATTGTGCCACGAAGCCATGAACCGCACCGTGCTTGGGTGCATTAGCAGCCGTTAGATCTAGATCGTACGGTTAGCGTTAACCCGCGTTGTAGCGTTAGATGAAATCTCTGCCGTTCGATTGGAATCGAGCGGTGCAGATTGAGCCACGCATCGCCGCCCAGGTCGTGCCACGTCGCCCCTTGACGCGGTGAAACCCGATCGGATCTGTATCGTCCGATCTAAATCGAACGGTCCAGATTAACCATGTTGCCCGCAACGTGTGGGATTAGATCCGATCTAGGCCGTTGATTTTCAAATGAACGGCCGAGATCTAGCCACGTGTCCGGAAGTTGGACCGGCGCGGTCAGCGCGGTCAGCCGCGGTCGCCGCTGACATCACGCGTGACGTCAGTGCGGGGCCCGCGTGTCAGCGGGCCCCGCACCATGACATCACCGCTGACGTCACGGTGGGGCCCGCGTGTCAATGCCATCAGCCGAGCGTGGTGACGTCACCGCTGACGTCATCCGAGGGGTCCCACATGTCAGTGAGACATGTACTCGTGGGCCTGGTCCATGGTGAGCTGGACCCGAACCGTGGACTTAGTCCATGGACCCGCTCACGTCACGCTGACGCAATAATTCGATTTTTCAATAGAAAAATAATTCCGTGGAAAATCAAATCCCGTGCTGACGTCATGCTGACGCCATTTTTCGGATTTTTCAATAGAAAAATAAATGAATTAATTCGGTTTATTGCTTTATTTGAACGATTCTAGTTTCTAAATTTTTATAAAATTGAGATCTACTTAAATATGAATTTTAATTAATTTTTTATTATGAAATTTTCTCTGTTTATATTTAATTAGTAGATTCTTTAAACTTTAAACAATTATAACTTTTGCATTTTAACTCCGATTTGGGCGATTCAAGTTTCTAAAAATTTGTAAAATCATGCTCTCTCTGTTTATGAACTTTATTTGAAAGTTTGGATGCTTTTTGCCCACTGTTTATTTATTTATTACTATTTGCACGCATTACGAGTAGACGTTGAGTGCCCGAGGGCTTCGAAGGTGAAGTGTTGACCCAGGAGCTAGCTCAAGATCAAGAACAAGTACTTTTTGAAGGCAAGTTATACTTTGACCATATTGATCCCATTTTTGAAATTAATTTGGTTTAAATTATTGCATGCTAATTTAATTAGAACTTGTTTAAATTATTTATGGGAATTAGATAAATGCCAAATTGGAGTATGACACCTTGACTATTTAATTATGTGCCATGAACCTTTGCCACCCTAGTTGTGGAATTTATACAGTTGGACATTATTAAATTGTCAACATTGGGTATTTAGACCGTTGTAGTATATTGCTTAGACCTGCTACGTGCACATGACATGATTTTAGACAATCAAATGTTAATATTGACTTAATGAGACATTGAACCTGTTTTGGAGAAGTATCACGTGTTGTGATTGTTGATGCCACGTGGTGCATGGTAATCAACTGGGTTTGGTAAATAGATTTGGACTGGGGCAAGTGGTAAGAATGATATGGTGGGCCATGAGTGGCACGGGGAATGTCGTTTTGGTTCTTCGGGTAGTCTTGCCCTGGTCATCCTAAGGACTGAACCTTGCAAGCCTTTGATCTGAGTGAAACGTGCAACCACATGTCCGCAATGGGACGGACCTAGTTGAGTAAGTTACTAATAACTTGCATGTGGTACCTCGGGGTGTCAACTACACCTTTTGTGTAGCTTGAAAGGGGAGCGTACCAGTGCTATGGCATGGTACCCGTCCAACGGTATGTCGGTCCCATACTTCGCCTCCATTAAGAGAAGGGATGGTGTATGACAGAAGCCAGAGAGGTTCACTTGTTTTGTTTGCGGTCTCTGAAACGCTTTGTTACGATCACTCGCCTTTGTGGTGTTTGACTGTATCCTGTGGGTAAAGTGCATAACCTCTGCAGAGTGTAAAATCTATTCGAATAGCCGTGTCCGCGGCACTGGACATTGCTCGGGGATTACAGTCAAGGGTTAGACTTTCATGAAAACAACTTGGACTTGGAAAGTTTGGTTGGGTTAAATGATGATGTTGATGGAAATGTGGATTAGGAAAGGAAAAGTGTTTACTTAACTCCTGGAAAAGTTATTGATATAATCTTTACCTTTACTGCTTTCGAATCTACTTATGCTACTTGTTAAATGCTGTTTTACTGCAAATGTACCTGTTAGTCTATCCTTCGAACTAAGCCATGCATGTAGAATATTAGTTTGCATTATGTGCATGACTTGCTGAGTACCAAGTACTCACCCTTGCCACAATACAGCATCAGTTGAAGGAGAAGCGACGCCAGCCTTGGAAGAGGAACTTCAGGAGGAGCAGTCTACTTAGGGAGCGAGCCCAGTCAGTTGCCTGTGGTATACTGGATGGCGTCACGTTGATGCTTATATTCCGCTGCAATTTATTTCCTTAATAAGTTTCCACCCTGTGTGGCGTACTCTTGTAACTTGACCATAAGGTCGAGCAACCAGTTTGATTATCTTAATTAAAGTACTTTATTACTATCGATGTGTATGATTGTGATATTTACCGATGTTGAGACTGTGTGCATTAGCGTGATCCTGGACTAGTGCTGAATACACAGAGGGTCCGAATTTGCATATTCGGGTCCCGACAGAGGTGGTATCAGAGCCATACTCACTGTAGGCTCACCCATAGTTAGAATGGTCGTAGTGAGGATAAAACATATTTTCTAAAGTTAAATTTTGACAAGACAATGAATGAAATCTTGACTCATCCCCTTCTCTCCTTTCATACCCCATTTTGCTGAATTTCCCTTGCTACCCCCTTAGCTTTAAAAACATTTTTGAGTTCTTACGTGTCTTTTGGCAGATGTTGATGAAGAACAACTACGCCGAGCGTGAAGGAGGCTACGTTGCCGAGTTGTGGCATATGCTGCAGTTGCTTGGAGGTTTTGAGAGACCGCTCTACCGAGGGACCACCATCGTGCAGGCAGGACTGGTCATAGGATGGGATGTCAAGATCACGGTGTATGCTTGAGAGAAGACGAAGTTCAGTCGTCCATTTCACTTCACCGCTAGGAGGTCAACATTTGAGATGGGAAACCAGGAGGTGTCACGTCGAGCGATGCAGCAGATTGCTCGTACTTACTCCAGAGAGCTGGAAGGCACAGTATTCTATCACCACCCACGCCGAGACAGCAGAGCTCAGCGGAAGCCGATAGAAGATGAGGATGCCACCGTCACACACTTGGCCAGATTCGTTGTCGCCCAGGAGGAACTTATCGACGACACAGTTCAGGAGTTGATGAAGGCTCGCGAACAGGTTGAGGAAGGGAAAAAGCACCGGAGAATGCTCGTGAGTACGTCGCCTATGCTGCGGAGAGGATCGCAGAGCTGGAGACTGCACTGTATGGGCAGGGCCCGGAGCCAGTATTGGAGTTGGACGCCCCAGACCCTAAGGAACTAGCACCTGAATAGGAGCACCAGCCAGCACCCTAGCCGGAGTCTGAGCCTAAGGATGATGCAGCTTCTTCGACTATTGCTGTTGTGGGGCATGGCGATTGCTTTGCGCCTATGCCGCCGCATCCGCCGCAAGGAGGCAGTGGAGGTTTTCTCGATGAGTGAGCATAGGTTTTGCAGTTGAGACTCCTTCGTCGAGTCGCGTATTAGAATAAAGAATCACCCTTAGAGGCATTAGACTCCAGTATTAGATAAACAGATATTCACTTCGAGAACACATAAATCCCTAAAAAAATGTGTATTGGATTTGTGTAGCACGCTCTCGCCGAGAGTGGAAGCGAACTCTATCTTTGCTTGATTAATGAGCATGGAATCTACCTTGCCGATGATTAATGCTGTTGTTCATACTAGTGTTCGTTGATCAGTTTCCAAAAATTGATGAAAATCATTCGAAAGTCATGATTTTCGACCATATCAAACTGGCTCAAGATTTGAAACAAGTCGATAAACTGTTCCAATTCAAATTAAAATTCAAAAAATTCAAAAAATTTATCAAAATGTGTTAACATTTTTAAAATTTTTTGTGTCAAATCCTGAGGCAATGTTAATGATGCTATAAAATTTTTAGATGATTATCAGATTTGTGTATTTTTAAAAAATTATGACAATGCTACTGTTTTTGCATATGCTCTTCTATTTTTTATTTTCTAGAGGCACTAAATGAAGTCTAATGTTTTTTTAAAAAAAATTATGTGAGGTTGTCAAGCAATGGCAATGACGTTGTAAAATTTTTAGATGATGATTAGATTTGTGTATTTTTTTTTTAAATTCTGATAGTACTACTATCTTTGTATATGCTATTCTATTTTTGATTTTCTAGAGATACTAATGAAGTCTAATATTTTTGAAAATTTTACTACATGATCCTTGGGAAAAATTTATAATATTATGAAAATTTTAGCAAATAATAAAGTTTATTAATTTTTATAAAAATCTAACAGTTTATATGTTCCTCTTCATTAATTGTTGTTTTTGACTTTTCCAAAAGTACTAAATGAATTCAATTTTTTTTTATTTTGTCTAAGATGTTTTATAGATTAATTGGGATTTATTATGATTTTCTTAAATTGTCTCCAATTTTTCTAGAATTTTTTCCAATTGTCCTTATGTGTGTTAAAATTCTAATAAAATGGTTGAAAATTAGTGAGGAAAGTGACGTCGCTTAGTTTGCCTATTTTTAAATAAAACTGGTCGAAAATCGGTGCAAATCACTTGAAATTTAGCAAAACCGGTCTTTTTTTTTTTTTACTACCGAGTTCAAAGAGTTTAACTTCAAAATCATTCTTAAAGACCATGTGAAAGTCTATTAATGTTTGTGTTGAGTATTTGATTGTTTTTTAGCAAGATGTGCTCAGGATTGAGTTTGATTTGAATTGATTTTCAAAATGAAGCAATTTGAGCTATGTTTGTCTTAAGCGGCCTACCCGCCCTATGTAGCGATATTGCTGGTCAAGTGGCACTACCAGTCTTGGGTGACGGTAGTGCTAGTCCTCAGTTGTAAGCTTTCTCTATGGGTTTTGGTCTGAGCGGCCTATCGACATGGGGGCGCGGTACTGTCAACCGAGCGACACTACTGGCCTGGAAACGGCATAGTTATTTGTCAGATCGGAGTTCACACGGGTTCGAGTGTGAGCATCACTACTGGCCTCTCGGAACTGATAATGTTGGTCGAGCAGTACTACCGGCCCCAGATGGGCGGTAATGCCGATTTCACTATGAAGTTAAGATTTCATTTTATGCAATTTATTCTTGGGATGATTAATTGCCTACTTTATTGGACAATGCTATGTGATGTGTTTTCCTTATTTTGATGGTTGTATGACAACGATGCGAGGTCATGGTGAGACGGAGAATGACCGGGACTAGGAGAGGTGCACCGGACATTCAGATGGTCGAAGATCGTCGGAGGATGACCGAAGACATAGTCGCTACAAACCAAGGAGACAAGGGAATAGCTGGATGCTATCTTAGAACTTCTCGTATCAAGGAGAGCTGTTAGATCACTGATTAAAGGATAGAGTAGCGGTCAAGTTAGCTTTGTTTTAAGAAGTGTGCAAAAAACTTTATGTTAGTGTGTTGCGGGTTAGCTCAAATATGAATGAGTGAGTTAATCTTAGCCTTTGTTGAGATTTCTTAAATTTGAAGCAACTTATCAAAGGGTGGAGGATGAATCTTGAGTGCTATAAATAGAAGGGAGGGGGCTTACCCACTTCCAAGCTTGGATGGTGGATTCTTTGATGCTTAATAAGAGCTTTGCCCATCTAATTGTGTGGCTTTGAAATCCTCTTGTTCTAGTAATGCGAATTTAAAATTTATTTACATTCTATAATTTAATTTCATATTAAATTCTTGCAATTTACGTTCTCACAATTTGGATTTGCCTCCCCTCCTTCTACTTTCTTATACTTCTTGTGCTGAGGATGAATGATTAATGGATAAATTTTTCTCAGATCATATCTCAATTATCTAGGAAAATCTTTTCTTATGTTTGTAAGAAATCGATGTCTTTACTCCTTCATAAATCTTTGTAGTTCTCGTGTTTGGGGCTTTCTCATCTTGTGTTCTTGCTTACTGTGACAAGTGTGAGATATTCAACATCGTTTTGATCATTGAAATCCCACGACCAAATCAAGAACACATATTTTCAATTTTGTTCGGTTTTGATGCACTCTCCTTTCAAATGGAAAAATGTCAAAACTTTAACATCAATTCTTGTGATTGAAATACTGAAATAGTTCATGACCTCTATAAGAAGTTGCATACAAAACTCCATGAAATTTGAGCAAGCTGATCAAAAAATCCATTAATTTTAGTTTGAAGATCGTGCTGTGTTATTACCTTCTCAGGAAATCCGGCATTACCACCCCAGAGGAGTGGTAGTACTGCAAATCCGGCATTATAACCCTCTGAAGCTGGTAGTGCCACTTTTTGTCTGAATTTGTGATTTTTTTTTGCTATTTCTTGAGATGTTGCGCTTTTGGCAGGCTCTTCTTGTTTAGTGGGTGGAGACATTTTATTTAGAATAATTCATTTCCCGCTTATCGCCATTTTAGTTCTTTCATTTGATTTCTAATATTTTCAAGTGATTTTTGGTATCGATTACCTGATAATTTTTTATGTCGATTCGGTACTGTAAATCCAGTTAGTGGATAGACCTCGTCATGTCGATGGCCTTCATTTTTTTAATAATACAATTTTTATTCAAAATTTCAAAAATATACGTCGGGGAAAAAATTACAGAAATATACACCTGTCGTCCGTTGGTTGGGCTACACAAGCATATCGTCGAACCAATGGGCGATAGGAGTTTCTATCACCCGATTGTTGGGCGACAGAAGGGAAATCGCCGAATGGTTGGGCGACCGAAGAAAAATCGATCGATCAACGGGTGATAGGGGGAGTGCCGCCCGATCAACGGGCGATAGAGACTCGGGGAGAATTTTTTTATAAAAAATCATTTTTTATTTCTATTTCAATTGAAATTTAATATCTTTTGCTAGGAAGCTCCAAATCGAACGAAATAAATTTGTAAATTTTTATTAAGCTATAAGGATTCAGATTAGCTAATAAAAACTACTATGTTCCATGCAAATTGAAATTGTTTAAATCAATTTTACTTAAAGACCCTTTTATGTATTATGAAGAAACTATACAAACCATGTCTCAAAAAATCATGAAATAAATATCACTTATTCATAGTGTCTTAGATGTCCCATTTTTCCAAAAATATTTAGGAATGAACTCAGTTAAATAAATCAAATAACTATAAAAAGCCTCTTTTGCATGAAACGGTTAAGCCTTTTCGGCAGCCTGTAAAATATGAAGTTAAAATGTAATTTTTAGGAAGAATGGACCAGATTTGCTTTTTAATATATGGACTATGATATGCTGGGAAAATATTTAATTTACACCTTTCTTTGCATCTAAATTCTACTAGTGCAAAAACCATAAGTATTATAGTCGACAACAATGAAACGCTTAAGCCTTTTCGGCTGCCCGTAAAATATCACGTTTAACTATAATTTTTTTGGAAGAATAGAGCAGATTTGATCTTTGATATATGGACTACCTTTTTTTGGAAAAATATTTTATTTACACCTTTCTTTGCATCTAAATTCTACTAGTGTAATAACCCTAAGTATTATTGTCGACAACAACTTTATTGCAAAACGAGGGTGTGAGATGGAGATTAGAGAGAGGGCGATTCTTAGTAAGATATAACTGCGGAAAATAAGGTAGGCCACTCTCTTTATTACGATTTAAAACTGAAAGGTGTACAACGAACAAGGAAAATAATAGTTACAACTAGACGCCTACTGAGTTCATCGAGGCCACTTCCCCTTCGCCCATGCCTCTGGTGGGGCTTCTCTGGCACGACGTACCCTCTCTCGCTTCCTCTCTCTCTCAGCCTCCTTCTCCCCCGCTTCCTTTCTACGTGCCTCCTCGCGTGCTGCACCACATTGCTCTTGTAGTTGCCGCCTGAGCTCCTCATCCCAGTTGGCTTGATCAAGGAGTCTTTGGTCCTCGGGGTTGATCTCCATATCAAACAACTGCTCAAATTCACACAGTGGCGGAGGCGATTGCATGATACATAAATTAGCAAAGTGTCATGTAGAAATATTACAAAACACGTATGATTATTACCATCTGGCAATTCTTTAAGCTCTTCTCCGGCAAGTTGAAGGCGTAGTTGCGACACTTCCAATATCTCCTCTTCCAAGTTGTAATTTCCCAAGAACGGACAGGCCTGCAAAAATCCCCGTATAAACACATTGGTGGGATAGCTCCACGAGGTAGGAGGTGGTCCTGGTACGCTGAATTGAGAGGACAGCCCGAAGCACCTCCCGCTTCCTTTGTTTTCCCCTTTCCTTTTGCACTTGCACGCCTCGGCATATTCAGTTGATCCTCTGCTTGTTTTTATTCTTTGCTCCCTCTCTTTTTTTTTCTCTTCTCCTTCCCTTCTCTCTTCTTTTCTCTCTTACTCGATGAGAAGGAAGGCAGGCGGGTGGTATGAAGGGTAGCATACTACCTTATATAGGGTGCCCATCAATAATTGATTTATTATCTATCGCCTGTTCGTCTGAAGAAGCGGGCTGCAGCGTGGTTTCGTTTCAGTCTTAAAAAGAGGTGGGTGGAAGGGTGTTGTCATATGGCGCATCATCAGCTTGGACGTCCTCCAGTGCTCCTGCCAACTCCTTGACCCATGGCACCCTCCAAACCATACATTACAACCCCTTCTCCATAATAGATTCTAAATGGAACTCGTTCTGCCATATCTGCGAATCTATTCATTCACCCACGAATTAATTACTTTCCGTAAAAAATACTGACACATAACATAACTATATCAATATGCTACAAAAATATAGATCTATCTGTAGAAAATATAAAAATATAACTACATTACGTAATTGTATCCGTATAAAATATCTACATTTGATAGAGCTATCCATAACCTCTAAATTTGAATTCTGGGTATGAGTGGGTTCGTGCTTCAATACATTCTTAAGAAATGAATATATATATATATATATATATATATATATATATATATATATATATATAGGAAGCCTTTTAGTACTCTTGAGTAGATTACTCCCACCTCCAGTATACCACTTAAACGAATACGTTATACTCCTTTATCACTTTCAGTATAATCCAATAATAATTCTAAGATACTACAATGCGACATTGTTGAAAAAAATTGATCAAAGCCCTTTATTTTTTAGCTATATACTCCTTTTCATATGTAAAAAGAGTATATAAACAAATTATACTATAAAGGGTAGACTTTAATGAAATTTTTCGTAGAATTCACTTTGGAGTATCTTATAATCAGTATTAGAGTATACTTAAAAGGATAAAGAGGTATAACAACATCATTTAAGCGGTATACTGAGAGTGGGAGTACGTACTCCTAAGGGTATGGAACCATTTTCCTATATATATATATATATATATATATATATGGACATACTTGTATCGGTATAAAACATCTACATTCGCTAGATCTACGCACATAAACCTCTAAATGAGTTAGATCTAAAATTATTTCTACTCAATCATAATTTACTGCTAAAACAATTAACCAACGAAATAATTTCTACTCTAACTACATTCCATACAAATAATTTCTACTCTACCTACATTCGCTAGATTCTATCCAACTACATTCCTAAGAAATGAATATATATATATATATGAACGTACTTGTATCGGTATAAAACATCTACATTCGCTAGATCTATCCATAATCTCTAAATGTAGTTAGATCTAAAATTAATTCTACTCTACCATACCATAATTTACAGCTACAAAAATTAAACAACGAGCAATTACCTGAAACTTGTCGCGTAGTCCGTCTCTTTTTCTCTCTTCCCTCCTTCTTTGTTTCTTTCTCTCTTCTTCTTTCTCTCTTTTTCTTTCTCTGTTTAGAATCGAGGCTCTCTGTTGCACAGCGCCGCGTTCATCGCGCGGTTTTTATATTGTCGCCCGTTCATCGGGCGGTTAACGGGCGACAGACCCCAACAGCCTCCTGTCGCCCGTTGGTTCGGCGATATGCTTGTGTCACCCAACCAACGAGCGACATGTGTATATTTCTGTAATTTTTTTCCCGACGTATATTTTTAAATTTTGAATAAAAATTATATTATTAAAAAAAATTCACGGTCTTCTGCTTAACGTCCGAACTTGGTCGCTCATGGGCTCTTGGCAGCTGCGTCCATCTCTGCACGTTGTTCGTGGCTGCGTCCTTCCTACTAGTGGGAGCTGCGCGCTCCGCCGCGCCGTGCGAAATTTGATCCAAGTTTTTATCTCTAAAAAAGGCAGAAATCTCTGAGTTTTTTTCCCTTCGATTGGGTATTTCTTGAAAAAAAGACGGTAGGTAAGAACCGTCGAAGAACCAGCGAAACAACGCCTTTTTTTTGGGAAAAAAATAACACATGTTCCGAGAAATATCCCAAACTATAAAAAAAGCTATAGACGCCGAGTTTAACACTTTATGCGGTCAACGGGCAATAATAGATGTCTTAAAAAATATTAGAGATCGAGCCGCAAAAGGAATTTTAGATGCCTATGCGCTTATTTCCCCATGAAAAATGAGGAAAAGCGGGAAAAAACGGAGAAACGACGGACGAAAAATGATTTTACTTTTTTTTTTTGGGAAACGGCCAACGAAAATATTTTTTCCATGCCCCGAAGAAAAAACGGATCACGAAAATATTTTTTTTCAGGCAAAACGGAGAAAAAAACGGCTTCCCATTTTTTTTTTGGGAAATAGCAATCGAAAACATTTTCCCCATGCTCCGGAGGAAAAACGGATCACGAAAACATTTTTTTCGGGCAAAACGGAGAAAGGGAATGGTTTTTCATTTTTTTGTTATGGAAAAACGGCCAACGACAACATTTTTCTCATGCTCCGGAGAAAAAATGGACCACGGAAATATTTTTTTCGGGCAAAACGGAGAAAGGAAACGGTCTACCATTTTGGGGGGGGGAAATAGCCACCGAAAACATTTCCCTCATGCTCCGGAGGGAAAACGAATCACGAAAACATTTTTTTCGGGCAAAACGGAGAAAGGAAACGGTTATTATTTTTTTTTGTGGGAAAACGGCTGCCGAAAATATTTTTCGCATGCTCTGGAGAAAAAACGGACCCCGAAAACATTTTTTTCGGACAAAACGAAGAATGGACCCGAACGTAAAGCGCGAGGAACTATTTGTTATAATTTTGGACCTGTTCGCTATTTTGAAAAATTAGGAAAAGGCTCGCTTGCGATTCGTACCTAACGGGAGGTCCTCCATACAAAACGGCAAACCAGGGACATGTCGGGACCCCGAATTTGCAAATCCGGACCCTCTGTATATTCAACACTAGTCCAGGAACGCGCTAGTGCACACAGTCTTAACATCGGTAAATATCACAATCATACCATTCGATACTAATAAAGTACTTTTATTTAAATAACCAAACTGGTTACTCGACCTTATGGTCAAGTCACAAATGCACGCCTCAGGCGAAACTTATTAAGAGAGAAATAGTAGCGGCGGAAAATCAAAGAAGGTAACATCGTGGCGCCATCCAGTATACCACAGGCAAACCGACCGGGCTCGCTTCCCTACGTGAGACGGATCCTCTTGGAGCTCCTCCTCCAAAGTGGCGTAGTCTCCTCTTCAACTGGTGTTGTGTTGAGGCAAGGGTGAGTACTTGGTACTCAAAGAAGTCATGCAGAATGCAGGCTAATATACTATATGCATGGCTTGGTACAAAGGAATAACTCAAGGTATATTTGCATTAAATAGCATTGGACAAGTAATATAAGTAGATTCAAAGCGGTAGAAATAAGTAAAGCATAAATAACTTTTCAAGAAGTTTAGTAAACATCTTTCCCATCCTAAACCACATTTCCATCAACTTCATTATTAATCCAAATTCAACCTTTCAAACCAAAGTTATTTTTGAGAAAATCTAACCCTTGATTGTAATTCCCGAGCGATATCCAATACCGCGGACACGGCTATTCGAATAGATTCTATACTCTGCAGAGGTTATGCACTTTACCCACAAGATACAGTCAAACACCACAAAGGCGAGTTCAGTAACAAAGTCTTTCGGAAACTTCTAACAATACAAGTGGTCCTCCCGGTTATTAAGACTAACCCTTCCTTCGCTAAGGCGAAGTCTAGGCCAATCAACCGTTAGATGGGTACTGGCCTCGGCCAGATGCGCTCCCGCACAACTTACACAAAGGGTGTAGTTGACCTCCGAGGTCCCACAGTGCGTTATTAGCAACTTAGTCAACTAGGTCCGTCCCATTCTGAGACATGTGGTTGCACGTTAGACCCAGTTCAAAGGCTTGCAAGGTTAAGTCCTTAGGGTGACCAGGGCAAGACTACCCGAAGAACCAAATCAACATCCCCAATGCCACAATGGCCGCCCACTGATTACTCTTGCCACATGCCCCTGGCCGAAAGCGTTTATCAAACCCGATTGATTACCATGCACCACGTGCCATCAACATCACATGATACTTTTCCAAAACAGGTTCAATATGTCATTAAGTCAATATTAACATTTGATTATCCAAAATCATGTCATGAGCACGTGGCCGGTCTAAGCAAAGATACTACAACGGTCTAAACCCATGTTGGCAATTTAATAATGTCCAACTAGTAATCCACAACTAGGGTGACAAGGGTCATGGCACATACTTAAATAATCAAGGTGTCATACAACAAATTGGTATTTATCTAACCCCATGTTTAAACAAAGTATTTTTCTAATTGAACTAGCATGCAATAGTTTAAATCAAAATAGATTTCGAAATAGGATCAACATGGTCAAACCACAACTTGCCTTCAAAAAGTACTTGTTCTTGGTCTTGAGTTGGATCCTGAGTCAATACGTCTCCTTCGAATCCTTCCAAAGACTTCAACGCGTCTACTCGTAAAGCGTGCAAATAGCAAATACACGAATAAACAATAGGCAAAAAGTGTCCAAATATCCAAATAAAATCCATAAACAGAGAGAACATAATTTATGAGTTTTTAGAAACTGGAATCGTCAAATTTGGAGTTAAGACGCAAAAGTTATGATTATTTAAAGTTTAAATAATCAATTAAATAATTTTGCAGAGAAAAACTTTAGTCCAAAAATTAAATAAAATTCATATTTAGGTAGATCTCAATTTTATACAAATTTAGAAATTTGAATCACTCAAATCGGAGTTGAAACGCAAAAGTTATAAGCGTTTGAAGTTTGAATCAAAATCTGAAATCATTATTTCGAATTAATAAGTCATTTTCTTTTTCGGAAATTAATTATTGGCGTCGTGAAGGACACGTGTCATCCTGTGATTGGTCCACGGTGACTGGCCGACGTCGGCCGAACGGCCTCCATGATGGCGTCAAAGATGACGCGTCATCATGCCACGTGGCACCACTCAGCCGCCACGCGTGTCCGGTCCATGGATCGGGTCCACGCAGGCGCACGGTCCACGGTGGGGCGCGCGCGGCAGTGCGCGACATGCGGGCCGCATGTCGGCCGCCACGGCGCTTACGCGCGGCGCGCCTAGGCTACGTGGCAAGATCGTGTCCGTTGATTTGGAAATCAACGGCGCGATTAGATCGAGGGTTAACACGTTGAAAACTACTCGATGATCGTGGGCGTTGGATCTTGATCCAACGGTCCCGAGATCCAATCGGGTTTGGAAGCACGTGACTCACCGCGCTACTGGATTCGATCGGAATCGGACGGTCGAAGCTTTCCTTGGTGATGGCGGCCTTGGCGGGGCTCGAACTCACGGAGACGAGGGCGGCGACCTTCCGTGCGGCGTTCAGGGTCTCCGGCGAGGTGAATGGTGCGGTCCGTGCGCCTTGCTCGTCGCGGTTCCAGATCTGGGCTTCAACACGGCGGAGACGGCTGGCGGCGCAAGGTGACGAACCCGAAAGCCCTAACCCTACTACGGCGAGCAATTCCTCGGCCAAGACGGCGTTCGGCGGTGTGGCTTAGGGAAAAGGGCGGCGTCGAGCAGCGATTCTCGGGACGGTCCACGCCTTTAAATATCTTGCCTCGGCGTACAAGAATCGGAACTCCTAACCGTGTCCCGCTTGGTCACGGCGGAGCTCTCCTGGGATTCTAACGGAGGCGATGGTCGGGACCGCCCACGTGTCGCGATAAGCGGCTACGATTGCTCACGCAGCGACGGATCCGGACCGGACTCGGGCTCGGCCGGCGGTCCAATCCGGACCGTTGGATCCCGATCCAACGGTCGGGATCGATTGGGTTAGGAGTGGGTTTGGTCGAGTCGACTGGCTCGGTCGGATGAACAGTAACCGACTCGGTTTGATTTTCAGCGATTTAATAATTAAAATAATTCCCAGAAATTCATTTAATTCATTAAAAATAGCAAAAGACTCAGAAAAATTCCAGAAAAATTCTGGAAAATATTTTAGGGTATTTGGGACTCAAATAAAATATTTCCAACAAAATTTTATTTGCAAAGTTTAATTCTTTAATTATTTCAAAATGGAATAAATTCAAATAAATTCCAAATAAATCCAAATAAATTCCAGAAAATTCCAAAAATTCACCAAAGTGCCAAATCACACATGAATTTAAGAAAAGCAAAATTTTGGGGTGTTACAGGACATAAACGCGAAACAAAAAAAATATCTCCCTCTCACATAAAATCGCGCAAGGACTCGAACGTAATTTCGAAGAAACCGGAGGGCTTTTCGCCAAAAAACCGGCTGTGGGGTGGCTGGCTACTGCCGGAATCCTTCCGCAGGGGTGCTGATATGCAACGTTTGCTACTGCTCCTTTTGTGATTTTCGAATTACTGATTACCATTAATAAAAAAATCGGCTGTACTTAGAAAATCAAGAAATTCTTTAATTGGGAAATCAATCCAATCTCGAATCGGTCGTGGGTCGAGCCAGCCTCACCTGACACAACGCGCTCTTCCCCTCGCTCACGTCCTCTCATCAATTTTAGCGGCGACGCCTCGTGAACTTCTCCTCCTCGGCTCCTCGCCCCTCTACGGCCGCCCCCGACGGCGCCCGATCCGACCCCGCGAGGTGAGTTCCGTCGCTCCCGTCTGATCCTACCCTCTTCCCCTCCCGCGCCGTTAGATCTGCGGTCCGAGCTGCACCGGCTCGCCTCGATTGCGGCGGCCCGGCGCTTCCGCTCCTCGATCCAACCCCCCCCCCCCTCCCCCACCCCAAAGTTTATTTTTGGTGTGTCGCCGTGGTTCCCCTGCCCAGATCTGTGCCATTCCGGTGGGGCTGCGCCGATTCGACGCTGTTGGGGGTAGGTTTGGGGATTCTTTTTTCAGAGTGTGGTCTTGGGTGGATTGGGGGAGCTATTGGTGACCGGATGGGTGGGATATGGTTTAATCATGTAGGTGCTTGTATCGTGAAATGTTTGTGGCTTGTTTGGGTCGTTGCTTGCTGTGCGCTGTAGGTGGTGGTAGCACTGGGCTCGTTCGGTTCGATTTGTTTCTTATATTCATCTAGATAAATCGCAGAGAGATGAGCGGATGGTGCCGTCGTAGATGGCGTAGTTGTGCTAAGATGAAATTTACTCTTTTTTTTTATACTAGATTTGTAGATGTGAAACTGTGGAGTCGAATCATGTGTTTCTAGATTTCAGGGACTGCAGTATTTCGTTTTTAGATTTTTGTGTAATACGTGGTGTTTAATATGTTAGAAAGGTGAAAAATTCGAATTAGAGAAATTAAAAGCCATAGAAAAGCTGAGTGTCTTAGATCTTGTTGGGATTTGGTTATTTTGTATCAGCTGCTTTCATCCACCAGCAGAAACTCTATGTTCTAAGCATTTGATGCAGATCTGTTGATGGCTAAAGAAGTTTTTCTGCAGTTTTCTTTGATGCAGTTCTTGAGAATGCTGAAAGGATGAGTTGTTTTCCCTTGAAGCCATTTGTAGACAATAAATGGTATCTTTGTTTGACACTTGAAGAAAGTTAACAAATAATTATTATTAGGAAAACAAATATGTTGTGTTTTCAGGTTGACTGAAGCATATATTAATTTAATGAGGTAGTTTAGCCTTGCTTTCTTAAGTTTTGTGCATTGAACATCTGACCTTTTAAATTAATTGTTTGATGAAACATGGATTTGTTTCTCTCGTGGGGATCATGTCCAACATGATAATGAGTACATGTTTATGCTGTTCATACAACTCAAACCAGGCACACCTTTGAGAGTGCACTACCTTCATTTCAAAATAGATGTTGTTTCAGAACGTGTGCAGTCTAATTTTTTAAACTTTGACCACTAATTTACATAAATGTATCTATATTTGTCATATGAAAATATAATTGGTTCATTTTCATCAAAAGTATTCCCAAAGCATTTCTTTTTTTATTATCTGTATTTTTTATCAACATGTTACTATGAAAACTAATGGTTGGATGTGTATATTGGAGACGTATTGATGTCGAAATCTACGTATATACTGAAATGAAGGTAGTAATAGTTGATATATCTAATCTCTGATTGCGTAGTATCTGCCAATAAATGGAAGGAGGCCTGACTGATGTATTGTGGATTGAAACTCCAGTTGGCCTTTTCTAACTTGCTCTTGGCTTTGATTACGCAACAAAGTCTCTCTCTCTCTCTCTCTCTCTCTCTTCAGAAGTACAATGTTTGTTCTAATGGCCACATTGCCTAAATGTCTTTTCTTGATATACAGTTGTAGGAATCCTTGATAAGCCTGATGGCTATGATCGATGAGCCTCTCTATCCTATTGCTGTACTGATAGATGAGCTTAAAAATGAAGATATTCAATTGCGTCTGAACTCCATCAGAAGACTTTCCACAATTGCACGGGCACTTGGGGAAGAAAGAACTAGGAAGGAACTGATTCCTTTTCTCAGTGAAAACAATGACGATGAAGATGAGGTGCTTCTGGCAATGGCTGAAGAATTGGGTGTGTTTATTCCTTATGTTGGGGGTGTAGATCATGCTCATGTTTTGCTCCCACCACTGGAGACATTGTGTACCGTGGAGGAAACTTGTGTCCGAGACAAGGCAGTTGAGTCACTGTGCCGAATTGGAGCACAGATGAAGGAAAGTGACATTGTTGACTGGTTCATCCCTGTAGTAAAGGTAAGAGATTTATAAATAGTGAAATATTCTGTTAATTTTTTTGTTCTAAATGATGCAAAATTTAACAAGTATGGTGTCAATATTACTGTATATGATTTTTTATGGGTGCTTTCATTGGCTTCAGCATTATATTTCTGCATAATATAGATTTGCATGGTATTTGTTCTTATGCTTGCCCGTTAACTGCATGTCAAGGTTATTAAAACGTAAAATGAGAACGAAACGACCCACCCTCTTTTTAACTTTTAAACGTTTAAACGAACGTTGAAACGTAGTTTTAGGCACTATTGTAAAACGAATATGAGAGCAAAGATATATCACATATGTACCTTGATTTTGTAGTCTTTTTCCATATAATTTGAGGCCATATGCCATGCATCTTTCTCCTATGTATGATGTATCCATTTCCTTGCACATTGCAACATATGAATTACTATAACAAGAAATTATAATTCAATTTAATAAGTAAATATGGTTTGTAACTTTGTATCACATACCCTTTTGATGATCCCCCTCTTCTCTCCTTCCAATCCACAAACTACAAGAAAATTGGACATTAATGAAATGAATGAATTGAAAACTAAAATTAAAGACAAGATACATTACGACATGAGTTCACATCCAGACAACAACATAAGTTCATACAATAACATAGACGATGGTTAACAAATTAACTAAATAAGTCCACACAAAAGCATAAATCCACATAATAGCATAGTTCTAAGGTCCAACTCTCATCTCTCAATATCCATCATTCAAATCATCGAAACTATTAGTAGCATTCACATCTTGATTATCGCCATCTTCATGGTTGCTTGAGTTGTCATCGTCATCCATATCAAGATCATCAAGTATGAGCTCATCTTCTTCCTCTCCATTGCTTGAGACCGAATGCGATGCCTCCTCTATGACTTCCTCTTCTCTTCTCGCACGACGTGTATAGCAATGCTCAAAATGAGCTCTCCTAGGAAGATTGCGGCCTCGAAGGTTGCTTGATGCACCAATAGCTTCGTCAACTTGGTCCCATGTCAAGTCACCTTCACCCCTTATACACCCACTTTGAGTTGGATTGGCCGATGGATTGACCCATTCATTATCCCAATCAAAGTTTTCTAAAACCAAAGGATCAAAGTTTTTACCCTCACGTATTCTTTGGAACCTACTAGCCATCTTTCTATTGTATGAGACAGAGACCAAGTCATTTAATTTTTGGTGCTCCAACCGGTTTCTTTTCTTGGTATGAATCTACAAGTGGGAATAAAACAATTAATTAGAACCAAAATAAAGGAGTTACAATTTACATAATTAGATGGTTAAATTCACTTACAAATTCAAATGCACTCCAATTGCGCTCACAACCGGATGATGAAGCGCAAAGACTAACTATTCTTCTTGCAAACTTGTGAAGCTCAACGGTTCGACCACCATATGCAAGCCACCAATGTACTAAAAGAACAAATAAGGTGAACTTTACATGCCGAAAAGTAAAAAATTACTTGCTGAAATTATATTTAAAACCCTGAAAATTTAGATTACTTACTTGGATTTCTTGTGTGTGCGTGTTTTATTGCCATTTGGTTTGCAAATACATCTCTTTGATTCTCATATAGAACAACTTGGCTATTAATCTTATCTCGAAGAGCCTCATCTTGTACCATTTTTACAAGCACGTCATTGAAGCAAGCTCTTAGCTCTCCAACACGTCCTTCATCATCACCCTTCTTGATGTTATAGAACTTCCTTCATCATCACCCTTCTTGATGTTATAGAACTTTCTAGGGTTCAAGTAGAGAGCGGCTCCATATTGTGGGGTGTCCATTTGCCTCGTCCAACGTCCATCAATAATCTTCATGAGGCGATTAAGCAAAGGTTGTTTGTTTTGAGTGCAGAACGATGAGGTGATCTTTTCCTTTGCTAAGTTCATGGCCGATGCAACCTCCGGCATAGCCGGCTTTTCATCACCATCGACCAACCTCAGCACAATAAGGAGTGGAAGCGAAGCTCTTATACAATCCTCAACTGAATTCCCATCTGTCACGAAATTACAATGTCATACCTTTGCTCTTCTGCCTCAGTCTTAGACAACTTGCTCCTAGTGAAGACATCACCTGTCACTAGGAGCTTCAATGCTTCTTTGTGCTTGTGCAAACTACGCAACGTAAGGAATGCAGTGGCAAATCTAGTCACTGCGGGCCTCACAAGATCCATCCCACCTGTTTTCTCCCTCATTTCACTAAGAATCCTCCCATGCCTATAAATAAAGGTAGTGATTTGTCGAGCACGTGAAATTGGTTTCTTGAAATCCTTTAGCTTCCCTATGTCTTCCAACATAAGATCCAGGCAGTGTGCAGCGCAAGGGGTCCAAAACAAGGTAGGAATCCTCTCCATTAGCAGCCTGCCAGCTGCCTTGTAGTTAGCACCATTGTCTGTGACAACCTGAACAACTTTGTCTTTGCCAATCATCTCAATTATTTTCTCTTGCAAGTTAGCAAGCATCATGGCATGATGTGATTCACTAGATGCATCGACCGACTCCAAGAAGAAAGTCCCTTCAGGACTATTAACCAGGAAGTTGATCAACTGACGACCCTTCCTATCAGTCCATCCATCTGACATGAGAGAGCAACCATATTGCTTCCATGCCTCTTCATGCTTCTTCTCGCCATCTGTCTCCTTAACTACCTTTTGAAGCAATGGCTCTCGTAGCTCATGGAAACTAGGAGGCTTGAAACCAGAACCATACTGTGCAATGGCCTCTACTGCTATCTCAAATTGTCTTGAATTTGCAACATTAAATGGTACACAACACTCATAGAAAAACTTGGCTATCTCTATCTGCATGACTTCTCTTTCTTCCTTGGTCCTCATGCCAGCTTCTATGGTAGTTTGATGCGGCCCCTTTGCATGTCTTTGCTCTACAACCTCTCTGGGCATTCGTCGAAGCATAGCAGTAATAGGTTTTTTTGGTGGTGCTGGCACCTTGAACTGAAATGCTGCCGACTTCATTTTTTTGGAGGCTGTCCCAGAACTTGGATGGACACTCACATTACTATTAGAGGCTTCCGACTCCTTGCTGGATGCCTCTGTTGCCACATAATCATCTTGTTCATCATCTAGAAACAGTGGTCTCTTGCCCTTCTCTAAAGCCTCTTGCATCTCTTTCATGATGGATGAGGTTGTTTTGGGACACTTCGTCACATCTCCATACCCACCCGCGAGATGTTGTTTCACCCTCTTGATTCCAACTTTTATCTTCTTCTTACAAAGATTGCATTGGATCAGCTCTCGCTTAACGGCTTTGCATAATATGCATACTTCCATCCCGGATCATCGGACTTCGGCTTTCGACTAGGATCATCCAATGGATTATAATTTGTGGGAGGGGGAGGTGCATTGCCACTGCCATTGCCACTTGAACTTGCACTTGCACTTGCCATTTCGATTTCAGCTGCAATTCTACAATCAATTCAATAGGCTACAATCAACATTCAATAGTATACCATCAACATTCAATTAGTTCTGGAGACTGGAATTCAATAGGCTACAAGTTGAAGAGAGACAGGGGAGCCGAACCAACAGAGGACTAGAGGAGACAGAGGGGGAGTCTAAGACACACAGAGGACTAGAGACTTCCTCAGCCCAACGGAGTCTAAGACACAGAGAGAACAGAGACAGGAGGGGGCGTCGGCAGAGACAGAGAGACGAGAGAGAGAGAGAGAGGGGGATCCGACCTGGAGGCTGGCGGGCGACGGCGTGGCCAAGGAGACGACGCGGCTGCACAAGCAGCGGCAAGCGGCGATGACGCTGGATCCGCGCATGGCGGCCGGGCAGTGACGGCGCGGCGTTGGCGGGCGACGGCGGCGGCGGATCCGGATCTCGGCTCAACTCGGCGCGGCTCTACGGTTAGCCTCCTTCCCCGATTCCCTCGATCTGTTTCTCCCGATCCGTTTCCCCTCTAAATGAGAGTCATACGTACCAGGACCTCACTAATTTCACCGCATAAAACGATCTAGAACGGACGTTTCGTCCGATTTGGACGTTCCAGACGTTTCACCGTCGTTGGAACGACGTTCCAGGACGTTCTACGCCCGGTCGGCAGAACGCTCGGACGTTCTTCGGCACGGCGGCGTTCTCTCGTTTAAACGACGTTACGACGTTCTAATAACCTTGCTGTATGTGTCATATTTTTCTCCATAGGCCTGCATTATACAATTGTTAACTAGAAATACTGCCACGATCAAATGAATATCAGTATAATTTCATTTTCCTTTGTCTTGTTCCTTTTAGAATCACCAGTCATGAATATTTAATTGTGTTTCTGCAGATTATTTTCTGTTGGTATCCTTATGTCCATTCAGCTAACTACGCTTTAATCTTTTCAGAGGCTAGCAGCTGGTGAGTGGTTTACAGCTCGAGTATCATCCTGTGGTCTTTTCCATATAGCCTATCCAAGTGCACCCGATCAATTGAAAGCAGAATTGAGGACCATTTATGGCCAGTTATGCCAAGATGACATGCCTATGGTCAGAAGGGCAGCTGCATCAAATCTTGGGAAGTTTGCTGCCACAGTTGAACCGAGCCATTTGAAGACAGAAATCATGTCAATATTCGATGATTTAACACAAGATGGTACTTTCTTATACATGTTTGACATATTATTGTGTTATTTCATGCTTCTTTTGCATTGGTAACGGAGTAGTTGTTGGCTATCGATCCATGCAGTAGCTATTCCAACAAGGAAATAAAAAACATATACTGTAACTGCTGATCTTGCTATCAAACAGTTGCTTTGTTGCTTCAATGAGTTCGTCTGTGACCATTTGTTGTCTTAATTTGTTGTTGAAATTATTCTACAATTGTTAGATTGAATTTTCAATTGGTTCTGTGTGACATGACTACTAAAAGTAATTGGTACCAGCAGTACCCATACAACTGAACTTCAGATTCTTCTAGTTAGCACCATTGTGGTGTTGGATAGTTGTTCTGGGCCCCCATATTTTATCTGCTGTGGGGCACAGAGGGTTTGTAGTTTCTTGCCTTTTACTGCTTGTACCAAGGTTATTAAAACGTAAAACGAGAACGAAACGACCTATCCCCTTTTTAACTTTTAAACGTTTAAACGGACGTTGAAACGTAGTTTTAGGCACCATTGTAAAACGAATATGAGAGCAAAGATATATCACATATGTACCTTGATTTTGTAGTCTTTTTCTATATAATTTGAGGCCATATGCCATGCATCTTTCTCCCATGTATCCATTTTCCTTGCACAGTGCAACATATGAATTACTATAACAAGAAATTATAATTCAATTTAATAAATAAATATGGTTTTTGTAACTTTGTATCACATACCCTTTTGATGATCCCCCTCTTCTCTCCTTCCAATCCACAAACTACAAGAAAATTGCACATCAATAAAATGATGAATTGAAAACTAAAATTAAAGACAAGATACATTACGACATGAGTTCACATCCTGACAATAACATAAGTTCATACAATAACATAGACGATGGTTAACAAATTAACTAAATAAGTTCAAACAAAAGCTGATACATTACGACATGAGTTCACATCCAGACAATAACATAAGTTCATACAATAACATAGACGATGGTTAACAAATTAACAAAATAAGTCCACACAAAAGCATAAATCCAAATAATAGCATAGGTCCAAGGTCCAACTCTCATCTCTCAATATCCATCATTCAAATCATCGAAACTATTAGTAGCATTCACATCTTGATCATCGCCATCTTCGTGGTTGCTCGAGTTGTCATCGTCATCCACATCAAGATCATCAAGTATGAACTCATCTTCTTCCTCTCCATTGCTCGAGTCCAAATGCGATGCCTCCTCTGACTTCCTCTTCTCTTCTCACACGACGTGCATAGCAATGCTCAAAACGAGCTCTCCTAGGAAGGTTGCGTCCTCGAAGATTGCTTGATGCACCAATAACTTCGTCAACTTGGTCCCATGTCAAGTCACCTACACCCCTTATACACGAGTTGGATTGGCCGATGGATTGACCCATTCATTATCCCAATCAAAGTCTTCTAAAACCAAAGAATCAAAGTTTTTACCCTCCTCACGTATTCTTTGGAACCTACTAGCCATCTTTCTATTGTATTAGACAGAGACCAAGTCATTTAATTTTTGGTGCTCCAACCGGTTCCTTTTCTTGGTATGAATCTACAAGTGGGAATAAAACAATTAATTAGAACCAAAATAAAGGAGTTACAATTTACATAATTAGATGGTTAAATTCACTTACAAATTCAAATGCACTCCAATTGCGCTCACAACCGGATGATGAAGCGCAAAGACTAACTATTCTTCTTGCAAACTTGTGAAGCTCAACGGTTCGACCACCATATGCAAGCCACCAATGTACTAAAAGAACAAATAAGGTGAACTTTACATGCCGAAAAGTAAAAAATTACTTGCTGATTATATTTAAAACCCTGAAAATTTAGATTACTTACTTGGATTTCTTGTGTGTGCGTGTTTTATTGCCATTTGGTTTGCAAATACATCTCTTTGATTCTCATATAGAACAGCTTGGCTATCAATCTTATCTCGAAGAGCCTCATCTTGTACCATTTTTACAAGCACGTCATTGAAGCAAGCTCTTAGCTCTCCAACACGTCCTTCATCATCACCCTTCTTGATGTTATAGAACTTTCTAGGGTTCAAGTAGAGAGCGGCTCCATATTGTGGGGTGTCCATTTGCCTCGTCCAACGTCCATCAATAATCTTCATGAGGCGATTAAGCAAAGGTTGTTTGTTTTGAGTGCAGAACGATGAGGTGATCTTTTCCTTTGCTAAGTTCATGGCCGATGCAACCTCCGGTATAGCCCGCTTTTCATCACCATCAACCAACCTCAGCACAATAAGGAGTGGAAGCGAAGCTCTTATACAATCCTCAACTGAATTCCAGAACTGTCCTGAAATAACAATGTCATACATTGCTCTTCCTGCCTCAGTCTTAGACAACTTGCTCCTAGTGAAGACATCACCTGTCACTAGGAGCTTCAATGCTTCTTTGTGCTTGTGCAAACTACGCAACGTAAGGAATGCAGTGGCAAACCTAGTCGCTGCGGGCCTCACAAGATCCATCCCACCTGTTCTCCCTGATTTCATTAAGAATCCTCCCATGCCTATAAATAAAGGTAGTGATTTGTCGAGCACATGAAATTGGTTTCTTGAAATCCTTTAGCTTCCCTATGTCTTCCAACATAAGGTCCAGGTAGTGTGCAGCACAAGCGGTCCAAAACAAGGCAGGAATCCCGAAGGTATGGCGACCGACGATCAAACATCCCAGGCAGAGGCACTGCAGAAGATCGATGCCTTCCTCACTGAGATCAAACCCAGTTTGGTAAAAATCGCCAAGATGAAGTCACTGGCCGAGGACTTGTCACAGCAGCAGCGAGCGCACCACCTGACCATCATGCGGCTGAAAGCAGGACGCGGCAAGTCGTCCGCAGAGGCGACGGGCGAAGAGGAAAACAACGCGAAGGTGCTGTCGGCGGGCAGTCTTGAAGGCGCGAAACACGGGAAACAGGTCGGCTGCGGCCTCTAGCTCGCGGCGAGTTCCGGTGCGCCAATACGAAGAGGAGCAACCTGTTCCGCCGAGACCGATGCAGTGGCCTTTTCCAATCTACGACGGCAAGGAGGATCCTTTCCCCTGGTTGAACAGGTGCGAGCAATTTTTCAGAGCTCAGAAGACAAGGGAGAAGGACAAGGTCTGGACTGCCTCGTATCACCTAACGAGCAGGGCGCAGATTTGGTACACCCGCTGGGAGCGACGATACGGTTAACCAATATGCACTGAGTTCGTCGATTTAATCACGAGACGTTTCGGTCCAGAACAACGGGGAAATTCCCTGGGAGAATTGGTGGCGTTGCGGAAGGAGGGATCACTAGAAGACTACGAAGATATGTTCCTGAGTCGCTTATGCTACGCAGAACCATTGACAGAAAAACAAGAAGTGGATCTCTATACCTTCGGGTTAAGCGATCCTCTTCGTTTCGAGGTAGAGATGAAGGAGCCACGGGATTTGGACGAAGCAATGAACGTGGCTAGAGTCGTGGAAAAGCTGCAGAAAGCGTTGCTGTCAGCCCTCGCACTGACAAAAACTTAACGCTCGTCTACGGGGCGATTGCCAGCCAACACATCAGCAACCGTCTTGGCTGTGCCTATCGATATGAAGACAGAGGATTCAACTTCTACTACACAGGCGACTTCTAAGGCTTTTAAACGCCTCACTCCGAGTGAGATGGCAGAAAGATGTCGCCAAAACCTTTGTTTCAACTGTGATGAGCAAAGGAAGGAGGGGCACATCTGCAAGAATCTTTTTGCTATATTAGCTATCAATGAAGAAGAAGATAAGGAAGAAGCAACAGACGGGTTGATATCCCTACATGCAATCTCAGGGGTACCAATAACCGACACTATGCAAATAACAGTTAAGATAGCAGGGCAAGAAGTAATGGCGTTGGTAGACTCAGTTTCCACCCACAACTTAAGATAGCAGGGCAAGAAGTAATGGCGCTGGTAGACTCAGGTTCCACCCACAACTTTATCAGGGTAGAATTGGCAAGTCGCCTACCAGGGCGGATAATCACAAGCAAGGGCCTAGGCGTGACCGTGGCGAACGGAGATCGGGTGGTCTGCTCAGGAGTATTTAGAGCAATGCCTTTCACCATATCAGGGAACGAGTTCACCTCAGATTTCTATGTTATGCCGCTAGGGGGCTACGAGATGGTCCTAGGAACAAAATGGCTCGCTGAATTAGGACCGGTCTTGTGGAATTTTCAGCACCATACAATGTCATTTCAACAAGGGGGAAAGACATGTATTATTGATGGCTGGGTCAAGAAGACTGGGCCGGCAGCTAGATCAATCACAAACATTGACAGGGAGCTGCTACCACAACTATTAGAGGAATTTGAGGACTTGTGCAAAGAACCTCATGGTCTTCCACCACAGCGTCTACATGATCATCGCATACATTTGCTTTCGGGTGCCGAACCAGTAGTGGTACGACCATACAAATACCCAAATTTGCAAAAGGATGAGTTGGAACGCCAGTGTGCGGCTATGTTGCAACAGGGGATCATTAGACGAAGTACCTCAACCTTCTCTTCCCCAGTGCTGTTAGTAAAAAAAAAAGATGGCACATGGAGATTCTGTATTGATTACCGTGCTCTCAATAGCTGGACAATCAAGGATAAGTTTCCAATTCCAGTAGTGGAGGAACTACTAGATGAATTAAAAGGGGCCAAATTTTTTACTAAACTCGATTTGCGATCTGGATACCATCAAGTTCGGATGCATCCCGATGACATTCACAAGACAGTGTTCCGCACACACCAAGGGTTGTTTGAATTCTTAGTGATGCCATTCGGGCTTTCTAATGCACCAGCAAGGCAACAACATTCCAAGCATTGATGAATGAAGTGTTGCAGCCTTTTATCCGTCGGTTTGTGTTGGTTTTCTTCGATGACATATTGATCTACAGCAACTCCTGGGCAGAACACCTACGATATGTGGGCATGGTTTTCAAACTTCTGAGACAGCACAACCTATTCTTGAAACAATCTAAGTATATTTTTGGGGCTGACCAGGTGAGCTACTTGGGCCATGTCATCTCAGCGGAAGGAGTTTCAATGGATCAGGATAAGATCAGGACAGTTCTAGAGTGGTCGGTCCCAACCTCAGTCTGGGTGCTTCGAGGTTTTTTAGGGTTGGCAGGCTACTATTGCCTCTTCATTCAAGATTACGGCACCATAGCAGCCCCATTAACCCAGCTTTTGCGCAAGGGGTGTTTCGTGTGGATAGAAGCAACGACTAAGCTTTTCAAGCACTGAAGACAACACTTACCTCAGGCCCAGTACTACATCTTCCAGATTTTGAACAGCTCTTCATTGTGGAATGCGATGCTTTCGGAGTTGGATTCGGGGCTGTACTACACCAAGGAAGAGGACCAATAGCTTTTTTCAGCAAGCCAGTCGCGACACGACACTTATTGTTGGCAGCATATGAGCGCGAATTGATTGGGTTAGTTCAAGCTATCAAACACTGGCGCCCTTATTTATGGGGACATCAATTCATAGTTCGCACGGACCAGTACTCCCTCAAATATCTGTTGGATCAACGATTAAGCACGGTACCACAACACCGTTGGGTGGGCAAGCTACTCGGGTTTGATTTTGAGGTGGAATATAAACCCGACCACACTAATACTGCCGCAGATGCTCTCTCCAGGCGTGCTACGGACTGTCTACAATTATCAGCCATCTCCAACCCAACTTTTGACATTTTTGGCCGCCTACAAGACGCTAATACCACTGATCCAGCATTGGTCGCATTACGGGACCAATTACAATGAGGATTGTTAGATGAACAATGGGTTGTTACCGATGGGATACTCACATTCCGCAAGAAAGCTTACATACCCCCCTCCTCTCCCCTTGTCCAAGAGGTGATCACAACAGCACATACGACTGGCCATGAGGGCATTCAGAAAACCTTGGTTTGACTTCGTCGTGATTTTCATACCCCTCAAGACAAGAAGCTGGTTAAAGAATGTCTCTTCTTGCCTTACGTGCCAGCGCAATAAAATAGAACAACTACATCCCGTGGGGTCTTTTGCAGCCTCTTTTTATGCCCACACAAATCTGGGCGGACATATCTATGGATTTCATCGAAGGTCTTCCGAAAGTAGGGGGCAAGTCCGTCATCCTCACCGTGGTATGCAAATTCTCTAAATATGCTCATTTTATACCCCTGGTTCATCCCTATACGGCCGAATCAGTGGCACGCGCTTTCTTCGACGAGATTGTGCGCCTTCATGGCATGCCGTCATCCATAGTGTCTGATCGGGATCCAGTGTTCACATCATCCTTTTGGCGTGAATGGTTTCGAGCTGCAGGCACCTCTCTTCGGATGAGCGCGGCCTTCCACCCTCAGACTGATGGACAATCAAAATCGGTTAATCGGGTCATCTCTATGTACATCCGTTGCCTAACTGGTGATCGACCAAGACAGTGGCTGCAGTGGTTGGCGTTGGCAGAATATTGTTATAACACATCTTTCCACAGTTCGCTAAGGGACTCCCCGTTCAAGTTAGTGTACGAACGTGATCCCCCATCGCTTCGTTCATATGCTTCTTCCGAACTTTGCAATGCGGCGGTGGCAGATTCTCTTTTTCAAAGAGATGAATTACTTCTTGAGATTAGAGACCGTCTGCCCCTGGCTCAACAGACGGCCAAACATCATTATGACGCACATCATCGCCACTTGGAATTTCAACAGGGGGATTGGGTTTGGCTGCGTCTTCATCCCCGTCAAACTACTGCCATTTCTGGTTCCCAACATACTGAGTTGTCCCCCAAGTTCTTTGGTCCTTACCAAGTGCTTAACCGTGTGGATTCGGTGGCCTATCGCCTCGAGCTATCGCCTCGTGCAAGAATTCACATGATGTTTTCCATGTGGGCTTGCTCAAACGTTTCAAAGGTGCTCCTCCAACTGTTCCCCCTCCATTACCGCCAATGTTGCATGGGAGAGTGCTGCCGCAACCAGAGAAGGTGCTCCGTTCTCGTCCTCGTTCAGTGGGTCAATTCTCCATCAGCGGCGACTTGGGAAGACGTCAACACTTTCAAGCTCCAATTTCCCAGTTTCCAGCTCGAGCACAAGCTGTTTATCGAAGGAGGGGGAGGTGTCACGACGGCTCCTAAAGGGGGTTCCCGTTATGGGTTAGTGTATGGGAGGCGGGCCAAAGCCAACAACCGTGCCAGACATGTCCCAGATCGGCACGGGTTGACAACCTGGCACCTTCCTATTATTTCTTGGACAATTACCATACTTATTCCCCTAGATTAGTTATTTCCTAGAGATTAAATATCTAGATTGGTTGGATCCTGTAAAGCCCGAGCCCGGTTATAAATAGGCAAGAGATTTGAGCAATAAAGTAATCAAGTTCAGGATTGGATTTACCTGTCGCTAGTCTCTGCTGCGATCTGTCGGGCGTCAGGAGTGCATATCGCCTCCTAACCTCCGACCGTCCAGCGAACAGGGCAAATCACTTCCGGCCGTGACAACCACACTCGTAGAAAAACTTGGCTATCTCCATACAGACGGCTTCTTTCTTCCTTGGTCCTTATGCCAGCTTCTATGGTAGTTTGATGTGGCCCCTTTGCATGTCTTTGCTGTACAACCTCTCTGGGCGTTCGTTGAAGCATAGCAGTAATAGGTTTTTTTGGTGGTGTTGGCACCTTGAATTGAAATGCTGCTGACTTCATTTTTTTGGAGGCTGTCCCAAAACTTGGATGGACACTCACATTGCTATTAGAGGCTTCCGACTCCTTGCTGGATGCCTCTGTTGCCACACAACCACCTCCATCATCTAGAAACAGTGGTCTGCCCCTCTTGCCCTTCTCTAAAGCCTCTTGCCCTTCTCTAAAGCCTCTTGCATCTCTTTCATGATGGATGAGGTAGTTTTGGGACACTTCGTCACATCTCCATACACACCCGCGAGATGTTGTTTCACCCTCTTGATTCCTCCTTTTATCTTCCGCTGACAAAGATTGCATTGGATCAGCACTCGCTTGTTAGGCTCTGCATAATATGCATACTTCCATCCCGGATCATCGGACTTCGGCTTTCGATTAGGATCATCCAATGGATTATAATTTGTGGGAGGGGGAGGTGCACTGCCACTATCACTTGCACTTGCCATTTCGATTTTGGCTGCAGTTCTACAATCAAGTAATCAACAATTCAAGATTTAGACATTCAGACGGATCGAGAGGGGAAGAAAGATATAGAGGGGAAGCTGCCAGAGAGAGAGAGACAGAGAGGCGAAGAGAGACATGGGGAGTAGAGAGGGGAAGCGAAGAGAGGGGGAGCTGAGACCAGAGATGTCGGGATCCCCACCTATGGGCGACGACGCGGTTCGGCGACGTTGCGGGCAGGGAGACGGCGGATCCGAACGGCGACGACGAGAAGCAGAGACGACGGAGTTCATGGGCGGCAGCACGCTTGGGGGCCGACGCGAGGTCGCTGCCGACCATGGGCAGAAGGCTGGCGCTAAAGAACGCGAGGTGTTGGCTGACCATGGCAAGGACGGATGATACCAGCATACGGGCGGGCGGCTGGCACAAGTGGGCGATGACGCTTAGGGTTAGTTTCGCTTCTCCCGCCTCCACTGCCTCTCCCGATTCCTCTCCACTGCCCTGACCCGATTCCTCTCCACGCTAGGGTTAGACTTAGCTCCGTCCCGATTCGGCCCCCACTAATGTCATCTCAGCAAACGACCTAGAACGCCCGTTTCTTCCGAATCGGACGTTCTAGACGTTTTCTCGTCGTTCTCGGGACGTTCCAGGACGTTCTAGCTGCCGTCGCCAGAACGCTCGGACGTTCTGAAGCTCGGCGGCGTTCTCTCGTTTACACGACGTGTAAACGTCGTTTTCACGATGTTCTAATAACCATGGCTTGTACATACCTTCCTTTTTAATTAATCAAATTGTACCGTAGGGCCTCCCCTACTGTTTGGGTAAAAAATGTTATTAAATAAAACCCAACTTTATATTATTGATTTAACTAAATTCTGTGGTTATAATCATTGAATATTGTTTGTTGCTTTACATTTTGGCTTTGAACTGATATGACTGATGTCTTACATCTAAGATCAGATAAACAAGTCTCTTGCTTCGTATTGGGGAGAATAGCCAATTTGGTCCTCGAAGTTTCCCTCCTGGCTCACTTTCGTCCCCCAACTTTGAAAAAAAGTGAGAAGTAGGCTCTCTCAAACTTTTCTAAGTTTCTTTTCAGGCCAAAGAGGGATCCCAGCCCACATGGCAGGATGAGTGGCATCGTACCGCATGGAGGTCAAGGTGACACTACAGGGTTCAAATTTTCGCCGAAATTCGGCGAAATTTCGGATCCCTCTGAGTTTCATAATATCGGCGAAATTAAAAAGCCCTAAAAAATTTTTAAAGTGCTACAGTACATTAAAATCTCGCCGAGATTTCGGTGATTCGGACCGAAATTTCGGTAAAATTGACCGAGATTTGTATAAAAGTTGACCGGATTTGACCGGATTTTGACCGGATTGGGTTCTTCACGTCATTTCCCATGTGGGACAGTCGGTAGATCATAATTTCCGCGAAGTTGAAAAAACCCTAAAAAATTGAAATGTGATAGTACCGGGAAATTTCGCCGAGATTTTGGATTTTTGGACGAAATTTCGGATTTCTCGGTTAAAAAAAAAAACCGGATTTGAATTTTGGTTTTTGAATTTCGTCCGGATTTGGTCCGAAATTTCGAATCTCGGCGAAATTTCGAATCGGCGAAATTTCGGATCTCGGCGAAATTTCGGATTTCGGTGGGTGACGAGATTTAATCCAAAACGAAATTTGAAACCCTGCACTATACACACATCCTAACCTAGCATAGCAGCAAACCTAAGTATGTCTCAATGTTTTTATAATTTCTCCCTTATGTAGGAACTGAGCATAGCGGTAGCACTAGAACATCATGAGACTTATATTTCTCCCGAATCATTCTATTTCTCTCTCTCCCTCGTTCCTCAATCTTACCGCAAGCAGCAGGCATACATAGCCAGTTGAACCTAACAGAGTAGAGGGAGGCTGACAGGGAGGAGGGCGGAGAGAAGAGGGGGATCTGGCGACCGATAACCGGTGGATAGAAGAGAGGCAGGCCGGT
Organism: Rhipidocladum racemiflorum; assembly: GCA_036346355.1. Classification (NCBI taxonomy): domain Eukaryota; kingdom Viridiplantae; phylum Streptophyta; class Magnoliopsida; order Poales; family Poaceae; genus Rhipidocladum; species Rhipidocladum racemiflorum. Next base: position 9,901,268 of record CM070586.1, on the reverse strand, counting down.
GGGGAGAAGGGCGGAGAGAAGAAGAGGGAGGCTGGCGGGGAGGAGGGTGGAGAGAAGAGAGGGATCTGTTGCCAGGTGATTGGCGGAGAGAAGAAGAGGGGGAGGCCGGTAGGGAGGACATACCTGGATGGTTGATTTGGCGGCCGGAGCAGAGGAGACTGTGGTGCGGCATGGCGCGGTGGCTCTCGTGCCGGATCAGATGGGGATGGGGCGGTGGCGGGGGTGCTAGGTTTTCTTGTGAATCGCGTCGACCCATACTCAGCCAACATATGGCGCCCACCTCAGGCCTCCATGACGCCAGACGACGCCTCAGCGTTGCCTAAGGTTGGCATGGCCTTTGAGGTGAATGCCACACAGATGGAGGTGATTCAGCCAACAAGAAAAAAACGTTTTTGCCCCTCCATCCATTCCCCTGTTATACTACCCTTCTTTCAACTCTACCCTATCTTTCCTCCCCTTTATTTCGTTCAGATCGAGTCTTGAACCTAGCGGCGATCGCTGTGGGTGATGACCAGGCGGCATGCCATAAGTAGAATAGCCGTGACACAGTGAGTAGAGGGGGATTAGTTGAAGACTTGTTCAATTTTGTTTTTTGCTTGATCATCTGTGTGCTTGTGCACATGATGACAGAATTCGGTTGGGTTAGTTAATTGTTGATTGTCATGCACGAAGGTAGCATTAAATGGGTTATTAACTGGTTGCAAACTTGCTCATGCTGTTCTTGCTCATGCGTACACAATGGAAGAACTAGTCTAGTTTTTTTTTTTAAAAAATATTGTAAAACTAAACTAGTTATAACATCAACCAATTAGCCATAACAACCAGCCATGCGAGCTAGCATACCTCACTGGGCATAGGCTCCGATCGTTTTAGCTTCTGGGCAGCTTCTGCTTAAAAAAAGCGGATTATTTGCCGAACGGAAGGATTCTGGATAGCTTCTCTGAGAATTAGAAGCTGCCTTTACACAAAATTAGAAGCGACTAGAGGTCCGATTCTACCGCTTCTATCGAGCCTCCTCTGCCTGAAGGCCCTGCGCCCGAGCTCCTCCGGTTGCCGCCCCGCCGCCCCTTTGGTCGTTGGATCGCCACTGCCCGAGCTCCTCCTTCGCCGGCCCAAGCTCCTCTTGCACCTTCCCGAGCTCTGCCTCCTCTTGTACTGGCCGGCTCGAGCTCCTCCTCCGTCGTAGGCTCGAGCTCCTCTTCCTCTGCGTCGGCCTGAGCTCCTCTGCACGCGCCGGGCCGCCGTAGCCTGAGCTCCTCTTCCTCCGCGTCTGCCTGAGTTCCTCCTTGCTGGCCCAAGCTCCTTCATGTCAGCCTACCTCCTTTGCTGGCCCAGCTCCTCCCTTTGTCCGAACAATCAGATTCTAGAGTGGATTGCCGAACGACCAGATTCTACAGCCAGTAGATTCTTTAGACAACCACTTCTCTAGACACCTGGCTATAATCTAGAATCTGCACAATCCAAAGCCGTCCCGAAGGCCTTCATGGATCAGGGACATTATTGTCTTTACACTCACCCTCATGCATTAGGATGCCACTCATCCTGCACATGTGGCATGCCATGTGCACTGAGGCCCCTCTTTGGCCTGAAAAGAAAAGTTTGAGGGCCTGTTTGGCCTTTTTCAAAGTTGAAAGACAAAAGTGAGCCTGTTGAGAAACTTCGAGGACCAAATTGGCTATTCTCCCGTATTGCTTACTGGTGTAACATCTGCTAAGTGTAGCTTTTCCCTAATATTATCGCAGTTACTAATCTGGACATGTTTTTTCATAATACATGAGAGTAGTTTGCCTATTTGTGTGGTAACTTATGTTGCAAATCCTTAAAGTTTGTTCTATCATTGATATCATTTCATATAGGAGCATAGTAGTCATGTACACTAGCATAGTGGCTCACCATCTTCTCTTTCACTTTGCTTGGAGATAACTGTGTGTATTCATTGTTCAAGGTTGCTTACACTTTCGTGAAGAATCCTCGAGGCCTTGAACCCAAATTAATCTGCTTTATATTATTACCTTAACTTTGCTGCAATGTTATTAAGTCGTCAACTAGTCATAGACTAATCCACGACTAGTGTATCGAGGACGACTAGGGTGCTCGACTCGACTAGAATGACTAGTCGGGCGACTGGATGACTAATCGCGCATGGCTAGCCGTGCGACGTGACGGCCCATATTCATATGTAGAGGTGAGCCATACAAGATGGATTGGAGTGGATGAACCCTAGCCCTAGATGCCTCTGGTTCAGATCAAGCGCCGCCTCCGCCCATCCACCACCACCTCCGCCCGTTCGCTGCCACCTCCGCTCCTCCACTCCAAATCGAGCACCACTTTCGTCCGTCTGCCACTTCCAGTCAGTGCACTACTCCTTCCTCCCCTACTCTGGTCCAGTCTGTTCCCTTGTCCTCTTCGCTTCCTTGCCCTCCTCTCCTTCCTCCCTTGCTCTTCTCCGCTGTACTCTATTTTGCTTTGCTGGTGTGCTCTGCTTCTGCTCTGCTATGTTGAGTTGCTAACTAGTAACGTACTAGAAATGTAGTCGTAATACTACTTGTAGCCAAGTAATGTAGTCGTAATACTAGTAACGTACTATAAAGAACATGCTTGCCCACTCATCATGGTTGGATCAAAACAATGAAGTCATCAACTCGTCATCGACCTATCATCAAGCTTATGGTGGTGGTCTCTTCATTTCATGCTTTACAATATGTATGTGTTTAATTGATGTTACAACTTAGTATATGATATGCCCTATTAACATACTTCCTAATTTGGGGACTAATCGAGTAAACAGTGATATCATGGCGTCCAGTCGCCGGAACGAGACCGCCATGCGCGCTCGCCTCGCCTGGCCGGCCTCCTTCACGCCGCTCTGCGTCGCGATGAGGCGCGGGGGCGACGGGTCCTCGGCGAAGGGTGCGGGGGCGACCGGCGAGGGGGGGCGACGGGGGAGGAGGCGTGGGAGCGACGGAGGAAGAGGCGGGGGGGGGGGGGGACGACCGGCGACGGGGGAGGAGACGTGGGGGCGACGGAGGCAGAGTCGAACTCGCCAGAAGAAACAGAGCAAATTACGGGAAGTAATGGGATGGAAGGAAAGGAAAAAAAAAGGAAAGAAGAAAAGGGAAGGAAAAGAAAGAAAAAGTGAAAGAGAGAGGAAAAAGGGGAGAAAAGGAAAGAAAGGAGGAAAAGAGAGAATGGGTGGAATCAGATCATTTTTGGAGACATACTGATATTAGTGATATACTAATATTACTTATATGCTAATATTGCTATATTATTTTTGGTCGCCTAATCCTTGCCTAGGCGCCTAGGCGCTCGGCTAGCGCCTCGCCTTGTCGCCGTGATAACCATGATCGAGACTAGTCGACATGTAGCCCCTCTGACGACTTGACTCGATTTTACGACTTGGTAACCTTGCTTTGCTGTAGACATGATATTGTTTCTTTTATGCTTGAAAGTATAAAGCATCAATATAAATTGACTATATAAGCCCTAAAAATGGACTTCTGTTGTGTCTTAACAGTATCACTGGCCTTTATTTGCAGATCAAGATTCAGTGCGCTTATTGGCAGTTGAAGGCTGCGCCGCTCTTGGAAAATTGCTGGAACCCCAAGATTGTGTAGCACATATTCTTCCAGTCATTGTCAATTTCTCCCAGGTACATTACTCCCATAGTTGGTACCATATTGTCATTGATTTATATAGTCTTGATAGGTTATTGGAATATTTTTTTGTAACTGCTAGATGTTCAGAATTACTCAGAATTGCCTCTTAATTTGTAATTAGCTGTATTTGTAGTTAAGTGTTGTACCACAGCTGTAGTACTACTCATACTCCTTTTATATAACTCTTTGAATAGGATAAATCTTGGCGTGTTCGTTATATGGTTGCCAATCAATTGTATGAGCTTTGCGAGGCTGTTGGTCCTGAGCCTACAAGGTAGTCTTCTCTCATCAATTGTTACATACCTGGCTTTATCATGTCAGTACATGGTACTTAGGCATAAGTCAGAAAATTTATTATGTATATGTGAGTACATAAATTTCAACCTGGCTGATTCATTATATGTATGTATATATGGTAATAGAGTGGATCTGGTACCTGCGTATGTTCGTCTCCTCCGTGATAATGAGGCTGAAGTGCGGATAGCAGCTGCTGGAAAGGTTACTAAGTTCTGTAGGATATTAAGTCCGCAGCTTGCAATTCAGCATATTCTTCCGTGTGTTAAGGTAGGGGGGGTAAAACAGTTACTGAACATTATTTGTGGGTTTGCCACTGTTATCTATTCTCAACAAACTAACTCATGCCAACTCTATCTGCAGGAATTATCATCGGATTCGTCTCAGCATGTTCGTTCAGCTTTGGCTTCAGTCATTATGGGAATGGCCCCTGTCTTGGGGAAGGTGCGAGCATTGATGCAGCCATAATTTTCTTGACTTCCTTTAATGGCAAGCATGTTTACAGACAAATCAATGTGTTATACATATGAATGGATATCTGTGACTTGGTTTAAAGAGCTGCAGACCTATTATGATTTCACAAAATATCATAAAACAGTCTGTTTCATTGCCATACAATTGTCAATGCAGCATACCATTATTTTGTTCATACAACAGTCACGATTCATAATATATACTGACTTGAATGGGACCTGGCTTGATCACTGTCTCTCTGAATAGTTCTCCTAGATCAACATATCCGAATGTTTTTTTGATTAATTTCTTTTTTGCTTCTGGTCCATTTGCTACCATTGTTATTAAGTTGTCGCCTAGTGGTCAACTAATCTAGTCGCCCGATCGGTTCTTGGCTGCTAACTCCAAGCCGCCGACTCGACTTGGAGGATTTGCAGGTCGACCGACTAATCGTGCAACTGAGACGACTAATCGTGGATGGCTGATCGCCCAACTTGTTGCGCATGGATGGTCCACTTTCAGATCAAGACGGATATAGCAAGGGGGAGGTGGGAGGAAGGAAGGAGGGGAAGTGGAGGAGGAAGAGGTGGTGGGGGTGTTGGTGATGCAGCCGTGGCGGCGGCGTGCATGAAGCAGAGAGCAGAAGCGATGCTGCATAACAAATAGAAGGAAGGGAGGAATGGATGTGTGCTGGGCCCAACCTAGCTGACCCAAGCAGAGGCGCTAATGCTTCCTAGGGTTCCTCCCACTAGATAGCCGCCGTCGGCACCTGCAATGCACAAGCCCCACAAAAAGCACAGAGGCGCTAGTGGTACATGGCAATGGAGCTGTGATGTGACGGGGATGGTGATGGGGTTGGAAGATGACGGCGAAGGCAAGATGTGAGTGCGATGAGACTTTCGACGGCCAGCTGCAACGAGGCTACCAACGACGACGGCGAGCTGTGATAGTGTTCTTTCACCGCCCAATTGGTCTCCTCTCTTCTTTCCTCTCTAAACCTTCTCACTTTGTCTTCTATCCTTCCTTCTCTATGCTTTACTGCTCTATGCTACATCTAGATGTAATAGGAGTAGCAGCAGCAGCAGTTGATAGACTATCTAGTTGTCAAGTCGGTAGCATGGCAACTCGACTCGACTTTACCACTTAACTTTACCACTTAATAACCTTGCTAACTACATGTGATATTTTGAGATGATCTGTTAGCGGACACTGGACAGAACACTTAACGGTATTGCATTTACTCTTGTAGCACTATTAATCCAAGTTATTAATTTCATATATCTGTATGATACATTGATACTGCAATTATTTTTTGGCAATAGCTTCTGCTCTTGATACATTTACTATTGGCAATTCAGCATCCTTCGAAACCTGATTGGCTTCCTTTATGGTTTTGTGCAGGATGCTACCATTGAACAACTTCTTCCTATTTTTCTTTCTTTGCTTAAGGATGAATTTCCTGATGTTAGACTCAACATAATCAGCAAGCTTGATCAAGTTAACCAGGTTAGTGCCATTTTTCCTTGTTGGAGTTAATTTGCTTTCTCTTCCAATTCCTGAATTTCATATTACCTTGTGTTTGTCAAGGCTTTTTTTATTAGGCCTCATTCGGGTCGGACCGACCCACCAAACGATGTAATGGCGATGTGCAAATAAAACACTAATTTAAGCCATTAATTTACCACTAATGCAAGGGTTATGTGCAGAAAGTGAACCACTAACATTTAGTGGGAGTGATGGGTCATGAGCTGGCCCACTTCCATCCTGCTAACCTTTACCAGTGTTGGGCTTTACTTCCCTGACTAAATAGCAGCTCTCCCCCTCCATCAAGTTTTTTTCTCTTAATGATATATCAAGTGCTTTACCACATTTCAAATTTACTCACTTTGCAGCGATCTTTCAGGTTATTGGAATTGACTTGCTGTCACAATCACTGTTACCGGCTATTGTAGAACTTGCAGAAGATAGGCACTGGAGGGTTCGACTTGCAATAATTGAGTACATCCCTCTGTTGGCGAGTCAATTAGGTGTTGGGTTTTTTGATGACAAGCTGGGGGCACTTTGCATGCAATGGTTGGAAGATAAGGTGCGTACTATTCTGATTACCAATCCAAAGACAGTTTCATTGGAAAAACAAAGCAGAACATCCATGCTGTTTTATCATATCATCTTAAACATCTTGTGCCAGGCATTAAGTTTAAATAGGACATTTTATGTAATCAACTTGTCTTACGCCACCTCCTTTTTTTTACCAGTTCAGTGTTGGCATCACAATTCGCAAGAACTAAGAAAGTCGCATCAATATTTCATGCATGTCTAGATCAAAAAGTTCTACATTGGTTTGTATATATCTGCATCCGAATGTTATAGCAGTTACATTGCATGTTATAGGCATTGTAGTATCATACTACACAGTGTTACCAAAGTTGAACGTACTAAAAATGGCATTAACAATATTACACCGACTCAGAGAGTTGTATGTTCTTTGTATTTTTTGCAACAACTGTAATACAAGTTGCTGCACTAGTCTGATGTAGGAGATGCTTTAGTTTAACAGAAGTTGTATATCACTTTAAGATTGCTAGTGTAATAAAAATATTAGAATACCTGTTTATATGAACATAAACCAAAAAAGGTTTTGTTAATTCTTCCTAAAAAAAGATTATCATTTACTATTCCAGTTTGCTCGTCGGCTATCCAAATCTGATTAAGCAACTGATATTGGAGTTCACATTCTCCTATTTCGAGGGTAGTTTCTACTAGTTAATCATGAATATAGAAACAAGATGGTTTGGTTTATGATTAATTATTGCATTCATGGATTATTAAGTGGCGGTCTTGTGTTGGATTAATAAGTGATGTTGAGGGCCAGTTAAGTTCGGTTAGTTAACGAGAGTTTGAATTTCAGGTATTCTCTATCAGAGATGCTGCCGCTAACAACTTGAAGCGCCTAGCTGAGGAGTTTGGTCCAGAGTGGGCAATGCAGCATATAATTCCTCAGGTTCTTTATCTACTATCACTAGACATGATATTTGCTTGTACTAAAAGCCTATTCGCCACAAGTCCACAACTAACCAGGTTTTGTGGTTGTGGGGTTGTATAGTTAACTAATTTGCATGCACTGAACAGTTTTGATTGTTGCCTAGTGAAATTTAATGATGCATAGGCTAGAAAATGTATACTTAGACTTTATTTAGTAAGCAAATATAGTTACTGTTTTGTGGGCCTGCTGAAAATTCCTTAAGTTATGTTGTTGATAGCTGGAATTAATTTACACATGGTATAACTTACTGCATGTTAATTAAGTTTGATGAGTGTGGAAAGCACTGAATGAAACAGAATGAAAAGAAGTCATTGTTGCAGAAAGACCTCTGTTCTTCCAAATTCTATATTGCTTGAATCCATCTACACCAAACTAGAATTGGGTGTAGTAGTATGTACAAACTCTCCTTGCTGTGATGGCATGGAATTTCTGCTAGTCTTGAAAGCTTACATGTTTCATTTCCAGGTGCTGGAGAAGATAAACAATCCACATTATCTGTATCGCATGACCGTCCTGCAAGCTATTTCATTGTTAGCCCCTGTCATGGGTGCAGAAATCACATGCCAAAAGCTGCTCCCTGTCGTCATTAATTCCTCAAAGGACAGGTGAGTGAAATAACATATAGACAAAAACAAAACTCATTTGTTTGAAGGTATTCCTAGCATATGTCTAAAATTTTCAGGGTGCCGAACATCAAGTTCAATGTTGCAAAAGTTCTGCAGTCGCTTGTACCAATCCTTGATCAATCTGTGAGTTCCTTGGTCTTTTTCGCATGCTCTTATTTTTTTTAGTGTTACAGGTTATTGGAGAATATCATGAATACTTACTTTCCAGGTTGTTGACAAGACCGTGAAACCATGCCTTGTCGAGCTCAGCGAGGACCCTGATGTGGATGTAAGATACTATGCAAACCAGGCCCTTCAGGCATGTGACCAAATCATGATGTCAAGCTAACTAGCTAATGTCCAGTATTTAGAACTTGATTCTTCATAGTCCAATTTTGGAATACATGTAATTTGCCCTTTAGAATGGAGAGTTCCTTCAAGCCCCAAAACGACCAATGCTTCCATGCTGATAATGGATGGTTCCGTTCCCTTGTTCTTTGTTTTATTAATGTTGTAATTGAACAAGACAGGACACGTTATTACTATTGTGTGTTTACATAGTAGCTTGGACTTTGGTTTTTTTTTTATTGGATGTAACCATTGCCCTGATGTGATTTTACTGTATGCAACCGTTGCCCGTTGGTTTTGGTTTTCCTTTTGCAGCTAGCAAGTTTATTTTGGCAGTAGTATGAGTGGGTTCAACTTGCATCTCTTGCTAGTTGCTTCCCAGTACCATAGCGTGATTTGGAATGCTCGTGCAATTCTTGTGCAAACATCAGTTCTGGTTTGTTGCTTTCCTTAATTCCCTTTGTGCTAGAAAGGGTTCAACTCAGCACGAGCCTACCTTAATAAACATTATAAGCGTTGTTTCGTTCATCGTCCTCTGGCTGCCAGTGAGGCTATTCCATCCCAAGGGCGATGTATGAAGACACTGATAAACTAAACATAAGCGAATCATAAGGCTGACGCATTTCTCCGATGTAAGCCGTATCCTATGCCTCCATTAAAAAAAATGGGGGCAACTAGTAATCGGCCATCGATTCGTAGATTTTCGTGTGATGTGTTGCAACACTTTTATACAATGTGTAATAATTGTAGTCAACATGTGAAACAAAATAAAAAAAGGAAGTTAAATATTATAAAAAAGTTAGGAAAAATATCAAATTTATCACTAAAAATTGGATAAAAACTACAAAGATAAAGATAAGGTACGGTTTAAACTACAAGTATTCGAATCACATAAATTCATGGTGTTACTATGTTGCAACGTTTGAAAAAAAAGTCCAGGCAATATTCAAAGATACACTACTACGAAAAAGCCTTTAGTACCGGTTTTTGAACCGGTACAGGCTATCCAGGACTGATACTCAAGGGCATCAGTCTCGGTTCCCTCACCCGATATTGATAGAGTATCAGTACCGGTTGAAAGTCACACGTGGCAGCGCATTGTGAACCCCTGTGGACCTTATCAGTACCAGTGTCTCCAACCGGTACTGATGAGGCCCTCATCAGTACCGGTTGTTTTATCTAACAGGTACTGATGGGGCTGTATATAAGATGCCCGTGCGTTGCAACGGAATTTCAAAAGAGAATAATACATAATTATAATGCATGACCCTAAACCATACAATAAATCAATTTTCTGTAACACACATATCAAACAAAACATCTTTGTAAGCTAATAAATAAATCAAATCATCTATATTTTGTCCTGCAGATTACAACTATAGGTTACCAAGGCAATAGTGACTCACCTACTGAGCCTTGGGCCCCTACTGTTCTGGCCCAAGAACAGCCTGGCAGACTCACCATCACCACCAACTCATTCTTATAATAGTTAAGATATATGTGTGTGTATTAAATCACAACGAATTAAAACACATATAATCAATCATGCACATTTGCCTGATAATTAAATCACTGTACATTCATTAACATTTAATTACATATAATGTACTACAATATGTACACAACTTTAATTACAACTCCAGTATTTCTTTTCCTTCTGTTCATTGGGATTTTTTTACGTGCATCGCTCTTGCTAGCCGTAGATGTCGAGCATGACAGTTCATCGGTCCTTATCGAAGAGCCCCACCTGTTAAAATTTGGTTCGTGGAACTCGCCTTTTGGATTTACGACGTCATCGTAAATGAAGCCGATGAGTTGTTCTTGGATTGCTCTCACTCGTGCCGGTGAGAGTTCCGAACCTTGTTCCGCCAAATATTGAGGCACCTGTCGTTAAGTCATTAACTAATTACTCCTTGAATTTGTACAAGATGTAAGGAGTACCTATACATCATTAAGGGCAGTAATTATATTTACTCACCCCCTTGTCGCCTTTTAGCATGCGGTCAGCGTCTCCAGTTTGGGTGTGCAAAAACTCACATACATAGTAACCGCATAAATTATTGTCCGCCGACTGACTCAAGATCTGCGGTTGAAATAGTTGAAAGCGTGAAATAAATGCAAGGAAATTAACTTAACTAACCAAAAATCTAGCATTATGATATACGTACTTGAGAGGCAGTTGTAATTTCAAATTTCTCCTTGAATGCGCCCCTGTTTTTAGCACGGAACCGTGCGAATGCACTACACATGTGATTACGAATTGTACATGATTAGAATTTGTTTCAAATGGAAGGAAATAGAAGTAATACAATAATGAAGGAACAAGAATTAATACCGGTTGAGCAAATCGATAAAGTTTTGATACATTTCAACTGGTTTCCTTCTCGAGTCCATAATTGTGATCTGACTATGATCTAGCTCGATCATAATAAGAATCCAGTGAAAATTGTACATAGATATGTCAACGTAGATAACTAATTAGTTCTAACATAGTGTTATGAAAAATGAGTAGAACAAGGCAGTACAAAAACACGTACTCATGTGCGTAGGGTAGATATATCCTTGACTTATATTGTTGTTCTTTTAGCACTTTGTATACGTTAGTCTCTGTATCGCTTGGGTTGAATCTAACGGTTGTCTCGTTGATAACTAATGGGTCTATGAAGCCTATGTCAAAAATATTAGCCCTTCGGCATCTTTGTATCTCCATGCTACACAAGAAAAAATTAGTTAGGCTTGCAAGGTAGTACAATACAAGGGCACGCACGATGGTTTTTTGTAAATAAGACACTTACCTCTCGAACAACCTAGCAAGGACACGCTAAGGGTGTCTGTCTGGTATAGATCATACATGATGTGCCATTCGACAAAAAATTCACTGTCACCGTGACAAAAATCTTGTTGCTTGTACTTGACAGCAAACAACTCTAAACTATGCATGGTCGCGTCCAAGTACCATTCATGGAATTGCCGCATCTTTGTCGTTAGCTGGAGCAGCTCCTCATGCCTGACCAATGATTCACCCAATGTAAATGTCCATCTTATTACTTGGGTAAACTCAATCTCTGCCGTGCTTATTATTTGATTTGCGTCAAGACCAGTTTCATCGAAGAATTGTAGCATCTCGTTAGCCGTCTCCTTAGCCTTCTCAGTTGACGTCTTCTTCTTGTGGCATTCCTTACTCAATGTGTGCTCGTAGTTTGATTGGCAAGGCATTTCTTTTTTATCCTTCAAATTTGTAACAGTCCTCAAGCCTTTGTGAAATTCTTCCGTGCCAGGTTGAACCTTCTTCTTTGGTGACTTGGGTCTAAAAAATTTAGTTACCTCACCTTGTACTATCTTCTTGGTCTCCTCGGTCATATCTTACGCCAGCTTTGGAAGTGGACGCAACTTCTTGGATTGGGTGGAGGAGCTCGTCTTCTTGGGAGCTGTTGACTGAGCTGGCTTGTTTCCTTTGGTCGGCGCTTTCTTGGGAGGAGATGGTCTTCTTGTGGGGCTTATGTGCGCGGGAGGTGGTGTAGGAGTCGGCGCCTTCTTGGGAGGAGACGGGCTTCTTCTTGGAATTGGGTTTGCGGGAAGTGGTGTAGGAGTCAGGCTTCTTCGCAGAGAGGACACATCCATGTTATCTCGAAAAATTATGTGCCGTTTGCGCCACAGGATGAAAGTGTGTACCGCCTCTCCTAGCTTCGTAGTCCCGTCACCTTCGGGAATTTCGAGCTCAAGGTCCTCGTACCCTGGGCAAACCTCCTCCACCGAGACCTTGGAGTAGTTTGACGGTATCTGTTGGCTATGGATGAGTTGCCCGGCCCCACTGGGTGAACCATGCCGTGCGCCGCCTTCAAGGAGAGGTTCCGTGCTCCGACGTGCAACTCACAAGGTGTCCGCTGCCTGATGTCGTCTATGGGATACCTGTCCAAGTCCGCTTCAGGCAGCCCATCGGAAGCGTAGCTGCTCCGCTGCCCGGTGGGGCTGATGACGTTAGGATTGCTGGGAGATTCCTGGCACGTCTCCCGCTGTTGGCTCTGGGCTAACTGCTTCTCTATTTGAGTCATGCGTTCTTCAAGCGCACTAAGCTGTTGTGCATGTCGAGCCTTGCTTCTCATCCGACTCCTATAGGTCTCGGCGTCTTGAGCGAAACTAACCTATCACGGGACAACGCCAACGCCTCGTGTACGTCCAGGGTGCTCTGGGTTTTGTAGAGACCTTGTTAGCTCGTCATTCTCCCTGTTTGGCCCGAAGCTACCTTGGGAAGTCTCCTCGATGGACTGCACAAGCCTTCTGGCCACATCTCTCAGCACCTCCCCAAACACGCATTGCCGTTATCATCAAGGCCGCCGCCGTGAGCATAGAACCAATGCTTTGCTCTGTCAGGCCATTCCATTGTTGCGAGTGCGACACCCTTCGCTAGCAAGTCATGTTCCCTCTTCTCCCATTTGGGTATTGCTTGGCGGTAACCACCAGGGCCGAGTCGGTGGTGGTAATTCTTCTTCTGTGCATTCAGCTTGTTCTTCTCACTCAAACTTTGACCTTTCTCTGAAGTCTTGTAGTTCACAAATGCTTCCCAGTGATCTTGCAACTTCGGGAACTTGTTGAAGTCGGGCGTTCGATTCTTCTTGATATACTCCGTGTTCAACTTCTTTTTATAAGTTTGGAATGCGATGGCCATCTTCTTGAGAGTGTAACTCTTCACCTTCTCTTCGGTCCCTTGGGGGAAGGTGAATGTCTCCCTGACATCATTCCAAAGCATGTTCTTCGTATCTTCAGGAACCTGATCCCATTTTGCTATGCTAGTGGGCACGTGGTCCCTAACGTGGACGCCGCATGCCGAATTGAACGGCCCAATCACTATCAAGGGTTTCTGAGGTTGGCCATTCTCGTTGACTTCGGTGACAACATATCTTGCCTTCGGCTTCTTGGTTGGACCTCGCTGTCGTGATTGCCCGCTTGGTTGATCGATCTGAAAGCATGGTACAATCATGAACGGGTCAGAATGTTGGCTTAGCATGATAGTGGGATCGATAATCATTAACGTGATTGATTGTTACCTCGCCGGCCTCATCGTGCTCTGCGTCCTCATCGTGCTTTGCAACCTCATCGTGCTCTGCGGCCTCATAATCACCATCTCCCGCAATCAAATTTGTCATAAATTCTTCTTGATCAAATCCTTCGTCGTCCATCGTTGTTTCTTAGGATAGAAGAAGGCACTTAAAATTAATGAAAATAGATCAACAAAAGCTGATGGTACTACTCTAGAACGGCGTGGAAGACGGCGGGAAACAAAAGCTGATTAGATCAACTCTACTTATACATTTGACATTTCACATATACTGACCCATCTCACATATACATAACATTTTACATATACTTACTCATCTCACATATACATAGAAATTGCTTCAAACTTCACATATACATAGAAGAAGAGAAGCAGGGAAGTCAATACAGTCGAACATTTTACATGTACTTATACATAGAAATTTCTGCACTTTTCCGCAAATTAGTTCATACATCATAACTAGTGCTCAACTGGACCTATTACATAAGCATAACACCAAACCACTAGTCAGTAGAGTCGATACTTTCATCGTCTATAAATTGTTGATCACTACGTTTACCCAAATCATCGGTCTTGTAGTCGTATAGGCGCAACTGCTCGTCTATGCTGGACGAAGTGTCTTCTTCTTTTTCTTCGTGTGGATCGACATCGTCTGTTACCAACAAGTCTTCTGATTGTAGGACAAGGTCATCAAGGCGGCGAGCATTGTGTTCGATCTCAAGTAAGACTCGGTTGAGTTCATTCGCGCTTTCGCATGAGCAAGGAGAAAATTTTTCGTACACTGTGTTCTTAATATCACTTGCGATTTCCTCTATGCGATTAATTGTCCAAGCATGCACTTGACTAACTTTCTTTGAATCTTTATCCATCTATATGCAAGTAAATAGAATGCTAAGACACAACATAATAGTGTAATGCAGACAGGAAATATGCAAGGCTAGAAATATCCAAAAGCCTAACTTTGAAAAGTTTGAAAATAATAATGCAAGCATGTTTATATATATATTACTGATACAAAGCTTGTACTACTAAGGATTGTGGTACAACCGTGCAAGAATGGCATGGTTATACGTACATTCACAACATGTTTATCACATCCATACACAATATCACAAATATACATTGGTTTTACAATAGGGCCTTAAAGGCCAAAAAGAGTGCAGCTACTAAAGTTCTCAATTATCTTCATGCGAGTAATATATCAAATATTGTGTAGAATGTCGGTGAGTGAATTACATTATGACCTTGTGAAATTATCTTGTGCCAAGTCAGTTTCTTGATCAATTGCTTCCTGAAACAACACAAGATTCATGAGCACCACATGCAAAATAGAAAAAAATTGAAGAACAATTGAGCATGTGTTTTATTTCAATGAGACAAAGCATACAATATAATAAAAATAGCCAAACCTTTCTCACTAAATCAAAATAATCCACAATTTAAATCATAAACAAACTGTCTTGGTCCAGACTAAAAGTGGGAACTCCACAAAAAACTATTCAGACATAGCACTCTTGTTATTACTGTCTCCATGACGATATATCAAAAAGGATGTGATCAATTAATATCCAATCAAGCAGCAAAAACTAGTATATGCTTCTCCTTGTTACAATGACACTAAGGCATTTCCAAATTAACTGCTTTGCAGCAACAACTAGTATATGCTGTTTTGATGCAATCCAACAGACCCATAGCATACTTTAGTAAATCCTTGGGAGTAAGGGCTGCATCAAGATCTATATATGATAAAGAAGCTATGGCCATCCTGGAGGCTTTGAAAAAGTGGAGGCATTATTTACTGGGCAGTAAGGTAATCATCAAGACAGATCAACAAAGTTTGAAATTCATTACCACTCAAAAATTGGTGGAAGGGGTACAACACAAGCTAATGCTGAAATTACTAGAATTCGATTACCAAATTGAATACAAGAAAGGAAAGGAGAATATTGTGGGTGATGCTTTGTCGAGGAGAGAGCATGATATGGGAAATGAAGCCTCTTGTCAAGCCATCACATATGTAATTCCTGAATGGATACAGGATCTTAAAACTAGCTATGAAAATGATCATCAAGTAGACAAAATAAGAGAGGAGATTCAGAACAATGTGGAACCTGATCTTAAATACAAAATAGAAGACGGCATCATCAAATACAAAGGGAGATTATATGTGGGTGAGTATAAGGGGGTCAGACTCAAACTGCTAGAGACATTTCATGGTTCTGCTATTGGTGGGCATTCAGTAGTTCGCTTTCTACTCGTTCTTCCTTCCATGTTGTCCCAGTTCAGATCGAGTTGTGTACGCGTTCCAGTTGGAGAATCTCTCTGATTGGAATTGGGGTCCTAACAGGACCGAATCCTAACAAATCACAACCGAAATAGGGCCGGGAGGACAAGGAGCAATGGGCTGCGGTGAGCTCTTACCTCCACGGGTCTGAGGGAAGAAGCGCCGAGGGGGAGCGGTCTCCGAGCCGACGTGGTCGGGCGAGCTCCGGGAGGGCGGCTCCGTCGGGGGAGCTCGGACGGCGGCTGCGGTCGGGGAGCTCCAGGACGGCGGCTCGGTCGGGCGAGCTTCGGGAGGGTGGCGCGGTCGGGGGAGCTCCGGGAGGGCTTTCGGCGCCGGCACAGGCTCTGGTGGCGGCGGTGCGCGCGAGAGTAGGAGGAAATGGGAGATATCGGGCGGGAGGAGCAGCAAAGTGGGGAAGAAATGGCGGCAGTGGGATTTATAGGTGCACCATCAGTCCCGGATGGTGTCTTCAACCGGGACTGATGTTCACATTAGTACCGGTTGGATACGCCAACCGGGACTGATCATTCCACATCTGAATCCACAAGGAAAACCTAGGCGCTATAGTTACCGATTGGTGTATCCAACCGATACTAATGTGTGGCATCAATCCCGGTTGTAAACACCAACCGGTACTGATTAGATCACATCTATACCGGTTAAATACACCAACCGGTACTGATTAGAATTAAATTCATAGTCTCTTTAGAATATTATTTTCCAGCCATCTAATATAAAATAAAATGATAGAAAATTCAATTATTGCTTCTTTGCTTAACAAAAAATAATAAATTATACTTATTCCACACTGAAATGATTTTAAAAAAATAAAATAAGATTACTAGTCATTTATACCTTTTATAGTTTCTACAATTCAACAATAATATTGAAAATCTATATATTCATTAGAATATTATTTTATAAACTTCTAATATAAATTAAAATTATAAGAAATAAAGTAATTTTTGCACTCTTATAATTCCAATGCAAATTTTCACCTTGTTACAATGGATCAATTATTGCTTCTTTGCTTAATAAATAATAATAAATCATTATTATTCCACACTAAAATGATTTTCAAAAAATAAATTAAGGTTATTAATACACAACTAGTATGTTAGTAGTCTATTACACCAAAAGAAAACTAAGCATCCATCAGTGATAGACTATAACTTGTAACAAGGGACTATACAACGCGGTTGGACTTGTTTGCTAACATACTTTGTTTTTACAAGCGATACTTCATTATGATCGCGGTGTACATAAGGAGAGTCCTCTGTATCATTCAGGACACTAATGTCTACGTCCACTGTGAAAGGAGGCAGCTCATCGAACTGATTATACTCTTCTTTAACCGTGACGCCCTCAACTCCGACAATCCTTCTTTTACCTGAAAGAACCACGTGGTGCCTTGGTTGATCGCTACTGCTAATCTTCTCATTCTAATTTATGTTTTTGGTAGATTTGTCATGCTGCCTCTTCCTTTTAGTAGGCTTGTCCTTCTGCTTTTTCGGTTTGCTGTCTATGTCCATCACATAGAATACCTGTGTCACATCATTAGCGAGTACGAACGGTTCATCCCTATAGGCCACTTGCTTGAGGTCCACAATTGTCATACCGTACTCATCGATTTCCATGGCTGCCAGTTTGACCCATTGGCACCGAAATAGAGGGACTTTTAAAGGTCCATACTCGAGCTCCCAGATCTCCAGTATGAAACCATAATAGGTATCCATCTTTCCATTTTTGTCCAAGGCATCTATACGGACGCCGCTATTTTGGTTGGTGCTCTTGCTATCCTGGGCTGTCGAGTAAAATGTGTACCCATTTATCTCATACCCTTGGAATGATACGATTGTCGTGGACGGTCCCCGAGCCAAAAGTTTCAACTGTTCATCATCTGTCTGGTTGCCCAACAGTTGCTTTTGTAACCAATCGCCGAAATGATCAATTTGCTCGACTGCGATCCACTTATCTGACTTCTCTAGGTATTGGGCGCGTAGACTCATCTCGTGATCATACATATATGGAGCCACTACAGTTGCTTGTTTCAATACTATGAAATGTGCTTGTTTAAATGAAAGTAGATCGTCGCTATAGGATTCTTTTCTCCCTAAAGTCCCTTTTCCCCGTAGCCTCCCCTCATGGAGTGATACAGGAACGCCAATCGGATTTAGATCATCAATGTAATTAACACAAAACTCGATCACCTCCTCTGTGCCGACACCCTGCGCAATGCAGCCTTCTGAGCGAGACCAGTTACAAACATACTTCTTTAGGATACCCATGTACCTCTCGAAAGGGAACATATTGTGGAGGAACACGGGTCCGAGAATTTCTATCTCTTTAACAATGTGGACCATGAGATGGACCATAATATCAAAGAATGATGGAGGGAAGATGATCTCAAGGCTAACCAGACTCTTGACCATGTCATCATGCAGATTAGATAACTTATTCGGCTCGATGACCTTCTGCGACACCACGTTGAAGAATGAGCACAACTTTATGATTGTCCCTCATACCTAGTCCAACAGAATACCTCGCACCACCACCAGGAGCAACTGTGTCATCAACACGTGACAATCATGGGATTTTATGTGTACGATTTTATTCTCTTTTGTGTTTATGAGTCTCATTATATTCGAGGAGTATCCAGAAGGGACCTTCACACTGTTCAAGAACTTAATCATATTTTTTTCTCTTCCTTGCCAGAGTGTAGCTTGCGGGGTGGAGTTAATGCTATCCTTCCACTCTCATTTCCGGATGTAGGTCGTTCCTGATTCCCAGCAGCTGTAGGTCCTTTCGTGCTTGAAGTGTATCTTTTGTTTGCCATACATATCTAGGAAGCCTAGTAGGTTCACGTAGACATTCTTTGTGATATGCATGAAGTCCAGTGAGTGGCGGACTTCTAAGTCTTTCCAGTAAGGTAAGTCCCAAAATATTGACTTCTTCCAAATGGGCTTCGTGTGACCTTGTTCTGTCGGGACAGGTTTGCTACCTGGACCTTTTCCAAATAATACTTTCAGATCGTTTACCAAAGAAAATACAAAAGCCCCACTGCGATGCAGGGGCTTCTTACATTTCTCTTCTATCCCATCAAAATTCTCACCCTTCCTCCTTAACGGGTCCTTCGTATGGAGGAACCTATGGTGGCCCATGTACACAACCTTTCGAGAGTTTTATAGGTACTTGCTATCCGTTTCCTCTAAGCAGTGGATGCAGGCTTTATATCCTTTGATAGATAGGCCTGACAGGTTACCAAGTGTAGGCCAGTCGTTGATGGTTACGAATAACAATGCACGTAAAATGAAGTGCTCTCTTTTGTACTCATCCCATACACGTACACCATCGTTCCATGTTAACAGATCTTCAACCAATGGTTTGAGGTACACATAGATGTCGTTTCCAGGTTGCTTCGAGCCTTGGATAAGCAACGACATCATAATGTACTTCCGCTTCATACACAGCCAAGGAAGAAGGTTGTAGATACATAGAGTCACAGGCCAAGTGCTGCTGCTCATCTCGCCATATGGGTTCATCCAATCTGTACTCAACCCAAACCTTATGTTCCTTGCATCCTCAGCAAAGTCCGGGTATGTTCTATTGACTTTCCTCCACTGGGAGCCATCAGTAGGGTGTCTTAGCCTTTCGTCGTCCTTACGGTCTTCTTTGTACCAGCGCATCATCTGGGCATGCGCTTTGTTCGCAAATAAACGCTTCAATCGGGGTATTATAGGGAAATACCACACCACCTTAGCAGGAGGCCTCTTCTTCTTACGTTGCCCCTCTACCTCACCTGGGTCATCATGCCTGGTCTTATACTGCGAAGTTTTGCACACCGAACAAGCATCCAAATCCTCGTACTCATTGCGATAAAAGATACAATCGTTACGATATGCATGTATCTTCTGTACCTCCAACCCCAAAGGGCAGACAACTTGTTTGGCATCGTACATAGTTTCGGGCAGTGTGTTCTCCTCTGGAAGTAACTTCTTGATGAGGCATAACAACTCGTCGAATCGCTTATCAGACAATCCATTGGTCGCCTTCCATTGCATCAGTTCGAGTGTAGTACGCAACTTTTTATGGCCCTGTTGGCAGTTTGGGTACAACAGTGTTCTGTGGTCCTCCCATAGGCGCTGAAACTTTTTGTAATGTCTTTCATCGATGTATTCTCCCTCTCCATCAAGCAGCATCTAGTCTAGGTCATCATTGCCAAACTCCCCAAATGTATCTTCGCAAGAGCCGGGTTGGCCAACGTCTAAGATATTGTTCTCCGCCTCTTCTTGTTCACCGTCTTCTTGTATAATCTCTTCTTCACCGTGCTTGGTCCAATAGGTATAGTTTGACATGAAACCTCTTGTGAGCAAATGGAAGTGAAGGTGGCTGGAGTTTGGCCACTCCTTATCATTATTGCAGTCTATGCATGGACAACATATGTAGCCTAACGTCGTGTATGCATCGGCCGCACAAAGAAAATCTTGCAAACCCTGCAAGAACTCCGGGGAGCGTCGGTCCATGTACATCCATCGCCGGTCCATCTACATTATATTACATCAAGGTAACTTTTAGCTCATTTTTCGATAATGAATTGTTAAACATTTCCCAAAATCCAAATCAAGACAACTATATTTTTAAAATGACTTTATTTCATTAAATGTTTTTAAAGGCACTATATTTCATTACATATTTTTCCATAAAATGATTATTTGCTCCGGTATTCATACTCGAAGTTTTTGCAACCTACTAAAATAATTGGTCAATGAAAATCTAGATTCAAAATTCTTCATCAATCGATGGAACCAAAACCTAAATATTTAGCTAGATCCACACATTCAATTCGAGCTAAATATAAGTACCGGTTAGTCTCCCGAACCGGTACTAGTGAGCCCCCGTTATATAGTACCTGTTCATTTCACGAACATGTACTAATGTTAGAACATCAGTACCAGTTGATGCCTTGAACCGGTACTGATCTCCCCTCGAGCCCTGTAGCCATTGAACCGGGACTGTTGTAACTATCAGTCCCGGTTTGTGCCCGACCAGTACTGATGGGCTGGTATCAAAATCAAGATTCAAAATTCTTCATCAATCGATGGAACCAAAACCAAAATATTTAGCTAGATCCACACATTCAATTCGAGCTAAATATTAATGCAAGCAAAATATAAACTTACACACAATGAAAATCTAGATTCAAAATTCTTCATCAATCGATGAAACCAAAACCTAAATATTTAGCTAGATCCACACATTCAATTCGAGCTAAACACCAGTACCGGTTAGTCTCCCGAACCGCTACTAGTGAGCCCCCGTTATATAGTACCAGTTCGTTTCACGAACAGGTACTAATGTTAGAACATCAGTACTAGTTGATGCCTTGAACCGGTACTGATCTCCCCCCGAGCCCTGTAGCCATTGAACCGGGACTATTGTAACTATCAGTCCCGGTTTGTGCCCGACCAGTACTGATGGGCCGGTATCAAAATTAAGATTCAAAATTCTTCATCAATCGATGGAACCAAAACCAAAATATTTAGCTAGATCCACACATTCAATTCGAGCTAAATATTAATGCAAGCAAAATATAAACTTACACAATAAGTTTTTTCAACTTACAAAAAAAATTGGTCGATCATAGTCTAGATTCAAAATTCTGAACAAATTTCACGACAGCTTTACTCAAATTTTGAAAACTTTTTTTGAAAACTTTTTCATAAAATTTTTAAAACTTTTCTCAAATCTTGAACTCATTTTATATTTTCTGTAAAGCCATTTATATTTCTCATATTATTTTAATTCACAAATAAATTTAAATTTCTTCTTTTTTCCACATAACTATTGCCATTTGAAGATCCCAAACTCCATGATTTTCATGCACCATTCTTAATTTCCCCAACTATATATGCACCATCCTACATCGAACGATGGGACTAAAATGTAAATTTGAGCTAGATCCACACCTTAAATGCGAGTTATATTATAATCCAAGCAAATTTAAGCTTAGTTACCTTGGTTGTGAGTAAATTTTTGCATCCTACTTGAAAAGATCGAGGTAGAATTTTACATTTATAATCTTTCATCGATTAATAGAAAAGATCAAATTTTCTTCATAATTCAAGCAAAGAAGAGGCTCCATTTAACACCAAATGTAGTGAGGAATGATGTTACTAACCTTAGTTACCTTGGTTGCGAGTAAAATGACCAAAAATTTAAAATTTGGGCAGCACCTCCCCTTCCTTGGAGCTCTTGCCCGAACTCCTGTTCTTCTCGCCGGCTGATCAAATGATCTTGGTCTGGCAGAAATTGGGAGGAGGAAGACGTTTAAATTGCGACATAGTACCGGTTGAAGGCACAAGCCGGTACTGATAGTCTCGCATCAGTATCGGTTCGTGCCTTGAACCGGTACTAATCTCCACCTGCAGCCCTGTAGCCGTTGAGATGCTAGATAGTACCGGTTCGGGATACAAACCGGTACTGATGCGAGACTATCAGTACCGGTTGGTACCTTTAACCGGTATTGACCACCCCCCGAGCCCTGTAATCGTTGAACCGGGACTGTTGTAGCTATCAGTCCCGGTTTGTGCCCAACCGGTACTGATGGGCCGGTATGGAAGGCCAGATCTATAGTAGTGATAGTTGTTGCAAAATTTTACGATTTCACATGCAACACATTGAAAAAGTGTCCGTAACAAAATATTTAGGTACAAACGGAAATAACAGAGTTGCAACAAAATGCCTCTCCTATAATTAAACTTATAAGATATCATACACAACAATCAATGATAACTACTGCAACAAATCTAAAATACATTTGCAACAAAACTGAAAAGAGATGCAATAATTTCCTTGGTGCAACAATCCAACATCTCTAATGTAATAAAACATAAATGTTGATGCAACAAGTCAAAATACATATTGCAACAAATGCCTCTTGCGCAAACTTTGTGAAGAGATGTTACAACAAAATCAAACACTTCATGCAACAATTAGGAAAACATGTTACAACAATTTAGATAAATATCTGCAACATGTGTACCAAAGAAGGAGGGCATGCATGTGGTGGCGATATGGTTGACTCAGTGCCTCATCTCCACACTCCACCCCTCATTATCGCTTCATCACCGCCCCCTGGTCGTCATCCACCGCCGCACGCCTCCTTCCCACTCCTTGGTCTCGCTAGATCCAGGAAGCTCTACCCACTCTTCGGAAGGAATGGAACTTCAGCGATGGAGGGATGAATCAGTCCTGGCTAGCAGCAGCCATTTGCTGCCCCCGCCTCCTCTAGGCTCAACCCATCCTCAACAGTGCGCCGTGCACCTCCATTGCGGCTCTTCCTCCACCACGTCAGAGAATGCTATGCCATCCCCTTGGCCCCAACTGAAGAGGAACGCGGTATGCTACTCTAGCATAAATTAAAAATTCTACCGCAAACCAGAAAAGCTACACGTAAGAAGGTGATCATAAATCAATTACCACTAAAGCGCAGTTGCAGAATCCTTCGTGCGTTGATGTAGTGGATCGTTCTCGCCGCGGATCATCCTCGCTGCGAATCGTCTTCTCCACGCCGCAGTAGCAGCAGCGTCACCACAGCAGTCCATACGACCGGGGATGGAACGCTGTGCGTCGGTGTGCAAGCACTGTGTCGCTCGGTAGGGGCAATGAGAGGTGGAGGCTAGGGTTTTGGACGAAAGAGATGTGTGACGCCCACCCTTTTCCTCTCCTTATATAGCCACGCGATGAAACCCTAAGCCAGGGCCTATCAGCGCGTTAAGCCCACAAGGTCCATTAATTACGGATCCAATCTGAATAAATGCGTCCCAGCCCATTAAGTGTGTGACCCTGTAGGTTCATGCACATTTGGACAGATTCGGAAAACCCTTTTCTAATCCAATAGTTGGTAGTGGCTCTTTGCAGAGCATGCCAACTCCCAAACACATATGATCAAAGTACTGATGTAATAATCCCTTTGCCAAACTATATGAAGATCGAACTCAAGGCGAGAAGCATGTTATCCTTTGACAGTTCAATCCATCTCTCATATTCGTGATATATTAATAAGTTGTGATTGACTTCTCAATCACGACATGGCCATGCACTTCCTTAATCATATCACACGAGTGGCCTAGACATATATCTCCATTATATTGGAGTGGCAAATTCCATCTTGACTGCTAACTTCCCTCTGCATGTTTCATAGTAAACATGAAAGCAACCTTTATAACTATCCAGTTAGGAAATAGTGTTTGGTATATGAGATACACTGATGACACACAAGAATGTAACATTCTCGCAGTGTCTCATTGTGGGTCTATCTAACCGATATTCTTCAACATGTGTTCACAATGTATTGATGATATCTCCATATCCCATGATCTATGAAACATGATCATCGATTAGTACATGTGCTGATCTATTCATCGTTGTCCACTACGATGATA
The DNA here is from genome assembly GCA_036346355.1 of Rhipidocladum racemiflorum. NCBI lineage: Eukaryota > Viridiplantae > Streptophyta > Magnoliopsida > Poales > Poaceae > Rhipidocladum > Rhipidocladum racemiflorum. The sequence goes on along the minus strand of CM070586.1, from coordinate 9,877,082 downwards.
TCTGATCAGAGATACTTACATAATTATATCAATAAGTAGAGAGTTTCATAAGCAAGTCACATACTTACTGATCAATATAATGATATACATTCATTGGACCAATAATCATATTATTATTCATAAACATAGTCATGTTACAATAATCTATATGACTGCCTCAAGGGCATAACACTAACAATCTTCCATTTGCACTTGAGTCAGTCAATTAAGCATCTAATACCAATAGACCTCGTGGTCGCCTCATGCTTAGGCTGTGGAAGAGGCTTCGTTAACGGATCAGCCACATTAGCTTCCATGTCTACTTTGCATATCTTCACGTCACCTCTATTCATAATCTCGCGAATAAGGTGAAAGCGTCGGAGTATGTGTTTGGACTTCTGATGTGATCTAGGCTCTTTTGCTTGTGCAATGGCACCACTACTATCACAATAGAGATCCATTGGACTAGAGGCACTAGCAACCACACCAAGCTCTGAGACGAACTTCTTTATCCACACAACTTCTTTTGCAGCCTCTGAAGCCGCAATGTACTTCGCTTCTGTTGTAGAGTCGGCCACAGTGCTTTGCTTGGAACTCTTCCAGCTTTCTGCTCCTCCATTTAGTGTAAATACAAACCCAGATTGCGATCGGAAATCATCTTTGTCAGTTTGGAAGCTTGCATCGGTGTAACCCTTTACAACCAGTTCTTCCTTACCTCCAAAAACTAGGAACATATCCTTAGTTCTTCTCAAGTACTTGAGAATATTTTTCACGTCAATCAAATGACCATCACCGGGATCCGCTTGGTATCTGCTCGTGACACTTAGAGCATATGAGACATCTGGACGCGTACAGATCATGACATACATAATAGACCCGATAGCTGAAGCGTATGGAATCTTGCTCATCCTGTCTCGCTCATCAGTTGTCGAAGGACACTGATTCTTGCTAAGACTGATGCCATGTGATATTGGCATGAAACCTCCTTTGGATTCATGCATACTGAATCTCTTCAATACCTTATCAATGTACGTTTCTTGGCTTAATCCAATCAACCTTTTTGATCTATCTCTATAGATCTTTATGCCCAAGATATAACATGCTTCTCCTAAGTCCTTCATTGAAAAACTCCTTTTCAACGAAGTCTTGACATCTTCAAGCAGAGCAATATCATTCCCGATCAATAATATGCCATCCACATACAAGATCAGAAACACAAGTGCGCTCCCACTAGCCTTCTTGTAAACACAAGGCTCTTCTTTGTTTTTGATGAAGTCAAATCCTTTGACTACTTCGTCAAAACGAATGTTCCAACTCCGAGATGCTTGCTTGAACCCATAAATGGATCTATGAAGCTTGCATACCTTTTTAGCATATTTAGGATCAACAAAACCTTCAGGTTGTATCATGTATACATCCTCAGATAGATTCCTATTAAGGAAAGCTATTTTGACATCCATCTGCCATATTTCATAATCAAAATATGCAACAATAGCTAAAATGATCCGGAGAGACTTAAGCATGGCTACAGATAAGAAAGTTTCATCATAGTTAACTCCTTGAACTTGTTTGAAACCCTTTGCTACCAACCGTGCCTTATAGATCTGAATATTTCCATCCACGTCTATCTTCTTGAAAATCCATTTGCATTCTATGGTTTTTACACCATGAGGAGGATCAACCAAGTTCCAAACTTGATTATCATGCATGGATTGAATTTCGGATCTCATAGCTCCAAGCCATTTTTCAGAGTTTGGGTCCATCATTGCTTCTTTATAAGTCGTAGGCTTATCATTGTCCAACAATAATATGTCATGTCCATATTTTATGGGTTCATGATGCCTCACAAAGAAGCATTTTTCTGATTTAGGTGGGAGTTTATCTGATTGCAAATATTTTACATAAGCCTCGCATCCCCATATCTTGAGAAATGACAACGTGGGACTTCTCCCGGTCCATCATATGGCGTCTTCTCAACGGAATTTGATGGGACCCTATTCAATGTGAACGCAACTGTCTCTAGAGCGAAACTCCAAAAAGATAATGGCAGATCTATTTGGCTCATCATTGACCGAACCATGTCTATCAAAGTTCGGTTCCGTCATTCGGACACGCCATTCCATTGAGGCGTTCCTAGCGGAGTAAGTTGTGGAATGTCGGGACCCGGATTTGCAAATTCGAAACCCTCTGTGTATACTGCACTAGTCCAGGATCACGCTAGTGCACACAGTGGCAACAAAATTGACATATCATTCCATTCATCGAATTAACTAAGAAAGTAGCAAATAGTAACAACAGATCTTATGGTCAAGTTTACATAACTGTGCCTTAAGGGCTTAAGAAACAAATAAAACTCTTGCAGCGAAAACAAAATAACTTGGGCCATATGACATGCCATAGGCAATCGTCTGGGGAGCGCCATCCTAGTTCACGTAGTCTTCATAATACTCCTCCTCGTAGAATTCTGTATTTCCCTATTCTTCTTCAGCAACTGATCAACAAAGGCATAAAGCTGTGAGTACAAAAGTACTCAGCAAGCCGTAGAGAATGATGCAAATAATGTACGGCTTGACAAAGGATAGTCATATGGTTATTTTGCAGAAAGCAATAACTTGATCATAAATACAATAAATAGATTCAAAGCATATTTGACAAAGATAATAATAACCGGTAAATCAATGGTAAACAACAACACAAGGTTGGTGAGGCATCACCCGTCACCAACTAGATCACCATCAACCATTGAACTCAACAGCATTAATAATTTGACATCGAAAACAATAGTGAACTCCCCGTTCACTTCCAACTATACCATCCTTCCACATTTTCTGAAAACACTATACCCCGTGTGAAATCCCCAGGCACGTCCATGACCGCGGACACGGCTATTCGAATAGTTTATCACAGACTCTGCAGAGGTTGTACAGTTTTACCCACAAGATATGATCAACTCTTATTGCCATACGTAATTAACACACTTCTTGGGTGTGTCGGCAGAGAGATCATAACAATGCCTTTACAATGCTTTGTCTAAACCCAGTACTGCCCGCTAAGGTTTCACCCCTCAGGGCCCCCTCTTGCACCATGTGAATCTACCCGTCAATCCCGGAACCCACACAACCACAACAGTACCTAAATTTAGACATCACAAATTAATTAGCCAGGTCTGTCCCATACCAGACATGTGGTTGTACGGTTAGGCCTAGTTCAATGGCGCACAAGATTAAGTCCTTAAGTATCCCAAGCAAGACATCCACATCCCAAATGTGCTAACAGCACCCCCTTTACTGCACGATCACTTGCCTGAGTGAAAACAACTTTGTATAACGAATACCAATGGCACACCCTGCCATAGTACAACAAATTTTACAACTGTGGCTACCCGCCACGATTCCATATCTCATTAAGTCAATATTATTAATTCATCATGTGACATGAGCCCATCGCACAACTAAGCATGGCTAAGCATAGTTACGCTAACCCAATGTTGGTGCTACAATATGTCCAACTAGTAAACAATCCAACCTAGGGTGACAATGGATACATGGCCGTTCAACAATTCAAGGTAGCATAATGACAATCAGGTGTTTAACTACTCCCATTAAAATAATACTTGTAAAAAAATAGCATGCAATTGTATGAAACAAAAATATTTTCAAAAGCATAGGTCTAACATGGTCAAGGACTACGACTTGCCTTGCTGATCAACTGCAATTGCTGAATCTTGATCTCCGAATCCTGCGCTCGCTCCCTGGGGATCAACGTCTACCGGAAAAGAATGCAATAAACACAAATAAATACCAAAATAGTACAAAAAATTAAAATAAATAGCTCTGGAATGTAGAGCTCGATTTTACAAATTTTTAGAAATTTGAATGGGCTCAAACGGAGTTCGTATGAGGGAGAACGGGCTTCCGGAAGTTTCAAAATGCTGTAAAAGGAAAAGGGAGAGAGAAGGGACACGTGGCCTCCGCTGATTGGCTGCGGTTTTTGGCATTTTCTGGAAAAAGAAATAAACCAAAAAGGCTGGCTGATAGGTGGGCCCTCGGTGTCGGTCACACGGTTCACCGTGAACCAGGTGCACCGAGGCGGTTTGGGGCTGACATGGCCGGCGGTGTGACGCGGATGCAACATGGGCGGTAGGGGCTGAGGTGGCGGTGACGTGGCTGCCACGGGGCAGATGATGTGGCGCGGTCAAGGCGGTTGGTGAGGTGATGCGCATCCGACGGCTGGGTCGGATTGGATGGTGGAGAGCATCGGCTTCAGCAGGCAGTGACGCGACGTGATCTGGAGCGCTCACCAAGGATCAGACGGCCCACGCTCTTCGACCGGTTGGGTGGCGAGGACCGGCGACGGAAATTCGCCGGAGACAAAGAAGACGACCCATGATTCGGCGGCTCTTGTCCGAATCGAAGGCGGGTTGGTCATGGATCTGGAAGCACACGACGCGGGTGACTTGGGGGTGCCCTCGGTTGTGGCGGAGGACGTCCGACAGCGTAGCTCGGTGCGAAGAAAAGTGGAGGAGGCGACAGTGAACTCTGGCAAGCGATTCCTGCGTGATGGAGGCGTCTCGGTCGAAGCAAGTAGGGGCTGTGGATGCGGCTCAGAGTGGGGAACGCGACACGGGAGGCAGTGCTGGCTTAAATAGCCCAGGGAAGCGTGCCAGGTCCGAACGTCGAGGGTGGCGCGATTGTCGGGCGGTGTTAGGGTTTGTGGGTGGCGGCGGCTGCGCTGTGCATTGGCTGGGCTGTCGGGGTGGCGTTGGGCCGCGCAGAGCGGGCCGGGGACACGGGGGGGGGGGGGGACCGGGCCGAAGGGAGAATTCGGCCCAAGGCCAAAAGAGGATTTAAAACCATTTTTTCTATTTAGTAAATTCCCAAAAATTCAAATAAATGCAAATAAATAGAAAATAAACTCGGAAAAATCTCAAAATTTACAGAAAAATTCCTTGAAGCATAAAGAACCCAAGGCCAAGATTTGATGCATAGAATAATTAAATAAAATCTTTTGGTGATTGGAAAATTCAAACTAAGCTGGAATTTAATTTGGGAAAAATCCAAATGGTTCTTTTTGACTTTGAAACTTTGCAAAATCTCAAAAATTGGGATGTTACATGGAATGATTCCACATTGCTTTAGATGATCACCAAACTCTTGGCTCAAGTATTCGCCACCGCGATCTGATCGTAAGTGTTTTATTGATTTGCCAAGTTGATTTTGTACTTAGTTCTGAAACTCTATGAACTTTTCAAAAGTTTTAGATTTATGCCTCATTAAGTAGATATATCCATATCTACTAAAGTCATCGGTAAAAGTTACAAAGTACTGAAACCCACCTCTAGCACTCCAGCTCATTGGTCCACATATATTTGTATGTACTAGGGTCAACAATTGACTCGCCCTTTCAGTAAAACCTGTGAAAGGGGATTTTGTCATCTTGACAAGTAAACAAGACTCACATGTTTCAAATGATTCAAAATTAAATGAGGTTAGAAGTCCATCACCATGGAGCTTCTTCATGCGCTTCTCATTTATGTGACCTAAGCTACAATGCCATAAAAAGGTAGGGTTCAAATCATTTGGCTGAGGCCTTTTGACATTAATGTTATAGACGAGTTTTTCTTTGAGTTCAAGGACGTACAACCCATCCACCATGGGGCAACGACCATAATATATATCATTAAAAAATATTGAACAAACAAAGTCCTTTATTCTGAATTCATAACCTTCATGTTCCAAACAAGAAGATGAAATAATGTTTCTACTCAAAGCTGGAACAAAATAATAATTATTAAGTTCTAAAACTAATCCTAAAGGTAAATGCAATGGATAGGTGCCAACGGCAAGACGAACAACTCTTGCTTTATTCCCCACGCGGAGATCCACTTCTCCTTTTGCCAAGTCTCTACACTTTATCAGCCCCTGCATCGAATTGCAAATGTGAGCAACCGAACCGGTATCATATACCCATGAGCTGAGAGAAGAAGTAGCAAGATTAATTTCTATAACATTAATACTTGAAGTGGAAGTCACATTTCCATTCTTCTTATCTGCCAGGTACTTTTCGCAGTTCCGTTTCCAATATCCTGACTTCTTGCAATAGAAGCACTGGGATTCAAGCTGAGGGTCAACTTTAAGCTTCTGAAGCTTAGTTTTGAGGTGCCCTTGCCCTTGCCCTTGCCCTTTCCCTTTCCCTTTCCCCAAGCCTTAGCTTTCTTCTTTTTGAAGGCAATTGTCTTCCGAACCATCATCACATGATTGGGTTTTTTTCTTAATGCTTTCCTCAGTAGCCTTGAGCATCCCATGTAGTTCGGTCAGGCTCTTCTCCATGCTATTCATATGAAAATTCATAATGAACGGCTCAAAGCTCTGAGGCAGAGACTGGAGAATTATGTTTGTAGCCAAACCAATGCTAAGGGGAAACTTAAGTTTTTTCAATCTCCCAATGTATCCAATCATTTTGATCACATGTGGGCTGACTGGACTACCTTCAGCCAGCTTATAAGCAAACAGAAGCTTTGAGATACCATACCTCTCAGCCCTTGCTTGATTCCCAAACATGCCCTTCAAGCCCACAATCATATTGTAAGCATCCTGGTCCTCATATTGCTTTTGCAGCTCAGAGTCCATGGTGACAAGCATGAGACAGCTGACCTCTACAGAGGCATTAACATGTTTTTCATAGTCAACCTTCAAATTTCGAGGAGCATTTTCGGCTGGTTCATCAGGAATCGGATTCTCTAGAATATATTCTTTCTTTTCATGCTTGAGAACAATTCTCAAGTTGCGATACCAATCCACAAAATGTGTTCCATTTAGTTTTTTCCTTTCCAAAACCGATCTCAAAGCAAAACCAGGTGCAACGGCAGTAGCAGTAGTTGGTGCCATTGAACTACAACAAAAACATGCAAAGTTTCTAAGCTATGTTTATGTGAAACTTTCATTAAACATTTTAACAAAAGACACTCCTACTTTATGTCCCCTTTATGGACACATGGTGAGTATTCAAGATCCATATTAATCAAACACTAGTGAGCTTTGGTGTCACTTCTAGAAATTTAATGACATAGGTAAGCAACATCTTTGCTAAGTACATCTTATGCAACTCTTGTTGGTTGAGCATGAAAACAAGTAATGAATGCCTCCATCAACTCGACTCATGGCCAGGTCAACCTGCCCCTAGGGCTCACATGAGGGAGGGAGCACTTCCAGTTTCCGGGTGCCAATTAAGAAACCAAGCCTCATGTGTGTTTTCCTAAACACCAATTGTCTTGTATTTGTTCCTTCATTATTGAAATCAAATCTCAACCACTTATGTCCTCAAGCCCAAAACTGTTTTGATGGCTTGATTAAATCTACCATTGTTATGCGTGATGTGTCCAACACGTCCTTATCATCTATTAAGATAGTCATTGATATACTACATTGGCAGTTGTCAGCGTATTCTACACCGGGGTACTCCGTCCACCCTTAAAAGAAAGGAAGAAAGAAGAGGGCGAGGAGGCCCACGTGGCTACGTGGACACCAATGCTCCAAAACCCTCCTGGCGGGGTGAGGAGGCCCATGTGGCTACGTGGCGACCAACGCTCCAAAGCCCTCCTCGCGGGGCGAGGAGGCCCACGTGGCTACATGGCGACTAGCGCTCCCGAAGCCCTCCTCGAGGGGCGAGGAGGCCCACATGGCTACGTGGCGACCAGCGCTCCCGAAGCCCTCCTCATCGTTCCCAAGGTTCTGAACGCACTCTGCGTACGGTCTATGGGAGCCGGACTCCCTCTCAGGATCCCCTCGCCCGGAGCTCGGAGGAAGTTCATTCCTGCCGCTCCCCGGGGACCCGTCTTCAGCGAACCCTCACAAGATTCTGCTGGCCGAGACGCTGGCCGAGGACGACCGCCCTACAGCGGGATGCCAGGCGTTCACCCGACAGCTACGTCGTTTGGTGTGGCCCAGCAGGTTCCGCCCGGCGTCCCTCGAGAAGTATGACGGCACCACCAATCCAGAGGAGTTCTTGCAAATTTACATCACGGTGGTGCGTGCCACGGGCGGGTCCGACAGGGTCATGGCGAATTACTTTCTCACGGCCCTAACCGGATCTGCCTGATCCTGGTTGTTGAACCTTCCACGAGGATCAATCTCCTCGTGGGAAGAGCTGTGCGGTGTTTTCGTTGCCAACTTCCAGGGGTCCTACATACAGCCGGTTGTGGAGGACAACCTCCATGCCCTCGAGCAAAAAAGAGGGGAATCGTTGCGCGACTTCGTTCGGCGCTTTAGCCACTGTTGCAATACGATTCCCTGAATTTCAGAACAGTCGGTCGTCATCGCCTTTGGAAGGGGCGTGCGGGACACCAAGATGTGGGAGAAGTTGGCTACCCGCGACATCACCACTACCTCGTTGGCTACCCGCGACATCACCACTACCTCGGAGCTCTTCTCTCTCGCACACCGATGTGCGAGAGCGGTAGAGGCTCGAGGACCCGCGCCAGTCCCCGCGGTGCCCCGAGGCAAGGACGAAGCCGGCCCTTCGTGGGACCCGGCCCCACGACCAAGAAGATGAAGAAGCGCGACACGGACGAGACCAGGCAGGTCTTGGCCGCCGAGCGCCCGCGTCGGGACAACCGGCCCAAGAGACGCGACCGTCGTGAGCGAGATTGTGGAGCAGCGACTAAAGGATCGCTGCCCCCAACAAGACAAAGACTCCGCCCCGTTGGGTTTCCAGCGGGCGGACCGTACCGTGGTGTACATCAATGGTGGATCCGCCACCTATCCCTCCAACACAACATTCAAACGACAGTGGAGGGAGGTGTATACCGCGGGGACGAGCTCAGGAGTGTGCCTAACACTGAAATGGTCGGAGGAGCTGATCACCTTCAGTCAGGCCGATCATCCTGAGAGTATTGCCGGCCTCGGTCGCCTTTCGCTCGTGGTCTCGCCCACGGTCCGGAATGTGAGGCTGGGTCGGGTACTGTTGGACGGAGGAAGTTCAATTAACCTCCTGTCTGGCCGGGCCTTTAGCAAGCTCCAGATCCCCCTCCAGGAGATGGAGCCTTCTTTGCCCGTCTTCGGCATCGCACCGGGGGCTGTCCTGATGCCCCTGGGACAAGTGCGCCTTCCCATCACCTTTGGGAAGGAAAGCAACTACCACGCAGAGATGGTAGACTTCGAGGTCGTCGACTTCGACCTCCCGTTCAACACCTTGCTTGGTCGACCTGCTTTGGCCAAGTTCATGGCGGTAACCCATTACGGCTATATGGTGGTGAAGATTCCGGGACTCGCTGGTCCCATCACCATCCAGGCGGACAAGGCGGAAGCCTTACGCTGCCACAAGGATTCGATGGATATGGACGTGGTCGGCGCCACCTGCTTTGGCCGTAATGAGGTAGCATCCCCCGGTGCCCCTCAGGCGGAGAACCGCACCTCACCCGCCTCGGCTGGTGACCTGCAAGCGGTGTCCTTTGAGGGAGAGCGAGCCCGGGAAGAGCGTCTCCATCGGTGCTAGCCTCAGCGCCAAATAGGAAGACGTGCTCGTCACCTTCCTCCGGTCTAATTCCGACGTGTTTGCTTGGCACCCGTCCGATATGACCGGGGTCCCCAGGGAGGTGATCGAGCACCGGTTGGCGACGCTGCCCGGCGTGCGGCCTATCTGGTAGAAAATCCGGAGACAGGCCCCCGAGCGGCAAGATGCCATCCGGCAGGAGGTAGTGAAATTGCTGAGTGCAGGGATCATTCGTGAAGTCTCTCACCATGAGTGGCTCGCCAACCCTGTACTCGTAAGGAAGTCCAACGGGAAGTGGCGAATGTGCGTCGACTTCACCGACCTCAATAAAGCCTGCCCGAAGGACCCTTACCCACTGCCTCGAGTTGACCTCATTGTTGACTCGACCGCAGGCTGTGAACTGCTGTGCTTTCTGGATGTGTACTCCGGGTACCATCATATTAGCATGGCCCCTGAAGACGAAGAGAAGACCGCATTCGTCACCCCTATGGGCGTTTATTGCTATATCAAAATGCCATTTGGGTTGAAGATGCGGGTTCAACCTACCAGCGCACCATGCACGCCACGTTCCGCCCCCAAATCGGGCGCAACCTGGATGTGTATGTGGACGACTTGGTAGTGAAGACCAAGAAGGGTGAATGAATCATTGAAGACCTGGAGGAAACCTTCGCCAACCTTCGGAAGAACGGGCTGAAGCTCAACCCTGAGAAGTGTGTGTTTGGTGTGACTTCCGGGAAGTTGGGGTTCCTTGTATCCAGTCGTGGTATTGAGGTTAACCCCGATAAGATAGCGGCGATCGAGCATATGAAGCCGCCCGCTCGACTCAAATAAGCTCAGTGCTTGGCGGGTCGACTGGCCTCCCTCGGGCGTTTCATCGCCCGATTGGGAGAAAGAAGCCTGCCTCTGTTCAAGCTGCTCAAGAAGACTAATCGCTTTGAGTGGACGGAGGAAGCTCAACAGGCCTTTGAAGACTTAAAGAAGTACCTCTCCTCACCCCCGGTACTGGTCGCCCCTCAGCCCGGCGAGCAGTTGCTCTTGTACATAGCCGCCACCCCTGCAGTGGTGAGCGCGGTGCTGGTGGCGGAGAGGGATAGTGTCCAGAAGCCAGTTTACTTCGTCAGCAAGGTGCTGCATGACGCGGAAACTCGATATCCGCAGGCCCAGAAGATGCTATACGCTGTCCTGGTGGCATCCAGGAAGCTGCGGCATTACTTTCAGGGGCGAGAAATAGTGGTCGTTACGACCTACCCGTTGAGGGAGATCCTCCACAACCGGGAAGCGGAGGGTCGTATCGCCAAGTGGTCGGTGGAACTTGGAGAGTTTTGCCTCAAGTTTGTCCCCTGCACCGCCATCAAGAGTCAAAAGTTGGCGGGGTTCGTTGCTGAATGGACTCCCGCCGCTTTGGAGAATGAAGAAGACCGCACGCCTTCCCCCTGGATGCTATTCTTCGACGGCTCCTTCAGGCTCGAAGGTGCGGGGGCTGGGGTGGTCCTGATCGCCCCAACTGGTGACATCCTCCGGTACGTAATCGTCCTCGACTTCAAGGCCACCAACAACATCGCCGTCTGAAGGGCACGAATTTGGGCTAGGCCGCAGCTGACTTTGGGAATTCGACGCCTTCAAGTCAAGGGAGATTCTCTGCTAGTGATAAACCAAGTGAACAAGGAGTTCCAATGCTTTGACCCGATCATGGCTGCCTACCTGTCGGAAGTTCAGAGATTGGAGGGTCGCTTCGATGGATTGGGTTTTACCCATATCCCTCGACGTGAAAACCATCTAGCGGACGAGCTGTCTCAGTTCGCTTCGTCCAGATAGTCCGTTCTGATCGGAGTCTTTGAATAAAGACTATCTTGGTCATCTGTTGCAACCCCCGGCGAGGGCGGGAACGACGCCGAGAGTCCGGTTGGAACCTTCAAAGGGAGGTTCCCTCGACCGTCCACTGCAGCCCCTGAACAAGGTAGGAGCAGTGGGGCATGTCCGGTAGGGGCCTTCGAAGGAGGACCATTGCGAGCCGCCACCGATGCACCTGAAAAAGGCACGCGTGGTGGTGCAGCTCTGACCCGGGACCTCGTGAGAGGACCTTGTGGTCGTCTGTTGTAGCCCCTGAACAAGGTAGGAACAAGTTGTGCACTGCCGGTCGGTGACCTCAGAGGAGGACACCCACGTTCGTCTGTTGTAGCACCTGAACAAGGCACACGCAATGGTGATGCAGCGGTGAGGGCTCTCGAGAGAAAGGTACGAGGCCCACGTGGCTACGTGGCGAACAGCGCACCAAAGCCCTCCTCGCGTGGCGAGGAGGCCCACGTGGCTACATGGCGACCAGCGCTCCCGAAGCCCTCCTCGCGGGGCGTGGAGGCCCACGTGGCGTCACGGGACGTAAAGCTGAAGAAGGCTTCGCCAAGAAGCCTCCCATGGGGTATGGTGTCAGGGCATTTAATGCGGGGCATGGCGACAGACCCTTTCCCTGACGTACCACGTCTGACCCGTCATGGGAAGTGCATAGCCCTGACTGCTCGTAGTGTAGCGGCACAAAGAAGGAGGCCCCAAGATGGGATGGCATTAATGAAATGTAATTGATGAGCCGCGCAGCGGCATAATTTTGTCCCCGCACTTGCCCAAGCCGGCCGGGGGTATATGGGGGCGGATAGTGAAAGAACTAAAGGTGAGATCGTAGGAAGAGGGAAATCCTTCGACCATAATCCGGTTGAGGGAGACGGAGGTTCCGAGAGGGAAACTCGTTTTTTCAAGGATAACGAAGGCTTAAGGCAGGACGTAGGTCTATTACCCATCTTGGGGGCCCGAACCTGGGAAAATCAAGTGTGTCTACTGTTTATCTTCTCCGGGACGGCAGGGAGAGAGCGATCGGGTTAAGTCTCCGCTAAGCACACCCCCAAACCGAACTAAAACCTCCCTCGTGGGAGGATCCTGTCGTAAAAAACGCCGACAACAATCATATCAATAATGATCTAAATTCTTGATAGGTGAAACAATTGGGTGGACATATTTGATTTAAAATTTGTTTTAACTTATGGGAATGAACAATATCTACTATGAACATGGCATCACATGCAATGAGCATAAAGAAAATAGCAAGGATTAAACACACATCTACATATAATCAAATTAATATGTGAAATAGTATGGCCCTTAGCATTAGGATCTCCATCATCATGTTTGATTGTGCACCTTACCATCATGCTTTATTGTTCACCTTGGCATCATGCTTGATGCCACTATCTTCAACATTGTAGATGCAATCTAACAACTTTGATAATAAATTTTACATGAGGGTTTCAAACATCAGAAGTCGACACGCATGTCGTTATACAATTAAAATAGCATTATGGCTTGACACGGCACACAGGCCATGTAATAATTACATGCATCACATACACATAGGCCATACTATTCCACATAACATCCTGTAAAAATGAATTGAATAAAATAGATTCTACGGCAGCAGGGTTCCAAGAGGCAGCGCCTCTGGTTGTGATCCATTGAAAAAAAAAATTTAGAGGCGTGTCGAGGGCAGCGCCCTTGGAAATTTTTTTAGAGGCGTGTGTTCTGTTAAAAGAAAACGCCCTCAAAATTTCCATGGATCAATCAGATTGACCCAATCTGATTCAATCTGATTGGCTTGGTCCCATATGGTTGCGATTCGTCAACCCTGATGGCGGTAACCCAACCGGTAAGGGCAACATCGTACCATGAACAGACTCACCCAAATCAAGATTGATTCGGTTTGCACTTTCCTCAAACCCTAAACCGATCGATCCCATCGACGGCTGCCTCCACCAATTCATCACATGAATCGGTTGAACATGTAATAGATCTAATCTACTATCCTCACATACCATATGTGGAACATCTAGATCATGAATCTATGCGAGATAGCTCTGATACCACTGAAGAGGAACGCGGTATGCTACTCTAGCACAAATTAAAAATTCTACCACAAACCAGAAAAGCTACTCGCAAGAAGGTGATCATAGATCAATTACCACTACATGCGCAGTTGTGGAATCCTTCGCACATTGATGTAGTGGATCGTTCTCGGCGTAGATCGTCCTCACTGCGGATCATCCTCGCCGTGGATCGTCCTCGCTGCGAATCGTCTTCTCCATGCCGCGTATCAGCAGCGTCACCACAACAGTCCACACGTCCGGGGATGGAACGTTGTGCGTCGGCGTGCAAGCACCGTGTGGCTCGGCGAGGGCAACGATAGGTCTAGGGTTCTGGACAAAAGAGATGTGCGACACCCACCCTTCTCCTCTCCTTATATAGCCAAGCGACGAAACCCTAAGCCAAGGCCCATTAGCGCGTTAAGCCCACAAGGTCTATTAATTATGGATCCAATCCGAATTAATGCATCCTAGCCTGTTAAGTGTGTGACCCTGTAAGTTCATGCGCATTTGGACATAGATTCGGAAAACCCTTTTCTAATCCAATAGTTGTTAGCGGCTTCTTGCAGAGCATGCCAACTCCCAAACGCATATGATCAAAGTACTGACGTAATAATCCCTTTGCCAAACTATATGATGATCAAACTCAAGGTGAGAAGCATGTCATCCTTTGATAGTTCAATCCTTCTCTCGTATCCGTGATATATTAATAAGTTGTGATTGACTTCTCAATCATGGCTTAGCCATGCACTTCCATAATTATATCACACGAGTGGCCTAGACATATATCTCCATTACACTGGGGTGGCAAATTCCATCTTGACTGCTCACTTCCCTCTGCATGTTTCATAGTAAACATGAAAGCTACATTTATAACTATCCGATTAGGAAATAGTGATTGGTAACCCTAAGGTAAACTATTATATATGTAGGGAATGTGCTGATCTATTCATCATTGTCCACTACGATTATATCTGATTAGAGATACTTACAGAATTATATCAATAAGTAGAGAGTTTCATAAGCAAGTCACATACTTACTAGTCAATATAATGATATACATTCATTTGACCAATAATCATATTATTATTCATAAACATAGTCATGTTATAATCATCTATATGACATGTGACATTATGGAATGTGACCTTATAGATTTTGGCATTTACGGTATGAGTTTATACCTTGTTTTTAGGCTTTTCCGGGTGTTTGGGCCTCTCTAGGGGAGTTTGGGCCTTGCGGGAGCTAGTTTGGGGCTTGGGGGAATTACATGGGCCGTCGGTGGGAGGTTTTTGGCCCATCTAGGGGGGGAGGAAATCCTGCCATCGTAGGGTTCCATGCGTCCCCTAGCCTTGAGCGCCTCCCCTTCCACCCTCCACCCCTAGCAGCCACCCCCCACTTCCCCATGCGCCACCCCCTTCACCTCCCAACCCTAGCCGCCACCACCCCTCCCCATTGGGAGCCCCCTTCTCCCTTGGTGCAGCCCTCTCCTCTCCGTTCCCCGGTGATCATCGCTGCCCCGTGTGGAGGATCGTCCGTCCGGAGACCTCCGGTGATTCGCTACGGATCCGAAGGAAGGAGCGGCCGGGAGAATGAAGGTTTTCGTCGGTTCTTCAATTCTCGAAGAAGAGGTAAGGGTTTGTGTTTATTTTGGGGTGGTCTATGTGCTGTTCGATGGGAGAACCCATGCCTAGAACTCTTGTTTAGGTGCTGCGATTAGAGGGGTTGAATTGGATTCTAGATCTGTCACGCGAGTAGCTCTCGGCCATGTTTGACAATCGGTTGGGACGCGTTTTTGAGGATTTTAGAAGCATTTTCTGATCGACCGGCTATCATGAAAGTTGTAGGTAATTCCATTACCTTTAGTTGGCCACCAAGAATACTAAATTCCGTCCATCCGTTTAAAAGTTATGGCTGTTTTACTGAACGCTATCCAATCTGTGACATGATTGGGACATATTGTGTTCAACTGTAGATTAGAATATTTTAGAAGCCGAATCAGTTTTTGCGAATACTAAGAAAAAGTTGAGAAATTTCCTAAGCTTCGAGAAAATGTATTCGTTTACTTGATTTGGAGTTATAGAACTCAAGTTATGGTCGTTGGAGCGCTGCTGTCCCGGTTGGACAGAGTGCTGTTTTTCGGGTTTTGCGAGTGGGTTGCGAAGTCGATGTAGATGATAGTTCTTGTATTGCTTTGTGGGCATGTTTTGAGTGCATTGTAACTATGTGCAGGTGGTGTGACCCCGAGAGTACCTCCCACATCTAGCCACTCCGTCGCGCACTGATCTGGTAAGATCTGTGAGAAAGTTATGACTAATCCGGTGCGCCACTGAGAAAGACCTACCTCGTAGTTCCATCCATAGTAGTGAATGGGAGCGAGTTAGTAAGAGTAGGCACCTTCCACGGGATGGAAGGGGAAGAGGGTGCACACAGACGGGTGTGCACTCGGCAATACCGGTATGTGCTAAGCAAAGAGACATGTGCATTGCATTGCATGAATGAATTGTTTAATGAGATGCTTATGATGTTCTATGAGATGTTTATGAAATGTTTATGATGATGATGTATGAAAGGTTAATGAAGATGTTTATGGATGGTGTTATTGTTTACTCCATTGCAATACACTTTGCTGAGTGATGAACTCACGCTTGTTGTTTTATGTTGTTTTTAGTTATCATGATCTCGGCTTTCGGGGAAGGGAGTTAGCGTCACATCTCCACATAATTTCATTTACCTAGACAACTACACACTCTCATTTGTAGTTGTAATGATTATTTTATTGCGCTAAACTTGTATTATTCCATCTTGGGTGCTTGGTTTTATTGTTCCCGTCATATTTGTTCATGAAACGTTGTGGTTTAAATTATGGGCTTGAAATCATGATATAACTCTTGTTAGTGCTGTTTTAGATGTCATCTATTATGCTAGTATGATGTGCTATTATTATTGATGCTTAAAACTATGGTAAAACAAAGGAGATGCTGCCGAATTTTCGATTAAGCAATTATCGTAGTTGCTGTAATTTATTGACAATTATGTGTTATTGGTTGTGTCTAGAGCTGTTTGGGTGACATTCGCGGCATACTAGGTGCCGGGGTGTTACAGTTGGTATCAGAGTGGGCTTCAGGTCCGTGGTGTTTGAACTTAGTGAAATACCATAGGGTCAACTAAAATTTTAATGTGGGATAACTTAGAAACATGGCGTAGGTTGTACTGAAAATTTTGTCATAGGATAGCAAAATTAATACTTGTGTAAGTGGAATGACTAATTTAAAATTTGACACACATGGATGCACAGTAGGAAAGGGTATGGGTATCATTGCTTTACGCTTAAATGTTGTATTTAAGTTCTGATGTTGAATGCTACATTAGGTAATGTATGTTGCTATGCTTATGAAATAATTGATTGAGTTGTTCTTCTTATGGTGATTAAGTGAGGCTGTGGTGCCGAAGGGTTTCGATCACCTTTTGATCATAGTAAGGGTGGGGTCTGACGGTGTGGCCGGTTAGAGCTATCACCGAAGGACTAATAACCTCTCGTGGGGGAAGAGTGCTTTAATCTCCAGTGGGGGAAGAGTGCTTACCCTTTTTGTTGTAGATCAGTGACTGGAGTCAAATAGAAGAGTTTGGTGGTGGATTCCTTCGGATTTTCTTTACCGTTCTGATGATCGGTCTGGTTGGTTTCTATGGTTTCTATTGGTTGGAGACAAAAGAAAAGTGTTTGGTATTGGGTTTTCGCGGATTGTTCCTTCGGTGTTTCTTGGTTTTGTCTTCCTTGGTTGAAGACGAAGAAGAATAGTTTAGTGTTGCGCCTTTTTGGTCGCTTTTTTGGCTTTGACACTGGTTGCTTTGCAAAGAAAAGTATCTTTTTGTTCTTGTGTGTCTTACTCTGAGTTTAAAAGAAGTTATTGAAGTTGTGTACAAAAAATAAACTTAAGATGTGTCGATGTATGTTTTGTGCCTTTGTCAGTAAAGGTTTACTTGATCGCTTGGTTCCCTCCCGTGGGAGTCTTTAGGATTGAAATGTGTTTTGGAGATCTTTTGCATGATCAAGTGCCTTTGTCATGTCCCATTGCAACTCTGAGAGTCAAGTTTCTTTGTGAATTTTGGTTGAGTTTAAAAAAAAAGAAAATGCTGCAAAAAAAGTAAGTAGTCTTTTGACTGAAATCATTTGTCATTAGTGAGAATTGTTGTTTAGTATGTTATGTAGTATGTAACAATGTGGTTTATGGAAATAATGTACTTCTAAGTTAATTGAGTTGAATCAAATAAATGTAATTGTTATCTTTAGCTTGAGATTAAATAAACTTCTAGTGTTGTAGATTTCCTGTAACACCCCGGCATCTAGTATGCCTGAATGTTATTACATAGACTAGACAACATCTAAATACCACAAATAAAGATAAATTACAGCAAAGGTGCAAATGTTAAAACCGAAAATTTCGGCAGCATCTCCTTTGTTTTTCCATGATTGAAGCAACAACAATACTATGACAAGATATAACAAGATATGAGACATCTAAAACAACATTAACAATGGATATAGCAACATCTTAAATCAATAATACCAAGTCCAACCACTCCTCAAACTAAAACGAAGCAATTGAGGAAAACAAGCACATAATTTAACCATACACCAAGATTCATGGCACTATTCTTATTATCATGACTTCAAACGATTAAATTGTCTATAAGTGTGGAGCTACGTATGGAAGTGTAGCTAATGTGACACCCCAGAATATGACATTTTAGAATTCGGCATATTGGTATGAGTTTATAGCGTGTTTTTGGGTCGTTTTTGGGTGTTTGGGCCTCTCCGGGGGACTTTGGGCCTTGGGGGTTGAGTTGGGCTTCCGGTGGAAGGGTTTGGGCCCAAGGGGGGGGACTTTTGGGCAGCCAAATCTGGCCCCCACCCCTTGGTGCGCCCCCACTCCCTTTCCCAACCCTAGCCGCCACCCCCTAGCCCCCCATGCGCCTCCACCCTTCCCCTTCCTCTCCATCTTCCCCCATGGCGCCACCACCTCTCCCCTCCCCTCTCCACCCCCCTTGCTGCCCTAGAGGAGATCCCCACCTCGCCATTCCATTGATCTCTCCATCGGGAAGCCCCGCGACGAGGAGATCCGGCGGTTCCGGCGCGAGGAGGACGATCGGGGAGCACGGGAGGAAGGATTTCGGCGTTCTTCGTTCGTCGGGCGGAGGTATGGTATGGGGAATTCTTGGGGATGGTCTAGGTACTGTTCTATAGGTTGATTTGATGCTTTTAGATCAAGTGGTGGTGCTGTGATTGGGTAGATTAGATGAAAACTAGAGTTTGCCACGTTCTCTGTTTCAGGCAGATTGTGCAGTCGACCTAGGGTTTGAGTTTTCACGATTTTAGAGTCGGAATTTGGTCGGTCGCCTGTTGAATAAGTTGTAGGTAACTTCAATAACTTTCAGTGGGTATAAAGAACATCAAATTCCGCCTGGCCGTTTGAAAGTAATGCTCGATTTACCGAACGTGTTCAAAAATGTGACGAGATTGGAACAGATCACGATATTTTGTAGATTAAACCACTTTAGTTTCCGAATCAGTTTTTCCATATACTTAGAACAAGTTAGGAAATTTCCTAAGATACGCGAGGATGTACTCGTTTAATCGATTTGGAGTCCTAGATCTAAAGTTATGCTAGTTTGAAGTCTGCTGTCCTGGGTGGATAGATTCTCTGTTTTTCATTTTCGGGAGTAGTTTGCGATATCGGGGTAGATGGGCAATGGCGTACTATTTTGTGGGCACGTTATGATTGTGTGGCATCTTTGTGCAGGTGGTGTGACCCCGGGAGTGCCCTCCTCATCCCGCCAATCCATCGCCCGAGGTTAAGGCAAGTGTATTGGGATGGGTAGCATGTGGTTTATTTGCTTGTCTTGACTAGATGCAATTGTTTCCATGTTGTGTTGTCTTGCCATGTTTAGTATTTGCCATGATATGATAAAAAGGGTATGTTAAGATGCTATGCAATGGTTTATGGTTAATGATTATGGCATATGTTGCATACATGGCATGAAACTTGGCCCGGGCGGTGAGAACGTCATAACTATTCCGGTAAGGTCGGTGAGAAAGGTATGACTAATCCAGAGCGCCATGGATGTAAGACCTACCTCATGATTCCACCCATGCGGTGAGTGGAAGCGAGGAGTAGGCACCCTCCATCTACGGGATGGAAGGGGGACTTGGGTGCACGCCGACGGGTGTGCACTCGGCAATACCGGTATTTGCATCGAGGAGACATGTGCATTGCATTGCATTGCATTGAATTCTTGATGATGATGATGAAATGATCTCAATGAGGTTGAGACATGAATATGATGTTGCATATGAAGTATGACTTGATCATGATGTTGAGTTTGTTATCTAGTGATGATAATATTTGAATTGCTCTGTATGACCCATTGCAGTATGCTTGCTGAGTGATGAACTCACGCTTGTGTTTTATGTTGTTTTTTTAGGTACCTTGAAACCGACATGCGGGAAAAGGGTCTTAGTGGCACATCTTCACAAAGTTTCACTCATTAAGATATATATATATATAATTTTGCCATTCGTAGATGTGATTATAAGTTAATGCGTTGAGAACTTGGAGTATGACTTATTTGTGTGCTTGGTCATATTATTTACTTCGTTTTAAAACATGGAGTGCTTAAATTCATTATGCTAGACTTAAATAGTTGCTATATCGCCTGTTATTGCTGCTTTAGATGCTTCCCAATATGATATAACTTGTGATATTATTATTGATGCTCCGTAACATGGAAAAACAAAGGAGATGCTGCCGAAATTTTTGGTTTTTGCATGTACTCCTTTGCTGTAATTTACTTTTAGATGTTGTTTAGTCTTTGTTTGGTGACATTCAGGCATAATAGATGCCGGGGTGTTACAGTTGGTATCAGAGAGGGTTTCAGGTCCGTGGTGTATGAACTTAGTAGAATACCATAGGGTTAACTAAAATTTTGATGTGGAGTAACCTAGAAACATGGCTTAGGTTATAACTAAAATTTTGCTATAGGATAGCAACCTTAAAACTTGTGTATGTGGAATAACTAATTTAAAATTTGACACGCATGGATGCACAGTAGGAAGGGGTATGAGTATCGTTGCTTTATGCTTAAATGTTATATTTAAGTCTTGATGTTGAATTCTATATGTGATAATGTATGTTGCTATGTTATTGAGAGAATTGATTGGATTGTTCTTGTTATTTGTGATAAAGTGGGGTTGTGGTGCCGAAGGGTTTCGGTCACCTCTTTTCGTTCATAGTAAGGGTGTGGTTTGACGGTGTGGCCGGTTAACGTAATCACCGAAGAATTATTAACCCCTGAAGGAGGAGTGCTTACCCTTTCTGTCGTAGATCGGGTAGTTGACTGGAGTCAAATGGAAGAGATTGGTGGTAGATTCCTTCGGATGTTCTTTATCGTTCTGACAGTCGGTCTTGGTTGGTTTTCTTGGTTTTAGTTGAGTGAAACCAAAAGAAAGGTGTTTGGTATTGGATTTTCGCGGATTGTTCTGTATGCGGTGTGTGGTTTTGTCTTCCTTGGTTGAAGACGAAGAAGAAGAGTCTAGTGTTGCGCCTCTTTTGGTCGCCTTTCCAGCTTTGATGCTTAGTTGTTGATTGCTTTACGGGGAGAAGCATTCAATTTATTCCTGTGTTTGTCTTTCTCTGAGGTCAAAGGAGTTATTGCGGCGTTATGCCAGACCTGGTTGTCACGGCTGAAGTTCTGTGGCTTTGTAGGAGTAAGCGGTGTTTGATTTCGTCATTTTACTGGTTTGAGAAATCATCTTTGAAAACCCCTCTTGTTTCGTGAAAGTTTGGGGTTTGGTGTTAAGGTTTTATTTGAAAAAGGATTACTTGATCGCTTGGTTCCCTTTTAAGTAAATTGTCTTTCAACCATTTTCCTCTATGGGAGTCCTTGAGATTGAAAAGTGTTTTGGAGAATTCCTTTTGCATGACCAAGTTTGGGTTTGTCTCATTGCAATTTTCAGAGTCAAGTTTCCTTGTGAATTTGGGTTGAGTTTTAAAAATAAAATGCTGCAAACAAAGTAAGTAGTCTTTTGACTGAAATCGTTTGTCAATAGTGAGAATTGTGGTTTAGCATGTTATGTAGTATGTACCAATGTGGTTTATGGAATGACGTATTGTTAAGTTAAAATTGTGAGTTGAAACAATTAAATGCGGTTGTTATCTTTAGCTTGAGATTAAATAGGCTACTAGTGTTGTAGAGTACTCTATAGTGAGAATGATTAAATGTGTTAATGTACATGCTTAGAATCTGTTGCTTTGTTTTAAAAGTGCTTATGACCCCTGATAATGCTTAAAGTTTTAAACCCTAATGCATAGTTAGAACATTAAGATGATGTAAACTATTAATATTGTTAAAGGAACCTTGCTGGTTGTTTAAAGATGTTCTAATTCAACATGATAATAGAGAGATTTAATCGTGTTGGTGACCTTAACTTGGAAGTTGATTAGAGTTGTTACTTATGATGTTGCGAACTATTAGTATATTTGGAAGCTTGCATATGTGTTCCTATAATGCTAGTACCGATGTCAGTTTGGAAGACATAGGTTTAGTGGTTGTGGTAAGGGCTTTGTGATGGTCCAACTCATTCAATTTGTTTTAAATAGTTGGAGCATGTTGAGTAGTGACAATTTGTTACAGCCTTTGGATAGGGTAACTGTGACACCATGGAGTGTCGTATCCTTATTTATTGAGCATGATGAGGTCAAAAACATTATGAGCTGTGGAATTAAGGTTAAAACCATAGGGTATGGAGGTTAATAGCATTTCCAGGCCGTTTCCGGGAGTTTGGGCCTTTCTGGGGAGTTTTGGGCCTAGGGGAAAGGGTTGTGGGCTTTGGTGGGATGGAGTATGAGTCCATTTAGGACTAGGATTCCTGTTGGTCTGGTTTAAGAGGCCCCCTGCCCCTTGTGTGCGCCCCACCCTGCATTTGTGCGCCCCTTGGCCTCCCTTGTGCCCTAGCCGCACCCCCTCTCCCCTTGTGGCCGTGCGCCCTTGCCCCCTTGCCTCTCCACCCCTCCACCACCTCTCCTCCACCCCTTGCTGCCCTAGGGTAGCCTCCCCACCCCTGCACCTCAAGGATCCATCCATTGGAAGCGAGGAGCGAGGAGCGAACCGGGAGGAGATCCATTCAGTTTTCGTGCGTTGGGCAAAGGTATGGCCATGGGAATCCTTGGGGATGGTCTAGGTACTTTTCTAAGGATCAATATCATGTTTTTAGATCAATTGGTGGTGCTGGATTTGAGTAGATTGGATTAGATCTATAAGTTGCCACGTTCTCTGTTTCGGACAGCATGAGCAGTCGACCTAGGGTTTGGTTTTTCGCCAACTTAGATTCCTAATTTGGTCTACGGTTGTTGAAGAAGTTGTAGGTAATTTCAATACCTTTCAGTGGGTATAAAGAACTTTAAATTCTGCCCTGCCGTTTGAAAGTTATGCTTGTTTTATCGAGCGTATTAAAATCAGCGACGTGATTGGAACAGATCACGGTATTTTGTAGATTAAATAACTTTAGAGTCCGAATAAGTCTTTACTTATACTTAGAAAAAGTTGGGAAATTTCCTAAGCTACGCGAGGATGTACTCGTTTAATTGATTCGGAGTTTTAGAACCCGAGTTATGCCTTTTGGAAGGCTGCTGTCCCGACGGGACAGAACCTCTGTTTTTGGGTTTTGCGAGTAGTTGGCAATGTCGGGGTAGATGAGGGTTTGCGTACTGTTTTGTGGGCATGATTGTGAGTGTGTGGTACCTATGTGCAGGTGGTGTGACCCTGGGAGTGCCTTCTACTTCCCGCCAATCCGTTGCCCGTGGTTGAGGCAAGTGTATTGTAATGGATAGCAATTTGTAGGTTACTAGTTGAGACTAGATGAGATTGATTATATGTGATGATCACTTGCCATGATTTAATGACTGCCATTGATATGATGAGTATGTTTATCATGTTATGATGCCATGTGTTAATGTACAAGTTGATTATGATGTGGCATATTTGCATACATGGCATGATTACATGGCCCGGGTGATGAGAAAGTCATAACTAGTCCGGGAAGGTCGGTGAGAAAGTTATGACTAATCCGGAGAGCCAATGAGTAAGTCCTACATCGTGATTCCATTCACCGCGGTGAACGGAAGCGAGGAGTAGGCACCCTCCATCTTCGGGATGGAAAGGGGGAGAGGGTGCGCACCGACGGGTGTGTACTCAACCATACCGGTATGAGTTTCCAAGGAAACATGACCATCGCATTGCACTTCATACATATTGATGGTGATGATAATATGTGACCATGAATGAGATGGTTTACATGATGTGAGATATTATTGCTATGTAATTGTTCTTGTTGTTCCATTGCAATATGCTTGTTGAGTTTTGAACTCACGCTTGTGTTTTCTTGTTGTTTTAGGTACCATGAGAACGGCAAGCGGGGAAGGGAAATAGTCACACGTCCGCACGTAGCTTCACCCATTTTGATTCCACAAGTCATTCTATTAGTTTTGATAATAAACTGCGTGTGATGATTATTGCTTTAAGGTTTAGCTTTGCTATATGAGAGTCTTATTGTTCGTTTGACTCTTGGAGACATTAAGTGCTTGATAATAGACTTATATTGTCGTTAAGTCTTTAATTATTGCTGTTTTAGCTGTCTCTCATATTGCCTTATATTGCTATACTGTTGTTGCTCCTTCAATTCATGTTAAAACAAAGGAGATGCTGCCGAAATCTCGGTTTTTAGCATGTGCGTCTTTGCTGGAATTTATGTTTAATTATGGTATTTAGATGTGGTTTAGCTTATGTTTGGTAGCATTCAGGCATATTAAATGCCGGGGTGTTACAGTTGGTATCAGAGCAGGCTGTAGGTCCTTGGAATATGTATTTTAGTGTCATACCTTAGGTTATAACTAAAATGTGATGTGGAATAACTTAGAATCATGGCTTAGGTTTTAAATAAAACTTTGTTATAGGATAGCAACATTAAAACTTGCAAAAGTGGTATAACTAATATAAAATTTGACACACTTGGTTGCACAGTAGGATGGGGTTTTGGTATATCATTGCATCGCACTTGATTATTTGATGAAGACTATGCCTATGATGATGTTTGATCTTCGTTCTTGATTATATGATGTTGTGTTTATGTTTATGTGATTGGATGGTTGTCTGTTTGTAGCAACCATGCCGAGGGGTAGAGGCCATGGTCACCGTGGCCGTGGAGGCCAGGGGCGATGTTCTCAGGGAGTGGCGGAGTCTGTTGCTGACGGTAGCGTTTCACTCAATGCTCATGGGCAAGCTCAGGAGGAGCTTCCAGCGGCACAGTCAGGGGCGGAGGTACCCGCCGCCAATGAGGATTTAGTTCAGGCTCTGCAGAGGGAGATTCAGGAGCTGCAGCAGCAGTTATGGGCAGCCCCTGCTGTTGTGCCTCCCCCTGCAGCGGCCCCAGTTGTTGCCCCCGCTGTGCCGGAGCCGAGGATGAGTCTTCGGGAGTGGATGTCCCTCCGTCTTGACACTTTTGATGGAGCGGGCACGCCGATCCAGTCCGCAGATTGGCTGTGGTACATGGAGAGGCAGTTTGAGGTCCTAGAGTTGACCTCGGTTCAGAGGGCTCGCTTTGTGGCTTTTCAGCTGAAGGGCCAAGCTGACATCTGGTGGGAGGGGGTTCTGGCTGCTAGAGCCCCCGATCTTGGTCCAGTCACCTGGGAGGACTTTGTGGCTCGCTTCCGAGCCAAGTTCTACCCAGAGTCTTTCCTTGAGCGGATGGAGCATACTCTAATGACTCTTTCCCAGGGAAGGAGGTCGGTGGCAGAGTATGAGGTGGAGTTCAACAGCGTGGTGCGCTTCGTGCCGGCTGTGGCAGCCGACGATCGGGAGAAGGCAAGGAGGTTGCGTAGGGGCCTCAACCAGGAGTTCAGAGTTGTCATGGGGGCGACTGTCCCTCGTGACTTCTGCTCCGTGGTGGAGCAGGCGAAGGGCATGGAGATCGAGTTGCAGCTCTCCCGGGAAAGGCAGAACCCGGGTGGTTCAAGGGTTCCTGCGGCCCCAGGCAGGGGCCAAAAGAGGACCTTTGGTGGAGGAGGAGGGTCTTCTCAGCGACCCACCTTCAAGAAGTTCAAGGGGGGACAGGGCTCCTCCTCAGGGGCTAAGATGAGGCCGCCTGATCGCCTTCCTCGCTGAAGGCTGTTCATCCTGTGCCTGGGCAGGACATGATGTGTTTCAAGTGCGGTGGTGAGAACCGTGCTTCAGAGTGTGGTTGGACCGGGAGTTGCAACCACTGTGGCAAGCCCGGCCACATGGGACGAGTCTGCCGGATGAATCCCGGTAGCATCATCAAGTGGGAGACGGTGCCTTCTCCTCCCACTCTAGCGGCGTCTTCTAGAGGATCGGTGCACATGATGGCGGCTCCTACTCCTCAGCCGCCCTTTGCGTGGGCGCCACCAAGCCTCATCGGTGCCCGCAGCTGTCTGCTTCCTCCTCGATTGCCTCCTCCGCGACCTTGTTGGGGCATCACCGAGTCGGGCTCCTACTGTCGGCACCACCAGAGTGTACGCTTTGCCGACCGCCGAGTCACCGGGCATCCAGAGGTGGTTTCGTGTACTCGCTCGTGGATTCCGTTGATGCCTTTGTTTTGTTTGATTCGAGCATCCTATTCCTTTGTGTCGCCTGCGAGTTTGCTAGTAGAGCTAAGTTGGGAGTTTAGCGGATTTACGAGTCCGTGTTAGTCGGTTCTCTGGGGTTTGATTGCTAGCTCTTTGGTTTGCCCGGGTTGCACCATTGCCATTGATGATGAGGTTTTCTTTGCCAATCTTATGGTGATCCAGTTGGCTCCTTTTGATGTCATTTTGGGCATGGACTGGTTGCATCAGTACCGTGCCAAGATCTGTTGCTTTTGGAGGACGGTTACCTTGCAGGCCCCGTCAGGGGTAGAGTTGACCTTTCAGGGTGGTATACCTTCCAGTTCCGTCCTTGCTTTGACTAGTCTGTTTTCTGGTCGCCGTTTGAGGCTGTTGGGTTTCCTCATGACCTTGTCTGAGAAGCCATCTTCTTCAGTTTCCATTGAGGAGATTTCTGTAGTGAAGGAGTTTGTTGATGTGTTCCCTGATGAGTTGCCTGGTCTACCTCCCGTGAGGAATGTGGAGTTTCGTATTGATCTTGTTCCGGGCACTCGACCTATTTCTATCTCTCCATACCGCTTGGCTCGTCCTTTTCAAGACGAGTTGAAGAAGCAGTTGGAGGATCTGTTGGCCAAGGGCTTTATTCGGCGTAGCGTTTCGCCATGGGGAGCACCCGCTCTCTTCGTTTCAAAGAAGGATGGAAGTTGGCGCATGTGCATTGATTATCGTGCTCTTAATCAAGTGACAGTCAAGAACAAGTATCCTTTGCCTCGCATTGAGGATCTGTTTGACCAACTGAAGGGAGTAAAGGTGTTCTCCAAGATTGATCTTCAGTCGGGGTATAATCAGATCCGTGTGAGGGAGCAGGACATTGAGAAGACTGCTTTCTCCACTAGGTATGGGCATTATGAATTTAAAGTTATGTCTTTTGGACTAACTAATGCTCCTGCTGTCTTTATGGAGGCGATGAACAATATGCTACACAAGTACCTTGATGAGTTTGTGGTAGTGTTCATCGATGACATTCTGGTTTACTCTAAATCAGAAGAGGAACATGAGCAGCATTTGAGGCTTGTGTTGAGCACCTTGAGGGAAAATCAGTTCTTTGCTAAGCTGAAAAAGTACGAGTTCTGGATTTCAGAAGTGGGTTTTCTTGGCCACATCATCAATCCAGAGGGCATATCCGTAGATCCTAGCAAAGTCTCAGCTGTTTTGGATTGGAAGAGGCCTTCCAATGTCAAAGAGGTGCGTAGTTTTCTTGGGTTAACTGGCTACTATTGGTGTTTTGTGCAGGATTTCTCTATCATTGCCAAGCCACTTTCGCAGCTAACTCAGAAGGGGATGAAATTTCAGTGGACTACAGAGTGTAAGCTCAATTTCTGCACATTGAAGGAGAAGTTAGTGACTGCTCCTGTTCTTACCCTTCCCGAGCCTAGGAAGCGCTTCACCGTTTATTCGGATGCTTCTCGTTTGGGACTTGGTTGTGTGCTCATGCAAGACGGCAAGGTGATTGCTTATGCATCGAGGCAGTTGAAAAAGCATGAGCAGAACTATCCCATGCATGACCTTTAGCTAGCCGCTGTGGTGTTTGCATTGAAGATATGGAGGCATTACCTGTATGGCGAGTCTTGTGATATCTTCACTGATCACAAGAGCCTCAAGTACATCTTTACACAGAAAGATTTGAACTTGAGGCAGAGGAGGTGGCTAGAATTGATAAAGGATTATGACCTCACTATCCAGTATCATCCGGGGAAGGCCAATGTGGTGGCTGACGCTCTCAGTCGCAAGACAATGCCTGTGATGCCTTAGAGCGTCAGAGCGATTCTAGGGTTCCTTTTCCTGGTTTTGTTTCGGGAGAGGAATGAAGGATTTGTCGGGGGATGAAATAATTGAAGTTTATCCGGCGTATTAATATTAAATTTGGAGTTGTCGGGCTAGAAACAGTGGGCCGAGGAAAACCTGGGCCTGGGCTGCGAATCCCCTCCCCACCTCTCTCTCTTTTCCCCTAGTGGGCCGGCCCACCATATAAAAGGGGTGTCACCCCCCCAAAAGCCCTAGGGCGCCCCCCTTCCTCCCCTAGCAGCCACACCACCCCTCCTCTTCCTCCCCTTGCGTGGTGGCTCAAGATCCACCGCGAAACGCGAAAGAGCAAGCGAGAAGAGGATCCGTGGAGGCGTGGAGGACGAGCAGATTTCCGTTTCGGGAATCGTCGCGCGTTTTTCGTGGGTTCTCAAGGGAGAACTCAAGGTAAAATTCCCAATATTTTACCCCTGTTCTACCTAGGGATTAGGAGTGTATTAGATCTGGTGGTGAGTGATTTAGATGGATGTTGATGGGGGAG
Source organism: Rhipidocladum racemiflorum (assembly GCA_036346355.1). Taxonomy (NCBI): domain Eukaryota; kingdom Viridiplantae; phylum Streptophyta; class Magnoliopsida; order Poales; family Poaceae; genus Rhipidocladum; species Rhipidocladum racemiflorum. The sequence continues at coordinate 9,848,715 of CM070586.1, read as the reverse complement.
AAGGGTAGATGTTCACGTGGTGCTGTTTTTGGAAGGGGAGATTGTGCAGCGCGGATTGTTTCGCATTTTACGTGGCATAGACGATTTTTCCTGAAAAAACCTATAACTATAAAGTTGTAGATAACGTCGAGATATAGCTTCTGTAATTTTTTCAGAATTTTTGGGGCGTGGGTCTGAGAGTTATCGCTGTTGCAAGATGACGGACAGAATCTGGAAACAGATTTTGTCCACTGTGTTGGACGTTTGTTTAGGCATATTTAACAGTGGAATTGAAATTTGTGATCTTCATGAAAGTTGTAGATCTAGTCAATATCTAGCTACTGTAATTTTTTTGTATTTTTATGATTTGTATAAAAAAAGATACGAAATTGTGAAGAGAGGGTGATGCTGTTTGACCCAGACAGATTGGGGTTTTTGGCGCTTAAGAAGGGAACGGGGATTAGGAAGCGTGTGTTCGAGTTGTGTGATCATTTGTGATGTCGCTATGTACTGAAATAATACTTGTACAGGTGGTGCCCCTTCTGGACGCAACTAGGTTCGTCATCCACGTTGGTAAAGGCAAGTGGAAGTAGCGGTCTTGCTAAACTATAACTCGCTATTTGTTTCGTCTTCAATATAAACCTTAATTGCAGCACACCTACATGGTTTAACTACTTGTTTATGAGATTACAATATCCTATCCTGCATTGTGATGTGGTTGTTTGGCTTTTGAATCATGAGTAAGAATGAAGAAAGATGTTGTTTGCAAGATGAATTGTGGAGATATTCTATCTCAATGATGTTCGCATTCTATCCATGTTATTTGATGGTATGCAAGCATGTGAATTCAGAGTGGGAAGTTATGAATGTATTTATGCATGAAGCATTAACTGCATAATCATGCATTGGAAGTTTGTCGACGCCAGCGTGCGCGACCGTACCGGTACAACACCGTGTGTTCCTAAGAAAGGGCACGGTGAGGAGGATCATGGCATAAGCATGTGCACAATCATATGCATTTTACTGAGGTTGTGTGGACTCTATAATGTGGTATTGGACATGAGGAATTTGGTATGTTAGTTTTACTGTGGCTGTGTTATTCGTTAGAAGTTGTTCCGCTTGCTGAGATTACCCAATCTCACCCCTTGTTATTTTGTTGTTTTCAGGTAGTTCTCGCGAGTCGTAAGCTTGAAGGGTTGGCTTAGTAGCACAATCAACCCTCCGGGGTCATCACGAATCACATGGACTAGTGCATTTAATAATTCATTAGCTTGCTGAAATTTTATTAATCATAGACCTGTTGATGTCCTCTTTGGAGCTGTTTTACGTTTATGTTTGTTTTCTGGTTGATTTAGACTTGTTATCTCTAGTATTGATGCTTTTATGTTATTCCTGTTTATAATGGTTATTATGAATCTTGTTGTCGCTTCCGTTTTGTCCTAATTTTAGGAGAGATGCTGTCGAAATTTTCTTGTACGACAGTTTAGATTTGTAGGGTGTTACAATGCCCCCTGTCGTTGATTGTCTTGTTGCTGATTTTGAGCGATTGGGAGTATCCTACTGCTTTACGGGGACCGTGCAAGTTGAAACTCAATTGATTCTCGAGTCAGCGATTCCTGAGCGTGTGCAAGAGGCACAGCAGCATGATCGTTTGCTCCAGCAGGTGAGGAAACGCCTAGAGGATGGTAAGTCTTGAGATTTTATCGTTGATGATGTGGGAACGTTGAGGTTTCAGGGTCGTCTGTGCGTACCTCAGAAATCCCAAGTGAAAGAGGATATTCTGAAAGAGGCTCATCGTACCCCGTACACGGTCCATCCTGGGGAGACCAAGATGTACAGGGATTTGAAAAAAAATTTCTGGTGGAAAAAGATGAGAGTGGATATTGCCAAGTATGTGGCGTCTTGTGGGATCTGTCAAAAGATCATGGCTGAGCACAAGCGTCCTGCTGGACTGTTGCAGCCTTTGGAGATTCCTGTGTGGCCTTGGGATGACATCTCCACGGATTTCGTGGTTGGCCTACCTCGTACTCCACGAGGGAAGGATGCTGTTTGGGTTGTGGTGGACCGTCTTAGCAAGTCCGCGCACTTCATTCCTATCCGCACAATCCATTCAGCGAGCGATTTGGCTCCCATCTATGTGCGGGAGATTGTGAGATTGCATGGTGTACCCAAGACCATTATTTCTGATCGGGATGTGAAGTTTGTCTCCAAGTTTTGGGAGAGCTTACAGAGTGCTTTGGGTACACAGCTTCGCCTTAGTACCGCTTTCCACCCTCAGACAGATGGGCAGTCTGAGCGTACCATTCAGACTTTAGAGGACATGCTCAGAGCCTATGTGATGGCTTGGAAAGGTAGCTGGGAAGACCATTTGCCATTGGCAGAGTTTGCTTATAATAACAGCTATCATTCCAGCATCCGGGCTGCTCCTTATGAGGTGCTGTATGGCCGGAAGTGCAGATCGCCGCTTTGTTGGGATGCTGTGGGAGAGAGAGCAGTTCTTGGACCGGATTGGGTTCAGCAGACTGTTGACCGCGTGGCGGAGGTACGGCAGAACCTTCTTGCAGCGCAGAGCCGACAGAAAAGCTATGCTGATGTGAGGAGGCGAGATTTGGAGTTTGAGGTGGGTGATAGCGTACTCTTACGAGTATCTCCCACCAAGGGTGTGGTGCGTTTTGGCACCAAAGGAAAGCTCAGTCCAAGGTATGTTGGGCCTTTTCCTATCATCGCCCGAGTTGGTAAGCTGGCCTATCGTCTGGAGCTACCGGAATCCATGTAAGGTGTGCATAATGTGTTTCACGTCTCGATGTTGAGGAAATACTTGCATGATCCAGAATTGGTGGTTCCATTGGAAACATTAGTGCTTGAGCAGGATCTCACTTTTGAGTCCCGTCCTGTGGAAATTCTGGGAACTTCGGAGCGAGTGATGAAGAATAGGACGCTCAAGTTTGTCAAAGTCTTGTGGTCACATCAGACCGAGAGAGAAGCGTTTTGGGAGCTGGAGTCTCGCATGCGCGAGAAGTATCCCGAGCTTTTCGCCTCAGGTATGTGATGTGAAACCTAGCTATCTTCGGTTTTGCTGGGTTGCGTGTTGGTGCGTTTTTGATTCGAGGTCGAATCCTGTTGAAGGGCGGGAGAATGTGACACCACGGGGTGTCGTATCCTTATTTATTGAGCATGATGAGGTAAAAAACATTATGAGTTGTGGAATTAAGGTTAAAACCATAGGGTATGGAGGTTAATAGCGTTTCCGGGAGTTTGGGCCTTTCCGGGGAGTTTTTGGCCTAGGGGAAAGGGTTGTGGGCTTTGGTGGGATGGAGTATGAGTCCATTTAGGACTAGGATTCCTGTTGGGCTGGTTTAAGAGGCCCCCCTGCCCCTTGTGTGCGCCCCACCCTGCATTTGTGCGCCCCTTGGCCTCCCTTGTGCCCTAGCCGCACCCCCCTCTCCCCTTGTGGCCGTGCGCCCTTGCCCCCTTGCCTCTCCACCCCTCCACCACCTATCCTCCACCCCTTGTTGCCCTAGGGTAGACTCCCCACCCCTACACCTCAAGGATCCATCCATTGGAAGCGAGGAGCGAGGAGCGAACCGGAAGGAGATCCATTCAGTTTTCGTGCGTTGGGCAAAGGTATGGCCATGGGAATCCTTGGGGATGGTCTGGGTATTGTTCTAAGGATCAATATCATGTTTTTAGATCAATTGGTGGTGCTGGATTGGAGTAGATTGGATTAGATCTAGAAGTTGCCACGTTCTCTATTTCGGACAGCATGAGCAGTCGACCTAGGGTTTTGTTTTTCGCCAACTTAGATCCCTAATTTGGTCGTACGGATGGTGAAGAAGTTGTAGGTAATTTCAATACCTTTCAGTGGGTATAAAGAACTTTAAATTCCGCCCAGCCGTTTGAAAGTTATGCTTGTTTTACCGAATGTATTAAAATCAGTGACGTGATTGGAACAGATCACGGTATTGTAATGGATAGCAATTTGTAGGTTGCTAGTTGAGACTAGATGAGATTGATTATATGTGATGATCACTTGCCATGCTTTAATGACTGCCATTGATATGATGAGTATGTTTATCATGTTATGATGCCATGTGTTAATGTACAAGTTGATTATGATGTGGCATATTTGCATACATGGCATGATTACATGGCCCGGGTGGTGAGAAAGTCATAACTAGTCCGGGAAGGTCGGTGAGAAAGTTATGACTAATCCGGAGAGCCAATGAGTAAGTCCTACATCGTGATTCCATTCACCGCGGTGAACGAAAGCGAGGAGTAGGCACCCTCCATCTTCGGGATGGAAGGGGGGAGAGGGTGCACACCGACGGGTGTGTACTCAACCATACCGGTATGAGTTTCCAAGGAGACATGAGCATCGCATTGCACTTCATACATATTGATGGTGATGATAATATGTGACCATGAATGAGATGGTTTACATGATGTGAGACATTATTGCTATGTAATTGTTCTTGTTGTACCATTGCAATATGCTTGCTGAGTTTTGAACTCACGCTTGTGTTTTCTTGTTGTTTTAGGTACCATGAGAACGACATGCGGGGAAGGGAAATAGTCACACGTCCGCACGTAGCTTCACCCATTTTGATTCCACAAGTCATTCTATTAGTTTTGATAATAAACTGTGTGTGATGATTTTTGCTTTAAGGTTTAGCTTTGCTATATGAGAGTCTTATTGTTCGTTTGACTCTTGGAGACATTAAGTGCTTGATAATAGACTTATATTGTCGTTAAGTCTTTAATTATTGCTGTTTTAGCTGTCTCTCATATTGCCTTATATTGCTATACTGTTGTTGCTCCTTCAATTCATGTTAAAACAAAGGAGATGCTGCCGAAATCTCGGTTTTTAGCATGTGCGCCTTTGCTGGAATTTATGTTTAATTGTGGTATTTAGATGTGGTTTAGCTTATGTTTGGTAGCATTCAAGCATATTAAATGCCGGGGTGTTACAGTAACTAAAAGTAATGTTGCAGTTCTTAAGATTATGCAAATAATTGATATTGATGACTTGGTAGTGTTGTTAATTTTTGGAAACCATTGATCCAATAGAGAAAAGTGTAAAACTGTGGAATTATGTCGAGTACAGGTTGTGATAGGATGAACAATGGATAACAATCATGATGTAAGATTTTAACCTTAATGAATGCATATCTTAGAATCCTTTTTACGAATTTTATCTTGTAGAGATAATATTTATTTGTTGAAGTCATTTTATTGATTAAACAAGTTTTAATTGTCAAGATGTTGATGTATGGATGTTATAAAATTGATACATTGAACATGCTTAAGTATCTGTTGAAGTATTATGTTTGAAATATAGAATACGTTGTTATATGATGTGTTGGTCTGTGGGGATCATGATGAGGTAGTATAGAATGGAAGACGTTTTTTTAATCATCATAAAATGTATTTATAAATGTTGGGAAAGGTAACTAAAGAAAGAATTGGTTTTGTAGCTTTTGGTTGAATTATAATGAGGCTCCTTGATGAGTAAATAGTGTATATTGAATGCTTAAATGGTAAGTATAGTGGAATACTAGATATGGTGGGTTTCATCCTAAGCTTGTGTCAAAAACCTTTTGGACTGGTTTGGTTGGATGCTATTTTGGTTGAATACTTTTGGTCGAAGCGTTTCTTTTGTTGTGTTTAAGAGTTTCCATAAAACTCGTAGTGATTAATGCCAACCTTTGGATTTGGCTAACTTGTTTAGGTTGTACTATGAGTATGGATTTACACCCAAAAGTTTTTGAGTGGATCGCGCCCCTTCGCGTTCGCACTAAGTTATCCTTGGAATAGATTGAAAGGAAACAGATTGACATAGAGGGTTGTGTTGGAAAACTCACGAGGATTAATTTGTAACTCTTTTTGGCTAGAGTTGGAGTTATTTGGGAAAAAAAATCTGTGTGGTGTTTGCAAGTGTTTCAAAAGGTGGTTTTTGTGGATGTTTCATCGGTAATGCTGTTAATGAAGTGTTCTCTTTTGGAAGTGAGTTTCCCTTTCTCTTTGAGAAAATTTATGGCCGTTGTTTGTGTAGATGTTTAACTTTGGAACCGATGTTGTTTTCCAAATGTTGATTGTGGTTAACATGCGAGGTTTTGCAAGTTTAGTTTTTCAATTGACGTGAGTTCTTTTACGACATGGTGTTTCCCTGTTAATGGTGTTGCCGTCATAGTTTATATGAATTTCGCAGCCATCGATGTTAATTGTGTTTCAATCATGTGATACCGAGGAAGAAGTCTTTTTATGAATGGCTATTCGGTATTGTTGTTACATGAAGAATGAATGATGAAAAGGAAGCATGACATTGTTTATAGATGTTTAATGATGAAAGAGTCAATGAGCCAGGTCGGTGAGAAAGTCATATATGGATATATGACTAATCCGGAGTGCTCTTGAAAAGTGTGCATTCTTGTCACAAATGGAGATTTCTATTTCTTTCTGGTATGAAAAGAAACAATGAAGAATTTCTGGTATATTTGTTGTGGTGTAGGAGATTTGTGTTTCCTTTGCGTCTTGACTTAGGAAATTAAAATGAATACTCTTTGGTTGTTGTCGAATCCTTTTCAAAGTGATTGTAGTGCATTGGACTCAAAGTTACGCTTGGGGATCAATTGGGTTGATGGTTGGTGGTTGAGCTTACCCAATGGTGGTACTCTTTGTCATGGTCCTTTGAGTGGAAGGATGTGAGGGCGAGACTTTCTTAGTAAGAGAAATCTGGTGTGGCTAGTAGTTGATCGTAATGGTTTAAAAGTGAAGAGTATAAAGGAAGGTTGTGTATGACCCAATTCAAACCTTCTTGGAGAATTGTGTCGTTGATGTGTTCCTTGGTAGGGTTGATTAAATTATTAGCAGACCACTTGGTGGTTGCTAGTAATTGCCTTTCCTTTTCAAAGTGTATTGGATCTTTTTGTCGCCGATCTTTAAAGCGAGTTGTGTCAACCAAAGTGGATTGCTCGGTTGTATTGTTTTTGCAGGTTTCATGACCCTGGTTATAAAGTAGGCTTTTCCTTCGATGGTAACGGTGGGTGTTGGCCTAGTTGTAAAAGATCAATCTTTTGCAAGGTTTTAACCCCGTTTGTTCAAGCAATTGATAGTCTTGGAATGATGTGTCCCGCTTGGTTCGCGTCGTCTTGTTTATGACGAACCACAGTAGAGAGGTTGAGGTGTGAAAGCATTTTTGCACGTGAGAGCAGAAGGGGGATCTAGAGTTGGAGTTAGAGGTTGGTACCGTGTTCTTCTGGAGAGTAGCATTGGTTAAAGAGATCGGGCACTCTAGTGCCATAGAATGTATGAAATAAGGAGTGTGAGATCGTTTTCTTTTGTGGTATGTTTGAGGATTTATCCTACCGCTTGGGTCGTGCTGAGGCCGTTTGTGAGTGCTTTGTGTTTCAATGTTGAGTAAGATTCTGGCAAGTTTTGATTGTGAGTTATCGTTAGAGCCATCAATCTTCGAGCTTTAGTGTAACACCCTGGCACCTAATATGCCTGAAAGCTACCAAACATAAGCTAAACAACATCTAAATACCATGAATTAAGGTAAATTACAGCAAAGGAGTAAATGCTAAAACCCGAGATTTCGGCAGCATCTCCTTTGTTTTAACATGATTTGAAGGAGCAACAACAGTATAGCAATATATGGCAATATGAGAGACAACTAAAACAGTAATAATTAAAAACTTGACAACAATATATAAGTCTAGTTTCAAGCACTTAATGTCTCCAAGAGTCCAACGAGCAATAAGACTCTCATAAAGCAAAGCTAAACCTTAAAGCAATAATCATCACACGCAGTTTATTATCAAAGACTAATTGAATGACTTGTGGAATCAAATGAGTGAAGCTACGTGCGAAAGTGTGACTATTTCCCTTCCCCGCATGCCGGTCTCAAGGTACCTAAAACAACAAGAAAACACAAGCGTGAGTTCAAAACTCAGCAAGCATGTTGCAAAGGTACAACAAGAACAATTACATGGCAATAATATCTCACATCATGTAAACCATCTCATTCATGTTCACAAATCATTATCATCATTATTATGTATACAATGCGATGCGATGCTCATATCTCCTTGGAAACTCATACCAGTATGGTTGAGTACGCACCCGTCGGTGTGTACCCTCTCCCTCCTTCCCCACACCGCGGTGGATGGAATCACGATGTAGGACTTACTCATTGGCACTACGGATTAGTCATAACTTTCTCACCGACCTTCCCTAGACTAGTTATGACTTTCTCACCGCCCGGGCCATGTATCATGTCATGTATGCAATCATGCCAACATCATAAATCCCTTGTACATTAACACATGGCATCATAACATAGTAAACATATTCATCATATCATTGGCAATCATTAAAGCATAGCATGTGATCATATCATATAATCCATTTCATCTAGTCTCAACAAGCAACCTACAAATCGCTAACCATTACAATACACTTGCCTTAACCACAGGCAACGGATTGGCGGGAAGTAGAAGGCACTCCCGGGGTCACACCACCTGCACATAGGTACCACACACTCACAATCATGTCCACAAAACAGTACGCAAACCCTCATCTACCCCGACATTGCCAACTACTCGCAATACCCAAAAACAGAGGTTCTGTCCAGTCGGGACAGCAGCCTTCCAAAAAGCACAACTTGAGTTCTGGGACTTTGAATCAATTAAACGAGTACATCCTCGCGTAGCTTAGGAAATTTCCTAACTTTTTCTAAGTATATGGAAAGACTGATTCAGACTCTAAAGTTGTTTAGTTTACAAAATACCGTGATTTTGTGGTCACGTTGTGATTGTGTGGCATCTTTGTGCAGGTGGTGTGACCCCGGGAGTGCCCTCCTCATCCCGCCAATCCGTCGCCCGAGGTTAAGGCAAGTGTATTGGGATGGGTAGCATGTGGTTTATTTACTTGTCTTGACTAGATGCAATTGTTTCCATGTTGTGTTGTCTTGCCATGTTTAGTATTTGCCATGATATGATAAAAAGGGTATGTGAAGGTGCTATGCAATGGTTTATGGTTAATGATTATGGCATATGTTGCATACATGGCATGAAACTTGGCCCGGGCGGTGAGAACGTCATAACTATTCCGGTAAGGTCGATGAGAAAGTTATGACTAATCCGGAGGCCATGGATGTAAGACCTACCTCGTGATTCCACCCACGTGGTGAGTGGAAGCGAGGAGTACGCACCCTCCATCTATGGGATGGATGGGGGACATGGGTGCACGCCGACGGGTGTGCACTCGGTAATACCGATATTTGCGTCGAGGAGACATGTGCATTGTATTGCATTGCATTGAATTCATGATGATGATGATGAAATGATCTCAATGAGGTTGAGACATGAATATGATGTTGCATATGAAGTATGACTTGATCATGATGTTGAGTTTGTTGTGTAGTGATGATAATATTTGAATTGCTCTGTATGACCCATTGCAGTATGCTTGCTGAGTGATGAACTCACGCTTGTGTTTTATGTTGTTTTTTTAGGTACCTTGAAACCGACATGCGGGAAAAGGGGCTTAGTGGCACATCTTCACAAAGTTTGACTCATTAAGATATATATACAATTTTGCCATTCCTGTGATTATAAGTTAATGCGTTGAGAACTTGGAGTATGACTTATTTTTGTGCTTGGTCATATTATTTACTTCGTTTTAAAACATGGAGTGCTTAAATTCATTATGCTAGACTTAAATAGTTGCTATATCGCCTGTTATTGCTGCTTTAGATGCTTCCCAATATGATATAACTTGTGATATTATTGTTGATGCTCCGTACCATGGAAAAACAAAGGAGTTGCTGCCGAAATTTTCGGTTTTTGCATGTACTCCTTTGCTGTAATTTACTTTTAGATGTGGTATTTAGATGTTGTTTAGTCTTTGTTTGGTGACATTCAGGCATAATAGATGCCGGGGTGTTACATCTAATGCCCTCTCCCGCATGCCGGTTTCATGGTACCTAAAAACAACATGAAACACAAGCGTGAGTTCATCACTCAGCAAGCATATTGCAATGGATCATAAGAACAAATCAATGCCAACATTGATACATACCATACTTACATCATGATCAAGTCATACTTTCATATACAACATCATAACCATGTCCCAATCTCATTGTACATGTTTCATTATCATCACCATGTATGCAATGCAATGCACATGTCTCCTCGAAGCACATACCGGTATTGCCGAGTGCACACCCGTCGGCGTGCACCCTCTTTCCCCTTCCATCCCGTAGATGGAGGGTGCCTACTCCTCGCTTTTACTCACCACGTGGATGGAATCACGAGGTAGGTCTTACTTAATGGCGCTCCGGATTAGTCATAACTTTCTCACCGACCTTACCGGACTAGTTATGACATTCTCACCGACCGGGCCAGTTTTCATGCCATGTATGCAACATATGCCATAAACATAAACAATTAATCATTGCATAGCATCATGACATACCATTTTCATCATATCATGGGCAAACACTAGTCATGGCAAGATAGCATATCATGAAAACAATCTGCATCTAATCAAGACAACCAACCTACAACACACTACCCATTCAAATACACTTGCCTTAACCGCGGGCGACGGATTGGCGAGACGATGAGGGCACTCCCGGGGTCACACCACCTGCACATAGATACCACACACTCAAAATGTTCCCACAAAAAAGTACACCATTGCTCATCTACCCCGACTTCACAAACTACTCCAAAGCCGAAAAACATAGAATCTGTCCCCCGGGACATCAGGCTTCAAACTAGCATAACTTGAGTTCTATGACTCCAAATCAAGTAAACAAGTACATCATCATGAAGCTTAGGAAATTTCCTAGCTTTTTATAAGTATTGGGAAAAGCTGATTCGGCCTCTAAAATTGTCTAATCTACAAAACATTACGTTCTGTCCCAATTACGTCACAGATTTGAACACGCTCGGTAAAACGATCATAACTTTCAAACGGCTGGGCAGAATTGGACGTTCTTGGTGTGAAATTAAATGTATTGAAGTTATCTACAAGTTTCTCAACAGGCGGCCGACCAAAATCCGATTCTATAATTGCGAAAACTCAAACCCTAGGTCGTGTGTCCAATCTGCCCGAAGCAGAACGTGGGACAGCAAATGCAATCTCCCTAATCTCATCTAGGAACAGCACCTAAACACCAAATTTAACCATGAAATTACCCATCTAACAGCACTTAGACCACCCCGAACAAGACCCCAAATCCGTACCTCTTCTTGACGGATCACCCGGTCGACGAACGCCTCTTCCTCACGACCCGATCTCTCCTCCAATCGCTGGGACCGTCGGAATCGCCAGGAACATCGGATCCTCTTGGACAGAGAGTTTCCAGACAACGAGATCGCACAGAGGGAGAGGCTCTAGGGCAGTCTAGGGGAGGTGGAGGAGCAAGGTGGAGGCTAGGGGAGGCAATGGGGGAGGCGCATGGGGGGACAGGGGTGGGTGGCGGCTAGGATTGAGGGAGAGGGGAGTGGGGGCCATTTATAGCGTGTTTTTGGGCCGTTTGGTACGACTTTATAGCATGTTTTGGGTCATTTTCGGGTGTTTGGGCCTCTCCGGGAGACTTTGGGCCTTGTGGGTTGAGTTGAGCCTCCGGTAGAAGGGTTTGGGCCCAAGGGGGGGACTTTTGGGCAGCCAAATCTGGCCCCCACCCCTTGGTGCGCCCCCCACTCCCTTTCCCAACCCTAGCCGCCACCCCCTAGCCCCCCATGCGCCTCCACCCTTCCCCTTCCTCTCCATCTTCCCCCATGGCGCCACCACCTCTCCCTTCCCCTCTCCACCCCCTTGCTACTCTAGAGGAGATCCCCACCTCGCCATCCCGTTGATCCCTCCATCAGAAGCCCTGCGAAGAGGAGATTCGGCGGTTCCGGCGCGAGGAGGACGATCGGGGAGCCCGGGAGGAAGGTTTTCGGCGTTCAACATTCGTCGGGCGAAGGTATGGCATGGGGAATCCTTGGGGTTGGTCTAGGGGCTGTGCTATAGGGTATTTGTATGCTTTTAGATCAAGTGGTGGTGCTGTGATTGGGTAGATTAGATGAAAACTAGAGTTTGCCACGTTCTCTGCTTCGGGCAGATTGTGCAGTCGACCTAGGGTTTCAGTTTTCGCGACGTTAGAAACGGAATTTGGTCGCCCGCCTGTTGAGAAAGTTGTAGGTAACTTCAATACCTTTCAGTGGGTATAAAGAACGTCCAATTCCGCCCAGCCGTTTGAAAATTATGCTCGATTTACCGAACGTGTTCAAAAGTGTGACGAGATTGGAACAGATCAAGGTATTCTGTAGATTAAACCACGTTAGAGTCCGAATCAGCTTTTCCATATAATTAGAAAAAGTTAGGAAATTTCCTAATCTACGTGAGGATGTACTCGTTTAATCGATTCGTAGTCCTAGATCTAAAGTTATGATAGTGTGAAGTCTGCTGTCCCGGGGGGACAGATTCTCTGTTTTTCGTTTTCGGGAGTAGTTTGCGATATCGGGGTAGATGGGCAATGGTGTACTGTTTTGTGGACACGTTGTGATTGTGTGGCATCTATGTGCAGGTGGCATGACCCCGGGAGTGCCCTCCTCATCCTGCCAATCCGTCGCCCGAGGTTAAGGCAAGTGTATTGGGATGGGTAGCATGTGGTTTATTTTTTTGACTTGACTTGATGAAATTGTTTCCATGTTATGCTATCTTGCCATGCTTAGTGTTTGCCATGATATGATAAAAGGGTATGTTAAGATGCTATACAATGGTTTATGGTTCATGATTATGACATATATTGCATACATGGCATGAAACTTGGCCCGGTCGGTGAGAACGTCATAACTATTCCGGTAAGGTTGGTGAGAAAGTTATGACTAATCCGGAGCGTCATGGATGTAAGACCTACCTCGTGATCCCACCCACACGGTGAGTGGAAGCGAGGAGTAGGCACCCTCTATCTACGGGATGGAAGGGGGACGTGGGTGCACGTCGACGGGTGTGCACTCGGCAATACCGGTATTTGGGTCGAGGAGACATGTGCATTGCATTGCATTGCATTCATGATGATGATGATGAAATGATCTCAATGAGGTTGAGACATGAATATGAAGTTGCATATGAAGTATGACTTGATCATGATGTTAAGTTTATTATGTAGTGATGATGATATTTGAATTGTTTTGTATGACCCATTGCGATATGCTTGCTGAGTGATGAACTCACGCTTGTGTTTATGTTGTTTTTAGGTACCATGAAACCGGCATGCGGGAAAAGGGCATTAGCTACACTTCTACACGTAGCTTCACATTATTATACAGTTTAATCAGTGGGAGCCATGATAATAATGATTAGTGCCATGAATCTTGGTGTATGGGCTTGAGTTCATCGTTTGGTTTGTTATATTTGTTGGAATGGTTGAATTCCTTATTTTAGACATAATTGATGCTTTATTCATTGATATTGCTGTTTTAGATGTCTTATGCTATGATATAACTTGCCTTGTTATTATCTTGCTCCAATTCATGGAAAAACAAAGGAGATGCTACCGAAATTTTCGGTTTTAGCATTTACTCCTTTGCTGTAATTTAATTTAATTTGTGGTATTTAGATGTTGTTTAGTCTATGTTTGGTAGCATTCGGACATACTAGATGCCGGGGTGTTACAGCGTGTCTCGGATTCGGGGTTGAATCCTGTTAAGGGGTAGAGAATGTGACATTATGGAATGTGACCTTATAGATTTCGGCATTTATGGTACGAGTTCATACCTTGTTTTTGGACTTTTCTTGTTGTTTGGGCCTCTCCGGGGGAGGTTGGGCCTTACGGGAGCTAGTTTAGGCCTTGGGGGAATTACATGGGCCGTCGGTGGGAGGTTTTTGGCCCATGTGGGGGTGGGGGAAATCCTGCCATCCTAGGGTTCCATGCGCCCCCTAGCCTTGGGCGCCTCCCTGTGACACTACGGAATGCCGAGACTTTATGAAATGTGAAATTATGGTTAAAACCATAAGGTATGGAGGTTAATAGCGTTTCCGGGCCGTTTCCGGGGTTTTGGGCCTTTCCGGGGGAGTTTGGGCCTAAGGGAAGGGGTCGTGGGCTTTGGTGGGATAGAGTTTGAGTCCATTTGGGACTAGGAGTCCTGGTTGGGGGCCTCTCCCTGCCCTTTATTGAGCCCCCACCCCTGCCCCTTGCGCCCCCAAGGTGCCCTAGCCGCCTCCACACCTCTCCACCTCCCCTTTGTGGTGCCTCCACCTCCCCCATTGCTCCCCTTTGCTCCACCACCTCTCCTCCACCCCTTGCTGCCCTAGGGTGGCCTCTCCACCCCTGCACCTCGAAGATACATCCTTTGGAGCGAGGAGCGAGGAGCGATCCGGGAGGAGATCTATTGGGTTTTCATGCGTCGGGCGAAAGTATGACCATGGGACTCCTTGGGGTTGATCTAGGATCTGTTCTAAGGGTCATTATCATGTTTTTAGATCATTTGGTGGTGCTAGAATTGAGTAGATTAGATTAGATCTAGAAGTTGCCACGTTCTCTGTTTCGGGCAGCATGAGCAGTCGACCTAGGGTTTGGTTTTTCGCCAATTTAGATTCGGAATTTGGTCGTACAGATGTTTAAGAAGTTGTAGGTAACTTCAATACCTTTCCGTGGGTATAAAGAACTTTAAATTCCGCCCAGCCGTTTCAAAGTTATGCTTGTTTTACCGAATGTATTAAAATCTGTGACGTGATTGGAACAGATCACAGTATTTTGTAGATTAAACAACATTAGATTCCGAATCAGTCTTTCCATATACTTAGAAAAAGTTAGGAAATTTCCTAAGCTACACGAGGAAGTACTCGTTTAATTGATTCGGAGTCTTAGAACCCGAGTTATGCCTTTTGGAAGGCTGCTGTCCCGGCAGGACAGAACCTCTGTTTTTGGGTATTGCGAGTAGTTGGCAATGTCGGGGTAGATGAGGGTTTGCGTTCTGTTTTGTGGACATGATTGTGAGTGTGTGGTACCTATGTGCAGGTGGTGTGACCCCGGGAGTGCCTTCTAATTCCCGCCAATCCGTTGCCCGTGGTTGAGGCAAGTGTATTGTAATGGATAGCGATTTGTAGGTTGCTTGTTGAGACTAGATGAAAATTGATTATATGATATGATCACTTGCCATGCTTTAATGATTGCCAATGATATGATGAGTATGTTTATTATGTTATGATGCCATGTGTTAATGTACAAGTTAATTACGATGTTGGCATACTTGCATAAATGGCATGTTACATGGCCCGGGCGGTGAGAAAGTCATAAATAATCCAGGGAAGGTCGGTGAGAAAGTTATGACTATTCCGGAGAGCCAATGAGTAAGTCCTACATCGTGATTCCATCCACCGCGGTGTGGGGAAGCGAGGAGTAGGCACCCTCCATCTTCGGGATGGAAGGGGGGAAGAGGGTGCACACCGACGGGTGCGTACTCAACCATACCGGTATGAGTTTCCAAGAGATATGTGCATCGCATTGCATTACATTGCATTGCATTATATGAGGATGTTATATGAGGATGATCTATGATGATGTCAATGATATGCTTACACTATGAATATGAGATGTGTATGATGTTGTATGTGAAAAGTGGTGATGAAGGTATTGGAATGTGTTTTCTTGTTCCATTGCAATATACTTGCTGAGTGATGAACTCACGCTTGTGTTTATGTTGTTTTTCTTCGGTACCATGAAACCGGCATGCGGGAAAAAGGGTTTAGCTACACATCTACACGTAGCTCCACACAAATTAGACAGTGTTATCATTTGGAGTCATGATAATGAAAGTATTGCCATGAAACTTGGAGAATTGCTTAACTGTGTGCTCGGTCTTACTATTTGATTCGTTTAGCTCATGAAGTGGTTGAATGCTTTATCCTGGACTTATATTGTTGCTATGTCACATGTTATTGCTGTTTTAGATGCTTTCCATTATGATATAACTTGTGATACTTTGTTGTTGCTCCGAATCATGGAAAAACAAAGGAGATGCTACCGAAATTTTAGGTATTAGCATTTGTTCCTTTGCTGTAATTTACTTGTAATTGTGGTATTTAGAGGTTGCTTAGTCTATGTTTGGTAGCATTCGAGCACACTAGATGCCGGGGTGTTACACTCCCCTTCCCCCCTCCACCCCTAGCCGCCACCCCCCACTTCCCCATGTGCCTCCTCCTTCACCTCCCAACCCTAGCCGCCACCACCCCTCCCCCATGGGCACCCCATTCTCCCTTGGTGCAGCCCTCTCCTCCCCGTTCCCTTGTGATCATTGCTGCCCCGCATGGAGGATCGTCCGTCCAGAGACCTCCGACGATTCGCTACGGATCCGAAGGAAGGAGTGGCCGGGAGAATGAAGGTTTTCGTCGGTTCTTCGATTCTCTAAGAAGAGGTAAGGGTTTGTGTTTCTTTTTGGGTGGTCTAGGTGCTGTTAGATGGGAGAACCCATGCCTAGAACTCATGTTTAGGTGCTGCGATTAGAGGGGTTGAATTGGATTCTAGATCTGTCTCACGAGTAGCTCTCGGCCATGTTTGACAGTCGGTGTTGGGACGGGTTTTTGAGGATTTTAGAGGCGTTTTATGATCGACGGGCTGTCATGCAAGTTCTAGGTAATTCAATTACCTTTAATTGGCCACCAAGAACGCTAAATTCCGTCCATCCGTTTAAATGTTATGGCTGTTTTACTGAACGCTGTTCAATCTGTGGTGTGATTGCGACAGATTGTGTTCAACTGTAGATTAGAAGATTTTAGAAGCCGAATTAATTTTCGCGAATACTTAGAAAAAGTTGAGAAATTTCCTATGCTTCGATAAAATGTATTCTTTTACTTGATTTAGAGTTATAGAACTCAAGTTATGGTCGTTGGAGCGCTCCTGTCCCGGTTGGATAGAGTGCTGTTTTTCGGGTTTTGCGAGTGGGTTGCGAAGTCGATGTAGATGATAGTTCTTATATTGCTTTGTGGGCATGTTTTGAGTGCATTGTACCTATGTGCAGGTGGTGTGACCCCGAGAGTGCCTCCCACATCTAGCCACTCCGTCGCGCACGGGTGAAGGCAGGTTTATTGTAATGTTTGTGACTTGAATGGCGTTATGTTTTCATTATGATGAGAGTTAACCGTTGATATGTTTGCTTGCCTTGTTTGATTCTTAAATGAGATAAGTAAATATGAATTGTTAGATGGTTTTGCATTTGCTAAAGTACGAACGTTTGCAAAGTTTATTCATGCTTATGGTATATTGGTGAGCATGTAGTGATGATGAGAATGATAAAGTGATGATGGTGAGTAAAAGGATATTGTGCTTGACACTTGAACGATGAAAGGTAAACAGTGTATTCCTTGCATTCATGGTATGAGGACTGGCCAGGACGGTGAGAAAGTCATAACTAATCTGGTAAGATCTGTGAGAAAGTTATGACTAATCCGGTGCGCCACTGAGAAAGACCTACCTCGTAGTTCCATCCATAGTAGTGAATGGGAGCGAGTTAGTAAGAGTAGGCACCTTCCACGGGATGGAAGGGGAAGAGGGTGCACACAGACGGGTGTGCACTCGGCAATACCGGTATGTGCTAAGCAAAGAGACATGTGCATTGCATTGCATGAATGAATTGTTTAATGAGATGCTTATGATGTTCTATGAGATGTTTATGAAATGTTTATGATGATGATGTATGAAAGGTTAATGAAGATGTTTATGGATGGTGTTATTGTTTACTCCATTGCAATACACTTTGCTGAGTGATGAACTCACGCTTGTTGTTTTATGTTGTTTTTAGTTATCATGATCTCGGCTTTCGGGGAAGGGAGTTAGCGTCACATCTCCACATAATTTCATTTACCTAGACAACTACACACTCTCATTTGTAGTTGTAATGATTATTTTATTGCGCTAAACTTGTATTATTCCATCTTGGGTGCTTGGTTTTATTGTTCCCGTCATATTTGTTCATGAAACGTTGTGGTTTAAATTATGGGCTTGAAATCATGATATAACTCTTGTTAGTGCTGTTTTAGATGTCATCTATTATGCTAGTATGATGTGCTATTATTATTGATGCTTAAAACTATGGTAAAACAAAGGAGATGCTACCGAATTTTCGATTAAGCAATTATCGTAGTTGCTGTAATTTATTGACAATTATGTGTTATTGGTTGTGTCTAGAGCTGTTTGGGTGACATTCGCGGCATACTAGGTGTCGGGGTGTTACATGACTGCCTCAAGGGCATAACACTTAGCTATGAAATAATAGAAAGATTAACCAACAATTAGCTATGAAATAGAGCAAAAGAAATGGACTGCAAGATTGAAACATTAACCAACAATTACCTAACATATCTGCATGAGACCAAGCTTGCATACACATAAGAGCTTCAACCATATTAGGTGCAAGTTGACTTCGATGTGGACTAAGTACCCTACCACTAGTACTAAATGTAGATTCAGATGCCACAGTTGTTACAGGAATAGGCAATATATCATGAACAATTTTTTGTAAGGTTGGATACTTAATACCCCCAAATTTCCACCAAGTGATGATGTCTAGCTCTAGTGTTCTAGGGAGAGGGGCCTCTTCCAAGTATAAGTCCAATTCTGCGCGCACCTGGGAAGCACAAACAGCAGGCTGGGAATACATATATTGATCAAAATATCAAAAACTTATTGCCTTATTACCAAATGAATGCCACATATTTTAGGAAAGAAAAGATTAGCGGTAAGACATCACGGGATGTGACATTATGGAAAGTGACATTATGGAATGTGACTTTATAGATTTTAGCATTACGGTACGATTGTATATCATGTTTTTGGGCCGTTTCCGGGTGTTTGGGCCCTTTCGGGGGAGTTTGGGCCTTGGGGATCAATTTGGGCCTTGGGGGAGGCTCTTGGGCCATGTGGGGAAGATGGGGGGCAACAAAGCCTACCCATGCACCCCCTAACCCTAGGGCGCCCCCCACATCCTCCCCTCCCACTCCTTGTAACACCCCGTCATCTAGTATGCCCTGGATGTCACCAAACATAGGAGATACAGCAACTAAATACCACAAATTAAAGATAAAATTACAGCAAGGGTGCAAATGCTAAAACCGAAAAAATTCGGCAGCATCCCCTTTGTTTTTCCATGATTTGAAGCAACAACAATATTATGGCAAGATATATCATAATAAAAGACATCTAAAATAGCAATAGCAGATGATATAGCAACATCTTAAGTCTAAAATAATGAATCCAACCACTCCATAAACTATAACAAAGTAAATGATAAAATCAAGCACACAATCAAGCCATACTCCAAGTTTCATCGCAACAATCTTATTATCATAACTCCAGTTGATAAAATTGTCTAAATGTGTGGAGCTACGTGAAGAAGTGTGGCTAAACCCCTTTCCAGCATGCCGGTTTCATGGTACCTAAAACATCATAAAACACAAGCGTGAGTTCATCACTCAGCAAGTATATTGCAATGGAACAAAGAGAACAGTTTTCAATGATAACATCACTACATCTCATACTTAACATCATATTCATGGCATAATCTCATATTCCACATCATAACCATGTCATAATCTCATTGTACACATCTCACTAACATCAACATATATGCAATGCAATGCACATGTCTCCTCGAAGCACATACCGGTATTGCTGAGTGCACAACCGTCGGCGTGCACCCTCTTTCCCCTTACATCCCGTAGATGGAGGGTGCCTACTCTTACTGACTCGCTCCCATACACAACCGTGGATGGGACTACGAGGTAGGTCTTTCGTGTTCACTACGTGTGAACACAGAGGCCCGCATCAGAATGGGATGCCTCTTCCATTATGTATGCACATACGACATGAACAGGTATAAACTTGCATAAACATTTAATACAACGAATTCATAACCAATATGTAACCATGTTCGTCATGTCTTAGGAAAACATCAATCATGGCAAGTTAGCATATCATGTAATCATACTGCACCTAAGCAAGTCTAGCAATCATACAACACCCAACCCATTCCAATACACTTGCCTTCAACCGTGGGCGATAGATTGGTGAGAGGTTGAGGGCACTCCCGGGGTCACACCACCTGCACATAGGTACCACACACTCAAAACGTGCCCACAAAATAGTACATGAACGATCCTCTACCCTGACTTCGCAAACTACCCCTAAAACCCGAAAACAGAGAATCTGTCCCGACGGGACAGCGGGCTTCCAACTAGCATAACTTGAGTTCTAAAACTCCAAATTAAGTAAACGAGTACATTTTCTCGAAGTTTAGGAAATTCCTAGCTTTTTCTAAGTATTCGCGAAGACTGATTCGGCCTCTAAATTGTCTAATCTACAGATCAACACGATTTGTCCCAATCACATCACAGTTTTGGCAATGTTCGGTAAAACAGCCATAACATTCAAACGGCTGGGCGGAATTTAACGTTCTTGATGTCCAATTAAAGATAATTGAATTACCTACAACTTTTGTAACAGTCGGCCAATCAGAAAACGCCTCTAACATTGCGAAAACTTAAGCCCTAGGTCGGGATGCAAATATGCCCGAGGACAGAACGTGGGACAGCAAAGGAATTTCCTTAATCTCCTCTAGGAACAACACCTAAACATGGATCTAAAGCATCAAAAACACCACTTGCACAACACCTAATCCACCCCAAGGATCTGCCATCACCATACCTTAGCCCGACAAACGACGAACCGACGAAAACTCCTCCCGGTCGCCTGATCTCCTTCCACGCACCAATCCCGCCAGATCCTCTCGTCGCGGAGCTCCTCAATGGCAAGGACAGCGAATAGGAGGGGCGTGGCAGCAAGGGAGGGGATGATTCCTGTAACACCCCATAAATCTCAACTGTTGTACAAGAAAAAATTCGACAGCATTTCCCCTAAAACAGGACAATACGGAAGCAATTCAAATAGGAATAATATCACGACATCAATACTAGAGACAACGAGTCTAATTCAACCAGGTATCAACCACAAATATAACACATCTCTAATGGGACAACCATAAACGAGAACAAGTTTAAAGGGAACAACAAGGGGTCTATATGAAATAAAATTGCATCCAACTAATGAATTATTTAAAGCACTAGATCATGAGAGTCGTGATGACATCAGAAAAATTATTGTGTTGCTAGCCCACCCTTCATGCTTACGACTCACGTGCGCTACCTGAAAACATCAAAACAGCAAGTAGTGAGATTGGGTAATCTCAGCAAGCAGAACAACTAATACCAATAAAACGTCCACCATATATCTAGCATTCCACATTCCTCATATACAATATCACATCCACCATATATCTAACATTCCACATTCCTCATATACAATACCACATCCACCATATATCTAACATTCCACATTCCTCATATACAATACCACATCCACCATATATCTAACATTCCACATTCCTCATATACAATACCACATCAAAGAGTCCACAGCACTTCAGTAAAATGCATATGATTGATGCACATGCTTATGCCATGTTCCTCCTCACCGTGCCCTTTCTTAGGAACACACGGTGTTGTACTGCGTCTGATCGCAAGACGCAAGGCGTCGACAAACTTCCAATGCATGATTATGCAGTTAATGCTTCATGCATGAATTCATTCATAACTCCTCCCACTGAGTCCACATGTTTGCATATCACCATATAGCATGGATAGAAAACAAATATCATAGAGATGAAATGTTTAGACAATTCATCCAGTAAACAACATCATTCTTCACCTTACCTCAAAGCAAGTGATTAAACCGTGTATGATTGCTGTAATTGGAGTTTATAATGAAGGCGAAGCAAACAACAATGTATAGCTTAACAATACAACTACTTCCACTTGCCTTTACCGACGTGGACGATGAACCTAGTTACGCCCAGCAGTGGCACCACCTTGAGTTCCCCCTTGCGAACCCACGAAGAACGCGCGACGATCCCCGTAACGGAAATCTGTTCGTCCTCCTCGCCTCCATGGATCCTCTTCTCGTTTTCTCCTTCGCGTTTCGTGGTGGATCTTGAGCCACCACACAGAGGAGGAAGAGGAGGGGGTGTGGCTGCTAGGGGGGAGGAAGGGAGGCGCCTTAGGGTTTGGGGGAAGGGGGCACCACTTAAAGGGGAAGGTGGGTCGGCCCACCAAGGCATGGGGAGGAGAGGGGGAAAAAGGAATTCCTGCCCAGCCCAGGTTGCCTCACCAGTGAAACTAGCCCAAAACTCCAATTTTTAATATTAAATTGCCGCATATTCTTCAATTGTTTCATTCCCCGACAAAACCCTCTTTCTTTCCGGAACAATCAAGAAAGAAAACCCTAGGATTGCTCTCAAATTCTAGGGCATCACAATTCCCTGCTAGGGCCGGCTAGGGGGTGGAGGGGGGCGCAAGATGGGGAGGAGGGGAGTGTGGCGGCTAGGGTTAGGGAGGGGAGTGGGAGGGGCGGCTAGGGTGCATGGGGCTAAGGATTGGGGCGCAGGGAGGGCTAGGGTAGGCAGAAATTGCAGGAATTTCCCCCCATGGGCCCAAAAACTCCCCACTGAAGGCCCATGATTCAACCCCCTAGGCCCAACTCCTCCCGGAGAGGCCCAAACCGTCCCAGAAAGGCCCAAATCCTCCCGGAAAGACCTAAAACCTCTGAAATCACAAAAACATGACCAAAATTCATACCGTAATGTCACACTCCTAGCCGCCATCCCTCCCATGCGCCTCCACCCCTTCCCCCTTCCTCCTCCACCCACTACGTCAGGATGGGCCTATAGTAACACGCATATGTGCTTCTATAGCTCAAAAAAAGTGTTACTGAGTCCTATTGTAACATTTCTGTTTAGTGTTACTATAGCCTATGTTGCTATAGAAGGGTCTATTGTAACATGTAACAAGTGTTCTTGTATATAAAAAAAGATGTTGCAACCATGCTACGGCAACATGTATCAAATGTGTTGCTATAGACCGCAGTAACACCTTTTTTAGCAAGAGCAACATAGTAGCGCGTGTTGCCATAGACCCTAGTAACACCTTATTTTTTCTAAAGCAACATAGTAGCATGTGTTTCCATAGACCCTAGTAACACATTTTTAGATACAATATTGAACTTAGTAACACCCTTTTTGAACAACAACACAATGTTGAGCTCCTAAAATAAATTTAAATATCTTTATTATTTTCTTATTTTTTTGTGAACGTACAAATTAAAATTGTTTTATAGAATATCTTTTGATAAGCATAACACATTGTACAATATAAAACACGAATGACCATAAGTGCAACAATCATAACATATTGCATTGCATCAAGCAAATAAATATTTCACACCATTCGATAGAATACATAACGATTTGATTTCTAGAGAAGGCAATCTTTAGTCTAAGAGTTCGAAATACATTGTTCTAAATAAAAATCTCTACTACCAACATGCTGATCCTTTTCTTTCTCAATAAAAATTTTACATGACAAATCTTATATATGATTAATATCAAATCATTATATATGCCGCCCTTAGAGAGTTTATAGTGTACCGGCTTGGCGCATGGAGATATTTCCATACCATGGATGCTCCACACCTTATTGCTACTACATGTATTGACTTGTGTGTCTCCTATGTACGCTACACATTTCACTTTATGGACAAAGTAAAAATCTTTACAGTGTTGATGTGTTTATGCAAGAAATTGTCATAGCTCGGAGCGTTTCAAGTAGATGATTACCGAGACGCCGGCAATCACAACCGCGCCAGCCACCATATCTAACCGGAGAGATGACCACCCTCTCTGCGCTGTTGAGGTATCAGAATGTGATGCCCTAGAACTTGAGGGTGATTGTAGGGTTTTTCTTCCTTGTTTTTTTTTTGTTTCGGAGAGGAATGACGGTTTTGTCGGGGGATGAAACAATTGAAGAAAATGCTGCATTTTAATATTGTTTTTTTGGTGTTTCGGGCTAGGGGAAAAAGGCCGAAGAAACCCTGGGCCTGGACCGGGAATCCCCCTTCCCACCTCCACCTCCCCACCCCCCTAGTGGGCCGGCCCACTTCCCCCCCCAATGGGGCCCCCCCCACCTTGTGGCCGGCCACACACACCCCCCCAAACCCTAGGGTGCCTCCCCTTCCTCCCCTAGCAGCCACACCACATCTCCTCTTCCTCCCCTGCGTGGTGGCTCAAGATCCGCCGCGAAACGCGAAGGAGAAAGCGAGAAGAGGATCCGTGGAGGCGTGGGGAACAAGCAGATTTCATTTTCGGTGATCATCGCGTGTTCTTCGTGGGATCTCAAGGGAGAACTTTAGGTAAAATTCCCAATATTTTACCCCCTGTTATACCTAGGATTGGGAGTGTTTTAGATCTGGTGGTGATTGGATTGGATGGGATTTGAAGGGGGAGAAGGGTAGTTGTTCACGTGGTGCTGTTTCTGAGAGGGAAGATTGTGCAGCGCGGCTTGTTTCACGTTTTACGTGACCTAGACGATTTTTCCTGCAAAAATCTATAACTAGAAAGTTGTAGATAACATCGATATCTAGCTTCTGTAATTTTTTCAGAATTGTTGGGATGACGGTATGAGAGTTATCTCTGTTGGAAGTTGACGAACAGAATCTGGAAACAGATTTCGTCCCCTGTGTTGGACGTCTGTTTAGGCATAATTAAAAATGGAATTGAAATTTATGGTCTGCATGAAAGTTGTAGACCTCGTCAATATCTAGCTCCTGTAATTTTTTGATATTTTTCTGATCTGTATAGAAAAATTTATGAAATTGTGAAGAGAGGTTGCTGCTGTTTAACCCGGACAGATTGGGGTTTTTGGCGTTTAAGAAGGGAACGGGGGTTAGGAAGCGCGTGTTCGAGTTATGTGATCATTTGTGTTGTCGCTATGTACTGAAATAATTCTTGTTCAGGTGGTGCCCCTTCTGGACGCAACTAGATTCGTCTTCAACGTCGGTAAAGGCAAGTGGAAGTAGTGTTATGGTTGAGCTATACATCGTTGGTTGCATTGCCTTCGTTATAATCTCCGATTACATTAATCATACATGGTTTAATCAATTGCTTTGCTGATTGCAATATTTAGATTAGCATTGTGACTATGTGCTTTGACTATGAATCATGAGTAAAGAGAAGAATGATGTTGTTTACCTGTTGAATTGTCTAAATAGTTCATCGCAATGTTATTTGTTTTCTGTCCATGTCATATGATGGTATGCAAACATGTGGACTCAATGTGGAAAAATTGTGAATGAATTCATGCATGAAGCATTAACTGCATATTCATGCATTGGAAGTTTGTCGACGCCTTGGCGCGATCAAATCTGCAGTACAACACCGTGTGTTCCTGAGAAAGGGCACGGTGAGGAGGAACATGGCATAAGCATGTGCATTATTCATATGCATTGTACTGAAGTGGTGTGGACTCTTTGATGTGGTATTGTATATGAGGAATGTGGAATGCTAGTTATATGGTGGAAGTTATATTCATATTAGTTGTTCCGCTTGCTGAGATTACCCAATCTCATTACTTGCTGTTTGATGTTTTCAGGTAGTGCTCGTGAGTCGTAAGCATGAAGGGTGGGCTAGCAGCACAATAAAGATTCTGTTGTCATCACAACTCGCTTGATCTAGCGCTTTAAATAATTCATTAGTTGAATGAAATTTTATTATTTATAGACCCATTGCTGTTCACTTTAATCTTGTTCTCGTTTATGGTTGTCCCTTTAGTGATGTGTTATGAATGTGGTTGATTCCTGGTTAAATTAGACTTGTTGTCTCTAGTTTTAATGTCATGATATTATTCCTATTTGAATTGCTTCCGTATTGTCTTGTTTTAGGGGAAATGCTGTCGATTTGTTCTTTTACATCAGTCGAGATTTATGGGGTGTTACACAGAATAGCGAGAACACATATGAAGTTTGAAGAAATAAACCTAAAAAAAAATAAGTATGAAGAAATAAATTAGTGATTCAGTACGCAAAAACAAGAAGAGAACAACCTTCAATCCAGCTAATTTGGCATGCTCTATTGCTGCACTGAGGTCACTGTCAGTAGTCAGAAGAACTTTGTCACCTTCATCATCCTCGTATTGTTCAATACAACTTAAAAGTGAGATACCGTAATAGTATGATGTAAAAGATACAAAGGTCTACAAATTCCAATAAACAGATTCCCAACAACAAGCTATTGCTTGGCATGTTGTTCACTTGGAGGAACATTGCATAAGCAAGCTCGATTTAAAATTCATTGCCTAGTAAAAGGCTCTGTAAAACTACTAACAAAAATTCCTGAGAACACAATATGTTCTGAATGAACAGGAAATGTGCAAGTCCCAATCAGTAAAACAAAATGGGTTTGGCCAACATATTTGATCATAATCCTCAAACTCTAGATATTGTTGCTCTATTAAATGTGTGCTTACAACAAAAGATTTAGCTCTTACTAGAAGGTTAATGTTGGCCTTCTCACTTTTCATACCTAATCTGTATGCTACAGTAGACACAAGCTCGTCTAAGCTTTGTGATACTGCAGAAAGGAAGGGTGTAAAACAAGCAGACAAAGCACAGGTTTGCACTACATCAGAAAACTACAATCAGGAAAGAACAATGAGAATACACCAACCACAACTGAATCTGTGCATACGCCCTTTTCTATCTTCCATTTTAAAAGAGAATGAATTGCCAACATGAGGGGGTATATGTTTCCGTTCAGCATTGTCTGAAGCTGCCATACGAGATTCTTCACTGCACAATATAACAAGACTTACCAAAAGGTTCTTTAGAAACAAAAGGAACTATGCAGGTAGAAAAGAACAAACCTACGGGCATCAAATTCCTTTGTAGGATGCAAGGCAAGAACCGAATCCCAAAATTTTTGGATCATAGTATTTGTCATATGATTTGCTCCAGACACTCCCCTAACCTAATGTGAACAGAAGATGAGGATTAGATAGTGACAAGAAATAATGGGGTCATCTTTATATGGTAAAAGGTTACTGAAGCACTTCTGATAGTAAAATAAAAAACAATTCGTTTAAAGTATGTTTTTGTGGTTGAATTATTTCAAACTTTCATGGTTTATTGTTACAAAAATAGAAGTTCCCTGCTGGTGCTTTGTGCACAACTAATGCAGGTTGTCAAAATGCATCACAATTAATTGAAATAAACTCAGCCACAAGGACTGAAATATACTTTTCTTATTAAGAATGAAGTTCGTGCTAGAAAATACAGTTTTGTTATAATAGTTGACATGGAAGGCTTGAACATCTGATCTCGAAGATTTTCTATGAATGCATGTGGACCTGAATTGACACAAAATATAACATCAATTAGTTAAAAGAGATCTGAGTGGAATGTATCATGCATGGTCTTCACGTAAAGAGGCAGGCTCAATTCCATATTATGCAGAAATTGATACTAATGGTATTCAAAGAAACTAAAACAAAGCAACCTGGAAAGTTATTTCCCCACTGTCGTTCAACCCCTTCCATAGCAGCTGCTATTGCACTACCTTGTTCTGCAGCCTTCTCCATTCTTGAAATTGCGTCATAAAGGAACTTGGTGATGTCCAACATGGCAATGACCTCACCATGTTCCACTACTAGAAGGTGCTTAAATTTGCCTGTGCATGTAAGCCATGTCACCAAAAGAAACCATGAGGGCAAAAGAAAACAGATTCAGAAGAACATCAACAAGAATCTACCATTTCTTCCTATTTTGTAATTTGCGATGCAAAATAAGAAAGGAAAAGTACTGTAAATTGCATAAATGGCAACTTCTGAATCTTTGCATAGGATCTTGTTAGTAGTCAGAGATGATATCATCCGATTAGAAACATGATTCTTCAAAGGTGATTGAAAGGAGACTATATGCACCATTAATGTGTGTTTTGACAACATAAGCATATGATTTAGTAAAAATATAAAACTACATGCCTTCATGTAATCATCCTATCTATTTTGCCCTAGGCAACCATTTATCCTAGAAAGGAAGACAAAGCTGTCAGCTATTGAATTTCTTTCCCTCTCAACAAAGCGAAAGGCTATGGAACTATTAGGATAACATAACTTCTACAGGTTCCTGAAAGACTAAAACTCAAGTCAATAACCCGAAGGATTACTCTAAAGGTCAGAGTTCACATGAAAAGATAGATTTGGGAATTGTGAAGATCACATGTGAGCCAGAATGCCTACCATTAGACATACAGAATCTAATCTGATCAAAAGATAAACCTAATGCCTTACACTAAGGCCATGAGTAATGGCAATGATGATTGTAAATCATTTTGGCTGGACAACTGGAATTAATACCTGGAGTGGTATATTCAAAGACCTCGAGTCTGTAGGGGCCTATCCTAGCCGGCCCTAGGAGAGATCCACCCCCATCCCTTGCTGCCACACCCCTCCATTCCGTTGTCCTCACCATTGGAAAGCTCCGCGATGAGGGGATCCGGCGGATTTAGCGCGAGGAAGGAGATCAGGGGACCGGGAGGAGAAGGTTTCGTCGATCGAACGGTTCTTCGAGGGAAGTAAGCGTTGGTAGATCCATTTGTAGGGTTATGATGCTAGTTAGAAGGCGGATTCCATGCCTAAGATCCATGTTTATGTGCTGTTCCTAGATGGGATTTGGAAAATTGCTATGCTGTCCCATGTTCTGTCCTCGGGTAGATTTGAACCCCGACCTAGGGCTTGAGTTATGGAAATTTTAGATGCGCTTTCTGATTAGCCAGATGTTACGGAAGTTGTAGATGATTTAGTTACCTTTCAGTGGACACCAAGAATGCAAAATTCCGATCAGCCGTTTAAAAGTTATGGCCATTTTACCGAACATTGTCAAATCTGTGACATGATTGGGACAGATCGTGTTCATCTGTAGATTAGACAATTTTAGAGGCGTATTCAGTCTTCGCGAATACTTAGAAAAAGCTAGGAAATTTCCTAATCTTAGAAAAATGTACTCGTTTATTTGATTTGGAGTTTTAGAACTCAAGTTATGCTAGTTGGAAGCCCACTGTCCCGATGTGACAGATACTCTGTTTTCGTGTTTTAGGAGTGGATTGCGAAGTCAGGGTAGATGATCGCTCTTGTACTATTTTGTGGGCAAGTTTTGAGTGTATTGAACCTATGTGCAAGTGGTGTGACCCCGGGAGTGCCCTCAACCTCTCGCCATTCCGTCGCTCACGGTTGAAGGCAAGTGTATTGGGATGGGTTTGGGTATTGGATGATTATTTGACTTGCATAGGTGCAATATGGTTACATGACGTGTTAACTTGCCATGCCAGATATTTGCTTATGATGTGATGAACATTGTTACATATTGGATATGAAATTGTTGTATTAAATGTTTATGCAAGTTTATACATGTTCATGTCATATGTGTATTCATAATGGAAGAGGCGTCCCATTCTGATGCGGGCCTCTGTGTTCACACGTAGTGAACACGAAAGACCTACCTCGTAGTCCCATCCACGGTTGTGTATGGGAGCGAGTCAGTAAGAGTAGGCACCCTCCATCTACGGGATGGAAGGGGAAAGAGGGTGCACGCTAACGGGCGTGCACTCGGCAATACATGTATGTGCTTCAAGGAGACATGTGCATTGCATTGCATATATGATGATGTTAATGAGATGAACACAATGTGAATATGAAATGTTTATGATGTTGAATGTGAGATGTAGTGATGATGGTATTGAAAATGTCTTCTTGTTCCATTGCAATAGACTTTGCTGAGTGATGAACTCACGCTTGTGTTTTATGATGTTTTTAGGTACCATGAAACCGGCATGCGGGAAAGGGACTTAGCGGCACACCTTCACATAACTTCAATCACTTTGACAGCAATCCTTTTACCATTCATAGTGACGAAAATAAGTTTATTGTCTTAACTGTGTGCTTGGTTATGTCATTGGCTTTGTCATAACTCATGAAGTGTTTGAATTCGTTGTTTTGGACTTAAACTGTTGCTATATCTCTCGTTATTGCTGTTTTAGATGCCATACTTTATGTTATATCATGTTATATTAATGCTGTTGCTTCAAATCATGGAAAAACGAAAGAGATGCTGGCGAAATTTTCGGTTAAAGCATTTATGCCCTTGCTGTAATTTAATCTTAATTGTGGTATTTAGTTGCTATTTATTCTATGTTTGGTGGCATCCAGGGCATACTAGATGCCGGTGTGTTACAGTTGGTATCAGAGCGGGCTTTAGGTCCGTGGTGTATGAACTTAGCGAAATACCATAGGGTTAACTAAAATTGTGACTTGGGATAACATAGAAACATGGCTTAGGTTATACTTAAAATTTTGCCATAGTGTAGCAACATTAAAACTTGTGTAAGTGGAATAACTAATTTAAAATTTGACACACATGGATGCACAGTTGGATAGGGTATGGGTATCATTGCTTTACGCTTAAATGTTGTATTTAAGCCTTGATGTTGAATGCTATATTTGATAATGTATGTTGCTATGTTATTGAGAGAATTGATTGGATTGTTCTTGTTATTGTGATAAAGTGGGGTTGTGGTGCCGAAGGGTTTCGGTCACCTCTTTTTGTTCATAGTAAGGGGGTGGTTTGACGGTGTGGCCGATTAGAGCCATCACCGTAGAATTATTAACCCATGTGGGAGAAAATTGCTTACCCTTTCTATCGTAGATCGGGTAGTTGACTGGAGTCAAATAGAAGAGTTTGGTGGTGGATTTCTTCGGATGTTCTTTACCGTTCTGACGGTCGGTCTTGGTTGGTTTTCTTGGTTTTAGTTGATTGATATCAAAAGAAAAGTGTTTGGTATTGGATTTTCGCAGATTGTTCCGTAGGCGGTTTGTGGTTTTGTCTTCCTTGGTTGAGGGCGAAGAAGAAGAGTTTTGTGTTGCGCGTCTTTTGGTCGCAATTTTTGCTTTGACACCCAGTTTTGTTGGTTATTGTGGACTGTCTTGGGGAGAAAACTTTTGTGGTTGTTGTTCTCCTATAGTGTAGGAGTTTCTCCTTGTGCAGACCTTAAGTTGGGTGGAGCTAAGTTTGAAGCTTTATCGAAAAAGATTTAGTTGAACATTTGGTTTTCCTTGGTGCATCCTTCTTCCTTCTTGGAAGTATAGATCTTGAGATTTATTGAAGAGTTTTCGGCTATCAAAGTTGGAAATTTGAGAGTTGAGCTCTCTTGCATTTCTGTTGGAGTTTTGTTTTTTTCCTTGCCTGGAAAGGAGAAATTGTTTATCGGTGTTCGTTCTTGTTCCTGAGCTATGGTTATCTTTAAATTCGAATTGCATCCTGTTCGTCAAGAGTAGGTGACCCATGAAGGTGTTTAGAAAATTTTGTGTCCGTGCTATGTGGTATATACCATTGTGGTTTATGGAATGACATATTGCTAAGTTAATTTGTGAGTTGAATCAATTCAAGGTGATTGTTATCTTTAGCTTGATAATAAATAGATTACTAGTGTTGTAGTTTACTCTGTAGCGAGAATGATTAAATGTGTTAATGCATATGTTTAGAATTTGTTGCTTTTCTTTAAAAGTGCTTATGACCATCGATACTGGTTAAGTTTTAACCTTGATGCATAGTTAGAACATTAAGATGATGTAAACTACTGATATTGTTAAAGAAACCTTGCTGGTTTTTTAAAGATGTTCTAATTTGGTGTGTTAATAGAGAAATTTAATCGTGTTAGCTAGTGACTTTAAGTTGGAAGATGATTAGAGTTGTTATTCATGTCGTTGCAAATTATTGGTATATTTGGAAGTATGCAGTTGTGTTCCTATAATTCTAGTATCAATGTTAATTGGGAAGACATAGGTTTTGTGGTTGCCTTAAGAGCTCTGTGATGGTTTAACTTATTCAATTTATTTTAAATAGTTGGAATATGTTGTGTAGTGGCAATTCCGTTATAACCTATGTATAGGGTAGCTAAAAGCAATGTTGTGGTTTTACGATGATGCCCATTTATTGATATTGATGACTCAGTAGTGGTGGTAATTGCTTAGATTACTTGTTGAAACCATGGTTAAAATGGAGGAAATTGTAACCTGTCGTGATGGAGTGAACCATGGATAATTATCATGACGTAGGATTTTATCCTTAATGAACGTATGTTTCAAAATCCTACTTACAAATTTTGTCTTGTGGAGATAATATTTATTTATTGAAGTCATTGATTAATTGAATATGTTTCGATTGTCGAAAAGTTGATGTATGGATGGTATAAAATTGATAGGTTGATCATGCTAAAGTATTTGTTGAAGTATTATGTTTTAAATTGAGAATATGATGTTATATGATGTGGTTGTCTGTGGGGATCAGGATGAGGTAGTATTGGTTGGATGTCTGTTTGATAAGCATCATAAACTTTATTTATAAGTGTTGGGAAAGGTAACTAGAGAAAGAATTTGTTGTGTAGTTTTTTGGTTGAATTATGATGGGGCTCCTCAAGGAGTAAATAGTGATTATTGAAGTCTTTAATGGAAAGCGTAGTGGAATACTAGAGGTGGTCGTATCTATGTTGAGCTTGTGTTTAAACTTTTGGACTCGTTTGGTTGTTTGCTATCTTGGTGAATGCTTTTGGTCAAAGTGTTCCTTCTGTTGTGTTTCAGAGTTTCCCAAAAACTCGTAGTGATTGGTGCTAATCTTTGGTTTTGGCTAATTTGTTTAGGTTGTGCTACGAGTATGGATTCACACCCAAAAGTTTTTGAGTGGATCACGCTCCTTCGCGTTCACATTGAATGATCTTTGGAATAAATTTTAAAGGAAGCAGATGGACATAGTGGGTTGTATTGGAAATTCTTGAGATTTAATTTGTAACTCTATTTGGCTAGAGTTGGAGTTATTTGGAAAATGTGTGTGGTGTTTTCAAGTGCTTCAAAAGGTGGATTTTATGAATGTTTCATAAGTGATTTTGTTAGTGAAGTTTTCCCTTTTTGGAAATGAGTTTCCCTTTCTCTTTGAGAAAATTTGTGGCAGTTGTGTGTGCAGATGTTTGACTTTGGAGTCGTTGTTCTTTTCCAAAATGTTGATTTTGGTTAGAATGTGAGGTTTTGCAAAGTTAGCTTCCAATTGTTGGTGGGTTATGATATGATGTGGTGTGGTGTTTTCCTATTAACGGTGTTGCCATCATAGTCTATATGAATTTTCGCAACCATCGATGTTAATTGTGTTTCAATCATGTGATACCGAGGAAGAAGTCGTTTGGTGAATGACTATTTGGTACTGTTGTTACATGATGAATGAATGGTGAAAAGGACACATGACATTGTTTATGTATAATTAATCATAAAAGAGTCGATGAGCCAGGTCGGTGAGAAAGTCATATATGGATATATGACTAATCCGGAGTGCTCTTGAAAAGTTTGCATTCATGTCATGAGTCGAGATGTCCATTTCTTTCTAGTATGAAAAGAAAGAATGAAGGATTTCTGGTATTTTGGTTGTGGTGTAGGAGATTTGTGTCTCCTTTGCGTCTTGGCTTAGAAAAAAATAAATAAAATGAGTGTTCTTTGGGTGTTGTCGAATTCTCTCCAAAGTGTATGCTAGCGCATTGGATTCAAATTGATGTACGTGGATCAAGTGGGTTCATGGTTTATGGTTGAGTATGCTAAAGATGTTTACTCTTGGGCTTGATTGTTAAGTGATAATTTGTGAGGGCGAGACCCTATTAAGAAAAGAGCCGATTGTGATTTGGAAAGGTTTTACGGTCCTAGCTTGGGGCTAGGTGCTGGTCAATAGGGGTATAAGGGTGGATTGTGATGGAGGTTGAAGATGTCTGGGTTCAAACTTTTATTAAGAGTATCGATTAGTAGGAGTGAAGGTGACAGAAATTCTGTTGATAAATGTCCTGTCATGAGCAATTGTCCTAGCTAGTTGTCTCTGGGTATAAGACTTGCCTGGGGGTGGGTAGAATGAATTGTAGCGTGATTGCAATTTGGTTAGGCAGCTGTGCCTTAGTGAGTTATTTCTTTCGATGGCATTTCTTGGTAGTAGTTCTTTCAATTTAAAGGTCAATCAAGTGGAAGAGTTGGGAATCAATGTTTTTCTGGGTTCTTGGGGGTTCACGTTGCGGACCCTAGTCATTCAATCAGATACCATTAGTGATTTGGTGGTCGAGCAGTGGTTAAAGAGATACGACTCGCTTTAATTGTGTCTTGTTGAGTTTAATGAAATGTGATAGTCAGGTTGGTAGTGATAGTAGTGTGAAGTGTTTGTCGTGAGGATTCGGGCGTATTAGTTTGATGGAGCCCTTTAGTGATTGAAATCACGGATTCTGGTTGGGGAATTGCAATGAAAGGTGGAACTGTGGGAGGCTGCACTTAGTTGAGCTAAGTAACTCTTTCTCGCTAAGTGTTGATTTTGGGAGTTTGTTTGTCATTGATTCGGTTTGAGTTCTTGTGTGGGTGTCTTGTGTTGCAGAGGAGTTTTCAGTCCCTCGAGGACTTTGTCTTGTTCTTGGCGTTCTTCGGATTCGAGGTCGAATCCTATTAATGGGGAGAGAATGTGACATCACGGGATGTGACATTACGGAAAGTGGCATTATGGAATGTGACTTTATAGATTTCGGCATTACGGTACGACTGTATATCATGTTTTTGGGCCGTTTCCGGGTGTTTGGGCCCTTCCGGGGGAGTTTGGGCTTGGGGGATCAATTTGGGCCGTTGGGGGAGGCTCTTGGGCCATGTGGGGAAGATGGGGGGGCAGCAAAGCCTGCCCATGCGCCCCTAACCCTAGGGCGCCCCCCACCTCCTCCCCTCCCACTCCTAGCCGCCACCCCTCCCATGCGCCTCCAACCCTTCCCCCTTCCTCCTCCACCTCCCCAAGCCAGTGTCGGGACTCGAATCTGCAAATTCGGACCCTCTGTGTATTCTGTACTAGTCCAGGATCACGCTAGTACACACAATCAAACAGGGTTAAATATCACATCCATACACAGCAGAAATAATAATAAAGTACTTCAAAGCATTAATATAAATTGTTGCAAGACCTTAAGGTCAACTTACAATATTCAGCCACGCAGGGCTTACCATAACAAAAGTAAATAATCGGCAGCGGAATAAAGAGCGTCGGTGACTCCCATCAATATGCCACAGGCAACTGACAAGGTTCAACTCCTAGATAACTGCCTCCTCGTGGAACTTCCCCTTCTTCGAAGTTGTAGTCTTCTCCTCAACTGATGATTGTGTTGAAAGCAAGGGTGAGTATACAACATACTCAGCAAGTCATGCACAGAGATGCAATCCTATTACTATATGCATGGCTTCTTCCAAAGGAAGGGATTAAGTGGTTAATTTGCATCAAACAGCGTTTTGCTTTGATTAAATAATCTTAATAGATTCAAAAGCTGTAAAACCTTATTATATAATAAGTTATCAATCTCTTTTCAAATAGTTCGGCACAAAGCCCTAAATCACTTTAGCAATTATCTCTGGCATACAGCCACCCATTCCACATTTTATTTTAAAAGATCTAACCCTTAACTGTAATCCCCGAGCGATGTCCAATACCGTGGACTCGGCTATTCGAATAGTTTGTACACTCTGCAGAGGTTATACACTTTACCCACACGATATAGTTAAACACCACATGGGCGAGTAACCATAACAAAGTCTTTCCGAAACCTCTATCCTCGCATGCATTCTCCCGGTATAGTTCCCGCTGTCCCTTCCCTTTTGCGGAGCGGAAGTACAGGGCTAACGTATACCGTTGAAGAGATGTAAGACCAATCGGTAAACACTACACCCTTCTTTCCACATTTACAGATACAAAAACCACCTGAGGTCTCACATGCTAAGACTTCGGAATCGTACTCAACTAGGTCCGCCCCATTATAGACATGTGGTTGCATGATTGGCCCAGTTCAAAGGCTTGCAAGGTTAAGTCCTTAGGGTGACCGTGGCAAGACTACCCAAAGTTCACAAAACCAAATTCAATCAACATCTCTCCCATGTGCCACATCGGGCCCCCCCGTTAATCACTTGCCACTTGCCACAGTCTAAATATTTTCCCACCCCAGATTGATTATTGTGCAATACATGCCAACAATAATACCAGTTACCATGTAGAACCAAAAAGGTACCTACACTTCACATCATCACGTGGCAAGATTACACTGATTCCAAAATTCATTCCGTATATCATTAGTCAATATTATTTTGCCATTGGAAACACATTTCACGTAAGCATGGCTAAGCAACTATTCACGGTCTAGCCTCCCGTGTTGGCACAATATTAACATCCAACTAAATAAACCAACTTAAGGTGACAATGGATACATGGCATACAAATATTATCATCAAGGGTGGATTTAACACTTAGGTTTTTTAACTATTTTACCCAAATTATATTAATTCATTTTAATCAACATAGCATGCATAATTTAAATCAAAATACATTTCAAAAACTAGGAGCAATATGGTCAAAGCACAACTTGCCTTCAAAGATCAGCTGGTTTTGGTCTAGATCTTGATCTTGAGCTTGTTCCTCGAAATCAACTCCCTCACACAGTTCGATGTCTACGCACAACAGTTAAAGAACCAAATAAACACGCAAATCAGCATACAACACACATTCAGAAAATGCTACAAAACAAACTAGGTTTTAATTTCATGAAAACTTCCAGACAATTAGTTTGGCATTTTCTAAGATTTATAAAATTTATTTGGTCATTTTTGGACGTGTAGTTTGCAAGTTACAAAGCTCGTAAGTTTGGACTTTCCGCGAATAATTTAACAGTATACATTTGATTATAAAATTCTAGTAAAATTAGCGTAGCTAGGTATCAATATTTACTAATTAATAAAATTTGTTGCCAGCGATTCGGACTTAGAACGATTTTGTGGCGAAAAAGAGAAAATTCGCAATTTCCTGAAATTACTATGTACAAACTAATTTCTTGTTTTCCTTTTTGCATGGCACTGTTCACGTTGTATATACGTGTATACATGTTGGTTCGGCTAGTTACTTGAGGAACCAAAACCACAGTATAGATTGCGTAATTAACTATCGTATTCTTCCTAATATGACCGTATACTCGCATATAGAAAATTTATACCTGCGAACCAGCCGAATATACCTATGCAGATCCGACGAATGAATCTACACGTATACATACTGCTAGCATCTAATAACAGAGAGTACCGAATCAATACGCTACGATATATATTTTTACCTGCGTAGCAACCGAATATATCTAAGCGCGACTATATATACACGTGAATCGACCGAGTACCTACATGTAGACATGTATAGGCGTAGGCTACATAATACATCCGCCTAACCTATACGTATATATATTAACATATATATACACGTCGACAGGATCAATCGATCAATAGAGGTAGAGTGCGTGCAAAAGAAATAAAAAGGTACCGATCGACGACGGCAGTAGCACGGATCGTCGATGCGGAAGAAGGCAATGCCGGAGAGTGCGCCGCCGACGACGACGGTGATGGCGATGGCAACGGCTCCAACGGCAGCAGCGACAGCGGCTGCGACGTAGGTGATGGCAACAGCGACGACAGGAGCGCGGGATCGGTGACGTCAACGGCGGGAAAAAAAATGTAATTGGTAGAAGAGTGAAGGACTATTGCCAGAAGAAATGACTGGAATGAGGGACTCGGCTGGAGGATGGAAATGGCTGGAATGAGGGAGCCCGAACTCATACACGCACGTCAGGCATGCAGGCAAATGAAGGAGCAATCGTTACTAGCTTTATCGTTGTGTTCACCTCAAGGCCGTATGGATTGGCATTGATTCACGTCATTAAAAAAAACCACACTACTAGTTACTAAGTGGCTCACGTTATTACATGCATGGGAAAGAAAAAAAAATGACCACATGCATTCGGCTGAAGATTAAAGGGAGAAACGGCCGGAAGAATTATGTGCATGGCTGTGGAGTTCAACCGTATAGTACAGGCATAAGGCTAGGAAAACGGAAACGGCTGGCAATGGGATTTCATTCGTGCATGCATTTCCAAAGGCTTCATGCAATGTTGTGAAAACGGGAATGGCTGCAGGGAGTAGAAACGGCTAAACATAAATAAATAAATGAGAAGACCAGTTACTAGTGAAAGATGGAAACGGCTGAGGAAAAATGGAAACAGCTATGAAGTAAGGAGAGGAATGACGTGATTGAAGGAGGCAAAGGATTCATGCATGCATGCATGCGTTGGAAACGGCTCAAATGCCCACGTTACCATGCACTAGGATTGGAAAAGGCTTGGAATAAATATCTCCATTACGTTCAGGCATGGTAGTAGAAAGGTCCAAGTATTCAATCGGCACTTGGAAACGGCTGAAAGGGAAAAATGGGCATCGGCTGGAAATAATAGAAACAGCAGGAATATGATGAGTCACTAGTAATTGCAAAAACGGCTGGCAATTATAGCATGGCTTAGAAAAGGAAACGCCGGAACGAACGTCCATGCACAAAGAGGCATATACACATACACATTGCAAAGACATGTAGAGAAAGAAAATAAAAGAGAGGTTCGAAAAATCTGGAAAATTCCTCTAAAATACTAGGAACTATTTGGAACCTAACGAAGTTGGTTTCGCGATTTTTTGACGTATAGATTTTCCGCAAAAATTCTTTTAGTGAATCAGACACCTGTACCGATTTTTGTAAAATCAACGACTTGAGTTATATAACATATTTTTCGAAAATATTTGAAGCGAACACTCTCGTCTACCAATTATCTTAATTATCAATAAAATTTTAAATTTTACGCTTATTCGAAAATGCCTGATCTTTATTTAATATGATTAGTTCAATAGACTTCCATCCGAATTAACAGCGAGGACTTTAAATAATTTCTGAAAAATTCAAATAAACCCAGAAACACACTAAATATATTAAAAGAAAATTTTGGGATGTTACAGCCAGCCCTAGGAGAGATCCACCCCCATCCCTTGCTACCACACCTCTCCATTCCGTTGTCTTCAGCATTGGGAAGCTTCGCGACGAGGGGATCCGGCGGAATTGGCTCGAGGAAGGAGATTGGGGGACCGGGACGAGAAGGTTTTGTCGATCGAACGGTTCTTCGAGGGAGGTAAGCGTTGGTGGATCCATTTGTAGGGTTAGGATGCTGGTTAGAAGGGGGATTTCATGCCTAAGATCCATGTTTAGGTGCTGTTCCTAGATGGGATTAGGAAAATTGCTATGCTGTCCCACGTTCTGTCCTCGGGTAGATTTGCACCCCGACCTAGGGCTTGAGTTTTGGCAATTTTAGATGCGCTTTCTGATCAGCCAGATGTTAAGGAAGTTGTAGATAATTTAGTTACCTTTCAGTGGACACCAAGAATGCAAAATTTTGAACAGCCGTTTAAAAGTTATGTCCATTTTACCGAACATTATCAAATCTGTGACGTGATTGGGACAGTTCGTGTTCATTTGTACATTAGATAATTTTAGAGGCTGATTCAGTCTTCACGGATACTTTAAAAAAGCTGGGAAATTTCCTAAGATTAGAGAAAATGTACTCGTTTACTTGATTTGGAGCTTTAGAACTCAAGTTATGCTAGTTGAAAGCCCGCTGTCCCGATGGGACAGATTCTCGGTTTTCGTGTTTTAGGAGTGGGTTGAGAAGTCGGGGTAGATGATCGCTCTTGTACTGTTTTGTGTGCAAGTTTTGAGTGTATTGAATCTATGTGCAGGTGGTGTGACCCCGGGAGTGCCCTCAACCTCTCGCCATTCCGTCGCTCACGGTTGAAGGCAAGTGTATTGGGATGGGTTTGGGTATTGGATGATTATTTGACTTGCATAGGTGCAATATGGTTACATGATGTGTTAACTTGCTATGCTTGATATTTGCTTATGATATGATGAACATGGCTATGAAATTGTTGTATTAAATGTTTATGCAAGTTTATACATGTTCATGTCATATGTGCATTCATAATGAAAGAGACGTCCCATTCTGAAGCGGGCCTCTGTGTTCACACGTAGTGGACACGAAAGACCTACCTCGTAGTCCCATCCACGGTTGTGTATGGGAGCGAGTCAGTAAGAGCAGGCACCCTCCATCTACGGGATGGAAGGGGAAAGAGGGTGCACGCCGACGGGTGTGCACTCGGCAATACCGGTATGTGCTTCAAGGAGACATGTGCATTGCATTGCATATATGATGATGTTAATGAGATGAACACAATGTGAATATGAAATGTTTATGATGTTGAATGTGAGATGTAGTGATGATGGTATTGAAAATTGTCTCCTTGTTCCATTGCAATACACTTTGCTGAGTGATGAACTCATGCTTGTGTTTTATGATGTTTTTAGGTACCATGAAACCGGCATGCGGGAAAGGGACGTAGCGGCACACCTTCAAATAACTTCAATCACTTAGACAGCAATCCTTTTACCATTCATAGTTGCGAAAATAAGTTTATTGTCTTAGCTGTGTGCTTGGTTATGTCATTGGCTTTGTCATAACTCATGAAGTGGTTGAATTCGTTGTTTTGGACTTGAACTGTTGCTATATCTCTCGTTATTGCTGTTTTAGATGCCATACTTTTTGTTATATCATGTTATATTAATGCTGTTGCTTCAAATCATGGAAAAACGATGGAGATGCTGCTGAAATTTTTGGTTAAAGCATTTATGCCCTTGCTGTAATTTAATCTTAATTGTGGTATTTAGTTGCGATTTATTCTATGTTTGGTGGCATCCAGGGCTTACTAGATGCTAGGGTGTTACAACTTAGTGCCCGATAACAATTCAGTAATATCATAGAATATTTTCAGCTTATCACATACATCCTTTGCAAACTTCCAATCTTCTTCAGTTGGACAAGAAGTAAATGATTTTACTTGTAGCTTTAGACGATGAAAAATCTCTTGGTGTTGTAATGCAATCGTAAGCATTAAATAGGTTGAATTCCATTTAGTTTTACAATCAAGAGAAAACATTTTCTTATATGGAATGTTCAAAGTGCGTGCCATCTTTTCAAATTTTTCATGCCTTTTAGGTGTTGCTGACCAAAATGAAACACTATCATGTACCCTCTCAATACCTTTTTTCATGACACTCATTCCATGTTGCACAATCAGATTCAATATGTGGGCACAGCAACGCATATGGATCAATTTGCCTTGCAACATAAGAGAGTTAGAATCCAACTTATCTGCCATTTCTCCAATAGACTTGTCATTTGAAGAGCAATTGTCCGAAGTCACTGTGGATATCTTCCTCTCAAGGTGCCATTCAACAAGACAATCATGTAGGGCTTCACATGTAACCTCAGCCGTATGTGGGCATGGCACATACATGAACCTAATACATAAGGAAACATGATTAGATTGTCAAGATCTAAATAAACATGAACCTAATACCTCAGCATGAAGTTCTTTAGTTTCCAATTCGCATCAATATAATGTGCAGTAACTGCCATGTAGCCTCTCTTTTGATGGCCTGCGGTCCACAAGTCTGTAGTGATGGCAACTCGATGTTTAAAATTTGCAAAGTACTTCACCATCAAGATGTTTTATAGTTCATATAGATCCAATATATCCTTCCTAATAGTATTTCTAGATACCATCTGGAGCATTGGTTGTAAGGAAGAACAGAACTTTTGAAAACCTTCATGGTCAACCATAGACAAAGGGTACTCATGAACACATATAATCAATGACAATCCTTTCCTAGCAACCTCTTGATCAAAAATATAATTCTCTATATTCACTCTCCCTTTGTCAACCTCAATTTTTGTTGTTTTGGACCTCTTGCATTCCTAGCAGGACAAGATTTCAGATGAGTCTTTAAGTGTGAGGTGCCATGACTTGTTTCTCCACTAAGCTTATTGTGACAATACTGACATACATCTTTCCATTTCCCATCTATTTGTACTTGCTCAAACTCTTTCCATACTAGAGATCTAAGTTTTATCTTACTACCAGTTTGAGCATGTGCATCCAAAGTCTAAGTATCGGTACGTTGTGATTGTGATACTTGATCTTTAGTGTGAGGTTGACATGTGGCT
Source organism: Rhipidocladum racemiflorum (assembly GCA_036346355.1). Taxonomy (NCBI): domain Eukaryota; kingdom Viridiplantae; phylum Streptophyta; class Magnoliopsida; order Poales; family Poaceae; genus Rhipidocladum; species Rhipidocladum racemiflorum. Next base: position 9,806,797 of record CM070586.1, on the reverse strand, counting down.
GAGCTCTACGCTGCCTATGAGGAACTGTTACTCAGAGAGGCCATTCAAAGAATCTACAAAAAATCATGAAAAACATACATGAATCATGGTTTCTTTTGAGGAATCTATGTTTAACTGAGAAATCTATGAATGAAGCAGTTTTTTTATATCACTCCATTGCACCTTTCAGGAATCTATGAATGAAGCAGTTTTTTTTATATCACCCCATTGTAGGGTTGATCTCTCGCGCCTTGATCGGGGGTGCAACTAAACGCTTGGTTGTGGCCCCCTGTTGCTCCGTGCGCTATATAAAGAGAAGGGGGGCAGACCAGTTAAAAGGACTAATGTCTCTAGCACAAACTGCCCCCCCATAACAAACTCTAGACACCCGATCTGCTTACGCACGGAGGTAACGGGAAAGGCCACAACAGCACCGACGGGACCGAGACGTCCTCGTCATCTCCACTGCCATTCCTACGTCACCGCGTCACCGGCGATGGCATCATCAAGCAACAATCCCGAAGGTAACAATAAGACCCATCTTCTAGGTGTTGATTCTAGGCACAAGATCCGTAGAACTCAACAATGGTATCAGAGCAGGGTTGCATGCCTAGACCTAACCCTAGATGTAGTTCTCCTTTTTGGGAAGATGTACATAGCAATTAGAAAAGAAGAATCCCCAAAATCCAAAGAACAAAATCAGATCAAACAAAAGATTAAGAAAAGAACAAAAGGGAAGAATTCTTACCTAGCCGCCTGGACGTGCGCGCCCTATGCCAGCATCCGCCTTGCCGCACGCGGATCCGTGCCACGCAAAGGGGCTGCCTCCACTCGCGTCGCCGCTCGCCGAGGCGCCTCCGTCGCGCCGCGCCACAAGAAGATCAGCGCCAGGCGCGCCGCTCCCTCGGGCCGGTGCCTTAGCGCGCACACACCGAGCCCACGCGAACGCCTTGCCGGCAACAGCTGTAGGACCGAGTAGGCAACTAGAGGGGGGGGTGAATAGATGCCGAATAAAATTCAACTATTTCTTTTCGGAAAATTAAAGAACCCCTAAAGAGCGGAAGAATATCTAATATCGAGAAATCAAAACCCTAGATTAATTAGCGAGACAAGTCGGAAAAAAAAAAAATCAAAACTAGTTCTATCAAAAATCGAACAACCCTTCTAATCAAGAATCATAGCAAAAGAGTATGTAAAAAATTGCATAACCTTTTCTTTATTCCAAAGCCACTCCTTCCGAGGACACTAAAATCTCTAATCTCACAAGATTAGAAAACCACCGAAAATCTCTAATCTCACAAGATTAGAAAAATACAAAATCTAATCTCACAAGATTAGAAAACAATCTAAAATTCTCTAATCTATTGTAGGCACCTCTTGCTTTGGCGCTTTGCCTTGGATTGATGATCCTTTGGCTTCATTGGTCGTGGTATATATACCGCAGCCCACCAATCCTTCTGGCGCCCAAAACTAAACTATGCGGCCGCCTAGCTTTTGTCTCTCGACACGGCAAAGACAAACCGTCCGCCGCTACTGCTCAGATTCATCTCTGACACGGCAAAGAAACCGGCCGCTGGCGCTCGCCTCCCAGCCCGCACATCGAGCGAGTGCGCCAGACTTCTCTCGTAGGCAAGGGCGCCCGAGACCACCGAATGCATGGTCGATGCCACTGGCTTCACCTGCATGCAAACACACACCATGCATAACACTACGCACGCCATGCATGCAACTCACGCCAACACTCACGCACACACACTCACATGCATGCACACCATGCATTACACACACATGCATGCACTCACGCACACACTATGCACATGCACACACACTTATGCACATGCACACAAAAAAATTGTGATACACGCTGCAGAGTGACTCCACTTGCGCCGCTGCAGCCCATCGGACGCTGTTTCAAATGGGTACCGCTGGGTCGCCGCAGCTGAAGCCCGTCGCACCGACGCCATCGACATTTCGCCGATGCGTAGCAGTTCTGGCCCGCTGGCCGCTCGGCCGCCTGCTCCACGCGTACGCCGCTTAGTTGCCGCCCGCTTCCACTACGCCGAAGCCGCAGCGCTCGGCAGCCTACGCGGTTTCATCTAAGCCGGCCGCCACTTGCCGGGCTCGGCCGCGAGTTCCTGCTGGCCGCTGCAACGATCTCGACTCACGCACTGCTTCTAGTCCAAACATCTCGCATGACACCCTTTGACCTCACGACTCGGGCCTCCTCCTCAACCTAGTCTTGGTCCCGCCATCGACCATGTTCGACCGAGCAACACCTGTGACGTGAACAAAAATACAAAATAATTTCTCGAGCCCAAGTCCACGACTTGACTCAAATTAATCCATACAAACTAACTCGTTTTAGATCTTTTTCAAATAAAGAAACCAAAAATAACCTGCTCAAATTGGTTTCAAATCTTTTTCAACATCGAGCCAAAATCAAATCAACTCAAATCTTTTTCAAATCTTCGAATATTCAAATACTCATCATCAAAAACACATGGATCAAAAACAATGATCCTTCAATCTCCCCTTGATGAGTAATTTGACAAAACACAATAAGATTTGACAAGAGTAAAGAGAAAAAATTTGAGACCCAAAAGATTCCAAGACCAAGTAAAGACCAAGAAAATCCAAATTCTCAAACATTTGAAATTCACCTCTTTTATTTTTCTTCTTCTTGACTTTTTGCTCTCCTTTTGACAAAATAGTCATCAAGATCTCAAAACTCCCTTAATGAATGCAAGATCTCAAGCTTTGAAGTATATTCAAGGTATATAATCAAAGTAAAGCATTTGGAGAGTTTTTACGAGAGTTTTCACATTCTGTATCAATTTATCCAATGAGAAAGCAAATTGTGAGAATATGGAAGCCCTAACACATAGAATAGTTGTTGCATAAGCAAATTAGAGCAAACAAGTAAAATGTCATAAATTGATTTTGCCAAAACTAAAAAGAAATCTATCATGAGCAAAGAGAGACTTTCAAATTCACTAATGTTTGTCTCAAGCCTTTTCAAAAATTGAATTTCCTTTTTCTCTTTAGCAAGTTTGACAATTTTGCTTTGTGATCAACTGTGATGACAAGTAATCAAGACACTAGCCCATACTTGTGTATGAGTAGGTAGTTCTTTCTTGTATCTTTCGCTTTAAATTGGCAAGTGGCTTCACATTGTTCAACTTTGTTTAGACAAGTAGCCTTTTTCTTGCATCTTTTGAATTTAAATCCTCGGCAAGGAAGTCGCACATTGTACTAAACTTGTGTTTAGCCAAGTAGCTTTTGCTTGCATCTTTTTCAACTTGCTTTTATCATTTAAAACACCGATTTTGCTTGAGACTCATAATGATCATTTGAAGTCCAACAAAAGCTCACACATAGTTTCTAATCAGTCTAGCCTTTCAACAGATGACAAGAAACTTTTAAGCCTATTTCACAAATGTAATACCATAATGAACAAGAGCCAAAATATTCTCAAAAAGCATCTCAAATTGAATTATTTTAGTCTTTTAGTCTTTTAGTGAGAAGTGAAGCAATGTAGCATTAATTTGACTATATACACAAGAATAGTCAACAAAGCTTTGTACTACATGATGTAATGAAAATGGGGGAGTTTTCTTAAGTGTAACGATAAAATAGCTCCTTGTAGTAACCAAAGTCAAGTAACACAAAAAGAAAGAGTTAAAATCAAGACTTCAAATCAACCCATGGGGATGAATGATCCCAAGTTCGCCACGTAAAAAGCAAAAGCGAAGAATCAAGCTTTAGTGAAAATATCAGCAATTTGAGCATCCTAATCAACAAATTTCAGTTCAATAGCTCCTTTTTCAACATGATCTCTAAGAAAATGATATCGAACATCAATGTGTTTAGTCCTTGAATGTTGAACAGATTTTTAGCGATGTGAATTGCACTAGTATTATCACAAAGAAGTGGAACACTACTAAAGTTAATGCCGTAATCTTTAAGAGTTGGAAGTGATCCAAAGAATTTGTGAACAACAACTAGCGGCAACGCAATGATTCAAATTTTCAAAGTAGATTGAGCAATCGAGGACTGCTTTAGAAGACCAAGAAACAAGTGAAGTGCCAAGAAAATGACATGTGCCGTATACTCTTTTCTATCTAATCTACACCCCGCAAAATCAGCATCGAATATCCTAGAGTGTAAGCTAAGAAGAACAAGAATACCAAATGCCAAATTCGTATGGAGCGTAAGATACCTGAAAATTCTTTAATTGCTTGTCGATGTGATTCTCGAGGAGAGGCTTGAAATCGAGCGCACAAACAAACTGCAAATGTATGTCGCCTCGGCTACCATAAGCAGCGTATGATCCAATCATGCTTCAGATTCTTTTTGGTCCATCTCGACACCATTCTCGCCAAGATCCAAAATTGTTGTTGTGCTCATTGGAGTAGATACTCGACTTTCCTTCTCCCATGTCGACTTTCTTTAGTAGCTCCTTTGTATACTTGGATTGGTGCAAGAAGATCCCTTCTTTCGCTTGCTTGATTTGAAATCCAAGGAAGTATGTCAACTCTCCCATCATACTCATCTCGACCCCTCGACATCACCTAAAATCAACACAAGAGAGTGGGAGGATCCTCCAAAGATAATATCATCCACATAAATTTGCACCACAAGAAATTGATCATTTGAATTTTGAGTAAACAGAGTTTTATCAACTTTTCCCATCTCAAAATTATGTTGAAGCAAGAAGCCTTTTAATCTATCATACCATGCACGAGGAGCTTGTTTTAATCCATAAAGAGCTTTTTTGATAAACGACACACATGATTAGAAATTTTTCATTTTCAAAACCAGGGGTTGATTCACAAAACTTCTTCTTCTATAAAACCGCTTTAGAAAGCACTTTTCACATCCATTTGAAATAACTTAAAACCTTTTGAAGCCGCAAAGCCAAGAGGATGCGAATAGCTTCTAAACGAGCAAATGAGCAAAAGTTAAATCTAAATCAATTCCTTCAAGTTGATAATAAACTAGAGCTACAATTAAAGCTATGATTCTAACAATTAATCCAACTACATTTAAATTGATCTTAAAAAAACATAATGTTCCAATAATGTTTTGATTTTTAGGAGGTTCCTCTAAAGACCAAACTTTATTACTTTCTAAGTTTTCTTACTCTTCTTGCATCGTGATCTACCCAAGAACTATCACGCTTAAAGCATGAGTAATGTTCTTTAGGTTCAAAATTTGCAACAAAAGGTAATGCATGCATAAAAGAGTTTGAGATGAATTAGAACGTGTCACCCTTTCATGAAGACTTCAATAATTTGTTCAGAGGATGGTTCTTCAAAACAAGGGGCGGTCCAGCTTGTTTCAATGGGAGGTGTAGGAGAATCAAGTAGTAGTCACATCAATTTGTTCAGAACATCTTCCTGCCTGTGAGGTATGAGCTCATCATCATCATTATCTTCATCATTTTCAATCTTTTATCCAAAAAGATTGGCTCTAAATCTTCGTGAACTCCGAAATGCCTGCCCAGCTCCAGTGGCTAGCCTCATCAAAAGTAACATCGCATGTCTCCAACAATTTGTTAGTCGATAAATCAAGTACACGATATCCACGAGAGTGCAACGACATTAAGGAAAATACCATCTGTACTACGAGCTTCGAATTTATCAAGATTTCCATGTTTAAGAATAAAGCATTTGCAACCAAACACTGTAAGTGAGAAATGATGGTTTACGATCAAATCTCAAATATAAGATGTTTTACCAAGTAAAGCTCGAGATAGACCCTATTTGATATATAGCAAGGTAAGAAATTGCCTCACCCAAAATTTTCTTGAAGTGTTGTATTCATCTAGCATAGTTCTAGCCATTTGAATCAAAGTTCTATTTTTCCTTTCTACAACACCATTCTCGGTGAGGGAGAATATGGCTAAGAAAATTGATGTTCAATCCCATTAGTTTCACAAAAGATTTAAACAATGCATTTTTGAATTCTCATCATAATATCCTGTTTATGGCTTTCAATGAGTTAGTAATTCATTTATCAATCTCTTAATGAAGACATGAAAGAGTCCAAAATCTCATCTTTTGAAGACAAAAATGCACCCAAGAGTATCTCTAATAATCATCAACTATTACTAGAAAGTACCACTTACCTCCTACGATTGTACTTTAGATGGTCCCATCAGATTCATGTGAAGAAGTTGGACTGGCTTGGTCATTACAAGAGAGACAGGAGCATGAGGGCTCCAACCATCTTACCATGTCGACAGAAGCACAAACAATGTCTTGGTAAGATTTTAATTTTGGCAAGCCACTTAATTAAGTCTAAACCACTCAATCTAGATAATGATCAAAGCCCATGTGACCTAGCCGACGATGCCAAAAATTGAGATTTCTAGATTCAAGCAACAAAACAATGTGAACTTGAAGCATTGCTAAAATTTGCTATGAAAATTTTTCCAAGTCTAGATATCTCAAGAGTCAAGTTTCCGTACATCGAGTACTCTACATGCATTTGGTTTAAAACTCACTTCAAAGTTTTCATCCAACAATTGAGATACAGATAGAAGGTTGAATTTCATTTAGACACCAAAGAGACATTCTTAAAGTAAAGTGATCATTCACCTTCACAAGATTTTGCAACGACGCTGGCCCAAAGAGTAGCATCTCCAAAAGTGATCGCTTGCTCCTGTGATGCTTTTGTTAGGAGGAGAACCAACTTGGGTTGCTCGTCATGTGTTGACAAAGATCCTCAATCAACAACCTGCATGTTCTCCTTCCCTTCTCGTACTCACCTACATGTTATGAATAGAAGATGTTGAGGATTCAAATAAGTTAGAGAAATATGATTTAGGTATCCAGCAATCGAATCACTCGACGAGGAGGTGATCAGATAAAAGCTGTGAATGCAAAGTAAATGAATTTCCGTGCATTTTGTTTGCTTTCACTAGCGAACATGTGGAGAAATGATACGTGTTTGTCTAAAGTTAGACTTAGCCTTTTGAATTTTCCTTTCTCTCATGTTTGGCTAGTCTAAAACAAAAATTCATCAAATGACCATCTTTTCCACAATGAGTGCAATTGTATTTAACAAATGGTTTGTCTTAGAAGCAACATTTGCATTCATCATAGTAGAAGATAAAATTCCAGCAGATTTGAAGACAGCTTTCTGTGTTCTTTGACAATTTCAAACTTTCCACTTTCAAGAGTTTTAACAATAGTAGGAGCATATGATTTGTGATGAGCATAAGGATCAAAACCTAAACCTTTGTGATGAGTGTCGACTTTTGATTGATCCAAAATCATATTTAGATTTTTCTTTCCTTTAGTAAAACGCTCTAAAGACTTTTTCCAAGTAATCAATTTTTCGAGAGAGTGTTAAACAATTAATACAGAAACATCTACTTTTTCTTTTGCTTTAAGTATAAGTTGAGCATGAAAGAACTTCATGTGTAAGCAAATCATTAACCAATTGAGTAATCTTAGCATCTGAGATCATGCAACTTCAATTTAGTATGGACATTTAGAACAAGAAGTTTGACCATGTAAACCATCAAGAGAGCAACCAACATTTTTCACAAGTTTTTCATTTTTCAATTGTTTGGCATAAACTTGTTCTAGTTTAATCATATGTTCCTCTTTAGAGATTTAATTTCAAATTTGAGATCTAAGCAAGAATCACATGTCTTTTCGAATTTGAATTTCTAAGATCAAAGTTTTCGGCTTTTCAAAGATGGATAGATCTTTTCTAAGTTTTTATTTTTGGAGTGAAGATTTTCTTAAAGATTTTCTCAATATGACTAAAACTTCACAAAGCTCATCATAATGAAGGTATTACCTCATCACCGCCGAGGTGCTATCGTTGTCACTAGTGTTCCTTCGCCATATAAAGCACAAACCGTGAAATCTTTCTCGCTCACTTTGTTTGCTTTGCTTCCTTCTCATCGCTTACTTGAACCATCAATGTCGCTAAATCTAAGCTGACCAATTGCCGCGAAGACTTTGTTGAGCATCTTCTTTGTCCGCTGTTTATTTTTGTCCTTGCTCTCTTTTGGCCTAAGGACTTGGAGGCTGTTTTGCTCCTTCTCCTCTTTATCTTTGTTCTTGAAACAGCTTAGCACGGATGTGCCTTGCCTTGTTAGCTTGTAGCAAAGGGATGGAGGCCTCTTCTCTCCCTTGATCTCATGTAAGTCGTGATTGACACGCTTTGGAAAGAAGAGCAAGTGTATCTTCCGTATTTGATCTAGCTGCTCATCACTAAGAGCACTCAAAGAAGTAATGGAATATGATGATGAAGAACTAGTAGCATTATCATATGAAGAATTAGCATTAAGAGCCATAGAGTTATCATTGGAAGTTCTTGAAACAATGTCTATCTCAAAAGTCTTGAGACTAGAATATAGTTTATCCAAAGTCATTTCACTCATTTTATGAGCTTCCCTAAAAGCAAATACTTTCATTTGCCGATTTTTAAGATCAAGAGATGATAGGAAATGTCTAGCATTTTCAGTGAGTCTGTACTTTACATCTACAAATTTAAGATTGTTTAAGATTCTCATAAAGCGAGCAAAACAATCATCTAGAGATTCTCCGTAGTTCATTTCAAATCTAGTGTATTCTTTTAAATTGATCTTGCCTAGCTTTCTTTTACGAGTCGCTGTCTCATGATAATCTTGAAGAGATTTCCAAATTTCATGAGCAAAGGGAGTAAATGATGACTTATCGAATTCTTTTCTAGCAAGTCCTTGAAGCAATATGTTTCTAGCTCTATTATTGTTTTCAACATCCTTCTCAAACTCGATTTTATCAATATCATCATTAGAAGGAAGCTCGCATTTAAATTTTTACCTTGCGCCAAATCGCTACCTTGAGCTTGAAGATATGCAATATTCTGATCCGCTGGGGAAGTCTCGTACATCGAAGATTGGCGGTTTGTTCGAGTATTTCTCCACATAACTTACCGCTTACTAATCACCGTTAAGATGGATTAGTAGAACCTCGGCTCGATACTCACTTGTAGGACCGAGTAGGCAACCAGAGGGGGTGAATAGATGCAATAAAATTCAACTATTTCTTTCGAAAATTAAAGAACCCTAAAGAGCTAAGAATATCTAATATCGAGAGAAATCAAAACCCTAGATTAATTAGCTAGACAAGTCGGAAAAAAAATCAAAACTAGTTCTATCAAAAATCGAACAACCTTCTAATCAAGAATCATAGCAAAAGAGTATGTAAAAATTGCATAACCTTTTTCTTTATTCCAAAGCCACTCCTTCCGAGGACACCAAAATTCTAATCTCACAAGATTAGAAAACCACCTAAAATCTCTAATCTCACAAGATTAGAAAAACACCTAAAATCTCTAATCTCACAAGATTAGAAAACACCTAAAATCTCTAATCTATTGTAGGCACTCTTGCTTCTTGGCGCTTTGCCTTGATTGATGATCCCTTTGGCTTCATTGGCTGTGTATATATACTGCAGCCCACCAATCCTTCTTGGCGCCCAAAACTAAAACTATGCGTCGCCGTTTGTTCCCTGACACGGAAGACAAACCGTCACGCGCTCGCTCAGATTCATCTCTGACACGGCAAAGAAACCGGCCGCGGCTCGCCTCCCAGCCGCAGACATCGAGCGAGCGCCAGATTCTCTCGAGGGGCATGCCCGAGACCACCGAATGTCGCATGGTCGATGCCACGGCTTCACCGTGCATGCAAACACACACCATGCATAACACTCACGCACGCCATGCATGCAACTCACGCCAACACTCACGCACACACTCACATGCATGCACACCCATGCATTACACACACACATGCATGCACTCACGACACACACTATGCACATGCACACACACTTATGCACATGCACACAAAAAATTGTGATACACGCCAGATGACTCCACTTGTTACGCTGGCCGCTACCGACCCATCGGACGCTGTGTTTGGCAAATGCTGCTTGCCGAAGCCGCAAATAGCCCGGCCATAGCCGACGCCATCGACTTCACGTCGATGCAAGGTGCTCCCTGCCTGGCCTGTTGGCCGCCTGGCTTCCACGCGCCGGCCTAGTTGCCACCAGCCCACTGGCCGGGCCTCAATAGTCAGCCAAGGTTTACCGCCACAAATTGTCACCTGTTGGCTCAAGGCTCTCAGCTCGCACATGCAACGATCTCGACCACGCGGCACCGCTTCTAGTCCAAACATCTCGCATGACACTTTGACCCTCACGACCTCGCTCCTCCTCGAACCTAGTCTTGGTCCCACATCGACCATGTTCGACCCGAGCAACACCTGGATGACGAACAAAAATACAAAAACAATTTCCGAGCCCAAGTCCACGACTTGACTCAAATTAATCCATACAACCAACTGGTTTCAGATCTTTTTCAAATAAAGAAACCAAAAAATAAATCGGTTCAAATTGGTTTCAAATCTTTTTCAAATACTGAGCCAAAATCAAATCAACTCAAATCTTTTCAAATCTCTTCGAATATTCAAATACTCATCATCAAAAACACATGGATCAAAAAACAATGATCCTTCAACAGCGCTGCCGCCGCTCCATGCGCAGGTGCTGGCCAGATCCATTTTTTGCGGGATTAGTTAGGGTTTTGGGGAGCCAGCGATTTCTCTTTCGCTTTTATGTTGCATCTCAGTACAATCTCGTCCGTTCAATTCAATCAGATGGCTCAGATGAGGCACTCCATGGGCCAGGCCTGGTTATAAAGGCACTCACTGAGTTGGGTTTTGGACAGTTACGGCCTAAAGCAAATTAGACCTAAAGCTATGCATAATTAATTTAAGCCCTGAGTTAAGTTATATTTTCTTTTCCGCTGCTAAGTATAAATTTAATTTTCTGATTAAATTAGATCCAACGTGAAAATTTAATTGGAAAATTGTATTAAGCTTGTTTTATTAGCATGGAAATTTTATCTTCTGACCAACGTTGATGATAAAATTTGCCATAATTAAGTTTAAATTTTTGTTCTATTCTAATTCTGCCCAACAGTGATTTAGAAGTAGAACAAGTTTTGTTAAGAGTATGTTTTAATTGAACCAACGTTAGATTAATTCATGCATTTGATTCGGTATTCAGATTAAATTGTATTTTTCTTTCCGAAGGTTCAAATACTTCCAATATCCTGAGTTTGATCTCTGCTATTGAGCCCCTAAATGGGGGAAATTATCCCTCTTGGAGGGAGAAGATTGAGATAGCACTTGCTCTCTCAGACATTGATTATGCAATTACGCATGATCGTTCCACTGAGCCCCAATTGATCCCTACTGGTCAATCGGGTGCTGAGAATAATCCAACCATAAGAATGGCATACGACCTTGAGCATGTGAAGTGGGAAAATTCCAACCGTAAGTGCATGATGGTGATTAAAAACTCCATCATGGAAGGAATAAGAGGTGCCATCCCAGAATGTGCTGATGCTAAGGAATACCTTAGCAAAGTTCAGAGCCAGTTCACTGGCTCTACTAAGATGTATGCGAGCTCTCTCATGCAGAAGCTTTCAAATGAGAAGTTCGATGGGCAAAGCAACATAAGAGAGCACATTTTGAGAATGAGCAACATAGCTGCCAGACTTAAGACCATGGAATTGGAAATATCAGAAGGGTATTTTGTGCAATTTATCATGAATTCCTTGCCAAAGGAATATGAGACTTTTGCAGTCAATTACAACTCCATGAATGAAAAATGGAGTATAGAAAAATTGATGGCTATGTGTGCTCAAGAACAAGAAAGGCTTAGAGCTCAAAGACTTGACCATATCAATCATCTCAAGTCATCTCCAAAGAAAATGAGCAATTTTCAGAGCAAATCTATGCCTTCTTTTAAGAATATGGGCAAACCTCACAATAAGAAATTTTCCCCGGACAAGAAGCCTTATGAAGGCAAGGGTAAGGCTCCAGCAGAGGTGGACAAGGATACATGTAGGCATTGCAATCAGAAAGGGCACTACATGAAGGACTGTGTTCAGTTTCTCAAATGGCTGAACAAGAATGGTAAGGATAAGATTACATTCATAGATGAATCCCTGTACTTAGATTTTCCCACTCATACATGGTGGATTGGCTCAGGTGCAACTGTTCATGTTGCAAATTCTTTGCAGGGATTCCATACGAAGAGGATCCTGAAAAGAGGAGAAAGAAGCATTAGAGTCGCCAATGGCATTGAAGTTGAAGTCGAAGCTATTGGAGAACTCCCCTTAGAATTGCATAGTGGCTTCATTCTTCATTTACATAATGTTTTAGTTGTACCCTCCATGAGGAGGAATTTGATTTCAGTATCCTGTTTAGATGATGATGGCTATGCATGTCATTTTGCGAATAAGAAATGTTCGATTAAATTCAATAATATTGATGTTGGTCTTGCCTTCATGCAAGACAAGCTTTATTTAGTTTCCCAAAATAATGATGTGAATGTTGTGAATGCCTCTTCATCTGTGAATGAATGTAATAAGCGTAGGAGAATAGCAAACGAGACGTCTTCGAAATTATGGCATTGTCGTTTAGGCCATATTTCGAGGGGGGAGGATTGAGAGATTAATCAAAGAAGAAATTCTCCACCCGTTAGACTTCTCAGATTCAGAACATTGCATTGATTGCATTAAGGGCAAATATGCTAAGCAAATTAAGAAGAATGCCAAACGAAGCACAGGAATTTTAGAAATCATTCACACAGACATCTGTGGTCCTTTTCCTATGAAATCAAATTTATGGTTTTGATTCATTCATAACATTCACTGATGATTTTTCGCGTTATGGCTACATTTATCCAATCAAAGAAAGATCGGAAGCACTAGATAAGTTTAAGATATTTAAAGCTGAAGTTGAAAATCAGCATGATTTAAAGATTAAAGTAGTAAGATCAGACCGTGGAGGGGAGTACTACGGTAGACATACCCCTTATGGCCAAGTTCCTGGACCTTTTGCAAGGTATTTACAGGAAAATGGCATAGTGGCCCAGTATTCAACACCGGGCGAACCTCAGCAAAATGGAGTAGCTGAAAGGCGAAATCGCACCTTAATGGATATGGTGCGAAGTATGATAAGCTACTCCACTTTACCGATTAGCTTATGGATGGAGGCATTAAAAACCGCTGCCCATATCTTAATCGGGTTCCCAGTAAGTCGGTGCCTAAAACACCGTATGAGTTATGGACTGGGAGGACACCCACTTTAAATTATTTACATGTGTGGGGCTGTCTAGCTGAGGCTAAAATATTTAATCCAAATATTGGAAAGTTAGATGCTAAGACAGTCAGTTGCCATTTCATTGGCTATCTTGAAAGATCATAAGGGTACCATTTCTACTGCCCTGAAGAACAGACTAAGTTCGTAGAAACAAGACACACAGTGTTCTTGGAAGAAGATAGGATCAGGGGGAGCATGGTATCTCGAGAAATAAGCCTTGAGGAGAAACGGGTCTGTGCCCCAACTCCGATGATTCAAGAGCCCATTTTCTCGATACCTGATGTTGTTGCACCTCCAGTTGTTGCAACACCTGTTGTTGGTTCTCCTAGTGCAGCTACTAACGTACCTGAGGTTCCTGTTGTCATGGAGCCCCATTAACCTGTTATAGCTGCGCTTGAAGAACCACAGCAGCCTCCTGTATCGAGCAGTGTACCTTCTCAAGAAACTCTTAGGAGGTCGCAACGGAACAGGAAGTCAGCTATTTCTACTGATTATGAAGTTTATGTAAGTGACGAATTAGAAACAGAGGGTGATCCCACCTCGTTTGAAGAAGCCATGAGAAGTTCCCATTCATCTGAATGGTTCGCAGCCATGGAAGATGAAATGAAGTCCATGAACACAAACAAAGTATGGGACCTAGAAGAAATTCCTAAAGGAGCCAAAACAGTAGGCTGCAAATGGGTCTACAAAACTAAGCGTGACTCCAGAGGGAATCTTGAAAGGTTCAAAGCAAGGCTCGTGGCAAAAGGGTTGACTCAGAGAGAAGAAATCAATTATAATCAAACCTTCTCGCCTGTTTCGACAAAGGATTCTTTTAGAATCATCATGGCACTTGTAGCACATTATGATTTAGAATTACATCAGATGGACGTTAAGACGACATTCCTTAATGGAGATTTGTATGAAAATGTGTACATGGCTTAACCCAAAGGTTTTGTCGTGGAAGGGAAAGAAAACATGGGTATGCATGCGTGTCTTAGGAATTGAGATTTATCGAGATAAAACAAAAGGGGTATTAGGCCTATCGCAAAGGGCATACTTAGAAAAGGTTATTAAGAAATACAGTATGCATGCGTGTAAGGTTTCGCCAGCTCCAATAGTCAAGGGTGATAAGTTTGGGAATTTTCAATGTCCTAGGAACCAATACGAGATCGATCAAATGAAGTCGGTTCCATACACTTCAGTTGTCGGAAGTATAATGTATGCTCAAGTATGCACTCGCCCTGACTTAGCATTTGTAACCGGAATGCTTGGCAGATATCAGTCAAATCCAGGAATAGATCACTGGAAAGCAATTAAGAAAGCCTTGCGGTATTTGCAAGGAACTAAAAGCCTCATGTTAACGTATAGAAAGTCGAGTACCCTCGAAATTGTGGGATACTCTGACGCAGATTTTGCAGGGTGTGTAGACACTAAGAAATCCACGTCAGGTTATGTATTCACCCTCGTAGAGGGAGCTATTTCATGGAAAAGCTCAAAACAAACAGTAACTGCATCGTCGACAATGCATGCTGAGTTTATAGCTTGTTATGAGGCAACCGGGCAGGCACTATGGCTTAAGAAATTCGTACCGGGATTAAGAGTGGTGGACAGCATTGAAAGACCACTCACATTATACTATGACAATGAACCAGCAGTATTTTACTCCTATAACAACAAGTCAAGTGGAGTTGCCAAACACATTGACATTAAGTTTTATGTTATGAAGGAGAAGATCCAGGATCAAACTATAAAGATTGAGCATATAAGTACCAAGCAAATGCTTGCGGAACCGTTGACTAAGGGCTTACCACCGCATGTGTTCAGAGAGCACGTAGCCGGCTTGGGACTATTGGAAAGCCTATGATTCTGGAAGTAAGGGGTCAAATAAACAACCATCTCCCACAAAATTAAGTTCCCGTTTTGAGATAGAAAGGTGTATTATAGTCATTGAGTTCAACAGCACGTAACTGGTTGTTGCAACACTTGGGTCTTGATGCACTAATCTATTAAGAAGCGGGGTTGATATTTAGTCAAACTAATTTAGCCTTGAGATCAAGGGGGAGAATGTAGGGTTGATCTCTCGCGCCCTGATCGGGGGTGCAACCAACCGCTTGGTTGTGGCCCCCTGTTGCTCCGTGCGCTATATAAAGAGAAGGGGGGCAGACCGGTTAAAATGACTAACGTCTCTAGAACAAACTGGCCCCCCTTAACAAACTCTAGACACTCGATTTGCTTACACACGGAGGTAACGGGAAAGGCCACAACCGCACCGACGGGACCGAGATATCCTCGTCATCTCCACTGCCATTCCTATGTCACCGCGTCACCGGCGATGGCATCATCAAGCAACAATCCCGAAGGTAACAATAAGACCCATCTTCTAGGTGTTGATTCTAGGCATAAGATCTGTAGAACTCAACATCCATTACCTTCGATCGATCGATCGTCTGTGAACAACCTTACAAGTCACAAGTACAAGATAAATATAAATATACGGCAGCCCATACAATATCACGTTTAAATGTAATTTTTGGCAATAATACTGCTGATTTACTCTTTGATATATGGACTACCATATTCTGAAAAAAAAATTATTTACACCTTTCTTTCATACAAAAATATATTGTCGCAATAACCCTAGTCGACAACAACTCATGATATGAATAGTTCATCCCAGGAAAACAGATGCCAAAGTGTTTAAATCATTACGAGCATTCTGAAAAGCATGTAGATGCAACCAGTAACCTTAGTAAGCAAACTCAACCATAGTAGGGCAGATACAACGAAAGTTCAGATGATATTACAAGGGTATTACAACAACGACGACATTGCTAGAAGAAGTGTGGATAACACTGACTGTAATGGTGGAACAAATGATCGTTCCGCCTATGTTCGTAGAGTGGGAATGATGCGCCACATTTTCTACATATTACGTCGCCTGTGAATCTTTGGCGATTTGTTCTCGGACACCGCTCAATCTCTCTTATGAAAGAGCTCCATGGGGGTGCGCAGTGCTCCCAGCTGTCGCCGAATGGATAGCCTATACCGAACGTCTCGGGGGTATAAAACATAATTTTTTTTGTCCTTTTGATGTGTATCTCTTCCCTCCAAATTCCCCGAGCCCCCTATGTTAATACCACCCGGGTTCCCGGATGGTCTCTGTAATCCGTTAAGGATTTGTTGCGTAGTGCGGACCTCGGCCGGCTACTTCCCCTTATCCCTTTCTCTTCGAGGGGACGAATCCTCCTGCACTTCCGGAGACTTGCCGAGACGCCTCCTCTGTTTCGGCTCGCACTCCACTATATGGTGCAGGAGGTGTGTGTTGGGCTTATCGTTGTACAACCGGAAGCGTGCCCTGCAGTCAATGCAGTATGCCCGCTTTGGTCGTTGAATAATACCGTGTGTGTACTCCGGGTCTGGCTTTTCTGGGAGGTAGTAGCACCACGGCGAGGGTTGCTCCCCCCAGTTATCCCAGACGGGAAGTTTGAGATGTGGGTGGTACGTCTCCGGGTCCAACCAGTTGAAGTACTAGTACCTTTCATCCTCGGGCAAAGGGCACCGGTAGATTCTTCGGTCTGCTAGATCCTCGTGGCAGGTATCAACCACTGCCTGCAGGCCGTGTTCGCACAGATCAGGGCTTTCGGGTGGCCCTTGAGGAGGAGGTTCCTCCCTTAACTTGAGCAATTTTGCAAGTTTCTTTTTGAAGTTCTGTATGCGATGAACTGGTTTAGAATGACTATTTTGTGACTGAAACATGAGCATGTCGCATGAAACTCACCAATTGGTTGGTCCCTTGCCCACCAGCCCTTAACTCCGGTCGATCTAGATAGGGGACATATCCTGGCGGCCTCTCCCACCGGGTGAAGTTCTCGGGCGAAGTGGGGTAGGCGCCGTGGCAATTGTAGATAAATTCGTAGTCACGTCGTTCCGGCCCGTCGATCCATTAGAAGAAGCAACACCAGTCTTCGTGCTAAAAAAACAAAGAACGATGCATGAAATGGTAGTGTTACCCTAATTTGTATGGACACCAATTGGTTTACCTCATAGCCGTGGGCACAACAGTAGTGAGCACGGGCGGGCCGTATCTCCGTGCATAGAATGCATCATCTTCGTCAGAAGGTTGTGTAACACCCCAGCATTTAATATGCCCGAATGCTACCAAACATAGACTAAGCAACCTCTAAATACCACAATTACAAGTAAATTACAGCAAAGGAGCAAATGCTAAAACCAAAAATTTCGGCAGCATCTCCTTTGTTTTTCCATGAATTGAGCAACAACAATCTTAACATATCAAGATAGCATAAAAAACGATAGCAATAACTTGAGAAAACAGGAATTTCAGCCATCATATAGCGAAGGATATAAGCCTATCCGTCTCATGTCAAATGTGGACTAATCATTTACTCATGGCAACCAACAAAGCATCAACACCACAGTTTAGTTCAGTGAATTAACAATCACAATTAAAGGAAGGAACATGTCATTGTTTAAATGTGTGATGTTAAGTGATGACGTGTGACTAGCTCCCTTTCCCGCATGCCGGTTTAATGGTACCTAAGAAAAACTCCATAAACACAAGCGTGGGTACATCACTCAGCAAGTATATTGCAATGGAACAAGAAAACACATTCCAATACCTTCATCACCACTTTTCACATACGACATCATACACATCTCATATTCATAGTGTAAGCATATCATTGACATCATCATATATCATCATCATATAACATCCTCATATAATGCAATGAAATGCAATGCGATGCACATATCTCCTGGAAACTCATACCGGTATGGTTGAGTACACACCCGTCGGTGTGCACCCTCTTCCCCCTTCCATCCCGAAGATGGAGGGTGCCTACTCCTTGCATCCATACACCGCGGTGGATGGAATGACGATGTAGGACTTACTCATTGGCTCTCCGGAATAGTCGTAACTTTCTCACCGACCTTCCCCGGGCTAGTTATGACTTTCTCACCGCCCGGGCCATGTATCATGCCATGTATGCAAACATGCCAACATCATAAATAACTTGTACATTAACACATGGCATCATAACATAATAAGCAATGACAATGTGACACTACGGAATGGTGTGACATTATTTAACGTGAATGTTAAGGTCAAAAACTTTATGAAATGTGGAATTAAGGTTAAAACAATAGGGTATGGAGGTTAATAGCGTTTTCGGGCCGTTTCCAGGGTTTTGGGCCTTCCCGGGGGAGTCTGGGCCTAAAAGAGGGGGTTGTGGGCTTTGGTGGGATGGAGTAAGAGTCCATTTAGGACTAGGAATCAGTTTTGGGGCTGGTAAAAGGGGGTTCCCCCCTGCCCTTGGGGCGCCCCATCCCCTAGTGTGCGCCCCCTCCTCTCCCTCCAAGCCCTAGCCGCCCCCCACCTTCCCCTCTCCCTCTTGTCGCCCCCTCTCCCTTGCCCCCATTGCTCCCCACCTCTCCACCACCTATCCTCCACCCCCTTGCTGCCCTAGGGTGGCCTCCCCACCCCCTGCACCTCAAGGATCCATCCATTGGAGAGAGGAGCGAGGAGCGAGGAGCGAGGAGCGGGGAGTGAGGAGCGAGGAGCGAACCGGGAGGAGATCCTTTCAGATTTCGTGCGTCGGGCAAAGGTATGACCATGGGAAACCTTGGGATTGATCTAGGTACTGTTCTAAGTGTGTTTATCAAGTTTTTAGATCAATTGGTGGTGCTGGATTTGATTAGATTAGATGGATTCTTGAGTTGGTCACGTTCTCTGTTTCGGACAGCATGAGCAGTCGACCTAGGGTTCGGTTTTTCGCCAATTTAGATTCCGAATTTGGCCGTACGGATGTTGAATAAGTTGTAGATAATTTCAATATATTTCAGTGGGTATAAATAAAGTTAAATTCCGATCAGCCGTTTGAAAGTTATGGCTGTTTTACCAAGCGTATTAAAATCTGTGATGTGATTGGAACAGATCACGATATTTTGTAGATTAAACAACTTTAGATTCCGAATCAGTCTTTCCCTATACCTAGAAAAAGTTGGGAAATTTCCTAAGCTACGCGAGGATGTACTCGTTTAATTGATTTGGTGTCCCAGAACCCAAGTTATGCCTTTTGGAAGGCTGTTGTCCCGACGGGACAGAACCGCTGTTTTCGGGTTTTGTGAGTAGTTGGCAATGTCGGGGTAGATGAGGGTTTGTGTACTGTTTTGTGGGCTAGATTGTGAGTGTGTGGTCCCTATGTGCAGGTGGGGTGACCCCGGGAGGGCCTACTACTTCCCGCCAATCCGTCGCCCGTGGTTGAGGCAAGTGTATTGTAATGGATAGCGATTGTACGTGGTTTGATTGATTGAGATTGAAGTTCGAAAATATGATATGTTCACATGCCATGCTTTAATGTTTGCCATTGTTATGATGAATATGTTTATTATGTGATGATGCCATGTGTTAATGTACAAGTTATCCATGATGATGCCATGTGTTAATGTACAAGTGATTCATGATGTTGGCATAGTTGCATACATGGCAAGATAAATGGCCCGGGCGGTGAGAAAGTCATAACTAATCCGGGGAAGATCGGTGAGAAAGTTATGACTATTCCGGAGAGCCAATGAGTAAGTCCTACATCGTGATTCCATTCACCGCGGTGAACGGAAGTGAGGAGTAGGCACCCTCCATCTTCGGGATGGAAGGGGGGGAAAGGGTGCACACCGACGGGTGTGTACTCAACCATACCGGTATGAGTTTCCAAGGAGATATGTGCATCGCATTGCATTACATTGCATTGCATTATTTGAGGATGATTTATGATGATGTCAATGATATGCTTACACTATGAATATGAGATGTGTATGATGTTATATGTGAAAAAGTGGTGATGAAGGTATTGGAATGTGTTTTCTTGTTCCATTGCAATATACTTGCTGAGTGATGAACTCACGCTTGTGTTTATGTTGTTTCCTTTTAGGTACCATGAATCCGACATGCGGGAAAGGGAGCTAGTCACACGTCATCACTTAGCATCACACATTTGAACCATGACATGTTCCTTCCTTTATGGTTATGGTTAAGTTTTTGAGCTAAACTGTGGTTTCCATGATTCGTTGGTCTTTATGAGTAAATGATTAGTCCATATTTGTCATGTGACGGATAGAATTTCTATCCTTAGTGGTATGGTGGCTGTTTTTTCCGTTTGATCATGTTATTGCTATCGTTCATTATGCTATATTGACATGTTATTATTGTTGTTGCTTCAATTCATGTTAAAACAAAGGAGATGCTGCCGAAATCTCGATTTTTAGCATGTGCGCCTTTGCTGGAATTTATGTTTAATTGTGGTATTTAGATGTTGTTTAGCTTATGTTTGGTAGCATTCAGGCATATTAAATGCCGGGTGTTACTGATTGGTATCGAGCGGTCAGAGGTCCTTGGAATATGTATTTTTAGTGTCATACCTTAGGTTACAACTAAAATGTGATGTGGAATAACTTAGAAACATGGCTTAGCTTCTAACTAAAACTTTGTCATAGAATAGCAACATTAAAACTTGCAAAAGTGGTATAACTAATCTAAAATTTGACACACAATGGATGCACAGTAGGAAAGGGTATGGGTATCGTTTCCTTATGCTTAAATGTTGTATTTAAGCTTTGATGTTGAATGCTTCATTTGACAATGCTTGATGCTATGTCAATGAGATAAATGATTGAATTGTTCCTGTTGTGGTGATAAAAGTGGGGTTTTCGTGCCGAAGGGTTTCGGTCACCTCTTTTTGTTCATAGTAAGGGTGAGGTTTGACGGTGTGGCCGGTTAGCGCCATCACCGAAGAACTATTAACCCTTGTAGGAGAAGAGTGCTTATCCTTTCTGTCGTTGATCGGGTAGTTGACTGGAGTCAAATAGAAGAGTTGATGGTGGTTTCCTTCGGATGCTTTTTCATCGTTCTGTGGTCGGCCTTGGTTGGTTTCCTTGGTTTTAGTTGATGGAAACCAAAAGAAAGTGTTTGGTATTGGATTTTCGCTGATCGTTCCGTATGCGGTGTGTGGTTTTGTCTTCCTTGGTTGAAGACGAAGAAGAGGAGTCTAGTGTTGCGCTCCTTTTGGGTGCCTTTCTAGTTTTGATGTCTAGTTTGTTGATTGCTTTATGGGGAAGAAGCATTCAATTTATCCATGTGTTTGTCTTTCTCCGAGGTTAAAGGAGTTATTGCGGAGTTGTGCCAGACCCGACTGTCAAGGCTGAAGTTCTGTGGCTTTGTAGGAGTAAGTGGTGTTTGATTTCGTTATTTTACTAGTTTAAGAAATCAACGTTGAAAAACCCTTCTTGTGTTGTGAAAGTTTGGGGTTTGGTGTTAAGGTTTTAATTGCAAAGGTTTATTTGATCGCTTGGTTCCCTCCTGTGGGAGTCTTTGAGATTGAAAAGTGTTTTGGATAATTCCTTTTGCATGACCAAGTTTGGGTTTGTCTCATTGCAATTTTGAGAGTCAAGTTTCCTTATGAATTTGGGATGAGCTTTAAAACTAAAATGTTGCAAACAAAGTAAGTAGTCTTTTGACTGAAATCGTTTGTCCCTAGTAAGAATTGCTGTTTAGCATGTTATGTAGTAGGTAACAATGTGGTTTATGGGATGACGTGTTGCTAAGTCAAATTTTGAGTTGAATCAATTCAATGTGATTATCATCTCTAGCTTGAGAATAAATAGACTACTAGTGTTGTAGTTTACTCTGTAGCGAGAATGATTAAATAGGTTAATGTTCATGCTTAGAATATGTTGCCTTGCTTTAAAAGTGCTTATGATCCTTGTTAATGTTTAAAGTTTTAAACCCTGATGCATAGTTAAAACTTTAAGATAATGTAGACTGCTGTTATTGATAAAGAAACCTTGCTGGTTGTTTAAAGATGTTCTAATCTAATGTATTAATAAAGAAATTTAATCGTGTTGCCTAGCGACTTTAATTTGGAAGTTGATTAGAGTTGCTATTTATATTGTTGCAAACCATTAGTATATTTGGAAGTATGCGTATGTGTTCCTATAAATGCTAGTATTGATATCAATTGAGAAGACATAAGACTTATTCTTAATGATGTTGTTAAGGGCAGTGTTAATGCTAGTATTCAATCTATTTTAAATAGTTGGAGTATGTTGTGTGGTGGTAATTTGGTTATCACCTATGTATAGGATAGCTAAAAGCAAGGTATTGATTGTTGATAATCAAATTATTGATAATGATGACTTAGTAGTGGTGGTAGTTGTGTAGAATACTTGTTGGAAACCATTGATTAAATGGAGGGTATTGTAACCTGTGGTGATGGAGTGAACCATGGATAATTAACCTGATGTAGAGTTTTATCCTTAATGAATGTATGCCTTGGAATCCTAGTTATGAACTTTGTCTTGTAGAGATAATATTTACATGTTGACGTCGTTGTTTAACTGAATAAGGTTCGGTTGTCGGGACGTGAACATATAGGTGGTATAAAATTATAAGCTGTTCTTGCTGAAAGATTTGTGGAAGTACTATGTTTCAAATTTAGAATAAGAAGTATTATGATTCGGTGATCCGTGGGGATCATGTCAATATAGTCTTGGTTGGGTGCCTTTTTGATAAGCATCATAAACCCTTATTAAAAGTGTTGGGAATGGTAACTAGAGGAAGAATTTGTTGTGAAGCTTTTTGTTGAATTGTGTTGGGGCTCCTCAGGGAGTAAAAAGTGATTATTAAAGTCTTTTAATTGTGACACCTCGGAGTGTCGTATCCTTAATTTTTGAGCATGATAAGGTTAAATACAGTATGAGATGTGGAAATAAGGTTAGGATCATAAGGATCGGGGGTTAATAACGCTTCGGACGCTTCAGCCGCTTTTGGGGTTTTGGCCTTCCGAGTTTTGGGCCTGGTCAAAGGGCTTTGGTGGGATGGATTAGGACTCCGTAACGGACTAGGATTGGGTTGAGGGCTGTTAAAAGGGGCTCTCTGCCCCCTTGGCGCCCTCATCTCAGCCTATTGCGCCCCACCTCCCTCTTGCGCCCCTCTCTCCTCCTCCCCCAAGCCCTAGCCCCATAACCGCAAGGCGCATCCCCCTCCCTTTCCTCCACCTCCACACACCACCTCCTCCTCCACCCCTTGCTGCCCTAGGGTGGTCTCCTCACCCCTGCACCTCGCGGAGTCATCCCGTGGAGCGAGGAGCGAGGAGCAAGGAGCGAGGAGCGAGGAACGTGGAGCGAGGAGCGATTCGCGAGGAGATTCGGGAGATTGATTGAGTTTTGGCGCTCGGGCAAAGGTATGGATCTTGGGGATCCTTGGGGATGATCTAGGTACTGTTATTAGGTGTTTATCAAGTTTTTTAGATCAATTGAGGCGCTGGTTTGAAGTAATTTGGGTTAGATCTAATCTTGTCCACGTTTCTGTTTTCGGGCAGATTGAGCAGTCGAACTAGGGTTCGAGTTTCCGTCGATTTAGAATCCGAATCAGACCGTACGGACTTCTAGGAAGTTGTAGATAATTTAATTATCTTTCCGTGGACATAAAGCACGTTAATTTCCGATCAGCCGTTTGAAAGTTATGGCTGTTTTTACTGAGCGCCTAAAAATCTGTGACGTAACTGGAACAGATTGTGGTAATCTGTAGATTAAACAATTTTAGAGTCCGAATCAGTCTTTCCTATAACTAGAAAGAGTTGGAAATTTCCTAAGCTTCATGACGGTGTACTTGCTTATTCGATTTGGAGTCCCAGAACTCAAGTTATGCCTTTTGCAAGGCTGCTGTTCACTGGGGACAGAACCTCTGTTTTTAGGTTTTAAGTAGTAGTTGGCAATGTCGGGTTAGATGGGGGCGTGTGTACTGTTTTGAGGTTATGATTGTGAGTGTGTGATGCCTATGTGCAGGTGGTGTGACCCTGAGTTCCCTCTTCTTCCCGCCAATGCTGCACGTGGTTGAGGCAAGTGTGTTGTGATGGATAGCAAGTTGTAGGTTGCATGTTGAAATTAGATGGAATTGTTTACATGATATATGTCCACTTGCCATGTTTTAATGATTGATATGATATGATGAGCATGTTTAACATATTATGATGCCATGTGTTAATATGTGAATTGAATATGATAATTGGCATGGTTGCATGCATGTCATGAGATAGGGCGAGGCGGTAGAAAGTCTTAACTAGTCCGGCAAGGTCGTGAGAAAGTTATGACTAATCCGAACGCCATTGAGTAAGTCCTATGTCGCGGATTCCATCCACGTGGTGTTTGGAAGCGAGTAGGCACCTCCATCTTCGGATGGAAGGGGAAAGGGTGCACACCGACGGTGTGTACTTCCCATACCGTATGAGGTTCCAGAGGGTCGAGCAATGCATTACATCGCATACAAATTGATGTTGATATTGATAAGTATTCATGAATGAGATGTTATACATGTCGAAAGATGTTATTGACTTGTTGTTATGCTTGTTGTCCATTGCAGTATGCTTGGCAGTTTTCGAACTCACCCTTGTGTTTTCTTGTTGTTTTAGGTACCATGAGAACGGCATGCGGAAAGGGGAATAGTCACACTCTCACACGCTGCTTCACCTTAATGTTTCTAAGTCAATTCATTTAGTTGGATAATAAATTATGCGTGATGGCCTTTAAATTAAGTCTTAGCTTGGTTAATGAGAGTTCTATTGTTTGTTTGACACTTGGAACTTTAAGAGCTTGATGTTAGTCTTTTATTGTCGTTAAGACTTTATTTATTGCTGTTTAGATGTTTCTCTTATTGCCATATAATGCTATATTGTTGCTGTTTCTTAAATTCATGATAAAACAAAGGAGGTGCCGAAATCTCGTTTTTAGTCTATGCACCTTTGCTGGAATTTGATGTTAAATGTGGTATTTAGATGTTGTTTAGCTTTATGTTTGGTAACATATCTGTGCATAGTAAATGCCGGGTGTTACAAATTGGTATCGAGGCGAATTTGTAGGTCCTGGAATGTGAATTTTTAGTGTCATGCTATAGGGTACAACTAAAATGTGATGTGGAATAACTTAGAAACATGGCTTAGGTTCTAACTAAAACCTTGTTATAGGATAGCAACGTTAAAACTTGTAAAAGTGGTATAACTAATCTAAAATCACACACTTGGTTGCACAGTAGGATGGGTTTTGGTTCATCAATGCATCGCGCTTTGATTATGTGATAAGGAATATGCTTATAATGATGTTTGATCTATGATCTTGATTGTGAAGCCGTGTTTGGGTGGTTGTCCGTCTGCCAAGCAGCCATGCCGAGGGTAGAAGCCGTGACGCTGGTGGCCGGGAGGCCAAAGCAGGCTCCCAAAGAGTTGCGAGTCCGTCGTATAAATGATTGGATTGTTCCTCATGTGGTGGTAAAAGTGGGGTTGGTGGTGCCGAAGGTTTCTTACCACCTGCTTTTGGTTCATAGTAATCGGTGAGGTTTGACGGTGTGGCGTTAGCGCCATCACCAAGAACTATTAACCCCTCAGAAGAGAGTGCTTATCCTTTCTGTCCTTGATCGGTAGTTGATCGGAGTCAAATAGAAGAGTTGATGGTGGTTCCTCTTGATGTTCTCTGCCGCTCGGACGCTGCCTGTTTTTCTTGGC
Source organism: Rhipidocladum racemiflorum (assembly GCA_036346355.1). Taxonomy (NCBI): domain Eukaryota; kingdom Viridiplantae; phylum Streptophyta; class Magnoliopsida; order Poales; family Poaceae; genus Rhipidocladum; species Rhipidocladum racemiflorum. Next base: position 9,781,087 of record CM070586.1, on the reverse strand, counting down.
TTTAGTTGAGCTGAACCAAAAGAAAAGTGTTTTGTATTGATTTTCGCGATCGTTTCCGAAAAGTGCGGTGAGCACCGTGCTTTAGAGTGTGGTTGGACCGGAGTTGTAACCATCGCGTGGCAAGCCCGGCCATACGGACGAGTCCGGCCGGATGAACCCCAGAGCATCATCAAGCTGAGAGCGGTGCCTTCTCCTCCCACTGGGCCAGCGCTCTTCCAGAGGATCGGCGTACTTGATGGCTGCCTCGCTTTCTCACCACCCTTTGCGCGAGGCGCCACTGATGATTTGGTGCCCGCAGTGACCGCTTCTCCTCGCTGTTTCCGCTCCGCCTCAGCCTTGATGGGGCATCACCGAGTCGGGGCTCTTCTCCCCGGCGCCACCAGGAGGTATACGCTTTGCCGACGCCGAGTCACCGGGCATCCAGGTGGTTTCGTACTCTGCTCGTGGATTCCGTTGATGCCTTTGTTCTATTTGATTCGAGCATCCTACTTTTTTGTGTCGCTGAGTTTGCTAGTAGAGCTAAGTTGGGAGTTCAGCGATTTCGAGTCCGTGTTAGCCGGGCTTCTCCTGGGGTTGATTAGTTCTTTGGTTTGCCTCAAGGTTTGCACCATTGCCATTGATGATGAGGTTTTCTTGCCAATCTCATGGTGATCCATTGGCTCCTTTTGATGTCATTTTGGGCATGGATCGGCCGTGCACTCGGCACTGCTAAGATCTCGTTGTTTCGGAAGACAGCTTTGCCCTTGCAGGGTCTGGGAAGAGTTGACCTTTCAGGGGTGGTATACCCTCAGTTAAAATCCTTTGCTTTGACTAGTTTGTTTTCTCTCGTCGGCGTTTGAGGTCATGGGTTTCATGACTTTGTCTCAGAAACCATCTTCCTCGGGCCCATTGAGGAGATTCTGTAGTGAAGGAGTTCGTTGATGTGTTCCCCGACGAGTTGTCTGGCCCACCTCGTGAGGAATGTGGAGTTTCTGATTGACCTTGTTCCTGGCACTCGACTATTTCTATCTCTCCATACCGCTTGGCTCGACCTTTTCAAGACGAGTTGAAGAAGCAATGGAGGATCTCATGGCCAAAGGCTTCATTCGGCGTAGTTAATCGCCACGGGAGCACTCGTCCTCTTCGCCTCGAAGAAGGATGGAAGTTGGCGATGTGCATTGATTATCGTGTTCTTAACCAAGTGACAGGTCAAAAACAAGTATCTCTTTGCTCTCGCATCGAGGATCCGCTTTGACCAATCAAGGGAGCAAAGGTGTTCTCAAAATTGATCTTCGTGGTATAATCGATCCGTGTGAGGGAGCAGGACATTGAGAAGATCGCTTTCTCCACTAGGTATGGGCATTATGAATTTAAAGTTATGTCTTTGGACTAACTAATGCCTCGCCGTCTTTATGGGAGGCGATGAACAGTATGCTACACAAGTACCTTGATGAGTTTGTGGTAGTGTTCATCGATGACATTCTCGATTTACTCTAAATCGTAAGAGGAGCATGAGCGACACTTGAGGCTTGTGCCGAGTACCGAGGAGAATCAATTCTCTTGCTAAGCTGAAAAGTGCGAGTTCGATTTCGTATGGGTTTTCTTGGCCACATCATCAATCCAGAGGGGCATATCAGTAGATCCTAGCCAAGTCTCAAAGAGCTTTTGGATTGGAAGAGGCCTTCCAATGTCAAAGAGTGCGTAGTTTCTGGGTTGGCTGGATACTATCGGCGTTTTGCAGGATTTCTATCATTGCCAAGCCACTTTCACAACCCGACTCGTAAGGGGATGAAGTTCCAGGTGATCGCAGAGTGTGAGCACTTTCACTGCACTTTGAAGGAGAAGTTAGTGATCGCCTGTTTACCCTTCCGAACCTGAAGCGCTTCAGCTTATTCTCGATGCTTCTCGTTGGGACTTGGTTGTGTGCTCATGCAAAATGGCAAGGTGATTGCTTATGCTTCGAGGCAATTAAAAAGCATGAGCAGTAACTATCCCACCCATGATCTTGAGCTAGCCGTGGTGTTTGCATTGAAGATATGGAGGCATTATTTGTACTGGCTAATCTTGTGATATTTTTATCTGATCACAAGAGCCTCAAGTACATCTTTACTCAGAAGATTTGAACTTGAGGCGCAGAGGTGGCTAGAATTGATAAAGGATTATGACCTCACTATCCAGATCATCCGGGAAGGCAATGTGGTGGTAGCGGCCGACGCCAAGACAATGCCCTGTTGTTGATTGTCTTGTTGCTGATTTTGAGCGCTTGGGAGTCTCCCTCATCGCTGGCGGGGACCGTGCAAGCTGAAACTCAATTGATTCTTGAGTCAACATTCTCGAGCTGCAGCGAGAGGCACAAAGAAGATGATCGCTTGTCTTGGCAAGTGAGGAACGCTTTGAGGATGGCAAGTCCGGAGACTTTACCGTTGATGATGCGGGAGTTTTGAGGTTTCAGGGCCGTCAGGCGTGCCCCGTAAATCTCAAGTGAAAGAAGACATTCGAGAGAAGCTCATCGCACCTCAGACACGGTCCATCCTGGAGAGACCAAGATGTGTGACTTGAAGAAGAATTTCTGGTGGAAAAGGATGAGAGTGGATATTGCCAAGTATGTGGCGCCTTGTGGGATCTGCCGAAGATCAAAGCCGAGCATAAAGCGTCCCCGCCTGGTCTGCTGCAGCCATTGGAGGTTCCTCGTGTGGCCATGGGATGACATCTCCATGGATTTCGTGGTTGGTCTACCTCGTTCTCACGAGGGAAGGATGTCATTTGGGTTGTGGTGGACCGTCTCAAGCAAGTCTGATTTTCATTCCCATCCGCACGACCAATTCACGAGCAGTTGGCTCCCATCTATGTGCGGGGAGATTGTGAGATTGCATGGTGTACCCAAGACCATTATCTCTGATCGGATGCGAAGTTCGTCTCCAAGTTCGAGGAGTTTGCAGAGTGCTTTGGGCACGCTGGCTTTTGCCTTAGTACCGCCACTCCTCGTAGACAAGGTCTGAGCGCACTCATCCAAACTTTGGAGGACATGCTCAGGGCCTGTGGTGATGGCTTGAAGGGTAGCTGGGAAGACCATTTGCCCTTGCGTGAGTTTGCTTACAATAAGTTTACCATTCCAGATCCTGCCGCTTCCTTATGAGGTAATCGTGATGGCCGAAGTGCAGATCGCCACTTTGTTGGGATGTCGGCTAGAGAGCTATTCTTGGGCCGGATTGGGTTCAGCAGATCGTTGATCGCGTGTGTCGGAGGTTCGGCAAAACCTTCTCGCAGCACGGAAAGGCATGCAAGAGCTATGCTGATGTGAGGCGGCGAGACTTGGAGTTTGAGGTGGGTGATAGCGTACTCTTTGCGCAGTATCTCCCCACCAAGGGTGTGGTGCGTTTTGGCACCAAAAGGAAAGCTCACCCAAGGTATGTTGGGCCTTTTCCTATCCTCGCCTGAGTTGGCAGGTTGGCCTATCGCTTAGAGCCACCTAATCCATGCAAGGTGTGCATGATGTGTTCCATGTCTCGATGTTGAGGAAATACTTGCATGATCCTGGAGTTGGTGGTTCCATTGGAACCATTAGTGCTTCAAATAGACTCACCTTCGAGTCCCGGCCTGTGGGAAATTCCGGGACTTCGGAGCGAGTGATGAAGAAACAGATGACGCTAAGTTTGTCAAGATCCTGTGGTCACATCGCACCGAGAGAGAAGCGACTTGGGAGCTGGAATCTCGCATGCGCGAGAGGTATCCCGAGCTGTTCGCCTCAGGTATGTGATGTGAAAATCTCGACCTTTGGTTTTGGCTGGGTTTCATGTTGGTGCGTTAGATTCGAGGTCGAATCTGTTGAAGGGAAGAATGTGACACCTTCTGAGTGTCCAGATCCTTAATTTTTGAGCATGATAAGGTTAAATACAGTATGAGATGTGGAAATAAGGTTAGGATCATAAGGATCAAGTTAATAACGCTTCAGGCCGCTTCCGGCCGCTTTTGGGGTTTTGGGCCTTCCTGGGAGTTTTGGGCCTTGGGTGGCTTTATGGGATGGATTAGGACTCGTAACGGACCAGGATTGGGTTGAGGGCTGTTAAAAGGGCTCCCCTGCCCCCCTTGCGCCCCATCTCAGCCTCTATTGCGCCCCACCTCCCCTCTTGCGCCTCTCCTCCCTCCCCTCCCTAAGCCCTAGCCCCCCATAACCGCGCGCATCCCCTCCCTTTCCTCCACCTCCACACCCCACCTCCCTCCACCCCTTGCTGCCCTAGGGTGGTCTCCCCACCCTGCACCTCAAGTGGAGTCATCCCGTGGAGCGAGGAGCGAGGGAGCAAGGAGCGAGGAGCGAGGAACGTGGAGCGAGGAGCGATTCGCGAGGAGATTCAGCGAGATTGATTGGAGTTTTGGCGCTTCGGGCAAAGGTATGATCTTGGGGATCCTTGGGATGATCTAGGTACTGTTATTAGGGTGTTTATCAAGTTTTTAGATCAATTGGAGGCGCTGGTTTGAAGTAATTTGGGTTAGATCTAATCTTGTCCACGTTTCTGTTTTTCGGGCAGATTGAGCAGTCGAACTAGGGTTCGAGTTTCCGTCGATTTAGAATCCGAATCAGACCGTACGGACTTCTAGGAAGTTGTAGATAATTTAATTATCTTTCCGTGGACGTAAAGCACGTTAATTTCCGATCAGCCGTTTGAAAGTTATGGCTGTTTTACCGAGCGCCTAAAAATCTGTAGCGTAACTGGAACAGAGATTGTGGTAATCTGTAGATTAAACAATTTTAGAGTCCGAATCAGTCTTTCCTATAACTAGAAAGAGTTGGGAAATTTCCTAAGCTTCGCGACGGTGTACTCGTTATTCTGATTTGGAGTCCCAGAACTCAAGTTATGCCTTTTGCAAGGCTGCTGTTCGCCGGACAGAACCTCTGTTTTTAGGTTTTAAGTAGTAGTTGGCAATGTCGGGTTAGATGGGGGGGCAATACTGTTTTGAGGTTATGATTGTGAGTGTGTGATGCCTATGTGCAGGTGGTGTGACCCCTGGAGTTCCTCTTCTTCCCGCTAATCCGTTTGCACGGGTTGAGGCAAGTGTGTTGTGATGGATAGCAAGTTGTAGGTTGCATGTTGAAATTAGATGGAATTGCCTACATGATATATGTCCACTTGCCATGTTTTAATGATTGATATGATATGATGAGCATGTTTAACATATTATGATGCCATGTGTTAATATGTGAATTGAATATGATAATTGGCATGGTTGCATGCATGTCATGAGATAGGCGAGGGGCGGTGAGAAAGTCTTAACTAGTCCGGCAAGGTCGGTGAGAAAGTTATGACTAATCTGAACGCCATTGAGTAAGTCCTATGTCGTGATTCCATCCACGTGGTGTTTGGAAGGTTAGTAGGCACCCTCCATCTTCGGATGGAAGGGGAAAGGGTGCACACCGACGGGTGTGTACTTATCCCATACCGTATGAGGTTCCAGAGGGTCAGGAGCAATGCATTACATCGCATACAAATTGATGTTGATATTGATAAGTATTCATGAATGAGATGTTATACATGCGAAAGATGTTATTGACTTGTTGTTATGCTTGTTGTCCATCATGATGCTTGCCGAAGCCGAACTCACCCTTGTGTTTTCTTGTTGTTTTAGGTACCATGAGGAACGGCATGGGAAAGGGGAATAGTCACACTCTCACACGCTGCTTCACCTTAATGTTTCCTCAAGTCAATTCATTTAGTTGGATAATAAATTGCGTGTGATGGCCTTTAAATTAAGTCTTAGCTTGGTTAATGAGAGTTCTATTGTTTGTTTGACACTTGGAACTTTAAGAGCTTGATGTTAGTCTTTTATTGTCGTTAAGACTTTATTTATTGCTGTTTAGATGTTTCTCTTATTGCCATATAATGCTATATTGTTGTTTTCTTAAATTCATGATAAAACAAAGGAGGTGCACTAAATCTCGGTTTTTAGTCTATGCACCTTTGCTGGAATTTGATGTTAAATGTGGTATTTAGATGTTGTTTAGCTTATGTTTGGTAACATTCAGGCATAGTAAATGCCGGGGTGTTACATTAATGGAAAGCGTAGTGGAGTTCTAGATATGGTTCTTTTTATGCTGAGCTTGTGTTTAAAAGCTTTTGGACTGGTTTGGTTGTTTGCCATTTTGGTTGAAGGGTTTTCGGTCAAGGTGTTCCATATGCTGTGTTTCAGAGTTTCCCCAAAACTCGTAGTGTTTAGTGTCGACCTTTGGTTTTGGCGAATTTGTTTAGTTCGTGTTGTGAGTTTGGATTTACATCCAAAAGTTTTTGAGTCGATCGCGCCCTTCGGCGTCAGACTGAATTATCTTTGGAATTAATTTTAAAAGGAAGCAGATGGTCATAAAGGGTTGTGTTGGAAACTTTTGAGTTAAGCCCTTGATGTGTAACTCTATTTAGCTAGAGTTGGAGTCATTTGGAAAATGTGTCTGGTGTGCGGGTGTTTCACAAGTCTGGATTTTTATGAATGTTTCATAAGTGAATTTGGTTAGAGAAGAGTTTTATTTTGGGATTGAGTTTCCCTCTCTTTTGATAAAAATTTATGGCAGTTGTTTGTGCAGATGTCTAATTTAGAGTCAATGTTCTTTTCCAAAACGTTGATTTTGGTTAAAATGCGATGTTTTGCAAAGTTTAGCTATCTATTGTTGGTGGCTTCTGATATGATGTGGTGCCTTACTGTTAACTATGCCGCCGTCATAGTTTATATGAATTAGCACAACTCTTGATGTTATTCGAGATTTATTCATGTGATACCGAGGAAGAAGTCGTCATGTGAATGACTTTTAGGTAGTGTGGTTACAAGATGAAGGAATGGTGAAAAGTAAACATGACATCGTTTTTACATGTTAAAGGATAAAAGAGTCGTTGAGCCAGGTCGGTGAGAAAGTCATATATGGAGATATGACTAATCCGGAGTGCTCCTGAGGAGTGTGCATTTATGTCATGAAACGAGATTTCCCTTGCTTTCTAGTATGAAAAGTAGCAATGAAGAATTTCTGGTGTTGGTTATGGTGAAGGGATTTGTATTTCCTTTGCGTGTTGGCTTAGGAAATTTAAAATGAATACTCTCTGGTTGTTGTCGAATCCTTTCCAAAGTGGTTTTAGCGCTTTGGGGTTTGAGTTGTTGGATGAGGGCCACTTGGGTTCATGTTTATGGTTGAGCTTACTTAATGATTGTGCTCTTTATCGTGGTCCTTTGAGTGGAAGGTTGTGTATGACTCAATGCAAACCTTCGTGGAGAATTGTGTCGTTGAGGTGTTCCTCGGTAGGGTTGATTAAATTATTAGTGGACCACTTGGTGGTTGCTAGTGATCGCTTTTCCTTTTGAAGTGTATTGGATCTTTTTGTCGTTGGGCAATGAGCGAGTTATGTCAACCGCAGAGGAACGTTCGGTCTTTTCTGTTGAGCGAGTCTTAAGGATCCTGGATGTAAAGTAGGTTGTTCCTTTTGGTGGTAATCTTAGAGCGGTGTCTCTCCGGTTTCGCGTCGTCTTGAGTACAAGGAACCTCAGAGGGGAGTTTGGTACCGTGTTTTTCTGGAGGGTAGCATTAGTTAAAGGGATCAGGCACTTCAGTGCCGAGGAATGCTTAGAACGAGGAGTTTGAGACCGTTTTCTTTTGTGGGCTGTTTGAGGTGTTATCTTATCGCTTGGGGTCGTGCTGAGACCGTGTGTGAGTACTTTGTGTTTCAATGTTGAGTAAAGTTCTCGCAAGTTTTGATTGTGAGTTATCTTTAGAGCTGTCGGTATTTGATCCTTAGCTCCTTGCCTTTGAGTGCTGGCTGGTGCAAATCGTAGGGACTTCTAAGCGGGTTCTGAGGCGTGAACCATAACTCCCTTTGATTTGATTGTTTGCGAAGTGGCGTGTCTCGGATTCGGGGTCGAATCCTGTTGAAGGGGGGAAGAATGTGACACTATGGAATGGTGTGACATTATTTAACGTGAATGTTAAGGTCAAAAACTTTATGAAATGTGGAATTAAGGTTAAAACAATAGGGTATGGAGGTTAATAGCGTTTCCGGGCCGTTTCCGGACCGTTTCCAGGGTTTTGGGCCTTCCCGGGGGAGTTTGGGCCTAAAAGAGGGGGTTGTGGACTTTGGTGGGATGGAGTAAGAGTCCATTTAAGACTAGGAATCAGTTTTGGGGCTGGTAAAAGGGGGTTCCCCTGCCCTTGGGGTGCCCCATCCCCTAGTGTGCGCCCCCTCCTCTCCCTCCAAGCCCTAGCCGCCCCCCACCTTCCCCTCTCCCTCTTGTGCGCCCCCTCTCCCTTGCCCCCATTGCTCCCCACCTCTCCACCACCTCTCCTCCACCCCTTGCTGCCCTAGGGTGGCCTCCCCACCCCCTGCACCTCGAGGATCCATCCATTGGAGCGAGGAGCAAGGGGCAAGGAGCGAGGAGCGTGGAGCGAGGAGCGAACCGGGAGGAGATCCTTTCAGATTTCGTGCGTCGGGCAAAGGTATGACCATGGGAAACCTTGGGATTGATCTAGGTACTGTTCTAAGGGTGTTTATCAAGTTTTTAGATCAATTGGTTGTGCTGGATTTGATTAGATTAGATGGATTCTTGAGTTGGTCACGTTGTCTGTTTCGGACTACATCAGCAGTCGACCTAGGGTTCGGTTTTTCGCCAATTTAGAATCCGAATTTGGCCGTACGGATGTTGAAGAAGTTGTAGATAATTTCAATATCTTTCAGTGGGTATAAATAAAGTTAAATTCCGATCAGCCGTTTGAAAGTTATGGCTGTTTTACTGAGCGTATTAAAATCTGTGACGTGATTGGAACAGATCACGGTATTTTGTAGATTAAACAACTTTAGAGTCCGAATCAGTCTTTCCATATACCTAGTAAAAGTTGAGAAATTTCCTAATCTATGCGAGGATGTACTCGTTTAATTGATTCGGAGTCCCAGAACCCAAGTTATGCCTTTTGGAATGCTGCTGTCCCGACGGGACAGAACCGCTGTTTTCGTGTTTTGTGAGTAGTTGGCAATGTCGGGGTAGATGAGGGTTTGCGTACTGTTTTGTGGGCTAGATTGTGAGTGTGTGGTCCCTATGTACAGGTGTGGTGACCCCGGGAGGGCCTACTACTTCCCGCCAATCCGTCGCCCGTGGTTGAGGCAAGTGTATTGTAATGGATAGCGATTGTTGGTGGTTTGATTGATTGAGATTGAAGTTCGAAAATATGATATGTTCACATGCCATGCTTTAATGTTTGCCATTGTTATGATGAATATGTTTATTATGTGATGATGCCATGTGTTAATGTACAAGTTATCCATGATGATGCCATGTGTTAATGTACAAGTGATTCATGATGTTGGCATAGTTGCATACATGGCAAGATACATGGCCCGGGCGGTGAGAAAGTCATAACTAATCCGGGGAAGGTCGGTGAGAAAGTTATGACTATTCCGGAGAGCCAATGAGTAAGTCCTACATCGTGATTCCATTCACCGCGGTGAACGGAAGCGAGGAGTAGGCACCCTCCATCTTCGGGATGGAAGGGGGGAAAAGGGTGCACACCGATGGGTGTGTACTCAACCATACCGGTATGAGATTCCAAGGAGATATGTGCATCGCATTGCATTACATTGCATTGCATTATATGAGGATGATTTATGATGATGTCAATGATATGCTTACACTATGAATATGATATGTGTATGATGTTGTATGTGAAAAAGTGGTGATGAAGGTATTGGAATGTGTTTTCTGGTTCCATTGCAATATACTTGCTGAGTGATGAACTCACGCTTGTGTTTATGTTGTTTTCTTTTAGGTACCATGAATCCGACATGCGGGAAAGGGAGCTAGTCACATGTCATCACTTAGCATCACACATTTGAACCATGACATGTTCCTTCCTTTATGGTTATGGTTAAGTTTTTGAGCTAAATTGTGGTTTCGATGATTCGTTGATCGTTATGAGTAAATGATTAGTCCATATTTGTCATGTGACGGATAGAATTTCTATCCTTAGTGGTACGGTGGCTGTTTTTTCCGTTTGACCATGTTATTGCTATCTTTCATTATGCTATATTGACATGTTATTATTGTTGTTGCTTCAATTCATGTTAAAACAAAGGAGGTGCTGCCGAAATCTCGGTTTTTAGCATGTGCGCCTTTGCTGGAATTTATGTTTAATTATGGTATTTAGATGTTGTTTAGCTTATGTTTGGTAGCATTCAGGCATATTAAATGCCGTGGTGTTACAGACATGTTCCTTCCTTTAATTGTGATGGTTAATTCACTGAACTAAACTATGGTGTTGATGCTTTGTTGGTTGCCATGAGTAAATGATTAGTCCATATTTGACATGAGACGGATAGGCTTATATCCTTCGCTATATGATGGCTGAAATTCTTGTTTTCTCAAGTTATTGCTATCGTTCTTTATGCTATCTTGATATGTTAAGATTGTTTTTGCTCAATTCATGGAAAAACAAAGGAGATGCTGTCAAAATTTTCGGTTTTAGCATTTGCTCCTGTGACACTACGTTTTGGTGTGACATTACAGATTGTGAAATTAGAGAAGAAAATCTTACGGCTAGAGGTTTACTCGCGTTTTTGGGCCTTTTGAAGTGTTGTGACACCACGGAGTATCGTAACCTTATTTAACGTGCATGATAAGGTTAATAACATTATGAGATGTGGAATTAAGGTTAAAACTATAGGATATGGAGGTTATTAGCTTTTCCGGGCCGTTTCCGGGGTTTTGGGCCTTCCCGGGGGAGTTTGGGCCTTGGTGGGCTTTGGTGGGATGGAGTAGGTCTCCGTAACGGACTAGGTTTGGGTGTGGGGGCTGGTAAAAGGGCTCCCCACCAGCCCTTGGGGCGTCCACCCCTGCCCCATGCGCCCCTAACCCTAGCCGCCACCCTTCCTCCTCCCTCCACCTCCTAGCCGCCCCATCTCTTGCCCCCATGGCGCCCCCATTGCTCCCCATTGCACACCACCTCTCCTCCACCCCCCTTGCTGCTCTAGGGTGACCTCCCCACCCCTGCATCCTCATGGATCCATCCGAGGAGCGAGGAGCGAGGAGCGAGGAGCGAGGTGCGAGGAGCGAGGAGCGAGGAGATCGATTGGAGTTTTCGTGCGTCGGGCAAAGGTATGATCATGGGGCTCCTCGGGGATGAGCTAGGTACTGTTATTAGGGATTTTATCAAGTTTTTAGATCAATTGGTGGTGCTGTATTGGAGTAATTTGGATTAGATCTAGATGTTGCCACGTTACTGTTTTGGGACAGCATGAGCAGTTGGGCTAGGGTTCTAGTTTTCGTCGATTTAGATTCCGAGTCTGTCCATACGTATGTTGAAGAAGTTGTAGATAATTTAATTATATTTCCGTGGACATAAAGCACGTTAAATTCTGATCAGCCGTTTGAAAGTTATAGCTGTTTTACCGAGCGTGTTAAAATCTGTGACGTAATTGGAACAGATCACGGTAATCTGTAGATTAGACGACTTTAGAGTCCGAATCAGTCTTTCCATATACCTAGAGAAAGTTGGGAAATTTCCTAAGCTACGCGAGGATGTACTCGTTTAATTGATTCAGAGTCCCAGAACTCAAGTTATGCTTTTTGCAAGGCTGCTGTCCCGTCGGGACAGAACCTCTGTTTTTAGGTTTTGCGAGTAGTGGGCAATGTCGGGTTAGATGGGGTTTTGCGTACTGTTTTGTGGGCATGATTGTGAGTGTGTGATGCCTATGTGCAGGTGGTGTGACACCGGGAGTGCCCTCGACTTCCCACAAATCCGTCGCCCGCGGTTGAGGCAAGTGTGTTGTAATGTATAGCGGAATCGTAGGTTGCTTGTGGAGATTAGATGAAAGATTGAATACTTGCTATGATCACTTGCCATGCTTGCTGTTTTCCAATGATATATTGAGTATGATTATCATGATATGATGCTATGTGTCTATACTTATCATGATTCGATGCCATGTGTTTATGTGTACTATGACATGATGCCATATGTTTATGTACAAATGAGATATGATAATTGGCATAGTTGCATGCATGTTATGAGATGGGGCGAGGGCGGTGAGAAAGTCATAAATAGTCCGGGGAAGGTCGGTGAGAAAGTTATGACTAGTCCGGAACGCCATTGAGTAAGACCTACATCGTGATTCCATCCACGTGGTGAATGGAAGCGAGGAGTAGGCACCCTCCATCTTCGGGATGGAAGGGGGAAAAGGGTGCACACCGACGGGTGTGTACTCAACCATACCGGTATGAGTTTCCAAGGAGATATGAGCATAACATTGCATTGCATTGCATTGCAATACATATTTAATGATGATGCTGTTGTTATGTGCTCAAGTATGAGATGTTATATGTGATGTAAGGTATTATTGTCTTGTAAATGATCTTGTTGTCCATTACAATATGCTTGCTGAGTTTTCGAACTCATGCTTGTGTTTTATGTTGTTTTTAGGTACTTTGAGATCGGCATGCGGGAAAAAGCGGTCTAGCTACACTTCTACACGTAGCTCCACCATCATAGTCCATAATTAATCACTTGGAGACATGATATTAAGAGTTGTGCCTTAAACTTAATGTATGGTTTAATTTAGCATGCTAGTGATTCCTTATTTGCTTCGTTATAGTTTATGAAGTAGTTGAGCGTAGTATTTTTTTTGGCGTAATTTGATGTTATGTCCATTTATGTTGATGTTATAGATGTCGTGTGCCATGTTATATCTTGCCATGATTGTGTTATTGTGTTAACTCATGGAAAAGCAAAGGAGATGCTGCCGAGATATTGGTTTTTAGCATATGTACCTTTGCTGGAATTTATGTTTAAATGTGGTATTTAGACGTTGTTTAGCTTATGTTTGGTAGCATTCGGGCATATTAAATGCCGGGGTGTTACAGCTCCTTTGCTATAATTTACTTGTAATTGTGGTATTTAGAGGTTGCTTAGTCTATGTTTGGTAGCATTCGGGCATATTAAATGCCGGGGTGTTACAGTTGGTATCAGAGCGGGCTGTAGGTCCTTGGAATGTGTATTTTTAGTGTCATACCTTAGGCTACAACTAAAATGTGATGTGGAATAACTTAGAAACATGGTTTAGGATTTAAATAAAATTTTGTTATAGGATAGCAACATTAAAACTTGCAAAAGTGGTATAACTAATCTAAAATTTGACACACATGGCTGCACAGTAGGAAAGGGTATGGGTATCGTTTCTTTACGCTTAAATGTTGTATTTAAGCTTTGATGTTGAATGCTTCATTTGATAATGCATGTTGCTATGTCTATGAGATAAAAGATTGAATTGTTCTTGTTGTGGTGTTATAGTGGGGTTGTGGTGCCGAAGGGTTTCGGTCACCTCTTTTTGTTCATAGTAAGGGTGTGGTTTGATGGTGTGGCCTATTAACGCCATCACCGAAGAAGTATTAACCCCTGTATGAGAAGAGTGCTCACCTTTTCTGTCGTAAGTCGGGTAGTTGACTGGAGTCAAATAGAAGAGATTGGTGGTGGATTCCTATGGATGTTCTTTACCGTTCTGACGGTCTATTTTGGTTGGTTTTCTTTGTTTTAGTCGATCAAAATCAAAAGAAAAGTGTTTGGTATTTGATTTATCGCGGATTATTCCGTAGGCGATTTATGGTTTTGTCTTCCTTGGTTGAAGACGTAGAAGAAAGGTTTTGTGTTGCGCATCTGTTGGTCGCTATTTTTGCTTTGACACCAGTTTTGTTGTTCATTACGGACTGTCTTGAGGAGGAAACTTTTGTGGTTGTTGTTCTCCCTATCTAAGAAAAAGTGTTGGAGTTTCCCCTTGTGCAGGCCTTGAGTTGGTGGAGCTAAGTTTGAATCTTTTATCGGAAAAGGTTTAATGAACATTTGATTTTCCCTAGTGCATCCTTCTTCCTTCTTGGAAGTATAGATCTTGAGATTTTTTGAAGAGTTTTGTGGGCAAATTTGGGAATTTGAGAGTTGAGCTCTCCTGCATTTCTGTTGGAGTTTTGTTTTTCTTCCTTGCCTGGAAAGGAGAAATTTTCTATCGGTGTTCGTTCTGGTTCTTGAGTTGTGGTTATGTTTAAAAGTTGAGTTGCATCCTGTTTGTCAAATGTTCGTGCCCATGAAGGTGTTTAGAAAAGTTTATGTTCGTGCTATGTAGTAGGTAACAATGTTGTTTATGGAATGATGTGTTGCTAAGTTAAATTTTGAGTTGAATCAATTCAATGTGATTATCATCTCTAGTTGGAGAATAAATAGACTACTAGTGTTGTAGTTTACTCTGTAGCGAGAATGATTAAATGGGTTAATGTACATGTTTATAATCTGTTGCCTTGCTTTAAAAGTTCTTATGATCCTCGTTAATGTTAAAAGTTTAAACCTTGATGCATTGTCCGTACGGATGTTGCAGAAGTTGTAGATAATTTAATTATCTTTCCGTGGATATAAAGAAAGTTAAATTCCGCCCAGCCGTTTGAAAGTTATGGTTGTTTTACCGAGCGTATTAAAATCTGTGACGTGATTGGAACAGATCATGGTATTTTGTAGATTAAACAACTTTAGAGTCCGAATCAGTCTTTCCATATAACTAGAAAAAGTTGGGAAATTTCCTAAGCTACGCGAGGATGTACTCGTTTAAATGATTCGGAGTCCCAAAACCCAAGTTATGCCTTTTGGAAGGCTGCTGTCCCGTCGGGACAGAACCTCTGTTTTTGGTTATTGCGAGTAGTTGGCAATGTCGGGGTAGATGAGGGTTTGCGTACTGTTTTGTGGGCATGATTGTGAGTGTGTGGTACCTATGTGCAGGTGGTGTGACACCGGGGGTGCCTTCTACTTCCCGCCAATCCGTCGCCCGTGGTTGAGGCAAGTGTATTGTAATGAATAGCGGTTTGTAGGATTGCTAGTTGAGACTAGATGAACTAGATTATATGACATGATCACTTGCCATGCTTTGATGTTTTCCTATGATATGATGAGTATGAGTATGCTATGATGCCATGTGTTAAATATACAAGTTTATGATGATGATGGCATATTTGCATACATGGCATGTTACATGGCCCGGGCGGTGAGAAAGTCATAACTAATCTGGGAAGGTCGGTGAGAAAGTTATGACTAATCCGGAGAGCCAAAGAGTAAGTCCTACATCGTGATTCCATTCACCGCGGTGAACGGAAGCGAGGAGTAGGCACCCTCCATCTTCGGGATGGAAGGGGGGAGAGGGTGCACACCGACGGGTGTGTACTCAACCATACCGGTATGAGTTTCCAGGAGATATGTGCATCGCATTGCATTATATGAGGAGGTTATATGAGGATGATTTATGATGATGTCAATGATATGCTTACACTGTGAATATGAGATGTGTATGATGTTGTGTGTGAAAAGTGGTGATGAAGGTATTGGAATGTGTTTTCTTGTTCCATTGCAATATACTTGCTGAGTGATGAACTCACGCTTGTGTTTATGTTGTTTTTCTTAGGTACCATGAAATCAGCATGCGGGAAAAAGGGGTTAGCTACACATCTACACGTAGCTCCACACAAATTAGGCGGTGTTACCACTTGGAGTCATGATAATGAAAGTTTTGCCATGAAACTTGGAGAATTGCTTAACTGTGTGCTCGGTCTTACTATTTGATTCGTTTAGCTCATGAAAAGGTTGAAGGCTTTATCCTAGGCTTACATTGTTGCTATGTCACATGTTATTGCTGTTTTAGATGCTTTCCATTGTGATATAACTTGTGATGTTTTGTTGTTGCTCCGAATCATGGAAAAACAAAGGAGATGCTGCCGAAATTTTTGGTATTAGCATTTGTTCCTTTGCTGTAATTTAGCTTAATTCATGGTATTTAGGTGTTGTTTAGCCTATGTTTGGTAGCATTCGGGCATATTAAATGCCGGGGTGTTACAGTTAGAACATTAAGATGATGTAAATTAATGATACTGTTAAAGAAACCTTGCCGGTTGTTTAAAGATGTTCTAATCTAACGGGTTAATAGAGAAATTTAATCATGTTGACTAGTGGCTTTAATTTGGAAGTTGATTAGAGTTGCTATTTATGTTGTTGCAAACTACTAGTATATTTGGAAGTATGCAGTTGTGTCTCTATAATGCTAGTATTGATATCAATTGAGAAGACATAAGACTTATTGTTAATGATGTTGTTAAGGGTAGTGTTAATGCTAGTACCGATGTCAATTGGGAAAAAACATAGGTCTGGTTGTTGTTTTAAGAACATTGTGCTGATCTAACTTATTAAATCTAATTTAATAGTTGGAGTATGTTGTGTAGTGAAAATTTTGTTTCAACCTATGTGTAAGGTAGCTAAAAGCAATGTTGTTGATTGATGATTATACAAAGAATTGATATTGATGCCTTGGTAGTGTTGTTAATTGTTGGAAACCATTGATCTAATAGAAGGAAAGTGTAAAACTGTGGTATTATGTCGAGTACATGTTGTGATGGGATGAACAATGGTTAATAATCATGATGCAAGATTTTAACCTTAATGAACGCATATCTTATAATCCTATTTACGAATTTTATCTTGTAGAGATATTACTTATTTGTTGAAGTCATTTTATTGATTGAACAAGTTTCAATTGTCAAGATTTTGACATATGGATAGTATAAAATTGATAGGTTGACCATGCTCAAGTAGCTGTTGAAGTACTATGTTTGAAATATAGAATACGTTGTTATATGATTTGGTGATCCATGGGGATCATGTCAATGTAGTCTTGGTTGGGTGCCTTTGTGATAAGCATCTTAAACCTTAATTAAAAGTGTTGGGAATGGTAACTAGAGAAAGAAATTGTTATGTAAATCTTGTTAAATCCGGTTGGACTCTCTTGATGAGTAAATAGTGATTATTGAATGCTTAAATGGTAAGTGTGGTGGAATACAAATTATGGTGGGATTCATGCTGAGCTGGTGTTTAAAACCTTTTGAACTGGTGTTGTTGTTTGTCATTTTGGTTTAATGCCTTCGGTTAAGGTATTCCTTGTGTTGTGTTTCCGAGTTTCCCTAAAACCCGTAGCTATTGGTGCCAATCTTTGGTTTTGGCTATTTTGTTTAATTTGTGCTATGAGTATGGATTTACACCCAAAGGTTTTTGAGTGGATCGCGCTCCTTCACATTCACCCTGAATTATCTTTGGAATAAATTTTAACGGAAGCAGATGGACATAGTGGGTTGTGTTGGAAACTCTTGAGATTTAATTTGTAACTCTTTTTGACTGGAGATGGATTTATTTGCATAATGTGTGTGATGTTTGCAAGTGCTTCAAAAAGGTGGATTTTATGAATGTTTTATAAAGTGATTTTGTTAGTGAGGTGTTCCCTTTTTTAAATGAGTTTCCCTCTCCTTGAGAAAAATTTGTGACGGTTGTGGGAGTAGATGCTCGACTTGAAATTTTGATGTTCTCTTCCAAAATGTTGAATTTGGATGAAATGCAATGTTTTGCAAGTTCAGTTTTCAATTGATGTGGGATGTGATGCGACGTGGTGTTTTACTGTCAACTATGCTGCCATCATAGTTTATATGAATTTCCGCAACCTTCGATGCTAATTGTGTTTCCATTATTTGATACCGAGGAAGAAGTCATTTGGTGAATGACTATTAGGTACCGTTGTTACATGATGAATGAATGGTGAAAAGGAAAATGAGACATTGTTTATGCATAATTAATCATAAAGGAGTCGATGAGCCAGGTCGGTGAGAAAGTCATATATGGATATATGACTAATCCGAAGTGCTCTTGAAAAGTGTGCATTCTTGTCATGTATCGAGATTTCCGTTTCTTCCTAGTATGAAAAGAAAGAATGAATAAATTGTGGTATTTTGGCTGTGGTGTTAGAGGTTTGAGTTTTCTTTGCGATTTGGTTTAGAAAAATAAAATGTGTGCTCTTTGGATGTTGCCGGATCCTTTCCAAAGTGGTTTTAGCGCTTTGGGGTTTGAGTTGTTGTATGTGGACCAATTGGGTTCATGTTTATGGTTGAGCTCACTCAATGATTGTAATCTTTATCGTGGTCCTTTGAGTGGAAGGTTGTGTATGACTCAATGCAAACCTTCTTGGGGAATTGTGTCGTTGAGGTGTTCCTCGGTAGGGTTGATTAAATTATTAGTGGACCATTTGGTGGTTGCTAGTAATCGCTTTTCCTTTTGAAGTGTATTGGATCTTTTTGTCGTTGGGCAATGAGCGAGTTGTGTCAACCGCAGAGGAACGTTCGGTCGTTTCTGATTGCGCGAGTCTTACGGATCCTGGATATAAAGTAGGTTGTTCCTTCTGGTGGTAATCTTAGAGCGTTGTGTCTCTCCTGTTTCGCGTCGTCTTGAGTACAAGGAACCACAGAAGGGAGGTTGGTACCGTGTTCTTCTAGAGAGTAGCATTAGTTAAAGGGATCGGGCAGTTCAGTGCCAAGGAATGCATAGAACGAGGAGTATGAGACCGTTTTCTTTTGTGGGCTGTTTGAGGACTTATCTTATCGCTTGGGGTCGTGCTGAGACCATGTGTGAGTACTTTGTGTTTCAATGTTGAGTAAAGTTCTCGCAAGTTTTGATTGCGAGTTATCATTAGAGCCGTTGGTCTTCGAACCTAGGCGTCCTATCATCGAGTCTCGATCAGTGTAAATTCCAGTGGTTTTATTTAGAGTAGCGACCTGGGAGTTGAAGTCTCGCGGGGGCGAGCTTTACCCAAAGCTCTTTTCTTCAGGTTTGAACCGTGAAGATTAGATCTCGGTGTGTTGTTGGTTTGGCGTAGTGGCATGTCTTCGATTCGAGGTCGAATCCTGTTGAAGGGGGGGGAGAATGTGACACCACGGAGTGTCGTAACCTTATAAAATGTGAATGTTGAGGGCAAAAACATTATGGAATGTGGAATTGGAGGTTGAAACCATACGGTATGAGGTTTATTCGCGTTTCCAGGCTATTTTCGTGAGTTTGGGCCTCTCCGGGGGAGTTCGGGCCCAAGGGGGATGTGTCGTGGGCCTTGGTGGGAGGATTTTTGGGCCCATGAGGGAGGGGGAGGCAAGTTATCCTGCCTTGGGGGCGTCCTCCCCCTGCCCACATGCGCCCCCTCAACCCTAGCCGCCTCTACCTCTTCCCCATGCGCCTCCACCTCTCCCCCATGCGCCTCCACCTTTCCCCCATGAGCCTCCACCTCTCTCCTCTCATCTCCACCCCCTTGCTTCCCTAGGGGAGATCCCCACCTCTCCACTCTGCTGTCCTCTCCATTGGGAGGCTCCGCGACGAAGAGATCCGGCGGAATCAGCGCGAGGAAGGAGATTGCGCGAACCGGGAGAAGATCCGTTGGGTTTTCGTTCGTCGGGCGAAGGTATGGCCACGGGGATCCTTGGGGTTGGTATAGGATCTATTCTAAGGGTTAATATCATGTTTTTAGATCAATTGGTGGTGCTATAATTGGGTAGATTAGATGAAATCTAGAGTATGCCACGTTCTCTGTTTCGGGCAGCATGAGCAGTCGACCTAGGGTTTTGGTTTTCGCCAATTTAGATTCGGAATTTGGTTGTCCGCCTGTTCAAGAAGTTGTAGGTAACTTCAATACCTTTCAGTGGGTATAAAGAACGTCCAATTCCGCCCAGCCGTTTGAAAGTTATACTCATTTTACCGAACGTATTAAAAACTGTGATGTGATTGGAAGAGATCACGGTATTCTGTAGATTAAACCACTTTAGAATCCGAATCAGTCTTTCCATATACTTAGAAAAAGTTAGGAAATTTCGTAAGCTACGTGAGGATGTACTCGTTTAATCGATTCGGAGTTTTAGAACCCGAGTTATGCCTTTTGGAAGGCTGCTGTCCCGACGGGACAGAACCTCTGTTTTTGGGTTTTGCGAGTAGTTTGCGATGTCGGGGTAGAAGAGTGTTTGCGTACTGTTTTGTGGACATGATTGTGAGTGTGTGGTACCTATGTGCAGGTGGTGTGACCCCGGAAGTGCCTTCTACTTCTCGCCAATCAGTCGTCTGTGGTTGAGGCAAGTGTATTGGAATGGGTAACGGGTTGTAGTTTGCTAGATTGAATGAGATTGAAATTTAATATATGATATGTTCACATGCCATGCTTTAATGATTGCCACTGATATGATGAATATGCTTATTATGTTATGATGCCATGTGTTAATGTACAAGTTATTTATGATGTTGGCATGTTTGCATACATGGCATGATACATGGCTCGGGCGGTGAGAAAGTCATAACTAGTCCGGGGAAGGTCGGTGAGAAAGTTATGACTATTCCGGAGAGCCAATGAATAAGTCCTACATCTTGATTCCATCCACCGCGGTGTATGGAAGCGAGGAGTAGGCACCCTACATCTTCGGGATGGAAGGGGGGAGAGGGTGCACACCGACGGGTGTGTACTCAACCATACCGGTATGAGTTTCCAGGAGATATGTGCATCGCATTGCATTTCATTGCATTATATGAGGATGTTATATGATGATGATATACGATGATGTCACTGATATGCTTACACTATGAATATGAGATGTGTATGATGTCATATGTGAAAAGTGGTGATGAAGGTATTGGAATGTGTTTTCTTGTTCCATTGCAATATACTTGCTGAGTGATGAACTCACGCTTGTGTTTATGTTCTTTTTCTTAGGTACCATGAAACCAGCATGCGGGAAAGGGAGCTAGTCACACGTCATCACTTAGCATCACACATATAAACAATGACATGTTCCTTCCTTTAATTGTGATGGTTAATTCACTGAACTAAACTGTGGTGTTGATGCTTTGTTGGTTGCCATGAGTAAATGATTAGTCCATATTTGACATGAGACAGATAGGCTTATATCCTTCGCTATATGATGGCTGAAATTTCTGTTTTCTCAAGTTATTGCTATCATTCTTTATGCTATCTTGATATGTTAAGATTGTTGTTGCTCAATTCATGGAAAAACAAAGGAGATGCTGCCGAAATTTTCGGTTTTAGCATTTGCTCCTTTGCTGTAATTTACTTGTAATTGTGGTATTTAGATGTTGCTTAGTCTATGTTTGGTAGCATTTGGGCATATTAAATGCCGGGGTGTTACAGGTTGCAGTCGCATTTTGGGCGTGGCAGCTTTGGCAGAACTGGGGCGTCAACGCTACTTGCATTCAGGTATTCGGGGGGCTTAAATTTCGCTTGCTGAAGAGGCAACAGTAGAACAACATCGTGCCCTTATGTAAAGTTGGGTGAAGTTATGTAACACCCCAAAATTTTGCTTTTCTTAAATTCATGTGTGATTTGGCACTTTGGTGAATTTTTGGAATTTTCTGGAATTTATTTGGATTTATTTGGAATTTATTTGAATTTATTCCATTTTGAAATAATTAAAGAATTTAATTTTGCAAATAAAATTTTGTTGGAAATATTTTATTTGAGTACAAAATGATCCAAGATATTTTCCAGAATTTTTCTGGAATTTTTCTGAGTCATTTGCTATTTTTAATGAATTAAATGAATTACTGGGAATTATTTTAATTATTAAATCACTGGAAAATGCGAGTGGGTTTGTACTGTTCATCCGACCGAGCCCGAGTCAGACTCGAGTTCGAGTCCGACCCGAGCCAGCTGACTCAACCAAACCCGTTCTTAATCCCAATCGATTCCGACCGTTGGATCGGGATCCAACGGTCCGGATTGGACCGTACCGGTTCGAGCCCGAGTCCGGTCGGACCCGTTCGCGCGTGAGCAATCGCAGCCGCTCATCGCGACACGTGGACGATTCCCAGCCATCGTCTCCGCTCCGACTCCGAGCCGGAAAGCTCCGCCGTGACCGAGCGGGACACGGCTAGGGTTCCGATTTGCGCGCACGTCGAGGCCGTATTTAAGGCCCGGACCGGCCCCCGAGGTTGCCCTCTCCCATGTGCCCCGTTGCCCTAGCTAATAGAGCTCAAGCCGCCGCCAAGCCGTGCCGATTGCTCGCCGAAGTTGGACGGAGCCGCTACGGTTTCCTCGTCTTCTCCGGCACCGATAGCCCTTGTCCGCCGTGTTGAAGCCCAGGTTCGGAACCCCCAAGACAAGGCGCACCTGCGGGACATCTCGATCATGCCGGAGAACGCCCGTAGCGCTGCGCCCGTGGTCATCTTCCCTGGCGCCGGCAACCCAGCCCTGCCGTGACTCCATCTCCGTCCACGAGCTCCGTGCACTGTTGGATCTTCATCGGACGATCACGGTGAGTCCACGTTTCCCCGAAACTTTGGAAAACCAGATCGGATCTGGACCGTTGGATCAAGATCCGACGGCCCACGATCGCCACGTCTTTGAAGCTGCGTTAACTTAGGGTAGATCTAGACCGTTGGATCTAGATCCAACGGCCGTGATCATGCCACGTAGCCATCGCGGCCGTGCGTTGCGTCATCGACGGCCGGGCCCGGCGTGCGGCCGAGCCTGGCGTGGCTGCGGCGTCAACGACATGCGGGGCCCGCATGTCGATGTCTCGCCCGAAAGCCGCCGTGCCGCGTGACTCCATCGACGGTGGGACCGCGTGTCGGGCCGACGGCCGTGGACCGGGTCCACGGTGGACCGAGCCGCACCATGCGCCGAGTCCGTGAGCCGGCTGACGTCAGCCGACCAACCAAGAGCCGACGCGTGTCACCCATGACGCAATAATTAATTTCCGAAAAAGAAAATGATTTATTAATTCGAAATAATGATTTCAAATTTTGATTCAAACTTCAAACGCTTATAACTTTTGCGTTTCAACTCCGATTTGAGTGATTCAAATTTCTAAATTTGTATAAAATTGAGACCTACCTAAATATGAATTTTATTTAATTTTTGGACTAAAGTTTTTCTCTGTAAAATTATTTAATTGATTATTTAAACTTTAAATAATCATAACTTTTGCATTTTAACTCCAAATTTGACGATTCCAGTTTCTAAAAATTCATAAAATTATGTTCTCTCTATTTATAAATATTATTTGGATGTTTGTACACTTTTTGCCTATTGTTTATTTGTGTATTGCTATTTGCACGCTTTACGAGTAGCCGTTGAAGTGCCGGAAGGATTCGAAGGAGAAGTATTGACTTAGGATCCAACTCAAGACCAAGAACAAGTACTTTTTGAAGGCAAGTTGTGCTTTGATCATGTTGATCCTATTTCGAAATCTATTTTGATTTAACCTATTGCATGCTAGTTCAATTAGAAAATACTTTATTTAAATTTGGGGAATTAGATAAATACCAATTTGCTGTATGACACCTTGATTACTTAAATATGTGCCATGACCCTTGTCACCCTAGTTGTGGTTTACTAGTTGGACATTATTAAATTTCCAACATGGGTTTTAGACCGTTGTAGTATCTTTGCTTAGACACACTTTCGTGCTCATGACATGATTTTGGATAACCAAATGTTAATATTGACTTAATGATATATTGAACCTGTTTTGGAAAGGTATCATGTGATGTTGATGGCACGTGGTGCATGGTAATCAACTGGGGTTTGATAAATAGTTTTGACCGGGGCATGTGGCAAGAATGATCAGGTGGGCCAGTTGTGGCATTGGGGATGTTGATTTGGTTCTTCGGGTAGTCTTGCCCTGGTCACCCTAAGGACTTAACCTTGCAAGCCTTTGAACTGGGTCTAACGTGCAACCACATGTCTGTAATGGGATGGACCTAGTTGACTAAGTTGCTAATAACGTACCTGTGGGACCTCAGGAGGTCAACTACACCCTTTTGTGTAAGTTGTACGGGGGAGCATACCGGGGCTGAGGCCGGGTACCCATCTAACGGTTGATTGGCCTAAACTTCGCCTTAGCTAAGGGAAGGGTTAGTGTGCAATAACCGGGGAGGACCACTTGTATTGTTAGAAGTTTCTGAAAGACTTTGTTACGGGAACTCGCCTTTGTGGTGTTTGACTGTATCTTGTGGGTAAAGTGCATAACCTCTGCAGAGTGTAGAATCTATTCGAATAGCCGTGTCCGCGGTATTGGACATCGCTCGGGAATTACAGTCAAGGGTTAGATTTTCTCAAAAATAACTTGGATTTAAAAGGTTGGGTTGGATTAATAATGATGTTGTTGGAAATGTGGATTAGGATGGGAAAGGTGTTTATTAAACTCCTTGAAAAGTTATTTATGCTATACTTGTTTCTACTGCTTTTGAATCTACTTATGTTACTTGTCAAATGCTGTTTACTGCAAATATACCTTAAGCTATTCCTTTGTACCAAGCCATGCATATAGTATATTAGCTTTGCATTACATGTGCATGACTTGCTGAGTACCAAGTACTCACCCTTGCCACAATACAACACCAGTTGAAGAGGAGACTACACGGCTTTGGAAGAGGAGCTCCAAGAGGATCCGCCTACTTAGGGAAGCGACCCGATCGGTTGCTGTGGTATCTTTGGATGGCGCCACGAAGTTATTTGATTTTAATTTGCTACTATTTCTCTCTTAATAAGTTTTGCCTGAGGCGTACATTTGTGACTTGACCATAAGGTCAAGTACCCAGTTTGACTATTTAAATAAAGTACACTCTAAGTATCGAGTGGTATGATTGTGATATTTACCGATGTTAAGACTGTGTGCACTAGCGCGTTCCTGGACTAGTGCTGAATACACAGAGGGTCCGGATTTGCAAATTCGGGGTCCCGACAGAGGTGGTATCAGAGCCAGGTTGACCGTAGGCTCAACCCTAAGCTAGAATGGTCGTAGTGAGGATAAAACCTATTTTCTAAAGCTAAAAATTTGTCAAGATAAGAAATGACATCTCGACTTACCCCCTTCTCTCTTTCCTTGTCTCTTGCTGAATATTCCCTTACCTTGTCACGATTTAAAAAAAAATTCGAGTTCTTACGTAAGCACTCTTGTGACAGATGGAGGAAGAGTTCAACTACGTTGATCTGGGAGTTGGTCACGCCGCGGAACTTTGGCATATGCTTCAGACTCTCAGGGATTTTGAGAAGCCGCAATACCAAGTGGAAGTGATCAGACAAGCAGGATTGATCAAGGCTTGTGACGTGAAGATTGAGGTACCTGCTAGGAAGAAGGGCCCAGGCAATCACCGATACCTTTGCCTTTGCCGGGAGGTCTACAATGCGAGATGGGTATCCAAGAAGTATCACGACGAGCAATGCGGCACATTACCCGTAACTACACCAGAGAGTTGGAGAGCACGGTGTTCCGTTATCATCCGGCGCAGCGATAACCTTCTTGACGGCGATTCAGGATGAGGATGCCATGGTTACCTGAGTTAGCACGATTTGTTGTCGCCAGGAGGATGTACTCGATGATACAAGCAAGGAGCTACGAAGGCCCGCAAGGAGATCACGGCGAAAGAAACAGATGGCGGGAAGCTCAAGAGTATGTGTCCCACCTTACGCAAAGGATTGCAGAGTTAGAGATGGCTTTATACGGACCAGGAGCAGGCGATTACTCGAGCTACACGAGCGGATCCGGAGGAGTCAGATCTCGATGAGGACACCGCTTCTTCGACTACCACAGATGACACCGATTCTTTGGACATGGCAATCGTTTGGCGCCTATGCCGCGGCATCCGTACCCAGGCCGTGGAGGTTTTCGATGAGTGGCGTAGGTTCTATAGTGAGACTCCTTCACCGAGTCGCGTCATAGAATAAAGAGTCACCCTTTAGGCGTTAGACTCGGTGTTAGTTCGATTTGGATTTTCATTGTTTCTCGAGTGTGCATTATGTGTTGCAAGGCCCTTAGGCATTGTAAGCAACCATACCAAGTTATTAATATCAATAATAAAATTGGACCTTAAAGTACACCTTTCGCCCCGCATAAGCTCCATATTACTTGTCTATTCTTGTTTCCCTCTCATCTCTAAAACCTAGAGCAAATCGGCCAGATGGTGAATACCCGAAACCTTGGAAGCAATGGAAGTGGTTCTCGCCAGAAAACCCCAATGATGGAGCACCAGCACCGCTTGATTGATATGCAGAATTTTGGAGCATTTCTTGCCGCTCAGACTCGGTTGATGCATGCTATGATGCAACAAATGCAACACGTCCTTTGCTCGAGGCCACGGCTAATCAAGTCAATCGGGGACAACGCTTGAGAATACAAGACCGCCGAGTTCATGAGGACTCATCCACCCACTTTCTCTGGGAATGCCAATCCATTGGAGGCCGATGATTGGTTAAGGTCAATTGAGAGGAAGCTACACATAGCTCAATGCATAGGAAATGAGAAGGTACTTTACGCTTCTCATCAGTTGGAAGAAACATTGGCCCGAATGGTGGGAGAACTTCATGCCACGCAAAGAGAACCCTCAAGACATCACTTGGGAAGAGTTCACGGTGCATTTAAATCGATTATCACGTGCCTGAAGGAATCATGGACCTTAAGAAGGAGGAGTTCAGAGCACTGAAGCAAGGTAATCAGCCGGTGGCCGACTACCTGAATAAGTTCACACAGCTAGCACGCTACGCACCGGAGGATGTAGCGACAGATAAAGCCAGACAGTCTCGTTTTATGAAGGGACTTAACTCAGGATTGCAGGTGGGATTGATCACCCACACCTTCCCAGATTTCCAAGAATTGGTGAATAAGGCGCTTATTCTTGAGGACAAGCGCAAGGAACTGGATGAGAACAGGAAGCGCAGAATGCAACAGCAGGGATCACGCCAGGGAACGCGACAGCGTCTGAGAGTTGCACCAAATCAATTTTCAGATTCCAGCCACGAGAATGCTACAAGGACACCGTCACGGCACCAAGACCCGTCAATCAGAACTACCAAACCCCAGGCCCCGCTAGAAACGCTGCTCGAGCGATCGGCAAGGAAACAGTGAGATCTTTGCTACAAGCGCAACGAGCCAGGACACTTTGCCAACAGTTGTCCCAAGAAGACCGGGAGTGACTGATTCGCTTCAATCTAGGATCCACCCAGCTAGGGCGCTTGATGCAGGAGCCACACCCAGGCCGTGGTTAGAGGCCGAGTCAACCATGTCACCGCGGATGCACCTGCGAGAATGCTACGGACGTCGTCTTGGGTAAGTTACTTGTTAACTCGGTACACCTGCAGATTTTGTTTGACTCTGGAGCTTCGCATTCGTTTGTTTCGCAAGGCTTTGCTACTAGAAATGATTTGAGGATTGCAAGACTTAGATGCATGCTTTTAGTTCAAACCCCTAGATCCGAACTCCGAGCGAAAGTAGGATGTTCCGGTGAGAATATTAATAGATGGAATAGAGTTCCTAGCGAACCTTATTATTTTGGAGACCCAGGACCTTAGGCGTTATTTTGGGAATGGACTGGTTATCCAAGCACAAGGCCGTATTGGATTGTGGGCGAAGGACTATCTCGATTGAGAGCCCGTGTGGAAGGAAAGTGGAATTTCAAGCCACTGCCGTTAGAGATGGACGATTGATGGTTAACTTGGTACCAAGGCAATCCGGCATAGAGGATGTCTTAGTAGTGAATGAGTACCAGATGTTTTCTGAAGATGCACTGGTATGCTTGAGACAGGGACATAGAGTTTGTGATAGAGCTTGTACCTGGTACAGCGCCGATAGCAAAGAGACCTTATCGGATGTCCACCGAGGAATTGGTAGAGATGAAGAAACAGCTAGAGGAGTTAATGGAGAAAGGATTTATCAGACCGAGTTCGTCGCCGTGGGGAGCACCAGTTTTGTTTGTCAAGAAGAAGGATGGGAGTTTCAGGATGTGCATTGACTATCGTGCACTCAATGAAGTCACCGTGAAGAATAAGTACCCGCTACCAAGGATTGATGATTTGTTTGATCAGCTGAGAGGAGCCGGAGTTTTCTCCAAGATTGATCTGAGATCGGGATACCATCAGTTGAAGATCCGATCAGAAGATATTCCGAAGACTGCATTCTCGTCAAGATATGGACATTACGAGTTCTGATTATGTCCTTTGGATCGATTTAATGCGCCAAAGATATTTCATGAATATGATGAATAAGGTGTTCATGGAATATTTGGACAAATTTGTCGTCGTGTTCATAGATGACATCCTAATCTACTCCAAGACAGAGGATGAACATGCCGAACACTTGAGGCGAGTTTTGGAAAAGCTGAGGGAACAGCAACTCTTCGCCAAGTTCAGCAAGTGTGATTTTTGGAAGGACAAGGTAGAATTCCTCGGACATGTAATGACCATGAAGGAGTCACCGTAGATCCAAGCAAGGTAGAAGGCTGTGTTACATTGGGAGCAGAAGGCGTGACCCAGATCCGGAGTTTCCTTGGAATGGCAGGATATTACCGCCGTTTCATTGAAGGCTTTTAGACAATTGCGAAACCTCTTACGCAATTGCTGAAAAAGGAGAAGAAGTTTGCATGGGCGTCGAGAATGTGAGAAAGGATTTGAGAGCTGAAAAAGCGATTGACATCGACCGGTATTAGTTCTACGGATGTTAATCAAAGCTTTGATATTTATTGTGACGCATCGCGCCAAGGACTTGGATGTGTCTGATGCAGAATGGAAAGGTCGCCGCTTATGCATCAAGGCGATTGAGGCCGCATGAGGAGAATTATCCGACACATGACCTAGAGTTAGGCCGTAGTGCATGCCTTGAAGATATGGCGTCACTATCGATTGGAAAGCAGATGTGAAGTATACACGGATCATAAGAGCCTTAAGTACATATTCACCCAGTCAGATCTGAATATGAGGCAAAGGAGATGGTTAGAGTTGATCAAGGACTACAATGTTGGAATCCATTACCATCCCGGGAAGGCTAACGTAGTTGCCGATGCCTTGAATCGGAAAAGCCATACCGTGAGTATGTTGCTAGCCACAAGTCAGGATGAGCTATGTGAGGATTTTCAGAGAATGAAGATTGAGGTGGTACCTAGCGGATTCTTGGCCGCATTAGAAGTAAAGCCTACCCTAGAGGATCAGATCCGGGAAGGACAGAAGGATGATAACAAGATTCGCAGGATTAAGTTCATCAAGGAGGAAGGCAAGGCAGAGGACTTCAAGTTGGATGAGCAAGGCACGTTATGGATGAAGGATCGGATTTGTGTGCCTAACAAGAAGGAGTTAAAGCAACTGATTCTGGAAGAAGCCCATGACTCCAAGTACTCAATTCATCCTGCAAGCGCCAAGATGTATCAGGATCTGAAGGAGAGATTCTGGTGGCCGAGTATGAAACGTGAAGTAGCCGAGCATGTTGCATTGTGCGATGTATGCCAGAGAGTCAAGGCAATGCATCAGAGACCAGCAGGATTGCTACAGCCGCTGAAAATACCTGAGTGGAAGTGGGAGGAAATCGGAATGGATTTCATTACCGGTTTGCCTAAGACTCAAGGAGGTTATGACTCCATTTGGGTTATAGTGGATCGCTTGACCAAAGTAGCCCATTTTATCCCCATAAAGACCACTTACTCAGGAGATAAGTTAGCAGAGTTGTACATGATCAGGATCGTCTGTTTGCACGGAGTGCCAAAGAGGATTGTATCGGACAGAGGTACCCAATTTACCTCAAGATTCTGGAATAAGTTGCATGAAGCCATGGGAACCCGTTTGAACTTCAAGATGTACCTTATCATCCACAGACGGATGGAGCCATGAAAGAGTCAATCAGATTACGGAGGATATGTTAAGAGCTTGTGCATTGGCTTATGCTACCTCTTGGGATAAGAGTTTGTCGTATGCCGAGTTCGATTACAACAATAGTTACCAAGCTAGTTCTGAGATGTCACCTTTTGAGGCCCGTATGGTCGACCACTGTCGGACACCATTGAATTGGAATGAGACACGTGAGCGATGTGTCTTTGGGCCAGATATTCTTCAAAAGGCTGAAGAAGCGATTGCCGTGATTAGGGAAAGGTTGAAGATAGCCCAATCACGGCCAGAAGAGTTATCTTGACAACCGTCGCCGAGACTTGAGTTTTGAACGAGAAGACTTTGTATACCTCGAGTTCGCCTCTCGGGAGTTAAGACGATCCATGCCAAAGGGAAACTAGCACACCTTTATGTTGTACAATTTAAGATTTTGAGCTGCAGAGGCGAAGTTGCTTATCATCTGGAGTTGCCACGATCGTTAACGAGGAGTACATGACGTATTCCATGTGTCCCGATTGAAGAAGTGTCTCCGAGTACACGAGAGCAGACTCGCTAGAGTCAATTGAGTTGCAAGAGGATTTGACTTATATGGAACATCCCGTGAGGATTCTAGACACAATGGATCGAGAGACCAGAAATAAGTCAACCCGTTTCTGTAGAGTTCAGTGGAGCAATCATGAAGAAAGGGAAGCGACATGGGAGCGCGAAGAGGATTTGAGGAAAGAGTTCCCAAATCTATTCCTTAGTTAGCCCTGAATCTCGGGGACGAGATTCTATTAAGGGGGGAGGTTTGTAACACCCCAAAATTTTGGTTTTCTTAAATTCATGTGTGATTTGGCACTTTGGTGAATTTTTGGAATTTTCTGGAATTTATTTGGATTTATTTGGAATTTATTTGAATTTATTCCATTTTGAAATAATTAAAGAATTTAATTTTGCAAATAAAATTTTGTTGGAAATATTTTATTTGAGTCCAAAATGATCCAAGATATTTTCCAGAATTTTTCTGGAATTTTTCTGAGTCATTTGCTATTTTTAATGAATTAAATTAATTACTGGGAATTATTTTAATTATTAAATCGCTGGAAAATGCGAATGCGTTTGTACTGTTCATCCGACCGAGCCCAAGTCAGACTCGAGTTCGAGTCCGACCCGAGCCAGTTGACTCAACCAAACCCGTTCTTAATCCCAATCGATTCCGACCGTTGGATCGGGATCCAACGGTCGGATTGGGCCGTGCGGTTCGAGCCCGAGTCCGGTCGGACCCGTTCGCGCGTGAGCAATCGCAGCCGCTCATCGCGACACGTGGACGGTTCCCAGCCATCGTCTCCGCTCCGACTCCGAGCCGGAAAGCTCCGCCGTGACCGAGCGGGACACGGCTAGGGTTCCGATTTGCGCGCACGTCGAGGCCGTATTTAAGGCCCGGACCGGCCCCCAATGTTGCCCTCTCCCATGCGCCCCGTTGCCCTAGCTAATAGAGCTCAAGCCGCTGCCAAGCCGTGCCGATTGCTCGCCGAAGTTGGACGGAGCCGCTACGGTTTCCTCGTCTTCTCCGGCACCGATAGCCCTTGTCCGCCGTGTTGAAGCCCAGGTTCGGAACCCCCAAGACAAGGCGCACCTGCGGGACATCTCGATCACGCCGGAGAACGCCCGTAGCGCCGCGCCCGTGGTCATCTTCCCTGGCGGCAAGCAACCCGACCTGCGTGACTCCATCTCCGTCCACGAGCTCCGTGCACCGTTGGATCTTCATCGGACGATCACGGTGAGTCCACGTTTCCCCGAAACTTTGGAAAACCAGATCGGATCTGGACCGTTGGATCAAGATCCGACGGCCCACGATCGCCACGTGCTGGAAACTGCGTTAACTTAGGGTAGATCTAGACCGTTGGATCTAGATCCAACGGCCGTGATCATGCCACGTAGCCATCGCCGCGCCGTGCGTTGCGTCACTGACAGGCCGGGCCAGCGTGCCAACGGCCGAGCCTGGGCGTGACTGCGCGTCACTGACATGCGGGGCCCGCATGTCAGTGTCTCGCCCGAGAGCCGCACCGTGCACGTGACCCACTGACGGGTGGGACCCGCGTGTCAGCGACCCGAGCCGTGGACCGGGTCCACGGTGGACCGAGCCGCACCATGCGCCGAGTCCGTGAGCCGGCTGACGTCAGCCGACCAACCAAGAGCCGACGCGTGTCACCCATGACGCAATAATTAATTTCCGAAAAAGAAAATGATTTATTAATTCGAAATAATGATTTCAGATTTTGATTCAAACTTCAAACGCTTATAACTTTTGCGTTTCAACTCCGATTTGAGTGATTCAAATTTCTAAATTTGTATAAAATTGAGACCTACCTAAATATGAATTTTATTTAATTTTTGGACTAAAGTTTTTCTCTGTAAAATTATTTAATTGATTATTTAAACTTTAAATAATCATAACTTTTGCATTTTAACTCCAAATTTGTGATTCAGTTTCTAAAAATTCATTATATTTTGTTCTCTTTGTTTATGGATTTTATTTTGATGTTTGTAAACTTTTTGCCTATTGTTTATTTGTGTATTGCTATTTGCACGCTTTACGAGTAGGCGTTGAAGTCTTGGGAAGGATTCGAAGGAGAAGTATTGACTCAGGATCCAACTCAAGACCAAGAACAAGTACTTTTTGAAGGCAAGTTGTGCTTTGACCATGTTGATCCTATTTCGAAATCTATTTTGATTTAACCTATTGCATGCTAGTTCAATTAGAAAATACTTTATTTAAATTTGGGGAATTAGATAAATACCAATTTTCTGTATGACACCTTGATTACTTAAATATGTGCCATGACCCTTGTCACCCTAGTTGTGGTTTACTAGTTGGACATTATTAAATTGCCAACATGGGTTTTAGACCGTTGTAGTATCTTTGCTTAGACACACTCGTGCTCATGACATGATTTTGGATAATCAAATGTTAATATTGACTTAATGATATATTGAACCTGTTTTGGAAAGGTATCATGTGATGTTGATGGCACGTGGTGCATGGTAATCAACTGGGGTTTGATAAATAGTTTTGACCGGGGCATGTGGCAAGAATGATCAGGTGGGCCAGTTGTGGCATTGGGGATGTTGATTTGGTTCTTCGGGTAGTCTTGCCCTGGTCACCCTAAGGACTTAACCTTGCAAGCCTTTGAACTGGGTCTAACGTGCAACCACATGTCTGTAATGGGACGGACCTAGTTGACTAAGTTGCTAATAACGTACCTGTGGGACCTCAGGAGGTCAACTACACCCTTTTGTGTAAGTTGTACGGGGGAGCGTACCGGGGCTGAGGCCGGGTACCCATCTAACGGTTGATTGGCCTAAACTTCGCCTTAGCTAAGGGAAGGGTTAGTGTGCAATAGCAGGGAGGACCACTTGTATTGTTAGAAGTTTAGAAAGACTTTGTTACGGGAACTCGCCTTTGTGGTGTTTGATTGTATCTTGTGGGTAAAGTGCATAACCTCTACAGAGTGTAGAATCTATTCGAATAGCCGTGTCATGGTATTGGACATCGCTCGGGAATTACAGTCAAGGGTTAGATTTTCTCAAAAATAACTTGGATTTAAAAGGTTGGGTTGGATTAATAATGATGTTGTTGGAAATGTGGATTAGGATGGGAAAGGTGTTTATTAAACTCCTTGAAAAGTTATTTATGCTATACTTGTTTCTCTTTGCTTTGAATCTACTTATGTTACTTGTCAAATCTTGTTTCGCAAATATACCTTAAGCTATTCCTTTGTACCAAGCCATGCATATAGTATATTAGCACGCATTACATGCATGACTTGCTGAGTACCAAGTACTCACCCTTGCCACAATACAACACCAGTTGAAGAGGAGACTACACCAGCTTTGGAAGAGGAGCTCCAAGAGGATCCGTCTACTTAGGGAAGCGAGCCCAGTCAGTTGCCTGTGGTATACTGGATGGCGCCACGAAGTTATTTGATTTTTCGCTGCTACTATTTCTCTCTTAATAAGTTTCGCCCTGCGAGGCGTACATTTGTGACTTGACCATAAGGTCAAGTACCCAGTTTGACTATTTAAATAAAGTACTCTATTAGTATCGAGTGGTATGATTGTGATATTTACCGATGTTAAGACTGTGTGCACTAGCGCGTTCCTGGACTAGTGCTGAATCCACAGAGGGTCCGGATTTGCAAATTCGGGGTCCCGACAAGTTAGCTCATTTGGCAGCGGATGCCTATCCCTCCCTTGGCCGGTTTTTATAGTGCTGGTGAGTCTGCACATAACTACAACACTTGTCTATTTATGATAATTGCATGGCCTGTCACCCATCATGAAAGCTGCATGGGTATCACGCTTCTGAAAATTGCATGGCCTGTCACACTTTATGAAAGCTGCATGGCCTGTCACCCATCATGAAAACTGCATGGCCTGCCACGCTTTATGAAAGCTGCATGGCCTGTCACCCCTTTGGAAAAGCTTCACGACCAGTGACGATTTATGAAAAGCTGCATGACCTATGACGATTTATGAAAAGTTGCACGGCCTGTAACGATTTATGAAAAGCTGCATGACATGTATTAATCGAGTACGCATCCGATGTTGTGTTGTCACGTCGTGTGAGGAAGTAAAAGCGATGACAGCACAATTAAAGGTGTTGGGTAATGAAACCACATATTATGAGAAAGTACACAAAATAGATAGTAAAATATAATATGTGAAAGTACCCAAAATGGATAATAACACAAAAATTATGTCACGGACAACCTAATCCTGATCACCCCCCAGTGGTGGATCCTGACCCCTACCCCTACCTCTCATCTGCCGACGTGCTGAAGGGGGTGCATCGTCGAGAGGTCGTGGGTGAAGCGCCCGCGATGGTCCAGCCTGGCCGTAGTCTGAAGGGCTGTACCGATAACCAGGCGATGCACGCGGGGAGGTAACGGGTCCTGCGTAGCTGGAGGAGGATGTGTGTACTGCGTGGTTGGAGGAGGTTGTGTGTACTGCGTGGTTGGAGGAGGCTGCGTGTACTGCGTAGCTGGAGGAGGCTGCGCGAATCGAAAGGCGTCACAAGAACTGATCCACCAAAGGTCGGCAACACGTGCCCCTAACGGAGTGTCTGATGTAGAGGCCTGTCCTAGGATACCTATAGTTCAAACTGTAACATTCAATTATAGTGAGGTGATTAGATTTGAAACGTGATCAATTGAATATTGCTCGGCTTACCGGGTGTGGGGAACATGGTAGGACCGCGTGGTGGTGCCTGCCAGCTGGATCCTCCAGCCATGCCTGGAGCTGGAGGCATGGGGATGAGGAAGCTCGAGCCTGGGTGGTGTGGTGGTCGAGGAGGTGGTGTCGAGGAGCTGAGCCCGGGTGTCAGCCTGGACGAGGTGCCAGCCGAAATAGTCAGGGCTGGGATGTGGCAAGCTGGACCAAGCTCCACGATCCGTCGAGACTGCGCCTCCACACGCCTCATGGCCTCTGATACCTCGTCTAGTGTGAAAGTGGCCCCCAGCTGTAGCCTAGCAAGAAAGTCAGTGGCATGCTGGTGCAAGTCCCTAGCCTCGTCCACCTATCACATACAAACAAACAATAAGCATAACGACATAGGATAACGAATAGATGATGTAATTTATTAAATAAGACTTACATCGCGTGCAGTGCCATTCCTTCCTGGCTCGAGTACAAGTCTGCGACGCTAGGGGCAAACATCTGGCCCGGTTGCTCCTCCACAAGTAGGAGACGAGTACAGGTCCAGGGCACGTACCAGGATAAGTAATCCTGGTAGGAGGAGTCGTAGGGCGCGTCCTCCTCAACAACGTCCTCCAACGCCCCATCCCACTGCCCAAGCCACAGTGCCATCCTCTGAAGCAACGTCTCCATGGTCTTCTGGGGTCCCTGGGTGGAGTACCGGCATAAAAATCCACATTATTACAAATATAACATAAGCACTTTGCATACTTGTAGTGGCGAGTAACTCACGAGTGCACTTTTGCTGGCACGCGTTCCCCCAAAGGAACAGGGACCAGCTGGCGAAGTCCGAACTGACTGAGGACTCGGTGCGGCGCATAGTCCTCTACGAAGACATCGAAGATGAGCTTCCTCCTCGTCAGCCAGTAAGTATGGTCCCTGTAGCACAGCACCAAGACCCCCCCCCCCCGCAGCTCTCTCCGCTACACGCTGTAAGGGTCCCAGACGACCTGCTCTGCCCTCAAGTGGTCGAAGGCCTCCGTGAAGGAGAGGTACGCCGAATGTACCTGGAGACCTACCCACTGTGGCTGCAATAGATGAGAAATAACTGTAAGCACATGCGATTCAAATTACAATTGCAGTAATGAATAAAAACATGTACCTCTCCTCCACCCCCCTTGCTGCTCTAGGGTGACCTCCCCACCCCTGCATCCTCATGGATCCATCCGAGGAGCGAGGAGCGAGGAGCGAGGAGCGAGGTGCGAGGAGCGAGGAGATCGATTGGAGTTTTCGTGCGTCGGGCAAAGGTATGATCATGGGGCTCCTCGGGGATGAGCTAGGTACTGTTATTAGGGAGTTTATCAAGTTTTTAGATCAATTGGTGGTGCTGGATTGGAGTAATTTGGATTAGATCTAGATGTTGCCACGTTACTGTTTTGGGACAGCATGAGCAGTTGGGCTAGGGTTCTAGTTTTCATCGATTTAGAATCCGAGTCTGTCCATATGTATGTTGAACAAGTTGTAGATAATTTAATTATCTTTCCGTGGACATAAAGCACGTTAAATTATGATCAGCCGTTTGAAAGTTATGGCTGTTTTACCGAGCGTGTTAAAATCTGTGACGTAATTGGAACAGATCACGGTAATCTGTAGATTAGACGACTTTAGAGTTCGAATCAGTCTTTCCATATACCTAGAGAAAGTTGGGAAATTTCCTAAGCTACGCGAGGATGTACTCGTTTAATTGATTCAGAGTCCCAGAACTCAAGTTATGCTTTTTGCAAGGCTGCTGTCCCGTCGGGACAGAACCTCTGTTTTTAGGTTTTGCGAGTAGTGGGCAATGTCGGGTTAGATGGGGTTTTGCGTACTGTTTTGTGGGCATGATTGTGAGTGTGTGATGCCTATGTGCAGGTGGTGTGACACCGGGAGTGCCCTCGACTTCCCACAAATCCGTCGCCCGCGGTTGAGGCAAGTGTGTTGTAATGTATAGCGGAATCGTAGGTTGCTTGTGGAGATTAGATGAAAGATTGAATACTTGCTATGATCACTTGCCATGCTTGCTATTTTCCAATGATATATTGAGTATGATTATCATGATATGATGCTATGTGTCTATACTTATCATGATTCGATGCCATGTGTTTATGTGTACTATGACATGATGCCATATGTTTATGTACAAATGAGATATGATAATTGGCATAGTTGCAAGCATGTTATGAGATGGGGCGAGGGCGGTGAGAAAGTCATAACTAGTCCGGGGAAGGTCGGTGAGAAAGTTATGACTAGTCCGGAACGCCATTGAGTAAGACCTACATCGTGATTCCATCCACGTGGTGAATGGAAGCGAGGAGTAGGCACCCTCCATCTTCGGGATGGAAGGGGGAAAAGGGTGCACACCGACGGGTGTGTACTCAACCATACCGGTATGAGTTTCCAAGGAGATATGAGCATAACATTGCATTGCATTGCATTGCAATACATATTTAATGATGATGCTGTTGTTATGTGCTCAAGTATGAGATGTTATATGTGATGTAAGGTATTATTGTCTTGTAAATGATCTTGTTGTCCATTACAATATGCTTGCTGAGTTTTCGAACTCACGCTTGTGTTTTATGTTGTTTTTAGGTACTTTGAGATCGGCATGCGGGAAAAAGCGGTCTAGCTACACTTCTACACGTAGCTCCACCATCATAGTCCATAATTAATCACTTGGAGACATGATATTAAGAGTTGTGCCTTAAACTTAATGTATGGTTTAATTTAGCATGCTAGTGATTCCTTATTTGCTTCGTTATAGTTTATGAAGTAGTTGAGCGTAGTATTTTTTTTGGCGTAATTTGATGTTATGTCCATTTATGTTGATGTTATAGATGTCGTGTGCCATGTTATATCTTGCCATGATTGTGTTATTGTGTTAACTCATGGAAAAGCAAAGGAGATGCTGCCAAGATATTGGTTTTTAGCATATGTACCTTTGCTGGAATTTATGTTTAAATGTGGTATTTAGACGTTGTTTAGCTTATGTTTGGTAGCATTCGGGCATATTAAATGCCGGGGTGTTACAGCTCCTTTGCTATAATTTACTTGAAATTGTGGTATTTAGAGGTTGCTTAGTCTATGTTTGGTAGCATTCGGGCATATTAAATGCCGGGGTGTTACAGTTGGTATCAGAGCGGGCTGTAGGTCCTTGGAATGTGTATTTTTAGTGTCATACCTTAGGTTACAACTAAAATGTGATGTGGAATAACTTAGAAACATGGTTTAGGTTTTAAATAAAATTTTGTTATAGGATAGCAACATTAAAACTTACAAAAGTGGTATAACTAATCTAAAATTTGACACACATGGCTGCACAGTAGGTGTCGGGACCCCGAATTTGCAAATCTGGACCCTCTGTGTATTCAGCACTAGTCCAGGAACACGCTAGTGCACACAGTCTTAACATCGGTAAATATCACAATCATACCACTCGATACTAATAAAGTACTATATTTAAATAGTCAAACTGGTTACTCGACCTTATGGTCAAGTTACAAATGTATGCCTCGCAGGACGAAACTTATTAAGAGAGAAATAGTAGCAGCGGAAAATCAAATAACTTCGTGGCGCCATCCAGTATACCACAGGCAACTGACTAGGCTCGCTTCCCTAAGTAGACGGTTCCTCTTGGAGCTCCTCCTCCAAAGCTGGTGTAGTCTCCTCTTCAACTGGTGTTGTATTGTGGCAAGGGTGAGTACTTGGTACTCAGCAAGTCATGCACAGAATGCAAACTAATATACTATATGCATGGCTTGGTACAAAGGAATAGCTCAAGGTATTTTTGCAGTAAACAGCATTTAACAAGTATCATAAGTAGATTCGAGCAGTAGAAATAAGAAAAGCATAAATAACTTTTCAAGGAGTTTAATAAACATCTTTCCCATCCTAATCCACATTTCCATCAACATCATTATTAATCCAACCCAACCTTTCAGATCCAAGTTATTTTTGAGAAAATCTAACCCTTGACTGTAATTCCCGAGCGATGTCCAATACCGCGGACACGGCTATTCGAATAGATTCTACACTCTGCAGAGGTTATGCACTTTACCCACAAGATACAGTCAAACACCACAAAGGCGAGTTCCCGTAACAAAGTCTTTCGGAAACTTCTAACAATACAAGTGGTCCTCCCCGGTTATTGCACACTAACTGTAACACCCTAAAATTTTGCTTTTATTAAATTCATGTGTGATTTGGCACTTTGGTGAATTTTTGGAATTTTCTGGAATTTATTTGGATTTATTTGGAATTTATTTGAATTTATTCCATTTTGAAATAATTAAAGAATTTAATTTTGCAAATAAAATTTTGTTGGAAATATTTTATTTGAGTCCAAAATGATCCAAAGTATTTTCCAGAATTTTTCTGGAATTTTTCTGAGTCTTTTGCTATTTTTAATGAATTAAATGAATTACTGGAAATTATTTTTAATATTAAATCGCTGGAAATTCAACTCGGGTCGAGTACTGTTCATCCGATCGAAGTCGGAACCGAAGTCGGACTCGAGTCCGACCCGAGCCACGTGACTCGATCAAACGGACTCAAAACCTAATCGATCCCAA
Organism: Rhipidocladum racemiflorum; assembly: GCA_036346355.1. NCBI lineage: Eukaryota > Viridiplantae > Streptophyta > Magnoliopsida > Poales > Poaceae > Rhipidocladum > Rhipidocladum racemiflorum. The sequence continues at coordinate 9,741,837 of CM070586.1, read as the reverse complement.
CCGGTTGGATCAAGATCCAACTACCGAGATCCGCCCGTCTGGATTCGAGCCGCATCCGGCCGGATCCGATCGCGCCACGCGATCGTGGCCGTTGATCGTGCCGCGTGGGCCGGTGTGCGTCGTCGTCTCCGCCGAGTCGGCCGGACTCGCCGCCGCGCCCGCCGTGTAGAATTAGGTTTCCGTCTCGGGCACGAACGCCGAGGCTATTTAAAGCCACAGTCACGCCGAGGTTGCCCTCATCCTTGCGCACTCCGTTCCTCGAGCCATCTCGCTGAGCCGTCGCCGTTTACCGTGCGAGCTCGCCGAGTTGAGCGCCACTCCGCGCGGTTTGCCCGTCTCGCCGCCGTCGTCGTCTTCCGCGAGAAGGAGCCCAGATCCGAGTCCCCGCCGAGACGCCGGAAGAGACCATCCGCCGTCGAACGACCGGGCGCCGTCGAGCTCGTCGTCGTCTCCGTCTCCGGTGGCTGCGACTCCGCCGCGTCGCCATCGCCCTCGCGAACTACGTGCGCCGTCCGATCTTGATCGTGCGGTTGAGGTGAGTTCACGTGTTCCAAACCCGATTAGATGCGGATCGTTGGATCAAGATCCAGCGGTTCACAATTGCCACGCGTCGTAGTAGAGATTATTATAGGATTAGATCTCGACCGTCCGATTCTGGATCAAACGGCCCACGATCATCAAGTAGATTCAACGTGTTAACCCCGGATCTAATCACGGCCGTTGAATTTCAAATCAGCGGTTGAGATTGCGCCACGCGTGTCGGGAAGTTGGACCGACGCGGCCGCCGCCACGCGTGCGTGGCAGGACGCCGACACGCCGGGCCCGCGTGTCGAGGGGCCCGCATGTCGGCTGACCCAGCCAAGCGCTGACGTCACCCATGACGTCACGAAGGTCCCACTGCCGTCGACCGTGGTGAGCCCGGCGTCGCCGATGGCGTCATCCGAAAGTGGTCCCACATGTCGCCTCACATGGAGCCGTGGGCCGGTCCACGGTAGACCCGAGCCGAGCGTGGACCAAGTCCATGGACCGGCTGACGTCAGCCAGCCAATCAGAGGCTGCCACGTGTCCATGCTGACGCAATAATTAATTTCCGAAAAAGAAAATGATTTATTAATTCGAAATAATGATTTCAGATTTTGTTTCAAACTTCAAACGCTTATAACTTTTGCGTTTCAACTCCGATTTGAGTGATTCAAATTTCTAAATTTGTATAAAATTGAGATCTACCTAAATATATATTTTATTTAATTTTTGGACTAAAGTTTTTCTCTGCAAAATTATTTAAATGATTATTTAAACTTTAAATAATCATAACTTTTGCGTCTTAACTCCAAATTTGACGATTCCAGTTTCTAAAAATCCATAAAATTATGTTCTTTCTGTTTATGGATTTTATTTGGATGTTTGGACACTTTTTGCCTATTGTTTATTTGTGTATTTGCTATTTGCACGCTTTACGAGTAGACGTTGAAGTGCCGGAAGGATTCAAAGGAGAAGTATTAACTCAGGATCCAACTCAAGACCAAGAGCAAGTACTTTTGGAAGGCAAGTTGTGCTTTGACCATGTTGATCCTATTTCGAAATCTATTTTGATTTAAACTATTGCATGCTAGTTCAATTAGAAAGATACTTTGTTTAAACATGGGGGTTAGATAAATACCAATTTCTTTGTATGACACCTTGATTACTTAAGTATGTGCCATGACCCTTTGTCACCCTAGTTGTGGATTACTAGTTGGACATTATTAAATTGCCAACATGGGTTTTAGACCGTTGTAGTATCGCTTAGACACCTTTCGTGCTCATGACATGATTTTGGATAATCAAATGTTAATATTGACTTAATGATATATTGAACCTGTTTTGGAAAAGTATCATGTGATGTTGATGGCACGTGGTGCATGGTAATCAAGCGGGGTTTGATAAACGATTTCGGCCAGGGCATGTGGCAAGAGTAATCAGTGGGCAGTTGTGGCATTGGGAGTGATGATTTGGTTCTTCGGGTAGTCTTGCCCTGGTCACCCTAAGGACTTAACCTTGCAAGCCTTTGAACTGGGTCTAACGTGCAACCACATGTGTAATGGGACGGACCTAGTTGACTAAGTTGCTAATAACGCACTGTGGGACCTCGGGAGGTCAACTACACCCTTTGTGTAAGTTATGCGGGGAGCGCATCGGGCTGAGGCCAGTACCCATCTAACGGTTGATTGGCCTAGACTTCGCCTTAGCGAAGGAAGGGTTAGTCTTGCAATAATAGCAGGGAGGACCACTGGTATTGTTAGAGGTTTCCGAAAGACTTTGTTACGGGAACTCGCCTTTGTGGTGTTTGACTGTATCTTGTGGGTAAAGTGCATAACCTCTGCAGAGTTTAGAATCTATTCGAATAGCCGTGTCCGCGGTATTGGACATCGCTCGGGAATTACAGTCAAGGGTTAGATTTTCTCAAAAATAACTTTGGTTTGAAAGGTTGGGTTGGTTTAATAATGAAGATGATGGAAATGTGGTTTAGGATGGGGAAAAGTGTTTATCAAACTTCTTGAAAGGTTATTTATGCTTTACTTATTTCTACTGCTTTCGAATCTACTTATATTACTTGTCAAATGCTGTTTACTGCAAATATACCCTGAGCTATTCCTTTGTACCAAGCCATGCATGTAGTATATTAGCTTGCATTCTGTGCATGACTTGCTGAGTACCAAGTACTCACCCTTGCCTCAATACAACACCAGTTGAAGAGGAGACTACACCAGCTTTGGAGGAGGAACTCCAAGAAGATCCGTCTACTTAGGGAAGCGAGCCCACTGGTTGCTGTGGTATCTTGGATGGCGCCACGATGTTACCTTATTTGATTTTCATTGCTATTATTTCTCTTTAATAAGTTTTGCCTTGCGAGGCATATATTTGTAACTTGACTATATGGTCGAGTAACCAGTTTGGTTATTTAAATAAAGTACTTTGATAATATCGATTGGTATGATTGTGATATTTACCGATGTTAAGACTGTGTGCACTAGCGCGTTCCTGGACTAGTGCTGAATACACAGAGGGTCCGGATTTGAAAATTCGGGGTCCCGACAGAGGTGGTATCAGAGCCATACTTGACTGTAGGCTCAACCCTAGCTAGAATGGTCGTGGTGAGGATAAAACCTATTTCCTAAAAAGTTAAAAAAATTTTTTTTGTCAAGATAAGAAATGACATCTCGACTTATCCCCTTCTCTCTTATCTTGTCTCTTGCTGAAATCTTTCCTTACCTTATCACAATTTAAAAATTCCGAGTTCTTACGAAGAGCACTCTTGTGACAGATGGAGGAAGAGTTCAACTATGTTGATCTGGGAGTTGGTCACGCCGCAGAACTTTGGCATATGCTACAGACTCTCGGAGATTTTGAGAAGCCCCAATACCAAGTGGAAGTGATCAGACAAGCGGGATTGATCAAGGCTTGTGACGTGAGGATTGATGTACCTGCTAGGAAAAAGGGCCCAGGCAATCGCCCGATACACTGCACTGCCAGGAGATCTACAATGCAGATGGGTATCCAAGAAGTATCACGACGAGCTATGCGGCACATTACCAGTATCTACGCCAGAGAGTTGGAGAGTACGGTATTCCGTTATCATCCGCGCAGCGATAACCTTCTTGACCAGAAGGCGATTCAGGATGAGGATGCCACGGTTACACAGTTGGCACGATTTATCGTCGCCCAAGAGGATGTACTAGGTAATACGAGCAAGGAGCTACAGAAGGCCCGCAAGGAGATCACGACAGAGAAGAACAGATGGCGGGAAGCTCAAGAGTATGTGGCACACCTTCTACGAAGGATTGACGAGTTGGAGATGACCTTGTACGGACCAGACCCAGAGCCAGTACTCGAGCTACACGAGCCAGATCCGGAGGAGTCAGACCTCGATGAGGACACTGCTTCCTCGACTACCATAGAGGACACAGTTGCTGGACATGGCAATCGTTTCGCGCCTATGCCACAAAGACACCGCAGTGCCGTGGAGGTTTTCTCGACGAGTGAGCATAGGTTCTATAGTGAGACTCCTTCGCCGAGTCGCGTCATAGAATAAAGAGTCACCCTTTAGGCATTAAACTCCAGAGTTAGTTCGATTTGGATTTGCTTTGTTTGCTGAGTGTGCGGTATGTGTTGCAAGGCCCTTAGGCATTGTAAGCAGCCATACCAAGTTATTAATAATAAAGTTGGACCTTAAAGTTACCCCTTTTGCCCGCATAAGTTCCATGTTACTTGTCTATTCTTGTTTCCCTCTCATCTCTAAACCTAGAGCAAACCGACAGATGGTGAACACCCGTGGAAACTTTGGAAGCAATGGGAGTGGTTCTCGCCCGAGAAAAACCCCAATGATGGAGCACCAGCACCGCCACTGGATGTGCAGAATTTCGGAGCTTTTCTTACTGCCCAGACTCAGTTGATGCATGCTATGATGCAACAAATGCAGCACGTCACTGCTCAGGCCACTGCTAATCAAGTTAATCAGGGACCACGCCAGAATACAAGATATCAGAGTTCATGAGGACTCACCCACCCACTTTCTCTGGGAATGCCAATCCATTAGAAGCCGATGATTGGTTAAGATCCATTGAGAGGAAGCTACATATCGCCCAATGCATAGGAAATGAGAAGGTACTCTACGCTTCTCATCAGCTGGAAGGAACATTACCGAATGGTGGGAGAACTTACGTGCCACGCAAGAGAACCCTCAAGATATCACTTGGGAAGAGTTCACAATTGCATTCGACAATTATCACGTGCTGAAGGAATCATGGACCTTAAGAAGGAGGAGTTCGAGCATCGAAGCAAGGTAATCACCGGTGGCCGACTACTGAACAAGTTCACACGGCTAGCACGCTACGCTTTGAGGATGTAGCGACGGATAAATCCGCATACCTCGTTTTATGAAGGGACTTAACTCAGGATTGCAAGTAGGATTGATCACCCACACCTTTCGGATTTCCAAGAATTGGTAAATAAGGCGCTTATTCTTGAGGACAAGCGCAAGGAACTGGATGAGAACAGAAGCGCAGGATGCAACAAAGCAAGGATCACGCCAGAACGCAATGGCGCTGAAAGTTGCACCAAATCAATTCTTGATTCCAACCACGAATGCAACAAGGACACCATCCTCAAAGACCAAGACCTGCCAATCGAACTACTGCACCCCAGCCCCTGCTAGAAACGCTTACTCCAGTGCAGCCAAAGAAGGAACAGTGAGACGCCGCTACAACGCAACGAGCCAGTGACACTTTGCCAACAGCTTGTCCAAAGAAGACATCGAGTGACCCGATTCGCTTCAATCTAGGAACCATCAGCTAGGACGCCAAAGACGCAGGAGCCACACCCAGGCCGTGGTGAGAGGCCGAGTTAACCATGTCACCGCAGATGCAGCTGCAGAATGCTACTGACGACGTCGTCTTGGGTAAGTTACTTGTTAACTCGATACACCTGCTGATTTTGTTTGACTCACGGAGCTTCGCATTCGTTTGTTTCGCAAGGCTTCGCTACTAGAAGCGATTTGAGGATTGCAAGACTTAAGTGCATGCTTTTAGTTCAAACCCTGGTTCGAACTCCGAGCGAAAGTAGGATGTTAGGGTGAGAATACTAATAGATGGAATAGAGTTCCTAGCAAACCTTATAATTTTGGAGACCCGGACCTTAGGCGTTATATTGGGAATGGATTGGTTATCCAAGCACAAGGCCGTATTGGATTGTGGACGAAGGACTATCTCGATTGGAGAGCCCGTGTGGGAAGAAAGTGGAATTTCAAGCCACTGCGATTAGAGATGGACAGTTGATGGTTAACAGTACCAAGGCAATAAGCATAGAGGATGTCCCAAAGAGTGAATGAGTACCCGGATGTTTTTCCCGAAGATCTACAGTATGCCGCCAGACGAGGGACATAGAGTTTGTGATAGAGCTTGTACTGCACAAAGACCGATAGCAAAGAGACCCTATCGGATGTCCACCGAGGAGTTTGTAGAGATGAAGAAACAGACTAGAGGAGTTAATGGAGAAAGGATTTATCGAGGCCGAGTTCGTTGCCGTGGGGAGCACCAGTTTTTTTGTCAAGAAGAAGGACGGGAGTTTCAGGATGTGCATTGACTACCGTGCACTCAATGAAGTCACCGTGAAGAATAAGTATCCGCTACCCAGGGTTGATGATTTGTTTGATCAGTTAAGAGGAGCCGGAGTTTTCTCCAAGATTGATCTGAGATCGGGATACCATCGATTGAAGATCCGATCGGAAGATATTCAAGGCGCATTCTCGTCAAGATATGGACATTACGAGTTCTGATTATGTCCTTTGATCGATTTAATGCGCCTTATTTCATGAATATGATGAATAAGGTGTTCATGGAATATTTGGACAAGTTTGTCGTCGTGTTCATAGACGATATCCTAATCTACTCCAAGGCAGAGTGAACATGCCGAACACTTAAGGCGAGTTTTGGAAAAGCCGAGGAACGACAACTTTTCGCCAAGTTCGCAAGTGTGATTTTTGGAAGGACAAGGTGGAGTTTCTTGGACATGTAATGACCGCAGCAGAGTCGCCGTAGATCCAAGCAAAGTAGAAGCTGTGTTACATTGGGAGCGGCCAAGGCTGTGACCCATTCGAGTTTCCTTGGAATGGCAGGATACTACCGCCGTTTCATCGAAGGCTTCTCGACAATTGCGAAACCTCTTACGCAAGCGAAGAAGGAAAAGAAGTTTGCATGGGCGCTTGAGAATGTGAGAAAGGATTTGAGAATCGAAGAAGCGATTGACATCGACCGGTGTTAGTTCTACCGGATGTTGCTCAAAGCTTCGATATTTATTGTGACGCATCGCGCCAAGGACTTGGATGTGTCTTTGTCTGAGAAAGGAAAGGTCGTCGCTTATGCATCAAGGCAGTTGAGGCCGCATGAGGAAAATTATCCGACACATGACCTAGAGTTAGCTGCCGTAGTGCATGCTTTGAAGATATGGCGTCACTATCTAATTGGAAACAGATGTGAAGTGTATACGGATCATAAGAGCCTTAAGTACATATTCACCCAGTCGGATCTGAATATGAGGCAGAGGAGATGGTTAGAGTTAATCAAGGACTACAATGTTGGAATCCATTACCATCCCGGGAAGGCCAACGTAGTTGCCGATGCCTTGAGTCGGAAAAGCCATACCGTGAGTACGTTGCTAGCCACAAGTCAGGATGAGTTATGTGAGGATTTTCAGAAAATGAAGATTGAGGTAGTACCTAGCGGATTCTTGGCCGCATTAGAAGTAAAGCCTACCCTAGAGGATCAGATCCGAGAAGGACAGAAGGATGATGACAAGATCCGCAGGATTAAGTCCATCAAGGAGGAAGGCAAGGCAGAGGACTTCAAGTTGGATGAGCAAGGCACGTTATGGATGAAGGATCGCATTTATGTGCCTAACAAAAAGGAGTTAAAGCAACTGATTCTGGAAGAAGCCCATGACTCCAAGTACTCAATACATCCTGGAAGCGCCAAGATGTATCAGGATCTGAAGGAGAGATTCTGGTGGCCGAGTATGAAACGTGAAGTTGCCGAGCATGTTGCATTGTGCGACGTATGCCAGAGAGTCAAGGCAATGCATCAGAGACCAGCAGGATTGCTACAACCGCTGAAAATACCTGAGTGGAAGTGGGAGGAAATCGGAATGGATTTCATTACCGGTTTGCCGAAGACTCAAGGAGGTTATGACTCCATATGGGTTATAGTGGATCGTTTGACTAAGGTAGCCCATTTTATTCCCGTAAAGACCACTTACTCGGGAGATAAATTAGCAGAATTGTACATGATCAGGATTGTCTGTTTGCACGGAGTGCCAAAGAGGATTGTATCGGACAGAGGTACCCAATTTACCTCAAGGTTCTGGAATAAGTTGCATGAAGCCATGGGAACCCGTTTGAACTTCAAGATGACCTATCATCCACAGACGGATGGATGACCGAAAGAGTCAATCAGGTTACGGAGGATATGTTAAGAGCTTGTGCATTGGTTTATGCTACCTCTTGGGATAAGAGTTTGCCGTATGCCGAGTTCGATTACAACAATAGTTATCAGGCTAGTTCTACGATGTCACCTTTTGAGGCCTTTGTATGGTCGACCTGTCGGACGCCATTGAATTGGAATGAGACCGGCGGCGCCCGTGTCTTTGGGCCTGATATTCTTCAAGAGGTGAAGAACAGATCGCTATGATTAGGGAAAGGTTGAAGATAGCCCAATCTCGATGAGAAGAGTTATCCGACAATCGTCGCGAGACTTGAGTTTTGAACCAGAAGACTTTGTTTACCTCGAGTTACGCCTCAGGGGAGTTAAGAGGTTCCATGCCAAAGGGAAACTTCGCACCCGTTATGTTGGACCATTTAAGATTTTGAGTCGCAGAGGCGGTTGCTTACATTTGGAGTTGCCACAGTCGTTGGCAGGAGTGCATGATGTATTTCCATGTGTCCCAGTTGAAGAAGTGTCTTCGAGTTCCTGAGGAACAGACACCGCTAGAGTCAATTGAGTTGCAAGAGGATTTGACTTATAAGGAACATCCCGTGAGGATTCTAGACACAATGGATCGAGAAACCAGAAATAAGTCAACCCGCTTCTGTAGGATTCAGTGGAGCAACCATGCAGAGAGCGAAGCGACTTGGGAGCGCGAAGAGGATTTGAAGAAAGAGTTTCCAAACCTATTCCTTTAGTAAGCCACGAATCTCGGGACGAGATTCTATTAAGGGGAGGTTTGTAACACCCTAAAATTTTGCTTTTCTTAAATTCATGTGTGATTTGGCACTTTGGTGAATTTTGGAATTTTCTGAATTTATTTGGATTTATTTGGAATTTATTTGAATTTATTCCATTTTGAAATAATTAAAGAATTTAATTTTGCAAATAAAATTTTGTTGGAAATATTTTATTTGAGTCCAAAATGATCCAAAGTATTTTCCAGAATTTTTCTGGAATTTTTCTCGAGTCTTTTGCTAATTTTAATGAATTAAATGAATTATCGGAAATTATTTTTAATATTAAATCGCTGGAAATTCAACTCGGTCGATCTTGTTCATCCGATCGAAGTCGGAACCAGTCGGACTCGAAGTCCGGCAGAGCCACGTGACTCGATCAAACCAGCTCAAACCCTAATCGATCCCAACCGTTGGATCAAGATCCAACGGCTGAGATCCGCCCGTACCGGTTCGAGCCGCATCCGGCCCGGATCCGATCGCGCCCACGCGATCGTGGCCGTTGATCGTGCCACGTGGGCGGCGCCGTCGTCGTCTCCGCCGAGTCCGGCCGGACTCCGCCGCCGCGCCGGGCCGTGTAGAATTGGGTTTCCGTCTCGGGCACGAACGCCGAGGCTATTTAAAGCCCGGGTCACGCCCCGAGGTTGCCCTCATCCTTGCGCACTCGTTTCCCCGAGCCATCTCGCCTGAGCCGTCGCCGTTTGGCCGTGCGAGCTCGCTGAGTTGAGCGCCACTCCGCGGTTTTTGCCCCGTCTCGCCGCCGTCCGTCGTCTTCCGCCGAGAAGGAGCCCAGATCCGGAGTCCCCGCTTCGAGACGCACCCGAAGAGACCATCCACTTCGCCGGAACGACCCCGGAGCGCCGTCGAGCTCGTCGTCGTCTCCGTCTCCGGTGGCTGCAGCTCCGCCGCGTCGCCATCGCCCTCGCGAACTCTGTGCGCCGTCCGATCTTGATCGTGCGGTTGAGGTGAGTTCACGTGTTCCAAACCCGATTAGATCTGGACCGTTGGATCAAGATCCAACGGTTCACAATTGCCACGTGCCGTAGTAGAGATTATTATAGGATTAGATCTGGACCGTCCGATCTAGATCGAACGGCCCACGATCATCAAGTAGATTCAACGTGTTAACCCTGGATCTAATCGCGGCCGTTGAATTTCAAATCAACGGTTGAGATTGCGCCACGTGTCGGGAAGTTGGACCGACGCGGTCAGCGCCGTCACGCGCGCGTGCGTGTGACGCTGACACGCGGGGCCCGCGTGTCAGGGGGCCCGCATGTCAGCGGCTAACCCAGCCAAGCGCTGACGTCACCCATGACGTCACAGTGGGTCCCACCTGTCAGCACCGTGGGCTGAGCCCCGCTGACGTCAGCGATGACGTCATCCGAGTGGTCCCACATGTCAGTCTCACATGGAGCTGTGGACCGGGTCCACGGTAGACCCGAGCCGAGCGTGGACCAAGTCCATGGACCGGCTGACGTCAGCCAGCCAATCAGAGGCTGCCACGTGTCCATGCCGACGCAATAATTAATTTCGAAAAGAAAATGATTTATTAATTCGAAATAATGATTTGATTTTGTTTCAAACTTCAAACGCTTATAACTTTTATGCTTCAACTCCGATTTGAGTGATTCAAATTTCTAAATTTGTATAAAATTGAGATCTACCTAAATATAAATTTTATTTAATTTTTGGACTAAAGTTTTTCTCTGCAAAATTATTTAAATGATTATTTAAACTTTAAATAATCATAACTTTTAAGGCCTTAACTCCAAATTTGACGATTCCAGTTTCTAAAAATCCATAAAATTAGGTTCTTTCTGTTTATGGATTTTATTTGGATGTTTGGACACTTTTTGCCTATTGTTTATTTGTGTATTTGCTATTTGCACGCTTTACGAGTAGACGTTGAAGTGCCGGAAGGATTCAAAGGAGAAGTATTAACTCAGGATCCAACTCAAGACCAAGAGCAAGTACTTTTGGAAGGCAAGTTGTGCTTTGACCATGTTGATCCTATTTCGAAATCTATTTTGATTTAAACTATTGCATGCTAGTTCAATTAGAAAGATACTTTGTTTAAACATGGGGGTTAGATAAATACCAATTTGCTGTATGACACCTTGATTACTTAAGTATGTGCCATGACCCTTTGTCACCCTAGTTGTGGATTACTAGTTGGACATTATTAAATTGCCAACATGGGTTTTAGACCGTTGTAGTATACTGCTTAGACCTGCTACGTGCTCATGACATGATTTTGGATAATCAAATGTTAATATTGACTTAATGATATATTGAACCTGTTTTGGAAAAGTATCATGTGATGTTGATGGCACGTGGTGCATGGTAATCAACTGGGGTTTGATAAACGATTTCGGCCGGGCATGTGGCAAGAGTAATCAGGTGGGCCAGTTGTGGCATTGGGAGTGATGATTTGGTTCTTCGGGTAGTCTTGCCCTGGTCACCCTAAGGACTTAACCTTGCAAGCCTTTGAACTGGGTCTAACGTGCAACCACATGTCTGTGATGGGACGGACCTAGTTGACTAAGTTGCTAATAACGCACTGTGGGACCTCGGAGGTCAACTACACCCTTTGTGTAAGTTGTGCGGGGAGCGCATCGGAGTGAGGCCAGGTACCCATCTAACGGTTGATTGGCCTAGACTTCGCCTTAGCGAAGGGAAGGGTTAGTGCGCAATAACCGGGAGGACCACTAGTATTGTTAGAGGTTTCGAAAGACTTTGTTACTGAACTTCGCCTTTGTGGTGTTTGACTGTATCTTGTGGGTAAAGTGCATAACCTCTGCAGAGTTTAGAATCTATTCGAATAGCCGTGTCCGCGGTATTGGACATCGCTCGGGAATTACAGTCAAGGGTTAGATTTTCTCAAAAATAACTTTGGTTTGAAAGGTTGGGTTGGTTTAATAATGAAGATGATGGAAATGTGGTTTAGGATGGGGAAAAGTGTTTATCAAACTTCTTGAAAGGTTATTTATGCTTTACTTATTTCTACTGCTTTCGAATCTACTTATATTACTTGTCAAATGTCATTTCTTGCAAATATACCACTGAGCTATTCCTTTGTACCAAGCCATGCATGTAGTATATTAGCTTGCATTACATGCATGACTTGTCGAGTACCAAGTACTCACCCTTGCCTCAATACAACACAGTTGAAGAGGAGACTACACCAGCTTTGGAGGAGGAACTCCAAGAAGATCCGTCTACTTAGGGAAGCGAGCGATCGGTTGCCTGTGGTATACTGGATGGCGCCACGATGTTACCTTATTTGATTTTCCGCTGCTATTATTTCTCTTTAATAAGTTTTGCCTTGCGAGGCATATATTTGTAACTTGACTATATGGTCGAGTAACCAGTTTGGTTATTTAAATAAAGTACTTTGATAATATCGATTGGTATGATTGTGATATTTACCGATGTTAAGACTGTGTGCACTAGCGCGTTCCTGGACTAGTGCTGAATACACAGAGGGTCCGGATTTGAAAATTCGGGGTCCCGACACTAACCCTTCCCTTAGCTAAGGCAAAGTTTAGGCCAATCAACCGTTAGATGGGTACCTGGCCTCAGCCCCGGTACGCTCCCCCGTACAACTTACACAAAGGGTGTAGTTGACCTCCTGAGGTCCCACAGGTACGTTATTAGCAACTTAGTCAACTAGGTCCGTCCCATTACAGACATGTGGTTGCACGTTAGACCCAGTTCAAAGGCTTGCAAGGTTAAGTCCTTAGGGTGACCAGGGCAAGACTACCCAAAGAACCAAATCAACATCCCCAATGCCACAACCGCCCACTGATTATTCTTGCCACATGCCCCGGTCGAAAAACTATTTATCAAACCCCAGTTGATTACCATGCACCACGTGCCATCAACATCACATGATACTTTTCCAAAACAGGTTCAATATATCATTAAGTCAATATTAATATTTGTTTGTCCAAAATCATGTCATGAGCACGTAGCAGGTCTAAGCAGTTTACTACAACGGTCTAAAACCCATGTTGGCAAGTTAATAATGTCCAACTAGTAAACCACAACTAGGGTGACAAGGGGCCATGGCACATATTTAAGTAATCAAGGTGTTATACAAAGAAATTGGTATTTATCTAATCCCCCAAATTTAAATAAAGTATTTTCTAATTGAACTAGCATGCAATAGGTTAAATCAAAATAGATTTCGAAATAGGATCAACATGGTCAAAGCACAACTTGCCTTCAAAAAGTACTTGTTCTTGGTCTTGAGTTGGATCCTGAGTCAATACTTGTCCTTCAAATCCTTCCGACACTTCAACGTCTACTCGTAAAGCGTGCAAATAGCAAATACATGAATAAACAATAGGCAAAAAGTATCCAATCATCCAAATAAAATCCATAAACAGAGAGAACATAATTTTATGAATTTTTAGAAACTGGAATCGTCAAATTTGGAGTTAAGCATAAAAGTTATGATTATTTAAAGTTTAAATAATCAATTAAATAATTTTACAGAGAAAAACTTTAGTCCAAAAATTAAATAAAATTCATATTTAGGTAGGTCTCAATTTTATACAAATTTAGAAATGTGAATCACTCAAATCGGAGTTGAAACGCAAAAGTTATAAGCGTTTGAAGTTTGAAACAAAACCTTAAATCATTTTTTAAAATAAATAAATCATTTTTTTTTTCGGAAATTAATTATTGCGCCACCGACACGTGGCAACCGCTGATTGGTTGGTCGACGTCACCGGTCCATGGACTTGGTCCACGCCGGCTCGGTCTACCGTGGACTCGGCCCACGGCTTCCTGTGTCATCGACAGTGGGTCCTCTCGGGTGACGCCATCTTGGCCGACGCTGGGCTCACCACGCCGACAGGTGGGACCCGGCTGTGATGTCATTGCTGATGTCGGCTTACCGGGCCGACATGCGGGTTCGCCATGACGTCGATGTGACGTCATGGTGCAGGTGGTCGGGCCGACATGCGGGCCCAGCGTGTCGGCCACACGCACGCTGCGACGGCGCTGACCACGGCGGTCAGCCTTCCCGGACGCGTGGCGCAATCTCGGCCGTTGATTTGAAAATCAACGGCCCAGATTAGATCTGGCTCTCACGCGTTTGGGTTAACGCGTTTGATCTGGACCGTTGGATCTTGATCGGACGGCTGAGAAGCTTCAAGCGACGGCGATGGCGTGCGGCGGAGCTGGCTGGCCGGAGCTGGGGACGGCGACACGGGCAACGGCGTTTGCGGGCTCCTCCGGCGAGGTGAGTGGTCCTTCAGCGCCTCGTCGCGTGAGTCCGTGCAGGGGTCAACGGCGGCGGGGACGGCGACGGCGGCGAACGGCAAAACCGCGCGGAGAAGTGCTACAACTCCGGCGGCGATTGCGGGCGCGTCGGGGAACGCTGCGGCGGTGACGGCTAGAACAGCGGCTGCGCAAGGTCAAGGTGGTCCTCGGTGTGATCCAGGCATTAAATAGCCTCGCTTCGCGCGAAAACGGAAACCTAATCCCTCACGGCGGCGGTGGCGCGGCAGAGTCCGGCCGGACTCGGCGGAGACGGCGACGGAGGACCGCCCACGTGGCATGATCAACGGCCACGATTGGCTCGGCGCAAGACGGATCCGGATCGGATCCGATCGAACGGTGCGGCGCGGATCCCGACCGCTGGATCTTGATCAAGCGGTCCACAATGGTTAGGAGTTTGGGCGGTTCGACCGAATCACGTGGCTCGGTCGGACTCGAGTCCGACTGGTTCCGACTCGGTCGGATGAACAGTACTTGACTCGACTCGATTTTCCAGCGAATTAATATTTAAAATAATTTCCAGTAATTCATTTAATTCATTAAAAATAGCAAAATACTCAGAAAAATTCCAGAAAAATTCTGGAAAATATTTTAGGGTATTTGGGACTCAAATAAAATATTTCCAACAAAATTTTATTTGCAAAATTAAATTCTTTAATTATTTTAAAATGGAATAAATTCCAAATAAATCCAAATAAATTCCAGAAAATTCCAAAAATTCACCAAAGTGCAAAATCACACATGAATTTAAGAAAAGCAAAATTTTGGGGTGTTACAGTAGGAAAGGGTATGGGTATCGTTTCTTTACGCTTAAATGTTGTATTTAAGCTTTGATGTTGAATGCTTCATTTGATAATGCATGTTGCTATGTCTATGAGATAAAAGATTGAATTGTTCTTGTTGTGGTGTTATAGTGGGGTTGTGGTGCCGAAGGGTTTCGGTCACCTCTTTTTGTTCATAGTAAGGGTGTGGTTTGACGGTGTGGCCTGTTAACGCCATCACCGAAGAAGTATTAACCCCTGTATGAGAAGAGTGCTCACCTTTTCTGTCGTAAGTCGGGTAGTTGACTGGAGTCAAATAGAAGAGATTGGTGGTGGATTCCTATGGATGTTCTTTACCGTTCTGACGGTCTATTTTGGTTGGTTTTCTTTGTTTTAGTCGATCAAAATCAAAAGAAAAGTGTTTGGTATTTGATTTATCGCGGATTATTCCGTAGGCGATTTATGGTTTTGTCTTCCTTGGTTGAAGACGTAGAAGAAAGGTTTTGTGTTGCGCATCTGTTGGTCGCTATTTTTGCGTTGACACCAGTTTTGTTGGTCATTACGGACTGTCTTGAGGAGGAAACTTTTGTGATTGTTGTTCTCCCTATCTAAGAAAAAGTGTTGGAGTTTCCCCTTGTGCAGGCCTTGAGTTGGTGGAGCTAAGTTTGAATCTTTTATCGGAAAAGGTTTAATGAACATTTGATTTTCCCTAGTGCATCCTTCTTCCTTCTTGGAAGTATAGATCTTGAGATTTTTTGAAGAGTTTTGTGGGCAAATTTGGGAATTTGAGAGTTGAGCTCTCCTGCATTTCTGTTGGAGTTTTGTTTTTCTTCCTTGCCTGGAAAGGAGAAATTTTCTATCGGTGTTCGTTCTGGTTCTTGAGTTGTGGTTATGTTTAAAAGTTGAGTTGCATCCTGTTTGTCAAATGTTCGTGCCCATGAAGATGTTTAGAAAAGTTTATGTCCGTGCTATGTAGTAGGTAACAATGTTGTTTATGGAATGATGTGTTGCTAAGTTAAATTTTGAGTTGAATCAATTCAATGTGATTATCATCTCTAGTTGGAGAATAAATAGACTACTAGTGTTGTAGTTTACTCTGTAGCGAGAATGATTAAATGGGTTAATGTACATGTTTATAATCTGTTGCCTTGCTTTAAAAGTTCTTATGATCCTCGTTAATGTTAAAAGTTTAAACCTTGATGCATTGTCCGTACGGATGTTGCAGAAGTTGTAGATAATTTAATTATCTTTCCGTGGATATAAAGAAAGTTAAATTCCGCCCAGCCGTTTGAAAGTTATGGTTGTTTTACCGAGCGTATTAAAATCTGTGACGTGATTGGAACAGATCATGGTATTTTGTAGATTAAACAGCTTTAGAGTCCGAATCAGTCTTTCCATATAACTAGAAAAAGTTGGGAAATTTCCTAAGCTACGCGAGGATGTACTCGTTTAAATGATTCGGAGTCCCAAAACCCAAGTTATGCCTTTTGGAAGGCTGCTGTCCCGTCGGGACAGAACCTCTGTTTTTGGTTATTGCGAGTAGTTGGCAATGTCAGGGTAGATGAGGGTTTGCGTACTGTTTTGTGGGCATGATTGTGAGTGTGTGGTACCTATGTGCAGGTGGTGTGACACCGGGGGTGCCTTCTACTTCCCGCCAATCCGTCGCCCGTGGTTGAGGCAAGTGTATTGTAATGAATAGCGGTTTGTAGGATTGCTAGTTGAGACTAGATGAACTAGATTATATGACATGATCACTTGCCATGCTTTGATGTTTTCCTATGATATGATGAGTATGAGTATGCTATGATGCCATGTGTTAAATATACAAGTTTATGATGATGATGGCATATTTGCATACATGGCATGTTACATGGCCCGGGCGGTGAGAAAGTCATAACTAATCCGGGAAGGTCGGTGAGAAAGTTATGACTAATCCGGAGAGCCAAAGAGTAAGTCCTACATCGTGATTCCATTCACCGCGGTGAACGGAAGCGAGGAGTAGGCACCCTCCATCTTCGGGATGGAAGGGGGGAGAGGGTGCACACCGACGGGTGTGTACTCAACCATACCGGTATGAGTTTCCAGGAGATATGTGCATCGCATTGCATTATATGAGGAGGTTATATGAGGATGATTTATGATGATGTCAATGATATGCTTACACTGTGAATATGAGATGTGTATGATGTTGTGTGTGAAAAGTGGTGATGAAGGTATTGGAATGTGTTTTCTTGTTCCATTGCAATATACTTGCTGAGTGATGAACTCACGCTTGTGTTTATGTTGTTTTTCTTAGGTACCATGAAATCAGCATGCGGGAAAAAGGGGTTAGCTACACATCTACACGTAGCTCCACACAAATTAGGCAGTGTTACCACTTGGAGTCATGATAATGAAAGTTTTGCCATGAAACTTGGAGAATTGCTTAACTGTGTGCTCGGTCTTACTATTTGATTCGTTTAGCTCATGAAAAAGTTGAAGGCTTTATCCTAGACTTACATTGTTGCTATGTCACATGTTATTGCTGTTTTAGATGCTTTCCATTGTGATATAACTTGTGATGTTTTGTTGTTGCTCCGAATCATGGAAAAACAAAGGAGATGCTGCCGAAATTTTTGGTATTAGCATTTGTTCCTTTGCTGTAATTTAGCTTAATTCATGGTATTTAGGTGTTGTTTAGCCTATGTTTGGTAGCATTCGGGCATATTAAATGCCGGGGTGTTACAGTTAGAACATTAAGATGATGTAAATTAATGATACTGTTAAAGAAACCTTGCCGGTTGTTTAAAGATGTTCTAATCTAACGGGTTAATAGAGAAATTTAATCATGTTGACTAGTGGCTTTAATTTGGAAGTTGATTAGAGTTGCTATTTATGTTGTTGCAAACTACTAGTATATTTGGAAGTATGCAGTTGTGTCTCTATAATGCTAGTATTGATATCAATTGAGAAGACATAAGACTTATTGTTAATGATGTTGTTAAGGGTAGTGTTAATGCTAGTACCGATGTCAATTGGGAAAAAACATAGGTCTGGTTGTTGTTTTAAGAACATTGTGCTGATCTAACTTATTAAATCTAATTTAATAGTTGGAGTATGTTGTGTAGTGAAAATTTTGTTTCAACCTATGTGTAAGGTAGCTAAAAGCAATGTTGTTGATTGATGATTATGCAAAGAATTGATATTGATGCCTTGGTAGTGTTGTTAATTGTTGGAAACCATTGATCCAATAGAAGGAAAGTGTAAAACTGTGGTATTATGTCGAGTACATGTTGTGATGGGATGAACAATGGTTAATAATCATGATGCAAGATTTTAACCTTAATGAACGCATATCTTATAATCCTATTTACGAATTTTATCTTGTAGAGATATTACTTATTTGTTGAAGTCATTTTATTGATTGAACAAGTTTCAATTGTCAAGATTTTGACATATGGATAGTATAAAATTGATAGGTTGACCATGCTCAAGTAGCTGTTGAAGTACTATGTTTGAAATATAGAATACGTTGTTATATGATTTGGTGATCCATGGGGATCATGTCAATGTAGTCTTGGTTGGGTGCCTTTGTGATAAGCATCTTAAACCTTAATTAAAAGTGTTGGGAATGGTAACTAGAGAAAGAAATTGTTATGTAAATCTTGTTAAATCCGGTTGGACTCTCTTGATGAGTAAATAGTGATTATTGAATGCTTAAATGGTAAGTGTGGTGGAATACAAATTATGGTGGGATTCATGCTGAGCTGGTGTTTAAAACCTTTTGAACTGGTGTTGTTGTTTGTCATTTTGGTTTAATGCCTTCGGTTAAGGTATTCCTTGTGTTGTGTTTCCGAGTTTCCCTAAAACCCGTAGTTATTGGTGCCAATCTTTGGTTTTGGCTATTTTGTTTAATTTGTGCTATGAGTATGGATTTACACCCAAAGGTTTTTGAGTGGATCGCGCTCCTTCACATTCACCCTGAATTATCTTTGGAATAAATTTTAACGGAAGCAGATGGACATAGTGGGTTGTGTTGGAAACTCTTGAGATTTAATTTGTAACTCTTTTTGACTGGAGATGGATTTATTTGCATAATGTGTGTGATGTTTGCAAGTGCTTCAAAAAGGTGGATTTTATGAATGTTTTATAAAGTGATTTTGTTAGTGAGGTGTTCCCTTTTTTAAATGAGTTTCCCTCTCCTTGAGAAAAATTTGTGACGGTTAGGGAGTAGATGCTCGACTTGAAATTTTGATGTTCTCTTCCAAAATGTTGAATTTGGATGAAATGCAATGTTTTGCAAGTTCAGTTTTCAATTGATGTGGGATGTGATGCGACGTGGTGTTTTACTGTCAACTATGCTGCCATCATAGTTTATATGAATTTCCGCAACCTTCGATGCTAATTGTGTTTCCATTATTTGATACCGAGGAAGAAGTCATTTGGTGAATGACTATTAGGTACCGTTGTTACATGATGAATGAATGGTGAAAAGGAAAACGAGACATTGTTTATGCATAATTAATCATAAAGGAGTCGATGAGCCAGGTCGGTGAGAAAGTCATATATGGATATATGACTAATCCGGAGTGCTCTTGAAAAGTGTGCATTCTTGTCATGTATCGAGATTTCCGTTTCTTCCTAGTATGAAAAGAAAGAATGAATAAATTGTGGTATTTTGGCTGTGGTGTTAGAGGTTTGAGTTTTCTTTGCGATTTGGTTTAGAAAAATAAAATGTGTGCTCTTTGGATGTTGCCGGATCCTTTCCAAAGTGGTTTTAGCGCTTTGGGGTTTGAGTTGTTGTATGTGGACCAATTGGGTTCATGTTTATGGTTGAGCTCACTCAATGATTGTAATCTTTATCGTGGTCCTTTGAGTGGAAGGTTGTGTATGACTCAATGCAAACCTTCTTGGGGAATTGTGTCGTTGAGGTGTTCCTCGGTAGGGTTGATTAAATTATTAGTGGACCATTTGGTGGTTGCTAGTAATCGCTTTTCCTTTTGAAGTGTATTGGATCTTTTTGTCGTTGGGCAATGAGCGAGTTGTGTCAACCGCAGAGGAACGTTCGGTCGTTTCTGTTGCGCGAGTCTTAAGGATCCTGGATATAAAGTAGGTTGTTCCTTCTGGTGGTAATCTTAGAGCGTTGTGTCTCTCCTGTTTCGCGTCGTCTTGAGTACAAGGAACCACAGAAGGGAGGTTGGTACCGTGTTCTTCTGGAGAGTAGCATTAGTTAAAGGGATCGGGCACTTCAGTGCCGAGGAATGCATAGAACGAGGAGTATGAGACCGTTTTCTTTTGTGGGCTGTTTGAGGACTTATCTTATCGCTTGGGGTCGTGCTGAGACCATGTGTGAGTACTTTGTGTTTCAATGTTGAGTAAAATTCTCGCAAGTTTTGATTGCGAGTTATCATTAGAGCCGTTGGTCTTCGAACCTAGGCGTCCTATCATCGAGTCTCGATCAGTGTAAATTCCAGTGGTTTTATTTAGAGTAGCGACCTGGGAGTTGAAGTCTCGCGGGGGCGAGCTTTACCCAAAGCTCTTTTCTTCAGGTTTGAACCGTGAAGATTAGATCTCGGTGTGTTGTTGGTTTGGCGTAGTGGCATGTCTTCGATTCGAGGTCGAATCCTGTTGAAGGGGGGGAGAATGTGACACCACGGAGTGTCGTAACCTTATAAAATGTGAATGTTGAGGGCAAAAACATTATGGAATGTGGAATTGGAGGTTGAAACCATACGGTATGAGGTTTATTCGCGTTTCCAGGCTGTTTTCGTGAGTTTGGGCCTCTCCGGGGGAGTTCGGGCCCAAGGGGGATGTGTCGTGGGCCTTGGTGGGAGGATTTTTGGGCCCATGAGGGAGGGGGAGGCAAGTTATCCTGCCTTGGGGGCGTCCTCCCCCTGCCCACATGCGCCCCCTCAACCCTAGCCGCCTCTACCTCTTCGCCATGCGCCTCCACCTCTCCCCCATGCGCCTCCACCTTTCCCCCATGAGCCTCCACCTCTCTCCTCTCATCTCCACCCCCTTGCTGCCCTAGGGGAGATCCCCACCTCTCCACTCTGCTGTCCTCTCCATTGGGAGGCTCCGCGACGAAGAGATCCGGCGGAATCGGCGCGAGGAAGGAGATTGCGCGAACCGGGAGAAGATCCGTTGGGTTTTCGTTCGTCGGGCGAAGGTATGGCCACGGGGATCCTTGGGGTTGGTATAGGATCTATTCTAAGGGTTAATATCATGTTTTTAGATCAATTGGTGGTGCTATAATTGGGTAGATTAGATGAAATCTAGAGTATGCCACGTTCTCTGTTTCGGGCAGCATGAGCAGTCGACCTAGGGTTTTGGTTTGCGCCAATTTAGATTCGGAATTTGGTTGTCCGCCTGTTCAAGAAGTTGTAGGTAACTTCAATACCTTTCAGTGGGTATAAAGAACGTCCAATTCCGCCCAGCCGTTTGAAAGTTATACTCGTTTTACCGAACGTATTAAAAACTGTGATGTGATTGGAAGAGATCACGGTATTCTGTAGATTAAACCACTTTAGAATCCGAATCAGTCTTTCCATATACTTAGAAAAAGTTAGGAAATTTCGTAAGCTACGTGAGGATGTACTCGTTTAATCGATTCGGAGTTTTAGAACCCGAGTTATGCCTTTTGGAAGGCTGCTGTCCCGACGGAACAAAACCTCTGTTTTTGGGTTTTGCGAGTAGTTTGCGATGTCGGGGTAGAAGAGTGTTTGCGTACTGTTTTGTGGACATGATTGTGAGTGTGTGGTACCTATGTGCAGGTGGTGTGACCCCGGAAGTGCCTTCTACTTCTCGCCAATCCGTCGTCTGTGGTTGAGGCAAGTGTATTGGAATGGGTAACGGGTTGTAGTTTGCTAGATTGAATGAGATTGAAATTTAATATATGATATGTTCACATGCCATGCTTTAATGATTGCCACTGATATGATGAATATGCTTATTATGTTATGATGCCATGTGTTAATGTACAAGTTATTTATGATGTTGGCATGTTTGCATACATGGCATGATACATGGCTCGGGCGGTGAGAAAGTCATAACTAGTCCGGGGAAGGTCGGTGAGAAAGTTATGACTATTCCGGAGAGCCAATGAATAAGTCCTACATCTTGATTCCATCCACCGCGGTGTATGGAAGCGAGGAGTAGGCACCCTACATCTTCGGGATGGAAGGGGGGAGAGGGTGCACACCGACGGGTGTGTACTCAACCATACCGGTATGAGTTTCCAGGATATATGTGCATCGCATTGCATTTCATTGCATTATATGAGGATGTTATATGATGATGATATACGATGATGTCAATGATATGCTTACACTATGAATATGAGATGTGTATGATGTCATATGTGAAAAGTGGTGATGAAGGTATTGGAATGTGTTTTCTTGTTCCATTGCAATATACTTGCTGAGTGATGAACTCACGCTTGTGTTTATGTTCTTTTTCTTAGGTACCATGAAACCAGCATGCGGGAAAGGGAGCTAGTCACACGTCATCACTTAGCATCACACATATAAACAATGACATGTTCCTTCCTTTAATTGTGATGGTTAATTCACTGAACTAAACTGTGGTGTTGATGCTTTGTTGGTTGCCATGAGTAAATGATTAGTCCATATTTGACATGAGACGGATAGGCTTATATCCTTCGCTATATGATGGCTAAAATTTCTGTTTTCTCAAGTTATTGCTATCATTCTTTATGCTATCTTGATATGTTAAGATTGTTGTTGCTCAATTCATGGAAAAACAAAGGAGATGCTGCCGAAATTTTCGGTTTTAGCATTTGCTCCTTTGCTGTAATTTACTTGTAATTGTGGTATTTAGATGTTGCTTAGTCTATGTTTGGTAGCATTCGGGCATATTAAATGCCGGGGTGTTACAGGTTGCAGTCGCATTTTGGGCGTGGCAGCTCTGGCAGAACTGGGGCGTCAACGCTACTTGCATTCAGGTATTCGGGGGGGTTAAATTTCGCTTGCTGAAGAGGCAACAGTAGAACGACATCGTGCCCTTCTGTAAAGTTGGGTGAAGTTAGCTCATTTGGCAGCGGATGCCTATCCCTCCCTTGGCCTGTTTTTATAGTGCTGGTGAGTCTGCACATAACTACAACACTTGTCTATTTATGATAATTGCATGGCCTGTCACCCATCATGAAAGCTGCATGGACTGTCACGCTTTACGAAAGCTGCATGGCCTGTCACACTTTATGAAAGCTGCATGGCCTGTCACCCATCATGAAAGCTGCATGGCCTGCCACGCTTTATGAAAGCTGCATGGCCTGTCACCCCTTTGGAAAAGCTTCACGACCAGTGACGATTTATGAAAAGCTGCATGACCTGTGACGATTTATGAAAAGTTGCACGGCCTGTAACGATTTATGAAAAGCTGCATGACATGTATTAATCGAGTACGCATCCGATGTTGTGTTGTCACGTCGTGTGAGGAAGTAAAAGCGATGACAGCACAATTAAAGGTGTTGGGTAATGAAACCACATATTATGAGAAAGTACACAAAATAGATAGTAAAATATAATATGAGAAAGTACCCAAAATGGATAATAACACAAAAATTATGTCACGGACAACCTAATCCTGATCACCCCCCAGTGGTGGATCCTGACCCCTACCCCTACCTCTCATCTGCCGACGTGCTGAAGGGGGTGCATCATCGAGAGGTCGTGGGTGAAGCGCCCGCGATGGTCCAGCCTGGCCGTAGTCTGAAGGGCTGTACCGATCACCAGGCGATGCACGCGGGGAGGTAACGGGTCCTGCGTAGCTGGAGGAGGATGTGTGTACTGCGTGGTTGGAGGAGGTTGTGTGTACTGCGTGGTTGGAGGAGGCTGCGTGTACTGCGTGGTTGGAGGAGGCTGCGTGTACTGCGTAGCTGGAGGAGGCTGCGCGAACTGAGCGTCTGCGAAGAACTGATCCACCCAGTAGTCAGCAACACCGTGCCCTAACGGAGTGTCTGATGTAGAGGCCTGTCCTAGGATACCTATAGTTCAAACTGTAACATTCAATTATAGTGAGGTGATTAGATTTGAAACGTGATCAATTGAATATTGCTCGGCTTACCGGGTGTGGGGACCATGGTAGGACCGCGTGGTGGTGCCTGCCAGCTGTATCCTCCAGCCATGCCTGGAGCTGGAGGCACGGGGATGAGGAAGCTCGAGCCTGGGTGGTGTGGTGGTCGAGGAGGTGGTGTCGAGGAGCTGAGCCCAGGTGTCAGCCTGGACGAGGTGCCAGCCGAAATAGTCAGGGCTGGGACGTGGCAAGCTGGACCAAGCTCCACGATCCGTCGAGACTGCGCCTTCGCACGCCTCATGGCCTCTAATACCTCGTCTAGTGTGAAAGTGGCCCCCAGCTGTAGACTAGCAAGAAAGTCAGTGGCATGCTGGTGCAAGTCCCTAGCCTCGTCCACCTATCACATACAAACAAACAATAAGCATAACGACATAGGATAACGAATAGATGATGTAATTTATTAAATAAGACTTACCATCGCGTGCAGTGCCATTCCTTCCTGGCTCGAGTACAAGTCTGCGACGCTAGGGGCAAACATCTGGCCCGGTTGCTCCTCCACAAGTAGGAGACGAGTACAGGTCTGGGGCACGTACCAGGATAAGTAATCCTGGTAGGAGGAGTCGTAGGGCGCGTCCTCCTCAACAACGTCCTCCAACGCCCCATCCCACTGCCCAAGCCACAGTGCCATCCTCTGAAGCAACGTCTCCATGGTCTTCTGGGGTCCCTGGGTGGAGTACCGGCATAAAAATCCACATTATTACAAATATAACATAAGCACTTTGCATACTTGTAGTGGCGAGTAACTCACGAGTGCACTTTTGCTGGCACGCGTTCCCCCAAAGGAACAGGGACCAGCTGGCGAAGTCCGAACTGACTGAGGACTCGGTGCGGCGCATAGTCCTCTACGAAGACGTCGAAGATGAGCTTCCTCCTCATCACCAAGAAGTATGGTCCTCAGAGCACAGCACCAAGACCTCGCAGCCTCTCTCCGCTACACGCCGTAAGGGTCCTGCACGACCGCTCGCCCTCAAGTGGTCGAAGGCCTCCGTGAAGGAGAGGTACACCGAATGTACCTGGAGACCTGCCCACTGTGGCTGCAATAGATGAGAAATAACTATAAGCACATGCGATTCAAATTACAATTGCAGTAATGAATAAAAACATGTACCCGTCGCCTAGTCTAAAGCGAGCCCATCGTCGATCGGTCCAGCGCATCACCGCCATACATGTCGGCGGTGTAGTACCGGGGGTCAACATAGGGTCGACCCATAGAAAAGTGCTCGAATGACCACAACTGAAGAAGAAGAGGCATCCCGGTAAGATTGGGCTCCGCGTCAGGCTCCGCGTCAGCAATAGCCCGTGCATGGGCTATCCAACATGCGTCCATGCTATCGCCATGAGTTGACGTGAACATCACCCAGCCGAACAACCAAAGCAGATAGGCCTCAAGATGCCTAGAAACCTGGTAGTCGGTGGGCTGAGCCACCATCCGTTGCACCTGCGACAATTGAAAGAGTGTGATATCATGTTAATGTTATGCAAAACTAGAGTAACATAGTAACATGCACAACCACTAACCTCAAACTGCGCCAACCATCTCCTCGATGGCCCATGCCTCTTGCCCATCAGTATCTGTGGGTCGACATCCGTCACCCCAGCGAACCGCGCCTCCAAGTCCGCCACCCACCCAGCAGGAGTCACTGAGGGTCCGATCGGTGTCCCAGCGATCGGCAAGCCTGTGAGCATGGTGACGTCCTGTAGCGTCATCATCACCTCCCCAAAGGGAAGGTGAAAAGTGTGCGTCTCCGGCCTCCAACGGTCGACCAAACACGCTATCAGTGAGCTGTCGAATGGAAAACGCCTTGACCGCTATGGACCGTCGTCACCCTCGGCATGCTCGTCAGGCTCACCTGCATCCATAGCTGAACCCTCCACCATGCGGACTAGCGGAAGCAGCTCGGCACGTGCCAGCCTAACGAGGAAGAAAAGAGTTGCATCAGTTCAATGTTATGAACACTAATTGTACGAACAATGTAACATGTAAATGTACTGTAACTAACCTAGTGTGGAAGCAAGGGTCAACGCACCATGCCTTCTTAGGCACACGAATCCGCAGTAAGGACACCTTCTCATTGCCCTGTGTCGTGTGGATGTGCGCATGGTGCCGCACATCCAACACAGGGTCCAGAAGTGAGTCGACCTGCTCCATCCCTGCATGTAAATAAGTGGAAACATTTATTGTACATATAAATAAGAAAACATAAATAATACTACAGAACATACGGGAACCACAGCATATATAAATTAAAAGACATAAGGGTTGAACATAAATAATAGTACACAACATATGAGAAACACAACATATATAAATCAGAAGTCGTGAGTGTCAATATTACATTACATCCAATTAATGTGACAATGTACATATAATTACATAATTCGATACATATTGACGATACACAAATCGCCCAAACCCATGACATAGCCACCACCACGTTCAGAACCTACAGGCTACGTGCATTGGTTTGCCTTGTGGCCATACTCACCTCACTCAGAACACCTCCTAAGAGGGCTACCCACTTCAGATTCATCCATGTCGTTGCGAATGCGCCTGGTCTGTGGACGAACAGACTGCCCTTCCGCACACCTCCGCAAGATTGGATCCGGCAAACAGATGTGTTCATCTCTGTTAATCGCAGTGAAATCACAGTGTGCACGAAAACCACGGAATTCACCGGACCAGGTATGGATAACATGATCCTTCAAGTAGAAAGGGGACATGTATTGCGAGGTGTTCATCCTAATTTGCCCACAAGCAGCCATCATGTGTGAGCAAGGAATATGGAGAAGTCTTGGCTTATTGCATGTGCATTCACACCATCCAGTTGCCCCTTGGCCTAGATTAACCTCATGCGTAATAACCGCTGTGTCGGTTCCCAATCCCCTTTTGCACCGAAGAGTCACCTCGAAGCGGTACTTAGTGATTCCGACGCTACGCACCATACGTTGCTAAGCTTTCATGGTTCGTTCCTCCATGTAGGTCATCATCCGTGAACAATACAGCGTTTGCAATGTCGAGGCATGAAGTACCGCCTCTGCATGCCTTTTCTGGAAGTAGGCAACGATGTCGTGCAACATGCCTTCAAGGATGGCCATAAGCGGTAGCGAACGGAGGCCTCTGATGACCCAATTGTAAACCTCGGCTATATTCGTTGTCATGACACCAAACCTATTCAACGCATAACAGTTTAGAACAACAACCCCATTTGTTCAGCGGTAATAAATATGTTAATGTACTATACTAATCTGGTGTCTCCGGTGTCATGGAGCAATGCCCAGTTCTATAGAGGCTCCACCTCTATCCAGTGCGAGAAACACTTTATGTTCCTTGACGTTCATCTCCTCATATTAGGAGGATTGAGTTCCCCAAGGGGTGTTAGCCTTTTGGGTGGGCATTCGTTCGGCGTAGGTGGTTCTTTCTTCATCTCTTCGATATGTGCACTTGTGTGCTTATCCAACTCGGCCAATAGCGCGTTGAACTTATGTGCCTGATTCTGCTTACATAACCTCTTAAATAGGTTCATCAGTTTCTTGCTCTTAAACTGCTTGAAGAAATTGGCTCCCAAATGTCTTATGCACCACCTGTTCTACAAGTCAGGCCATGAAAATGGTTCATCTGGGTCCTCCTGTAGAGTTTTAATTGCCGAAAGGATACCTTTGTGATGATCATGAATGATGCACATGTTGGACCGATCACCAACTACCCCCACCTTCAGATGTCTAAAAAACCACAGCCAGCTATCCCGGTTCTCACCCTCAACAAATGCAAAGGCCAATGGAAGTATGTGGTTGTTCGCATCAACTGCAATGGCTATTAGAATCTGCCCCTTGTATTTTCCAGTAAAAAATGTACCATCGACACAAAGCAATGGACGATAGTACCTGAATGACGCAATGCAAGGGCCCAATGAAAAAAAAGCACGACAAAATACACATATCGCATTTCCATCTGCTTCACTTTCTTTGAAAGCGGTGTATGTGCTAGGATTGGTTTGCTTCAATACTTCAAGCACACGAGGTAGGTTGCAATACGAAGCCTCGTATGTGCCAAACCTCTTCTCTAATACTTTCTGCTTCACACGCCAGGCCATCGAGTAGCTTATCTGATACTTAAATGTTCGTAAGATTGCTTTCTGAATATACGAACACTCAATATCCCGCTTCTCAATGATTTCATTGAACATCACGCTAGCTATTAGAGCCGCATTCAAGTTACAGTGTTTGACAAGAACATTTTCTAGTCTGCATGTGTGCTCCTCCACTCTTGATGCAATCCAATACGTCTCACACTTCAGCTTGTATGCATGAACTCGAAATTCACAACCATCAATTACGCACTTCACTGTGTACTTATCTGGGCTAGACAGGACAACCCGAAACTCTCTTTGCAGCGATAGTGACCACAGCCTCACTGCCAACTTCAATTCAGAATTGTTCGAGAACATTTGATTCAACCGAATGGCACCAGTACCATACTCACAATGCGAATCATGGCCCCACAAAGCTTCCATACCAGCTTTGTTCTGCCTGTTCCATTCATCGGGGATGGGTACCTCCGCTGAGCCAGTACTACCATGCATTTCATCATCTTCCTCCCCTTCGTCATCTTCGCCGATGATATCCTCAGGCTCCAACATTTCAGCTTCCTCTTCTGTCGCCATACGGTCCACCCAATCCAAATGATCCACAAGTTGATCGATATACTCCCCTTCATCAGCCCGACCTTCTGCGCTTGTTGCATCCATGTGATCATCCCCCGCTGCTGCCTCAACCAGCACCACTGGCTGAACTTGTTCAGTTGTAGCCAATGTGTTGCTCTCGCTCACACCAGTAGTACCTACCTCTTCCCTAGGGCAAGCTTGCACCAGCATCACACATTCGAGGCTAGATACCTTGCACCACCTTAACTATTTCTGCCACAACTATGTTCGATTTACTTTCTTCAACTCCCACACAGCCGAGTCACCCTTGCTATACGTGAATACGATTTGGATGGTAACAGAATAAACACTTGGATTCAGCGAAAAATATTGGGTCAACCAAAGTTTTATATCACGAATGCTAACAGTATCGGGGGACAAGTGCTCGGCCATGGTGACCGCAAAGCTGCTTAAATCCACATCATTCTGCCCATTTTTTACTTCACCATCGTCATAATATACCCTAAATTTCACTGGTTCCGACATCACTGCGACGACATAGACAAAATAAATTTGTCCATCACTACTGAGATGTAAAATCAGTACCGTAAATTGAACAACACTGATTAACTATCCCGCTATCGATACTCTAATATTATATTATTATAGCGCACGTGTAACATCGCTATTTGCTACTAACATGTAGTGTTCAACAAATCGGCCGATTGACCGATTAACTGGCCGATTAGCTTGTGATCAGAGCCCTAAAGATTCGATTTTTCAGTTTTCGGCGAAAAAACTTGGCAGACCGATTAATCAGGCATAATCTCAATTTTTTTAGTATTTTAGTAATTACATCAATATATTGCCCTTGCTGATCGATCGATAAATCTCTAATCTTAGGCCCGATCAGCTACCGATTAGTGATTTCTTGAACATTACTAATATGTAAAACCATCACTGCAAATTGCACAACGTTATAATATCCAAACTAAAATCCCTACCCTAAACTAAAAAACTAGAATCGCGACTCTAAAGTACAGAACTAGAATCGCTACTCTAAATTACACAACTCAATCGCTACTCTAAATTATACAACTCAATCGCTACTCTAAATTACTCTAAATTGAAGAACGCGAAATTAGGCAACGTTGCGAAGTTACCTCCTCCTCCTCCTCTTCTTCTCTTTTTCTCCTCCTCCTCCTCCTCCTCCTTCTTCTTCTTCTCCTCTTTCTTCTTCTTCTCCTCCCTTCCTCTCCCTCCCCTTCCTCCCTCTCCCTCTCCCTTTCCTCTTCTCTTCCCCGGTCGGCGGCGTGCCCTCCTGTTTTTTTCCTTCGGCACCGCTCGGTCTCGCTCAAGATCGATCGATAGATCGATCTGGCTTCGACCACTTTTTTACCGAGATATTTTCGCCGTATGGTGTGGCGACAACCTATTTTCGCCAAACCGTACGGCGAAAATAGGGTCTTCGCCACACCGTACGGTGAAAATACCCTTGATTCCCGTGTAGCATATTAACTGCGAATTTAGGGTATTTTCGCCACACGGTTTGGCGAAAATAGGGTATTCGCCGTACGGTATGGCGATTACGTATTAATTTTGTAATTTTTATTTTCCGAGTATTAAAACCGCAATTCATTTAAAAAAAGTATTATTTAAAAAAAATTCCCATTTGGCCTGTGTCAGGATGTGCTGTAATTTTACATGACATTTGGATGCTAGCTTCTGAAAATTGAATTGCTTCATGATGTGATATTGGGTTGATGAATGAAATTATCTCGAATTGCACTTTGCTACTATTTTACGCAATGTCTAATTGCACTTCTAGATGACCATGAACCGTGATTGGACATCACAGCAATATAAGGTAGCAATTAAAAAAAAAAACTGATACAGTTCTCATTGGCAGTATTTCTGTCGGGAATAAAGAAATTAGAGGTCAAACAGTCTGTTGGGAATAGTAATGTCTGTTGGAAATTACTTTACCGGAAATAGTATGTTTGTGGGTAATGAAAAGTCTGCGGGGGAAAATTGGGTCAACAAGGATCCCTCTGCCGGGAAATCGATTACATGTCACTTTTGCCGACGGTTGGGTACTTGGCATATGGTTTCGGCGGAGTTTGCCGGCAGTAGTCTCTCGATAGATAAGCTAGCTCTCGTAGGCCACTTTTCTGCACAACAAATGCCCTAGATGCGGTATTGTGGTTAGTTTGTAGTGAATATACTAGTATTGTAACACAATTAATAACTATTAGAAAAGGTAGAAGAGGGTCTTTAAACCATTATAATGCAGTAATCATCACACTCATCACTCATTATTTGAATTATTTCGATAAATTACATCGCCACATTACATATAATATTCTTACAGAACACCGATGTCCTTTTATAGAGGACCATGGTTGGTTTTTACCGATGAAAAGCGGAATGATGCCATGACCTTTCGCGGAATAGATTTTGCATGCGAAGCGTTCATGTGATGTCACACATTCACTAGCAAAGATTACTGTTTAGTATAGTCATAAATGCATATTATTTTAGATATAGATACAATCAAACTTTTAAAATTTTAATTATAAATATATTTTTAAATATTTAAAATGGATATACGAAAGCTATATGTGTAGGTTTGTCTAAAAATTATTTTTTATAACATATAATTTTATTATGTTTATAAGTATATTATAATACAAATTAATTATGAAAGTTATGTTTTATGGACTGTATTCAAAACTACAAGTGGCTGTGACCGAAGCGGGTATTATTTACCAAACACTTGGATAGTCCGGGAGGATGCGGATAGCTACGGCATGGAAGGGCGCACAGCAGGCCGGCATTATGCTACGTCCACCCTCCCCCCACCAACCCCGTCCGATCCTGCAGAGAAGGGCCGAGATCACCAAACTACAATACCGATGCTATAGTAAATGTAGCAGTAGAATGCTATAGTATTTTCCTCGCACAGTAGATGTAGCATTGTTTATACTTTATACGGTGTTTGCTACAGTTACTAGCGGAATCAGGTTACTATGCACACAGTAACCCTCTGTAGTACTGCAGAAGATTTAGCATTGTTTATACGGTGTTTGCTACAGTTACTAGGGATGCAAATGGGCCGGCCCTAGGGTCATCTTTGACCCACTATAGTTCATTTGTTTGCACTAAAACTTAAAAGGTGGAGTAAAAATTAAGTTTTTAGTGCAAACAAATGAACTAAAGTGGGCCAAAGAAGACCCTAGGGTCGGCCCATTTGCATCCCTAACAGTTACTAGCGGAATCAGGTTACTATGCACACAGTAACCCTCTGTAGTACTGCAGAAGATTTGCATCCGGTCTGGAGGCTTAGCTATGTATTTGTGCCACTGTGAGTGATGATGTAACAACTATATATACGAGTCAATAAGGTTTTCCGAATTTTTTTACATAATCCAATTTTTTAAAAAAATTACAAAAGTAATACATCGAATAAAATTACAGAAATATATCGTTGTAACCATTTAAAATGGTGATAGAGGTTCGCCATTCCAAACGGTGACAGATACTATGTCATCTTTTCAAATAACGAAATGTACTGTTGACTAGGAAATGTGTCGCCATTTGGTTTAGCGATAAACCGTCTGTTGCCGTTTGGAATGGCGACACAGATTCTATCGCCAGTTAAAATGGCGACAGAACCTTCTGCAGGAACATGAAAGAAAACTGAATTAGCCATGTGTAGGTCATATTAATCCTTTACTTCGATAACACAATTGACCCCTTTTGTAAGGAGGTGCAGTGATGTTTTACGTTCGAAAAAATCGGATGAAATCTGACATAGCATTTCGTAAGAAATTTGTGAATTACATGTCACATACAGTTGGGTTCGCTGTATAATTTCACTTTGCTACTCCTATGATAAAAATGGTGACCCACAAGAACCATCAACATAAATGATAGGTAAGATACATGTGCGTTTTTTGGAATAAAAAAAATACTCGGGGATGGAAAAATGTTAGGTTTGCGGGCATAGATCCTATGAATCTGGTTCCATCAACGCCTTTCCCTTGGATTTCTTGTGGCTATAAGCCTTAGCTTTGTTCCAATTACTCCCATACACATCCACCCAATAGTGGTTTCCCAGGTCCACCTTAGACGTGTCATGGGCTTCAGTTACATCATCGCGGACCATCCGCTCCTTTTGCTTGGCCGAGAATTCACTGTGGGACTTCCAAAAATGAGCCGATTCAAGACAGATCGCTAGGGCCTTTCCTTTGTCATCCTCGGTCTAAGGTGAAGGTTTCCAACGGGTGATTACCATGGGCGCTTTAGGGTAGTGCAACTAAATATTTTGATAGATGAATGTCAAGCCATACTTATCTGGTCCATTGATCCATTGGAAGAAGTAACATTGCTCCGACTCTTGGGAATATACATGGATGAAGTTAACGGTAGAAAAAGCTTTACATGAAGTGGGAAATATACATACGTGATATTGACTTGCACATGAAATGTGCTATACGGAATGTGTGGTAATGTCGGTTCGAAAAGCGAGGGGCATTGTGTTGTCACATATACCAAAAAGAAGATGGCAATGTGTTGGCACTATGGTAGGAAACAAAAGGTTGTAGTCTGTTGTCACCCCAGATGGAAAGTTCGTTGTAGTGGGCTGTAACCTAATTATGAAGAAGTAGGTGGCAGTTGTGTTGACTGGTATTGTTAGATTTTGTTGTTAGTACTACGGTTTTGAGTAGTTATTCATATCAATTTGTTAACAAGAAGGAACGAAAACATGGATGAGGAACAAATAGCTAGAAACTGGCATGAAATTAAAGTTGTTCAGGAATAATACATGAGTACAATAATCAACACAGTAAAACACTACACATTGTTCCTCTGCGGTGCAACACCTCAAGTGGCACTAGGATTGGCCTGACTGTGGACATGTCCAGATGGATATGTCTAGTGGTCAGGTGGAACACCTCAAGTTGTCCAATATGGGTGAACCAGTGATGCTGGAGTAACAAAATTAGGTGGGACCGATTGGCTCGGTCTCGGTGCACCGAAAAGAAGCATTGCACCAACTACTATGCTTGTGGACTGCTGCAGGGGCTGAACTAACCAGTCATCGACCAAGTCATCATCATTGCCCTAGGCCCCGCCATCTCCCCTATGGTCAACGTCATCCTCTTGGTGTGCATCGTGGGCTGCAAAACAAATATATGGCACAATTGAAATTACTTGACAAATTCAAGGCAAGAATGTGATGTATGAAATACTAGCGCAAGGTTTACTTGGAAACATGTGAGCATAGGGCACATGAGGAGCCAATTGGAGCCCCTAGCCACGTCTAGATGAGGTGGGATGTGCATGTGCGCTGTCCCATCTATGCTGTGGTAGACATGTCGACCACATACTGTCGACAACCTCCATGATGTTTAGCTGGCTGTGGTCTAGATCTTGATCTTGGTCCTGATCTTCACTTCCGACAGCGTTACACAACTCGACGTCTACGCATAGCAAATAAAGAACCAAATAAACACTCGGAACTTCGTATAAACACACATTCGAAAACAATGCTACAAATCAATGTAGCTTATAATCCGCATGCAAATTTCTAGATGATTATTTTAGCATTTTCTAAGATTTATAAAATTTATTTTGGAATTTTTGGACATATAGTTTAAGAACTACAAAATTTGTAAGTTTGGACTTTCCGCGAATAATTTAACAGTACAAATTTATTTATAAAATTTCAATAAAATTATCGTAGAAAGGTATTAATTTTTACTAATTAACAAAATTTATTGCAAGCGATTCAGACTTAAAACGAATTTGTAGCAAAAAAGACAAAATTCGCGTTTTGGAAAAAGAATTACGTAAAACTTTTTGCATGGTACTATTCCTCCTTGTATATGTGTATACTTCTTGGTTGCATGTGGTTTCGGTTTGGGCATTTGCTACGTGAGAAAAAAAAAACAGAGATCGGGCAGACAACCAGAGCGGGACAGCTAGCGCAGTCGGCCGGAGACAGACGGCGGCGGCGAACGCAGTCAGCCGAAATCAGTTGGCGGCGACGGCGACTACAGCGACGAGACGACAGCGACAACGGCGGTACACGGCGGTGGTGGCGACGACTCCAACGACGACGACGATGTAGACGGCGGCGTCAACAAAAGATCGGCAGGAGAAAAAGTTGGAAATGGTGGAACGTGCGGGGGAATGATGGGGTGTTGTTAGAAAATGGAAAAGTGTTGTTAGGGAAAAGGGAAATGGCTGGAAATGATGAAGTGGAGATGTATTGGAATGAAGCTAATAACGCTTGGAAGAAACGGAGGAACTAACTAGTAGATTAGCTAGTAACGTAAGGATGAAAATCAATGGAAATAGTAGGTGACGAGACTATATGCATGCACCCAGGGACTTGGAAGGAAACGGCTACAACACTTGTGCATGCGTTCACAAGGAATATGCATGGAAGCGGCTACAGGAATATGCATGGGTGGCTTGAATACTAATACTAGTGGTACCCACCTTATAGAGGAAGGAATTGGGGGCCAACCGGCCCCCCCACGTGTCCCCTCCCTTTTTTGCACAAAGCCCCTCCGGTTTCTTCCAAATTACGTTTAGGTCCTTACGTGATTTTATGTGAGAGAGAAATAATTTTTTCGTTTCGCGTTAGGTCCCCCTGGTTTCGCTTTTGCATGTAGGCTCCTCCCGTTAAGGGCCAATCGCGAGCGAGCCCTTTCCTAATTATTCAAAATAGCGAACAAGTCCAAAATTATAACAAATAGGTCCTCGCTTTACGCTCGGTCCTTTCTCCGCTTTGTCCCAAAAAATGTTTTTGGGGTCCGCTTTTTCTCGAGCATGCGAAAAATATTTTCGTGAGCCGTTTTCCACAAAAAAATGTAGAACCGCTTTCTTTCTCCGCTTTGGCCGAAAAAAATGTTTTCGTGATCGGTTTTTCCGTTTTGTCCCAAAAAATATTTTCGTGGTCCGTTTTTTTCTCCGAGCATGTGAAAAATATTTTCGTTAGCTTTTCCAAAAAAAAAAATGTAGAACCGTTTCTTTTCTCCGTTTTAAAAAATGTTTTCGTGATCGGTTTTCCTCCGTGGCATGGGGGAAATGTTTTCGATAGCTATTTCCTCCAAAAAATTGGGAGACTGCTTTTATCCGCTTTGCCCGAAAAAAATATTTTTCGCCATCCGATTTTTCTCCGGAGCATGAGAAAAATGTTTTCGTGGCCGTTTTTCCAAAACAAAAATATGGAAAACCGTTCCTCTTTCTCCGCTTTGCTCAGAAAATGTTTTCGTGATCCGCTTTTCCTCGGAGCATGGGAAGCTGTTTTGGCTATTTCCCACAAAAATATGGAAAACCGCTTTTCTTTGTTTTGCCTCGAAAAAATTATTTCCGTGAACCGTGTTTTCTCCGAACATGGAAAAAATGTTTTCGTTGGCGTTTCAAAAACGTAAATTCGTTTTTCGCCCGTCGTTTTTCCGTTTTTCCTGCTTTCATTATTTTTTATCACCTCGACGCGCGGCGCGTAGCGCGAATCTTCCTAGTAGCTATCTTACAGGGGAAGAGAATGACGCCCGCTCGAGCGAGCCACGTCGGCATCGTGTGCGTGGGGATCCTGCCGTTTACGCGTTTTTGCGTTGCGGTCCTCGGTGCTCGTTGCTGCGTGTTCCGATCGGCCGATAAACCGCGATGAAATCGCCCCTCGCGGAGCCCTCCACACCTCGCGTTCTCGGTTCGGTCGCCTAGGGCTCTCGGCGCCGTCGCCCTCTCCCCCGCCTACGCCATTCCTCGGCGCCTTCGCCCGTCGCCTAGCCTCGCTCGCGCTGCTCTGGCTCCGCCTCCTTCCTTCGCCATCGCGCCCATCGTCCCATGAGCCGGCCCTCGGAGAGTCCTCACTCCCGTCTCTTCACAACGCACCACGTCTCCTCTTCGATGTCGCTTAAGGCACGGTGGGCTCGGCCTACGCGAAGCCGTGGGATCGGCGGAAGCGGAGCCCTCGAGAGGCGCGGTGGACTCGGCCTACTCGGAGTCCTCGAGGGGCGTCGCTCCCCGCCCGCCTCCTCGCGTCCTCCGCCACTCGTCCCCGCCTCCGCCCATCCAAGGATGACTAGCCCGTCGAGTGTCGTCGGCCGCTTCTTCGACATCTCCAAGACCTGCACGGCTCCCGCCTTTGCGAATCCGTGCGTCCCTGTTGCGCGCCGCTCCCTCCCCTATCTCCCCCCTCTATGGTTCCCAGATATGTCCACCACCTGTTCGACGATATGCCCACAACGTTGGTTCGGTTCGCTTCTCCTCTACAGGTGCGGCAGTGCTTCTAGCTCTCGGCGGAGGGGAACGGCGGGTACGAGAAACAGCCTCACAAGCCTGCCCCCTCCGTCGACTCCATCGTCGTTTCGACTCCTTCTCGCAGATGTTGAACCTCGCCAACCTCGCCGATAGGGTCAGATGCATCTACGCCGAGGCTGTGAGTATAAATACGAGGTGACCTTCTCTCTCTCCCAACCTTCTGTGTGGGAGTATTTGTTTGTGGACTCATCTCGGTGGGTGGGTAGATCTTAGCCAGAAATAAGTACACTCAAACCAAAATTGCGAGTTCTTGGTGTGTAATTTGGGTTGGCTTGATCTTGCGCTAAATAGGTTCCATCAAAGCTGGCACCTTGGTCTCTTGCCTGTGGACTTTGCAGTCGTTCTTTGTGAGATTGGAGAGCATGTGTAGATGGTGGTCTTGCATGTTTGGTGCCGGAATTTGTTGTGATGATGGTTCAGTGGTGGTGTGGTGTGTTCCAGGTGTGGTTAATTGCCAGAGGATTCGCCATGTCGATGACGCTCAAGACCTTCTGGAACAGTCCCGTCGGCCCCAAGACCACCCACTTCTGGGGACCCATCGCTAACTGGGCTTCATCCTTTCGGTACGCCCAACAATCATCGCTAACTAGCCCTTCTGATTCAAAATAAAAAAAAAACAATCAGTTAATGAGATTATGCTTTTTTCCCTTCATCCGATTGCATTTAGATTGTGTGTTGTAGTATGCTTATTTGTGGATTCGCTCTCTAGGTAGCATAGCCATGATATATCAAATTAGATATGCATACCTTCTTCCATGTGGCTTCAACCATTGTTATGTGCTTGCTTGTTCGTTATAGTTTGTTGTTTTTATAGCATGTATATAGAAGACTAGATAGCGTTGCTTTATAACTTGCGCTTAATGAGTATGACATTTTCTTCTCTACAGATACAAATTTACAGGATTTTCGGCCCGATAGCGGTCTCGCCAAGCTTCTTAGAAGGTGGGATAGCACAGACCTTCAAAAGTCCGAATATCTTTACAATATCTCCATATAAATGACTTCATGAAGATTCAGAGGAATGACTTTACTACTCAATAGTAAAGATCCATCATTATGATTACTACTCTTTTTGTTCCCAAATATAACTCACTATTACCCTTTTTTTGCTGTCTCCAATATGCAACTACAAACACTAATTTCTATCGTAACATATTGCTACAAGATTTTGTGCCATGCTTATATCTTTGATGGTAAACTTACAAATTCTGATCTTAGCTTTTATTGATGAGCTTCTTTACTTTATTTATAATCTTCGTATTTTTGTGCTGGTTAGCTCCATATAAGTGACTTCATGAAAATTCGGAGGTATATTACCATTGTTATGTGCTTGCTTGTTCGTATTTATAATCTTGGTGTTCACCTTGCTGTAGCATCTTGGAATGTCATCTTTCCTCCCATATATTACCTGATTCCCTAAGCCCTTACCAATGTTTTTGTTTTCTTTTTGTTGCCGCAAAAGCTCTCCCCGATTTGGATATCAAAGCAAAACTCATTCATTGGTATAGACAAAAATAATCTGTGCAACAGTGCAATTACAATCTGCAACTGTCAGATACTCTTTTCTTCTTTCCGTTTGACAGTACAAGGGCTGGACATTAAAGGGAAGCAGTCTTTATATGACCAATATGGAAGAATTCTATTGATTACCAAGGTGGTTAAGATCTTATTTTTCTAACTTTGAGTAAAATAGTATCAAGAAGCAGATAGCAGGATAATGGAATTGCATTGTTAGGCAAACCAAATTAAATTTAATTGCACCAGTGCACTGCTGCTCTGAGGAAGAGGGAACAGGGCGTATCTTTTATCTTGCAACTCTGTGGAAGTTGCAATTTTGTTGTTGTGTTAGCATGTACAGATGTACTCATCTTGATGCTCTAAATTTGATGCCACAAGGTGCTTGCACTTTGTAATTACTAATTAACTAAACTCTTTATGTAATTGAGTAACCATCTCACATTGACATCTGCTTGAACCCTTGGATAGCGTTACTTCCTTTGTAGTTTGTATTGCCCTGCCATAATGAAAAGGAAACTGGGACAGTGGCTTATAATGAGCTATTTATTTGCTTTGTCTTAGTTTCCAAAAGCAACTGGATGACCAACAGTTCCCTCTACTGTAGAAAGAATTGGGGGCTACCTTCATCCATACATGGACTATCTTACAAGGCGTGCAAACTGAACAGCACAAACTGGTAGATGAACTCCTCGATAGAATGACCAGACGATTCAAAACTTCCTGCAAGGTTAGTTCATCACTTTCCTGTCTGCATCTGCAGCAAATTTATTAATTTTGTGATTCTGAATTAGGAAACCACAGGGTTTACCCATTTTTTTTTTCTCTTTTTTATTTCTAAGGATTATAAATCATTGCTGAGATGGCAGAGTTGGTATTTGTCTCCATTAGTTGGGTTGAACTCAAGCTTGAACTATAGCAAATCTCTTACCGTTCTCTCTTCTTTCCCCCATAAGACGGGATTTCCTGAATTGATGTTTGGATAGATTGTTAATTGTTTTACTAAGGACTCTACCTGATATCTGTCTATTGAGAATAGTGTTTGTGATTCTTGATATTGTTACTTTGTAAATTCCTTCATGTTTAGCGTCTTGATGGGTTCTTTTTATATCAACTGTTTCAAGGAAAGCGGTACTAGCATTACTTGTGTTAATCTTAGTTTCTTCATACCATGCTCAACTTATTGCAGTTTTTGTTCAGGAAATACCTAGAATACGAGAAGTCACGGCACGATGAAAAAAGAATTGAGCACGTGAAGCGGAAGGCATTGGAGTACGTTCAGAGTTCGCTAGCCTGATGACTAAGAGTAAGACACCCTGAACTTACGCCAGGTGCTGCTGCTGCTGCCTCTGGTGCTGCAATGTGCAAGTGTGTGTGCGACTTAAA
The DNA here is from genome assembly GCA_036346355.1 of Rhipidocladum racemiflorum. Classification (NCBI taxonomy): domain Eukaryota; kingdom Viridiplantae; phylum Streptophyta; class Magnoliopsida; order Poales; family Poaceae; genus Rhipidocladum; species Rhipidocladum racemiflorum. Next base: position 9,702,085 of record CM070586.1, on the reverse strand, counting down.
ACAATGCTTAAGCTTTGTATCCCTTGCTGCCTTCTGGCTCCTGTTGTGGCATAATGATGGACGAATTTTATCTGGACATCCAGTTGAAGCTTTGTTCCTCCTTATTTGGGCAAGCGCATGTTTTAACTTTATCTTTCTATTTCCTGCAATTAGCTGGACTGTAGTTTAATGAAAAAATGTGATTGCCTCTTATTTTATTAACGACACATTTCATTTGTGCTATCTCAACAGATTTAACAACTTTCTTGCTTACTGCCAGTGCAAGCTTGCCTACATTTTTTTAACACAATGAACTATCCAAGATTCACAAAATTCTGTCTTGTGTGCTAATGCTAAATTTTACATGATTTGAGAGTATGTGCGCATTGAACATCGCAATGTTCTCAACCAAAATTCGCTCGGCGCAGCGTAGCGCGCTGTTTCATCCTAGTGAGTTACATGCGTAGAGGAATTCCAATGCGTGCACTCCATTCCATCTAGAGGAAACGGCTTGCATGGCTGGAATGAAAAAACATACTCGTGCGTTACTAAGGAAAAATGGGACGGTTGGGAGGTAAATGAAACTTCATGCATGGAGCGTTACTAGTTAAATGGAAGCATTGCTCATTCATACATGAAGGAGACATCATAACCATAGTAATGAAGGACTAGTAACTGATGGAATGAATAAAGAAAAATGGAAACATTAACTAGTAAGGGATGGAGGGATATATATGACTAGTAATGCTGGAAGCTAACATTGGTGCATGGGGAATGCAAAGGTCCAAGTGTTCATGTATACAAGTATATACGCGTATAAGTTCTCAAAACGTGTTGAGAAAAAAAAACAGAGAGGTTCTAAAAATTTGAAAAATTCCTCTAAAATACTAGGAACTATTTGGAACCTAACGAAGTTGGTTTCGCGATTTTTCAAAGCGTAGATTTTTTTTCTAAAAATTCTTTTAGTGAATAAAACACCTGTACAGATTTTTAGAAAATCAACGACTTAAGTTATATAACATGTTTTCCAAAAATATTTGAAAGAAACACTCTCGTCTTCCAGTTACCTTTATTTTAAACAAAATTTTAGATGTTATGCTTATACAAAAATGCATGATCTTTATTTGATACGATTAGTTCAATAAACTTGAATTCAAATTACTCGCGAGGATTCCAAGTAGATTTTGAAAAATTATAAATAATCCAAAAAACACACTAATTAAATTAAAAGAAATTTTTGGGATGTTACAACGTCCTGCCTGAAGTCTTTGTTACCTTGCCTTTCTCTCCCGCTCGCCCCCCTTTTCCATGCGCCAAACCGCCCTTATATACCCCCGGCCAGTTTGGGCAAGTGGGGGGACAAAATTATGCCGCTGCGCAGCTCATTAATTACATTTCATTAATGCCATCCCATCTTGGGGCCTCCTTCTTTGTGCCGCTACACCACGAGCCGTCAGGACTATGCGCTTCCCATGACAGGCCAGACGTGGTACGTCAGGGAAAGGGCCTGTCGCCATGCCCCGCAATAAATGCCCTGACACCATGCCCCATGGGAGGCTTCTGGTCGAAGCCTTCTTCAACTTTATGACCTTATGACGCGACGTGGACCTCCTCGCCCAGCGAGGAGGGCTTGGGAGTGCTGGTCGCCACGTAACCACGTGGGCCTCCTCGCCTCGCGAGGAGGGCTTAGGAGCGTTGGTCGCCACGTAGCCACGTGGGCCTCCTCGCCCCGCGAGGAGGGCTTGGGAGCGCTGGTCACCACGTAGCCTACGTGGGCCTCCTCGCCCCGCGAGGAGGGCTTGGGAGCGCTGGTCACCACGTAGCCACGTGGGCCTCCTCGCCCCGGGAGGAGGGCTTGGGAGCGCTGGTCACCACGTAGCCACGTGGGCCTCCTCGCCCCGGGAGGAGGGCTTGGGAGCGCTGGTCGCCACCTAGCCATGTGGGCCTCCTCGCCCCACGAGGAGGGCTTAGGAGCGCTGGTCACCACGTAGTCACGTGGGCCTCCTCGCCCCGTGAAGAGGGCTTAGGAGCGATAGTAGCCACGTAGCCACGTGGGCCTCCTCACCCCTTTTCTTCCTTCCTTTAAGGGCGTAGAGAGTACCCCGGTGTAGAATACGGCGAAAGTAGCCCCCGGGCCCTTCCTGGGATGCGCCAGTCTTTGACTTGCATGAGTAAATGGCTGGCTGTCGCAAGAGGGGTCCACCACTATCCTATGGTACCGAACCGCCTCTGACTTCTTCACTTCGGCCGCGCTCTTTGCGGTCTCCGAAGCGACGCACATAATTATCTTCCATCACGAACCGTCGGGGGGAGAGGGTATAAATATGCCTTCACATACCCTGGAGTCTCCCACGCTTCCTTTTGAGCTTTAGCCTTCTTGCTCGAGACTTCCTTTCTTTCTTTCTTGCAATGGCGATTCTTCCTCAATCCCAGGCTAACGACGATAGGGCGAGGGCCCTATCGCAGATGGCGCCGGAGGGGACCCTTCGGTTGCGCCGCGGAACACGATCTCCCAAGCCCGAGCCCGGGGAGATCGTGCTTTTCGGGTGGGCGCTCACGGCGGGCCTTGTCCCGCTGTTCTCCGAGTTCTTCCTCATGGCCTCCATTTCTATGGGGTGCACCATCTTCATCCTCCCCCAACTCCATCGTCATCCTCGCCGTCTTCGCACATCTGTGCGAGATGTTTGTGGGGGTGAAGCCCAGCCTCCCCCTCTTTCGGTATATCTACTCCATCTGCACCGCCGGCGACAGGGAGGTTACCGAAAGTTGCCACTTCCAGCTCCGCGATGGGATGGTCCCCCACTACATTGCCTTCCAGCAGAAGTCGAACTGGAAGGCATGTAGGGAGGACTGGTTGTACGTCGCTGACGATAGTGGCGCAGACGTCCTGTCTATTCCTACCGCCGCGGCAGAAGGGAATGAGGACTGGAATGCGACTGTCGAGGAGACAGTCTAGCTTCGGGCCAAGGCGGACCGCATCCAACGTGTGCGGGACACCGGCCTAACTGGGGTGCTGGTGGTTCGGGATTACGTGTCCCGAAGAATCAGCCCCCTGCATCTCCGTGTTCGCCCGGCGTGGCAGTATACAGGTGACAACGACCTGACCAAGACGTATCCGGGCAGTAAGTCTTTGTCCTCTTCTGCACGCACGGTTTCTTTTTGCAACCTTCGTCTTCTGACCCCCCCCTCACCCTTTTTGTTTCAGGCGATGGGAATCTGACCAGCTCCCTTCTCATGAGATGGGTGAGGGAGTTGCTTCCAGTCCCCGCTGGCGATCTGGTGTTCTCCGACGGGGTCTGGCCTCTAGCCGATATGGATCCCGTGGAGCGGAACCAGATCACCAGGGGGTTTCCACCAATGGACCCCACCGGTCCTGCGGTGGTGCCACCTAGGGGCCCTTTGGTGATCGGGGGTTCTGTAGCCTCCGCTGATCGCGCCGCCGGGAAACTTCCAGTTGCTGACGATCCCCCGGCCACGGATCCGAAGAGGCCCCGTACCCATGGTGACGCTTCCAGCAGCGCAATGCCTGCTACCCCTCCCGCGATGCTGGGGGTAGCAGGTCTTTCCTCCGGGGCGCCGACGAATACTGCCCCGGAAACGGCGCCGGCCCCGCCGACGCCGAATGCCTCTGCACCGCCAACTCCGGTACCAGCAGCTTCGATGCCGCCTCCTGCGGCATCCTCTTCCTCAACCCCGCCGCCCACGGACTCGGGCGACACAACACCCGCACGCCCTCGCCTGGTCGCCCTCCCGGCGTAGGGGTTCACCTTCCAGTCGCCTCCCAAGGCGGCTGCACAGGCGGCCCCAGTCCTAGTGGTGCCTCCAGCACCTGCCGTGACGGGAACATCTTCATCGGGCGGCCCAAGTGATGCCCTTGCCGCTCCCGCGGCGATCGCCCCTCCAGCCTAGGGTCCGGACCATGCGCTAGTGCTCGCGGACCTCCAACGAGTGCACACGGGCATCGGTACCCTTCTCGCCACAACCGCGGCCCAACTGGCATGGTACCCCCATAGCTGGCCGCTTTGCGGGAGGAGAAGGAGAGAACCGAGGTGGCGCTGGCTCAAGAGAACGTCGCCTCGCTTGTCCAGGCCCGGGCGGCCGAGGCGATGCGGGACAGGGCTGCGGCGAAGCACCGCCGGGTGCTCCACAATGTCACCATCATGCTCCGCGACGCCTACGGGAGCATGAGGGTAAGCCCGGCGCCCCTCGGTGTGGTTCTTGCGCCTCCGCAGGAGTCCACCGCCCGACAGTACGTTACGAGGGTGAACCGAGCTGCGGAAGCCCTCCAGAATCTGCCCGCTGCCCTCGCTGAACGTTCGGTCGTCGAGGCGCGAGCAGTGGCCATCGGGGCAGCTTCCTACGTGCTGTTGTGTTGTGTCAGCCGTGACGCCTCTTTCAATGTCGTGGAAACGGTGGGGGCATCGAAGGAGACGAGGTGGAGGTGCGAACACGCGTGCAGGAGGCTGCGGAGTTCATCGCCGGGTTGATGCAGGTCCATCCTCCGGCGGGCCTCGCCCCGGCAGCCAGAGACGCCAGGGAAGACGAGGGGGCGAACGCCGGGGACGCAGTAGCAGACGGCGCCGACAACTAGTAGCCTCTCCAAGGCTACTGGCTTTAACCTTCTTTTGTTTCTTATTTTCTTTTGTAGTCTGTTATCATGAAATTTATCAGTACTTTTGGGTACCATCCAAAGCATTTCATGTTACCTTTTTGTTTGCCAACTATGCTTGCGCATATCGCCTAATTTCAATGAAGGGCGACCAGTTCCCGATCTGCTCGACGAAGTTGAATTCGTTCGCCGAAATAAGCCTGGGGTACCTGGTTGTCTTAGCGAAATAGCTTGCTGCAAACAATGCCACCCATTAGGTAGTGCCCATAAGGGATGCCTTCCCAAAAGTTGGAGATTTTGGGCACGAAGCCGCCGTAACTTCTTTCCTTCCCATGCACTTTCTTCTAAGGGGACTTAGACTTTTTTTTTGTGTTTCGGATTTAGGCTTCTTGGGGCTGCGTGTAAGGAAACGGGGGAACCAGGGGCGGGGGACTTAGCGGTGTCAGCGGAACTGGTACGAGACCGGGCCACGCACAACCCCAGGTCGCCCGACCTTATACGACTTAGGCGCAGGAAGCAATCGTTCTCCACAAAAAAGGAAGCTTCGCGCTAAGTCCCTGTGTGTGGTACACTGTGGTTCTAAAGTTAACTGGGCTTATGCTCCAAGTGACCTGGAATTACGCTTCGTGGGGCTGCGTGTAAGGAAACGGGGGAGCCAGGGGCGGGGGACTTAGCGGTGTCGGCGGAGCTAGCCGTCTTACGAGACCGGGCCGCGCGCAACCCCTGGTCGCTCGACCTTGTACGACTTAGGCACCGGAAGCCACCATTTGTCAAGCAGGGAACAACCAATGCAGCCCAGAACTAGAGGCGACCACGGAAACAAAAAATCCTTCTTGGTATGCGCAGGAAAGGAATGAAAAGATAAAAACCCAAGATACTTTTGAAACCAAACACTCCCCTGTTGGACGACAGCCGATGAAAGGGCTGGCCTTCGATCGCTAAGTATTTACATCTTCAGGGGTAGAATTTCCGCAGCAACTCGATGTTCTGGGAGTTCGCCAACTCTTGGCCTTCTTATGTCGCCAACCAGACGGCGCCCGGTCGCGACACTGAGATTACCTTGAAGGGCCCCTCCCAGCTGGGAGACAGTTTGTTGCGACCGGCGTGCGTTTGAAATCTTCGCAGCACCAGGTCTCCCACCACCAACGCCCTGTGTCGACTCGAGACGCATGGTAGTGTCGGAGGCTTTGATGATACCGGGCGGCCCGAACTGCGGCCCGGTCCCTTGCTTCTTCCAGCAAGTTGATATCTTCTCGCCGAAGATCCTCTTGGCCTTCTTCTGTGAAGGCCGCCACCCGCGGCGATCCGAACGTCAGTTCGAAGGGAAGAACAGCTTCGGCACCGTAGACTAGAAAGAACGGCGTTTCACCGGTCGCCCGGCTTGGTGTGGTACGAAGTGACCACAACACAGCGGGGAGTTCTTTTGTCCACGATGCCCCTCGCTTCTGGAGCCTGTCGAACGCTCTTGTCTTGAGGCCCTTAAGTACCAACGCATTGGCACGCTCCACCTGTCCATTGCTCCTGGGATGTGCCACTGATGCAAAGCATACCTTGGTGCCCACTTCTTCGCAGAAGCTCAAGAAGATTGCGCTGGTAAATTGTGAGCTGTTGTCAGTGATAATTCGATTGGCGACTCCAAAGCAGTTGAAGATCCCGTGCATGAACTTGACGGCAGCGGGGGCTGTGATGGCGCGCACTGCTTCGGCTTCAATCCACTTGGTGAACCTGTCGATGGCGACGAACATGTGGCTGAAGCCTCCTGAGGCCCGTGGGAACGGACCCAGAATGTCCAAGCCCCAGACCGCGAACGGCCATGAGAGGGGTATCGCTTGGAGGGCCTGGGCGGGGCGATGTGTACGCTTGGCATGAAATTGACATGCATCACATCGTCTTACCATCTCACAGGAATCCTGGAGGGTTGTGGGCCAGTAGAATCCCTGACGGAACGCTTTGCTGACGAGTGTCCGTCCGAACAGATGGCTCCCACACATGCCTCCGTGGATCTCAGAGAGTAGAGAACTCCCCGCTTCCTGAGTGATGCATTTCGGCAGAAGTCCATTTCTACTCTGGCGATATAGGTCCCCACCTACTAGAGTATAGCACTTAGCCCTTCGTGCAATCTTCTCGACTGCGGCATCATTGTCGGGGAGCACTTGGTCCTGCAGGAAGGCTAGGATAGGGGCCATCCATACTTCTTCCCTGCCAAGTGTGGCAACCAAATGGTCGCACGGGTACTCTGCTTGGGCGAGCGTTTCCCCTGGCGCCGCCGTAGCGGGGCCGGTGCTCTCTGTTCCGGAAAGGCGGGCCCCAGGCCACTCGCCACCTTCGGAAATAGTATGCCACTCACCGATGCCGGGGGCTGCCTGCCACACTTCGACATCGGGGGCTAAGACACCAGCACCATTGTCCCCATCAAACCTGGGGGCGACAATGGACGATCGAGGTGGGCACCCTTTGCAGCCCTCGACCAGAAAGGGGCGGCATCGGACAGTCGTGTTGGTCCTCCTCCGAGGGCCCTGACCGGAAAAACACTATCGTTCCTACCTTGTTCAGGGGCTACGACAGACGACCGCAAAGGTCCTCTCATGAGGTCCTGGGTCAGAGCTGCACCACCGCGCGTGCCTTGTTCAGGTGCAACGGTGGCGGCTTGCGATGGTCCTCCTTCGAAGGCCCCTACCGGACACGCCCCACTGCTCCTACCTTGTTCAAGGGCTACAGTGGACGGTTGAGGGGACTTCCCTTCGAAGGCTTCAACCGGACTCTCGGCGTCGTTCCCTCCCTCGCCGGGGGTTGCAATAGACGGCTGAGATAGTATTTTTTCAAAGACTCCGGTCGGAACGGACGATCTGGATGAAGCGAGTTGAGACAGCTCATCCGCCAGATGGTTGTCCCACCGAGGGATATGGGTAAAACCCAATCCGTCGAAGCGATACTCCAATCTCCGAACTTCCGACAGGTAGGCAGCCATGTTCGGGTCGGAGCATTGGAACTCCTTGCGCACTTGGTTGATCACCAGTAGAGAATCTCCTTTGACTTGAAGGCGTCGAATTCCCAAAGCTGCAGCGACGCGCAGTCCTACCAGCAGCCCTTCGTACTCTGCAATGTTGTTAGTGGCCATGATGTCAAGGATGATTACGTACCGGAGGATGTCACCAGTTGGGGCGATCAGGACCACCCCAGCCCCCGCGCCTTCAAGCCTGAAGGAGCCGTCGAAGAATAGTATCCAAGGGGAAGGCGCGGGGTCTTCTTCATTTTCCAAAGCGGCAGGAGTCCACTCAGCGACGAATTCTGCCAGCTTTTGACTCTTGATGGCAGTACGGGGGACAAACTTGAGGCAAAACTCTCTAAGCTCCACCGACCACTTGGCGATACGGCCCTCCGCTTCCCGGTTGTGGAGGATCTCCCTCAACGGGTAGGCCGTAACGACCACTACTTAATACCGCAACTTCCTGGATGCCACCAAGACGGCATATAGCATCTTCTGGGCCTGCGGATATCGAGTTTCCGCGTCATGCAGCACCTTGCCGATTTAAGTAAATCAAGCCGGACATTGTCCTCTCCGCCACCAAAGACCGCGCCACCACCGCAGGGTGGCAGCTATGTACAAAAGTAATCGTCATTGGCCGAGGGGCTACGATCGGTGGTGAGGAGAGGTACCGCTTTAAGTCTTCAAAGGCCAGTTGAGCTTCATCCGTGCACTCAAAACGGTTAGTCTTCTTGAGCAGCTTGAACAGAGGCAGGCTTCTTTCTCCCAATCGGGCGATGAAACGCCTGAGGGAGGCCAGTCGACCCGCCAAGCACTGAGCTTGTTTGAGTCGAGCGGGCGGTTTCATATGTTCGATCGCCGCTATCTTGTCGAGGTTAACCTCAATGCCACGGCTGGATACAAGGAACCCCAACAACTTCCTGGAAGGCACTCCGAACACACACTTCTCGGGGTTGAGTTTCAGCCCGTTCTTCCGAAGATTGGCGAAGGTTTCCTCCAAGTCCTCAATGATTCCTTCGCCCTTCTCGGTCTTCACTACCAGGTCATCCACATACACCTCCAGGTTGCGCCCGATTTGGGGGCAAAACGTGGCGTGCATGGCGCGCTGGTAGGTTGAACCTGCATTCTTCAACCCAAATGGCATTTTGATGTAGCAATACACGCCCATAGGGGTGATGAATGCGGTCTTCTCTTCGTCTTCAGGGGTACCCAGAGTATGCGTCCAGAAAGCACAGCAGTTCGCAGCCTGTGGTCGAGTCGACAATGAGATCAACTCGAGGCAGTGGGTAAGGGTCCTTCGGGCAGGCTTTGTTAAGGTCGGTGAAGTCGACGCACATTCGCCACTTCCCGTTGGACTTCCTTACGAGTATAGGGTTGGCGAGCCACTCAGGGTGAGAAACCTCACGAATGATCCCTGCACTCAGCAATTTCACTACCTCCTGTCGGATGGCATCTTGCCGCTCGGGGGCCTGTCTCCGGATTTTCTGCCGGATAGGCCGCACGCCGGGCAGCGTCGCCAACCGGTGCTCGATCACCTCCCTGGGGACCCCGGTCATATCGGACGGGTGCCAAGCAAACACGTCGGAATTAGATCGGAGGAAGGTGACGAGCGCGTCTTCCTATTTGGCACTGAGGCTGGCGCCGATGGAGACACTCTTCCCAGGCTCGCTCTCCCTCAGGGACACTGCTCGCAGGTCACCGGCCGAGGTGGGTGAGGTGCAGTTCTCCGCCTGAGGGGCACCAGGGGATGCTACCTTATCACGGCCAGAGCAGATGGCGCCGACCACGTCCATATCCATCGAATCCTTGTGGCAGCGTAAGGCTTCCACCCTGTCCACCTGGATGGTGATGCGACCAGCGGGTCCCAGAATCTTCACCACCATGTAGCCGTAATGGGTTACCGCCATGAACTTGGCCAAAGCAGGTCGGCCAAGCAGGGCGTTGAACGCGAGGTTAAAGTCGATGACCTCGAGGTCTACCATCTATGTGCGGTAGTTGCTTTCCTTCCCGAAGGTGATGGGAAGGCGCACTCGTCCCAGGGGCATCAAGCCAGCCCCTGGGGCGATGCCGAAGACAGGCAAAGCAGGCTCCATCTCCTGGAGGGGGATCTGGAGCTTGTGGAAGGCCCGGTCGGACAGGAGGTTAATCAATCTTCCCCCGTCCAGCAGTACCCGACCCAGCCTTTCTTTCCGGACCGTGGGCGAGACCACGAGCGGAAGGCGACCCAGGCCGACAGTACTCTCAGGATGATCGGCCTGAATGAAGGTGATCGGCTCCTCCGACCATTTCAGCGTTCGGCACACTCCTGAGCTTGTCCCCGTGGTGTACACCTCCCTCCACTGTCGTTTGAACGCCGTGTTCGAGGGATAGGTGGCAGATCCACCATTGATGTACGCCACAGTGCGGTCCACCCTCTGGAATCCCAAAGGGGCGGAGTCTTCGTCTTTGTCTTGCCGGGGGCAGCGATCCTTCAGCCACTGCTCCACAATCTCGCTCACGACTGGGCAACATGCCAAGTCGTGCGAGCGGGTTTGGTGGATTGGGCAGAAGGGTTTGCCCCCGTCGTCTTCACGGCCGTCGGGGTGGCGAACATGGTGGTCATCCCGCCGGTCAGGGCGGTCGCGCCCCTGGCTAGGACGGTCATCCCGCCGATTAGGGCGGTCGCGTCTCTTGGACCGGTTGTCCCGACGGGGGGCTCGGCGGCCAAGACCTGCCTGGTCTCGTCCGCATCGCGCTTCTTCTTCTTCTTGGTCGTGGAGCCATGGTCCCGCGAAGGGCCGGCTTCGTCCTTGCCTCGGGGCGCCACGTGGACTGGCGCGGGTCCTCTAGCCTCTGCTGCTCTCGCACATCGGTGCGCAAGAGAGAAGAACTCCGAGGTGGTGGTTGTAACACCCCAAAATTTTGCTTTTCTTAAATTCATGTGTGATTTGGCACTTTGGTGAATTTTTGGAATTTTCTGGAATTTATTTGGATTTATTTGGAATTTATTTGAATTTATTCCATTTTGAAATAATTAAAGAATTTAATTTTGCAAATAAAATTTTGTTGGAAATATTTTATTTGAGTCCAAAATGTTCCAAAATATTTTCCAGAATTTTTCTGGAATTTTTCTGAGTATTTTGCTATTTTTAATGAATTAAATGAATTTCTGGGAATTATTTTAATTATTAAATCGCTGGAAAATGCGAGTGGGTTTGTACTGTTCATCCGACCGAGCCGCACCCGAGTCAGACTCGAGTCCGACCCGAGCCAGCCGAAGTCTGGCCGAACCCAACCCTAACCTGTTGATCCCGACCGTTGGATCGAGATCCAACGGTCCGGATTGGATCGCATCGGTTCGAGCCGAGACCGGGCCGGATCCGGTTTCGACCGTGCGATCGTGGCCGTTGATCGCGCCACGTGGACGGCTGTCCGTCGTCGTCTCCGCCGGATCCGAGCCGGACTCCGCCGCCGCGCCCGCCGCCGTGGAGAACTAGGTTTCCGTCTCGGGCACGAACGCCGAGGCTATTTAAAGCCCGGGTCACGCCCCGAGGTTGACCGTTCCCGTGCGCACCCATTGCCCTAGCCGCCGCTCGTAGCTCACCGACGCGCTCGCAATAGCTCGCCGTAGTTGGGCTTGCGCGCGTTTCGGTTTTGTGCACGTTCCGCCGTCGTTGAGCCGCCTCCGCCGCCACCGAGCACAGATCTAGGACCCCCAGGACGAGACGCACCCGAAGAGACCTTTCATCTCGCCGGAGCGCGCCCGGAACGCCGAGACCGTGGTCATCGTCTTCATCTCCGGCCAAGCTAGCGCCGCCGCGTGCCATCGCCGACCCCGAGCTCCACCAACCGTCCGATCAAGATCCAAAGGCCCAGATCGCGCCACGTCACCTCGGTGAGTTCCCGCTGAAAATCCTAGATCTAATCTCAACCGCTGGATCTAGATCCAACGGCTTAGGTCGTGCCACGAGCAGAATCGCACCAGTTAGATTGGATCTCGACCGTTAGATCAAGATCCAACGGCCCAGATCAACCCGCGCGCCCAAGCACATGAGGCCAAATTCAATCCTAGCCGTCGGTTGCCAAACCAACGGCCACAATCGTGCCACGTGTCCAGTGGAGCCGAACCGCCACGCGCGCGCGGCGTGCGTGGTCATCGACACGCCGCCCGCTGCGTGTCGGCCGACCGCACCGTGACGTCACCCATGATGTCATCGGTGGGACCCACTGTCGGGCCATTGTGGCCGAGCCTCGCCGACGCCGCCAGTGACATCACCCGAGGGGACCCACTGCCGGGCCTCACGTGAGCCGTGGACCGGTCCACAGAGACCCGAGCCGAGCGTGGACCGAGTCCATGGACCTACCGACGCCACCAACCAATCGAGATCGCCACGTGTCCAGGCTGACACAATAAATGTTTTCCGAAAAAGAAAATGATTTAATAATTCGGTTTAATAATTGATTTGAATTTCAAAACTTCAAACGCTTATAACTTTTGCGTTTCAACTCCGATTTGAGTGATTCAAATTTCTAAATTTGTATAAAATTGAGATCTACCTAATTATGAATTTTATTTAATTTTTGGACTAAAGTTTTTCTCTGTAAAATTATTTAATTGATTATTTAAACTTTAAATAATCATAACTTTTGCATTTTAACTCCAAATTTGACGATTCCAGTTTCTAAAAATTCATAAAATTATGTTCTCTCTGTTTATGGATTTTATTTGGATGTTTGGACACTTTTTGCCTATTGTTTATTTGTGTATTTGCTATTTGCACGCTTTACGAGTAGACGTTGAAGTGCCGGAAGGATTCGAAGGAGAAGTATTGACTCAGGATCCAACTCAAGACCAAGAGCAAGTACTTTTTGAAGGCAAGTTGTGCTTTGACCATGTTGATCCTATTTCGAAATCTATTTTGATTTAACCTATTGCATGCTAGTTCAATAAGAAAATACTTTATTTAAATCTGGGGGTTAGATAAATACCAATTTCTTTGTACGACACCTTGATTATTTAAATATGTGCCATGACCCTTGTCACCCTAGTTGTGGTTTACTAGTTGGACATTATTAAATTGCCAACATGGGTTTTAGACCGTTGTAGTATATTGCTTAGACCTGCTACGTGCTCATGACATGATTTTGGACAATCAAATGTTAACATTGACTTAATGATATATTGAACCTGTTTTGGAAAGGTATCATGTGATGTTGATGGCACGTGGTGCATGGTAATCAACTGGGGTTTGATAAATAGTTTTTGACCGGGGCATGTGGCAAGAATAATCAGGTGGGCCAGTTGTGGCATTGGGGATGTTGATTTGGTTCTTCGGGTAGTCTTGCCCTGGTCACCCTAAGGACTTAACCTTGCAAGCCTTTGAACTGGGTCTAACGTGCAACCACATGTTTGTAATGGGACGGACCTAGTTGATTAAGTTGCTAATAACGCATTACTGTGGGACCTCGGAGGTCAACTACACCCTTTGTGTAAGTTGTACGGGGAGCGCATCGGCTGAGGCCAGGTACCCATCTAACGATTGATTGACCTAAACTTCGCCTTAGCTAAGGGAAGGGTTAGTGTGCAATAACCGGGGAGGACCACTTGTATTGTTAGAGGTTTCCGAAAGACTTTGTTACGGGAACTCGCCTTTGTGGTGTTTGACTGTATCTTGTGGGTAAAGTGCATAACCTCTGCAGAGTGTAGAATCTATTCGAATAGCCGTGTCCGCGGTATTGGACATCGCTCGGGAATTACAGTCAAGGGTTAGATTTTCTCAAAAATAACTTGGTTTGAAAAGTTGGGTTGGATTAATAATGATGTTGATGGAAATGTGGATTAGGAGGGGAAAGATGTTTATTAAACTCCTTGAAAAGTTACCTATGCTATACTTGTTTCTACTGCTTTCGAATCTACTTATGTTACTTGTCAAATGTTTCTTTGCAAATATACCTTGAGCTATTCCTTTGTATTAAGCCATGCATGTAGTATATTAGCTGCATTCTGTGCATGACTTGCTGAGTACCAAGTACTCACCCTTGCCACAATACAACACCAGTTGAAGAAGAGACTACACCAGCTTTGGAGGAGGAGCTCCAAGAGGATCCGTCTACTTAGGGAAGCGAGCCCAGTCAGTTGCCTGTGGTAAACTGGATGGCGCCACGAAGTTATTTGATTTTTCGCTGCTACTATTTCTCTCTTAATAAGTTTCGCCTTGCGAGGCGTATATTTGTAACTTGGCCATAAGGTCAAGCAACCAGTTTGGTTATTTAAATAAAGTACTTTATTAGTATCGAATGGTATGATTGTGATATTTACCGATGTTAAGACTGTGTGCACTAGCGCGTTCCTGGACTAGTGCTGAATACACAGAGGGTCCGGATTTGCAAATTCGGGGTCCCGACAGAGGTGGTATCAGAGCCAGGTTGACCGTAGGCTCAACCCTAAGCTAGAATGGTCGTAATGAGGATAAAACCTATTTTCTAAAGCTAAAAATTCGTAAAGATGAGAAATGACATCTCGACTTATCCCATTCTCTCTTTTCTTGTCTCTTGCTGAATTTTTCCTTACCTTATCACGATTTAAAAATTCCGAGTCCTTACGTGAGCACTCTTGTGACAGATGGAGGGAGAGTTCAACTACGTTGATCTGGGAGTTGGTCACGCCGTAGAACTTTGGCATATGCTTCAGACTCTCGGAGATTTTGAGAAGCCGCAATACCAAGTGGAAGTGATCAGACAAGCAGGATTGATCAAGGCTTGTGACGTGAAGATTGAGGTACCTGCTAGGAAGAAGGGCCCAGGCAATCGCCCGATACACCTTGACCGCCAGGAGGTCTACAATGCAGATGGGTATCCAAGAAGTATCACGACGAGCAATGCGGCACATTACCCGTATCTACGCCAGAGAGTTGGAGAGCACGGTGTTCCGTTATCATCCGCGCAGCGATAACCTTCTTGACCCGAAGGCGATTCAGGATGAGGACGCCATGGTTACACAGTTGGCACGATTTGTTGTCACCCAAGAGGATGTACTTGATGATACAAGCAAGGAGCTACAGAAGGCCCGCAAGGAGATCACGACAGAAAAGAACAGATGGCGGGAAGCTCAAGAGTACGTGTCCCACCTTCTGCAAAGGATTGGAGAGTTAGAGACGGCATTGTACGGACCAGAACCAGAGCCAGTACTCGAGCTACATGAACCAGATCCGGAGGAGTCAGATCTCGATGAGGACACTGCTTCTTCGACTACCACAGATGACACAGTTGCTGAACATGGCAATCGTTTCGCGCCTATGCCGCAGCATCCGTACCCAGGCCGTGGAGGTTTTCTAGATGAGTGAGCATAGGTTCTATAGTGAGACTCCTTCGCCGAGTCACGTCATAGAATAAAGAGTCACCCTTTAGGCGTTAGACTCCAGTGTTAGTTCGATTTGGATTTTCATTGTTTGCTGAGTGTGCAGTATGTGTTGCAAGGCCCTTAGGCATTGTAAGCAACCATACCAAGTTATTAATATCAATAATAAAGTTGGACCTTAAAGTTACACCTTTCACCCCGCATAAGTTCCATATTACTTGTCTATTCTTGTTTCCCCCTCATCTCTAAAACTTAGAGCAAATCGACAGATGGTGAACACCCGCGGATACTTTGGAAGCAATGGAAGTGGTTCTCGCCCAGCAGAAAACCCCAATGATGGAGCACTAGCACCGCTTGATTGATATGCAGAATTTTGGAGCATTTCTTGCCGCTCAAACTCGCTTGATGCATGCTATGATGCAACAAATGCAACACGTCCTTTGCCAGGCTCTGATTAACCAAGTCAATCAGGGACAACGCCAGAATACAAGATTGTCAGAGTTCATGAGGACTCACCCACCCACTTTTTCCGGGAATGCCAATCCATTGGAGGCCGATGATTGGTTAAGGTCAATTGAGAGGAAGCTACACATAGCTCAATGCATAGGAAATGAGAAGGTACTTTACGCTTCTCATCAGTTGGAAGGAACAAATTACGAATGGTGGGAGAACTTCGTGCCACGCAAGAGAACCCTCAAGATATCACTTGGGAAGAGTTCACAATGCGTTTCACAAGATCACGTGCCTGAAGGAATCATGGACCTTAAGAAGGAGGAGTTGAGCATCAAGCAAGGTAATCAGCCGGTGGCCGACTACCCGAATAAGTTCACACAGCCTAGCACGCTACGCACTGCAGGATGTAGCGACAGATAAAGCCGCAGCCTCGCTTTTATGAAGGGACTTAACTCAGGATTGCAGGTGGGATTGATCACCCACACCTTCCTGCATTTCCAAGAATTGGTGAATAAGGCGCTTATTCTTGAGGACAAGCGCAAGGAACCGGATGAGAACAGAAGCGCGAGAATGCAACAAACAGGGATCACGCCAGGAACGCAATGGCGTCGAGAGTTGCACCAAATCAATTTTTCAGGTTCCAGCCACGAGAATCGCTACAAGGACACCGCTCACCAGCACCAAGACCCGCCAATCGTAACTACTGCACCCAGCCCCGCTAGAAACGCCGCTCGTGCAAACAAGAAGGAACCGTGGAGGCGCTGCTATAATCGCAACGAGCCAGGACACTTTGCCAACAGCTTGTCCAAGAAGACAGCAGGAGTGACCCCGCCGCTTCAATCTAGGAACCACCCAGCTAGGACGCCAAAGACAGGAACCACACCCTGCATCGTGGTGAGAGGCCGAGTCAACCATGTCACCGCAGATGCACCTGCAGAATGCTACGGACGTAAATCTTTGGGTAAGTTACTTGTTAACTTCGCACTGCAATAGTCTTGTTTGACTCTGGAGCTTCGCATTCGTTTGTTTCGCAAGGCTTTGCTGCTAGAAATGATTTGGGGATTGCAAGACTTAAGTGCATGCTTTTAGTTCAAACCCCTGGTTCCGAACTCCGAACGAAAGTAGGATGTTCCGGGGTGAGAATACTAATAGATGGAATAGAGTTCCTAGCGAACCTTATTATTTTGGAGACCCAGACCTTAGACGTTATTTTGGGAATGGACTGGTTATCCAAGCACAAGGCCGTATTGGATTGTGGACGAAGGACTATCGCAGTTGAGAGCCTGTGTGGAAAGAAAGTGGAATTTCAAGCCACTGCAGTTAGAAATGGACAGTTGATGGTTAACAGTACCAAGACAATCAGCATAGAGGATGTCTCCGTAGTGAATGAGTACCCAGATGTTTTTCCCGAAGATCTACAGTATGCCGCGACAGGGACATAGAGTTTGTGATAGAGCTTGTACCTGGTACAGCGCCGATAGCAAAGAGACCTTATCGGATGTCCACCGAGGAATTGGTAGAGATGAAGAAACAACTAGAGGAGTTAATGGAGAAAGGATTTATCGAGGCCGAGTTCGTCGCCGTGGGGAGCACCCGCTTTGTTTGTCAAGAAGAAGGATGGGAGTTTCAGGATGTGCATCGACTACCGTGCACTCAATGAAGTCACCGTGAAGAATAAGTACCCGCTACCCAGGATTGATGATTTGTTCGATCACCGAGAGGAGCCGGAGTTTTCTCCAAGATTGATATGAGATCGGATACCATCGCTTGAAGATCCGATCGGAAGATATTCAAGATCGCATTCTCGCCAGGATATGGACATTACGAGTTTACTGATTATGTCTTTTGGTCTCGATTTAACGCGCCAAAGATATTTCATGAATATGATGAATAAGGTGTTCATGGAATATTTGGACAAGTTTGTCGTCGTGTTCATAGATGATATCCTAATCTACTCCAAGACAGAGGATGAACATGCCGAACACTTGAGGCGAGTTTTGGAAAAGCTGAGGAACAAAGAACTTTTCACCAAGTTCAAGAAGTGTGATTTTTGGAAGGACAAGGTGGAGTTTCTTGGACATGTAATGACCGCAGAAGGAGTCGCCAGTAGATCCAAGCAAAGTAGAAGCTGTTACATTAGGAGCACCAAGATCGTGACCCAGCATTAGGAGTTTCCTTGGAATGGCAGGATACTACCGCCGTTTCATTGAAGGCTTTTCGACAATTGCGAAACCTCTTACGCAATTGCTGAAAAAGGAAAAGAAGTTTGCATGGAGCTGAAGAAAGGATTTCAGGAGCTGAAGAAGCGATTGACATCAGCGCCAGTGTTAGTTCTACCGGATGCTAATCAAAGCTTTGATATTTATTGTGACGCATCGCGCCAAGGACTTGGATGTGTGCTGATGCAGAATGGAAAGGTCGTCGCTTATGCATCAAGGCAGTTGAGGCCGCATGAGGAGAATTATCCGACACATGACCTAGAGTTAGCTGCCGTAGTGCATGCCTTGAAGATATGGCGTCACTATCTGATTGGAAACAGATGTGAAGTGTATACGGATCATAAGAGCCTTAAGTACATATTCACCCAGTCGGATCTGAATATGAGGCAAAGGAGATGGCTAGAGTTGATCAAGGACTACAATGTTGGAATCCATTACCATCCCGGGAAGGCCAACGTAGTTGCCGATGCCTTGAGTCGGAAAAGCCATACCGTGAGTATGTTGCTAGCCACAAATCAAGATGAGTTATGTGAGGATTTTCAGAGAATGAAGATTGAGGTAGTACCTAGTGGATTCTTGGCGCATTAGAAGTAAAGCCTACCCTAGAGGACCAGATCCGGGAAGGATGTAAGGATGATGACAAGATCCGCAGGATTAAGTCCATCAAGGAGGAAGGCAAGGCGAGGACTTCAAGTTGGATGAGCAAGGCACGTTATGGATGAAGGATCGCATTTGTGTGCCCAACAAGAAGGAATTAAAGCAACTGATTTTGGAAGAAGCCCATGACTCCAAGTACTCAATTCATCCTGGAAGCGCCAAGATGTATCAGGATCTGAAGGAAAGATTCTGGTGGCCAAGCATGAAGCGTGAAGTTGCCGAGCATGTTGCATTGTGCGATGTATGCCAGAGAGTCAAGGCAATGCATCAGAGACCAGCAGGATTACTACAAATTACTGAAAATACCTGAGTGGAAGTGGGAGGAAATCGGAATGGATTTCATTACCGGTTTGCCTAAGACTCAAGGAGGTTATGACTCCATATGGGTTATAGTGGATCGTTTGACCAAAGTAGCCCATTTTATCCCCGTGAAGACCACCTACTCGGGAGATAAGTTAGCAGAGTTGTACATGATCAGGATCGTCTGTTTGCACGGAGTGCCAAAGAGGATTGTATCGGACAGAGGTACCCAATTTACCTCAAGGTTTTGGAATAAGTTGCATGAAGCCATGGGGATCCGTTTAAACTTCAGTACAGCTTATCATCCACAGATGGATGGACAGACCGAAAGAGTCAATCAGATTCTGGAGGATATGTTAAGAGCTTGTACTTTGGCTTATGCTACCTCTTGGGATAAGAGTTTGCCGTATGCCGAGTTCAGTTACAACAATAGTTACCAGGCTAGTTTATAGATGTCACCTTTTGAGGCATCAGATGGTCGACCACTTCGGATGCCATTGAATTGGAATGAGACCGGCGAGCGCCGTGTCTTCGGGCCTGATATTCTTCAGGAGGCTGAAGAGCAGATTGCCATGATTAGGGAAAGGTTGAAGATCGCCCAATCACGACAGAAGAGTTATGCTGATAACCGTCGCCGGGACTTGAGTTTTGAACCAGAAAACTTTGTATACCTCAGAGTTACGCCTCTCAGGGGAGTTAAGAGGTTCCATGCTAAAGGGAAACTCGCACCCCATTATGTTGGACCATTTAAGATTTTGAGCCGCAGAGGCGAAGTTGCTTATCAGCTGAAGTTGCCACAGTCGTTGGCAGGAGTACATGATGTGTTCCATGTGTCCCAGTTGAAGAAGTGTCTCCGAGTACCTGAGGAACAGACACCGCTAGAGTCAATTGAGTTGCGAGAAGATTTGACTTACAAGGAGCATCCCGTAAAGATTTTGGACACTATGGATCGAGAGACCAGAAATAAGTCAACCCGTTTTTGTAGAGTACAGTGGAGCAACCACACGGAGAGTGAAGCAACTTGGGAACGCGAAGAGGATTTGAGGAAAGAGTTTCCAAACCTATTCCTTTAGTAAGCCCTGAATCTCGGGGACGAGATTCTATTAAGGGGGGGAGGTTTGTAACACCCCAAAATTTTGCTTTTCTTAAATTCATATGTGATTTGGCACTTTGGTGAATTTTTGGAATTTTCTAGAATTTATTTGGATTTATTTGGAATTTATTTGAATTTATTCCATTTTGAAATAATTAAAGAATTTAATTTTGCAAATAAAATTTTGTTGGAAATATTTTATTTGAGTCCAAAATGTTCCAAAATATTTTCCAGAATTTTTCTGGAATTTTTCTGAGTATTTTGCTATTTTTAATGAATTAAATGAATTTCTGGGAATTATTTTAATTATTAAATAGCTGGAAAATGCGAGTGTGTTTGTACTGTTCATCCGACCGAGCCGCACCTGAGTCAGACTCGAGTCCGACCCGAGCCAGCCTGTAACACCCCAAAATTTTGCTTTTCTTAAATTCATGTGTGATTTGGCACTTTGGTGAATTTTTGGAATTTTCTGGAATTTATTTGGATTTATTTGGAATTTATTTGAATTTATTCCATCTTGAAATAATTAAAGAATTAAACTTTGCAAATAAAATTTTGTTGGAAATATTTTATTTGAGCCCAAAATGAACCAAAGTATTTTCTAGAATTTTTCTGGAAATTTTCTGAGTCTTTTGCTATTTTTAATGAATTAAATGAATTACTGGGAATTATTTTAATTATTAAATCGCTGGAAAATGCGAGTGGGTTTGTACTATTCACCCGACCGAGCCCGAGTCAGACTCGAGTTCGAGTCCGACCCGAACCCGACCCGAGCCATGTGACTCGACAGAATCAAGTCCAAACCCTAACCCAGTGAACCGTTGGATCGAGATCCAACGGCCGAAATCGAGCCGCACCGATCCGGTCGGATCCGATCGCACCCACGCGATCGTGACTGGCCGATCGTGCACGCGGACGCCGCGGCGTCGTCGTCTCCGCCGGATCCGAGCCGGACTCCGCCGCGCCGCCACCGTGTAGGTTTAGGTTTCCGCTTTTCGCGACGGACGCCGAGGCTATTTAAGGCCCGGTCACACCCGAGGTCGGCCACGACCTTGCGCACTCCATAGCCCCTACTCACCAAGGCAGAGCAGCCGTTTAGCCGCGATAGCTCGCCGTAGTTGAGCGCCACTCCGCCATGTTTTTGCCTCGCCTCGCCGCCGTCCGCCGTCTTCCGCCGAAGTTGGAGCCTAGCACGAGTCCTCAAGCCAAAGCGCGCACGTGGTACCTCTCACTCCGTCGGAGAAACCCGAAGCGCCGTCGGGCTCGTCGCTCTCCGTCTCCGATTCTTTGCGCAGCTCCGCAGCGTCGCCATCGACCTCGCGAAGCTCAGTGCGCCGTCCGATCTTGATCGTCGCGGTTGAGAGTGAGTTCACGTGTTTCCAAACCCGATTAGATCCGGACCGTTGGATCAAGATCCAACGCCCACGATCGCCACGCGTCCGTAGTAGTGTTAATGTAGGATTAGATCTCGACCGTCCGATCTAGATCGAACGCCCACGATCATCGAGTAGTTTTCAACGTGTTAACCCTGGATCTAATCGCGCCGCTGATTTTCAAATCAACGGACACGATCGTGCCACGTGTCCGGAAGCCGAGCCGCCGCGCTTCACGCTGGGCAGGTGGTCACCGACACGCCAGCCCGCGTGTCGCCAGCTTAGCCGCACCGCACCATGACGTCACCCATGACGTCATCGGTGGGTCCCACTGTCCGCAAGACTGCGGTGAGCCCGCCGACGTCGGCCGATGACGTCACCCGAGTGGTCCCACCTGTCAGCGACACGTGGAGCCGTGGACCGGGTCCACAGTAGACCCGAGCCGAGCGTGTACCGAGTCCATGGACCACCGACGCCGCCAGACCAATCCAGTGCTGCCACGCGTGTCCATGCCGACGCAATAATTAATTTCCGAAAAGAAAATGATTTATCAATTCGAAATAATGATTTCAGATTTTGTTTCAAACTTCAAACGCTTATAACTTTTGCGTTTCAACTCCGATTTGAGTGATTCAAATTTCTAAATTTGTATAAAATTGAGATCTACCTAAATATGAATTTTATTTAATTTTTGGACTAAAGTTTTTCTCTGCAAAATTATTTAATTGATTATTTAAACTTTAAATAATCATAACTTTTGCATCTTAACTCCAAATTTGACGATTCCAGTTTCTAAAAACTCATAAAATTATGTTCTCTCTGTTTATGGATTTTATTTGGATGTTTGGACACTTTTTGCCTATTGTTTATTCGTGTATTTGCTATTTGCACGCTTTACGAGTAGACGTTGAAGTGCCGGAAGGATTCGAAGGAGAAGTATTAACTCAGGATCCAACTCAAGACCAGGAACAAGTACTTTTTGGAGGCAAGTTGTGCTTTGACCATGTAGGATCGAAGAATACGAATATAGCAATCAGAGGGGGGGGTGAATGATTGTGCGGAAGCTAAAACCAAATTCTTGACCTATTAAAAGTTCACCCCAAAACAGAACCAAATAATTGCCTCGTTTTCGACAAAAATAGAAAGACAGAGGTATAGTAAAACGCGAATTCCTGGAGATCCAACCGTCGGAACGATCTGAAATTTGGACACAAGAAACTAGATTCCAATACGAATCAAACCCAAAAAGAATCAACTCGATCGGACTTACGGATCAAAAGTTATGAGCTTCGCAAGCTTGCTGATCCAGAACTTGACGAGAATCAATCTAATCAAAACTTCAAGATTAAACAAGAACGACAAAAGATTGATCAACTAGACTTTGAGAAACACTAGATCAATACCTAGAGAGGTTTTTGATGGATCAAATCAAGATAAAACTTGAAGAACAAAACCAATCTAGAACTAGAACAAGCATGCAAACAAGAACCAAAACAGTAAAATCAGTAGCGACGTGGTTATCAGAGCACGCAAAAATCTTGGAAGAATTGATCTTTATTTCTTGTCTAAAATACTCTCATCAAAAGAGTACAAACCCTAAAACCAAGCTCAAAGCTTGATGCGCTCAGCTCTACTTGGTGCCTTTCAACAGGAGACCCCACCTATTTAAAGCACCAACCCACAATAAAGAGTTACGAATACGATTCCTATTCCTAGAAGGAATCAGATTCCAACACAACTCTACTTGGCCCAACCTGGCCGAGTACAACTCTTGCACGCGTATGGCAATCCTACCATACTCACGTGACTAACACTTTGCACGCCGTATGGCCACCCGCCATACTCACGTGACTAACACTTTGCACGCGAATGACCTCCCGCCATTCTCACGTGACTAACCATTCTTCATGTGCACCATTCTCTTAGCTCGAGCGTCCCGCATGACATCCTTGACCACCAAGACCTCGGTTCCTCCTGAACCTAGTCCGAACCTCGGTTCCTCCATGAACCTAGTTCCGGTCCCGTCATCGACCACATTCGTCTTCGAGCAATACCTGCACATGAACAAACCACTTAAACAAATCCGAGCACAAGTCCACGACTTGACTCAAAGTCAATCCATGCAACTACTCACATGAGCATTGCATAAAGTCCACTTCAAAACAAGTATCATGAAATCATCACAAATTTCATAATCTCAAATTCAAACCATTTCAAATCTTGCAAAACATCCAAACCGAGCAAAACACGTTTACAACGGACCAAAATCAAAAAACCCTAGAAAAAGTCCATTCACGACGGACCAACAAAATCGGTCCGTTGTACAAGTGAAACTCTCGGTTCCAAAAAGAAATCATTCCGGTGAAAACATGTTCACAACGGACCCAAAAAACTTTGTCCGTTGTACATGCGAAAACAATCCTCAAAAAGCCATTCACGACAGACCCAAAAACTTAGTCCGTTGTACATGTGAAACTTACTGGTTTCTTGGAAAATTGAGTTTGGCTCAGAATCTCAAAAGCATGTCCACGACAGACCCAAAAACTTGGTCCGTCGTACATGAGAAAGTGCCAAAACATGTTTACAACAGGCCAACAAAGTTTGTCCGTCGTAGATGGGAAACTTACTGTTTCTTGAGATCTTGGTCCGGCGCAAAAGCGAAACTTACTGCTTCTTGTCAAATTGTCAAGCACATGCACCAGCACATTTTGCAAATCCAATTCTAAGTTAATTTTTCAGTTCAAAGCCAATTTTTCAGCACATGATTTCACAATCTCCCCCTTGATGAAAACATTGGCAACACCACTTAGAATTGAACATTTGGCATTCACTTTACAAAAGATTTTGAAATCCAAAGGATCAAAGACCAAAGAGAAAACACAGAATTCCCCCTTTGACCAAAATGCAAAACAAAATCTCCCCCTGAGAAGGAAAATGTGTGTGAATGTGCAATGTGCCCAAAAATTCCAAAATTCTCCAAACTTCTCCCAAAATTCTCAAATTTCCAAAAACAACTCCCCAACAACTCCCCCTTTTTCTTCTCCCCCTTTTTCCTTAAACTTTTCAATGATTCCCAAATTTCTCCCCCTTTGACAATGGATTCATCAAGAGTACAAAAGAGAGAACAGGCTCAAAATTTTTCCTGTAGCAAAGATTTCACAAGGAGAAACAAGGGAGTGCCAAGATAGGAAAAGATGAGCTCATTCGATCATATAACCTTATATATCACATAATATGCAAAATACATGATCTTGATGTGATTTTAACAAGTTAGGGAATGACATGCATCTCAACCTCAATTTAGTCAACTATAGCCAAGTACTAAGCAAGATCTTAGCAGAAAAAGCAAGACTTTAAAAATTGAAGCAACTAACAACTTAGGGCGAGCAAGTAGTTTCAACTCCAATCTAGTAGACCAATTTAATCTTTAAACAATAAGTTGCATGTGGCATGCTTGAAGCATACTTCTTTTATTTTCTAGGAATGGCATGCTTGAAGCATACATCTTATCTTTGAGGGAATGGCATGCTTGAAGCATACATCTTATCTTTTTAGGGAAAGCAAACCTGAAGCACATAACTTGAGGTTTTTTGCTTTTAACAACCCTTTTTTATTGATTCCCTTTTCTTTTCATTTTTCTTTGATTATAAACATGCAAAAGTGATTAAAAGGTCTTATGAAAGAGTAAAGTTGAAACCACACTTGCTTCATAGCCCAAATTTGTCAAGAGGATTCAATATCAAGCCTAGAAAAGTAAGATATCACAGAGTATTTAGCTATAGGTAATCAGTCCAGGGAATTCCACAATGTCATTTTTAGTTCAAGAGAGACAATTAGATTATCATATATTAGCTCAATTACATAACATATAAAGAAATATGATAAAGTGAGCTCATCAAGTGAAAGAACTTGGCAAAGAAACTCCCTCAAAACAATCCCATTGGATGAACAATTCCAAGTTCTCCCGAATAAAAGCAAAGCGAGAAGAAGACAAAGGTTTTGTGAAAATGTCTGCCAATTGATGTTCAAGATCCACATGATGAAGCACAATGTTGCCTTTTTCAACATGATCTTTAAGAAAGTGAAATCAATATCAATATGCTCAAGAAAAGGGATTATTCAAGAGGTGGCACGAACCAAATCAAATCAACATCCTCCAAAGTCAACATCAGAAAAAGCTCTTAAACTAATCCATGAGGAAGCAGAAAGCCAAATGCCAAAATCTTGAGTTCTATGAAGATACCTGAAAATCCTTTTGATAGCTTGTCGATGTGACGCACGTGGGAAGCTTGAAAACAAGCACACACAAGCACGTGGGAAGAGTCTCTCATGTAAACCTCTAATTATCTCGTCCTCAACAAAGATTATCATCATCTTTATGAACAAAGACACTCTCCCCCTGAACATATGCACTTGTACTGCATCATTTGAACTAGTGCCTTTTGAAAACAGAAGTGGAAGAAGCATCTCCAAAGGCAACACTTTCAACATGAGATGCACGAGTGAAGGAGAACCAAATCTTATCACTGAACATATGAAGTGAGCATCCGAAATTCACTAGCCACATGTTCTCCCTCCTCGCGTGAGAAGCCTACATAGAAGCAGAAAGTGTCGAGGTCTCGGTACTGGGGTTAGAAATAAGATGTTTAGGAATCCAGTACTGAGACACACGACGGACAACAGTAGGCACAACACAAGCAGTCTTATGCACAAAATCAAATTTGCCTGTTCCCGTGTTTCTAGCAACAAAAGGTGCTTGCATCACCCTAGGCACGTAGTGAGAAGCAAAGCGTGCCTTTCTGAAATTAGACCTAGCCTTAGCTCTTTCTTTCTTTTGTTGTTTGGCTAGTCTAAAGCAAAAATCTACTAAATGTCCATCTCTACCACAATGAGTGCAAGTGTATTTAACAGGATGTTTGGCTTTAGAAGTAGAAGCAACATTTGCATTCATCATAGTAGAAGATAACACTCCATCAGACTTAAAGACAGCTTTTCTTAGGCTCATTGACAATTTCAAATTTTCCTCCGTCAAGTGTTTTAACAATGTGGGAGCATGTGATTTATGATGAGCATAAGAATCAAAACCTAAACCTTTGTTATGAGTGCTGACTTTTGATTGATCCAAAATCATGTTTAGGTTCTTCTTTCCTTTAGTGAAACGTTCTAATGATTTGTCCAAGTAATCAACTTTTCGAGAAAGAGTTAAACAATTATTGCAAGGAACATTCACTTTTCCTTTTTGCTTACGACAAGTTGAGCATGAAAGAACCTCATGTGTAAGCGAGATCATCACCAATTGAGAAACCCTAGCATTTGCATCTTTTAATTTTAATTCAAGAGTTGAGCATTTAGAACAAGAAGTTAAACCATGCAAATCATCAGTGAAACAGCTAGCATGTTTAATATGTTTCTCATTTTTCTCACTTTCAGCATTAATTTTCTCAATCAAGGAAGCATGTTCTTTCCTAAGCGAAGTAAGCTCATTCCAAATTAAGTCACATGATTTGCAAGCATCATCATCAGGAATCAAAGTTTTAAGTCTAGCAATTTCAGCATTCAATGATTCAACAACAAACTCATGTTTCTTAATTTTCTTGTCACGTTTATCAAGCAATTTACCAAGGCGAGCAACAAAGAATAGCTAATTCCGCGTAAGAATGATCTACCTCATTGAAGTCGCTGTCATGATCGCCGGGTGAAGCTGTCGCTGCTTTTGGCCATGAGACACAACCCCGTCAACTCATGCTTGCTTGGAGTTGCATCATCCTCACTGCTCCCTGAATCCACATCGCTTAAATTGACTTGTTCAAGAGCGGAAAGAACTCGATGGACAACTTTGCGGTTGATGAAGTTCTTCTTCTTTCTATCACTTGGAGAGAACTTCTTCTTCTCTTTTCTTACATCGTTGTCCTTCTCCTCCCTTGATGCTTTACTTGCAAGTTTTGGACAGTTTGGACGAATATGGTCGAGATCACCACACTCATAGCATCTTGGAGGATCACCACCACTTCTCTTTCTCTTTATCACATTTTGCAAAGCTTTGTTAAAGCGAGAAGAGAGTAGTGACAAGTCTTCTACTGAGAATTGCTCAATCTGTTCATCGGTTAGTGAAGACAAGAAAGATAGAGCAAAACTTGAAGCAGCACCATTATGAGATATGCTAGATTGAGATGTCAAAGCAATTGATTTATGATCATTCTTTCTAGCAAAAACATCTAATTCATGAGTTTTCAACTTAGAATAAAGAACATCTAAAGTAAGTGTACTCATGGTAGTAGATTCTTGTATAGATGTTACTTTCATCTCCCACACCGACATGTCCAAAGCACTAAGCAATTGTCTAGCATTAGCAGCATCATCAAAGCTAACTCCAACAGCATGCAAATTGCTAAGAATCTTATTAAAACGTGCAAAGAAGTCATCTACCGACTCACCAGGTTTCATCTCAAATCGCATGTATTCTTTTTTGTAAAGATCTTGACGAACCTCTTTAATAGTGTTAGAACCCTCATGGTAATCACAAAGAGATTTCCATACCTCATATGCAGATCGAAGATGAATCACACGATCGAAGTCGCTACGTCCCAAGCCTTGGATGATCAAGTTGCGCGCCTTACTATTTGCTTCAACATGTGCGCGATTGGTGTCGTTGACGTTGTCGTTTGCAGGGACATCATATGGTTTGTAGACCTTCTCCCAAATTGCGAATCCCTGAGCTTGGATGAACGCCTCCATCTTGGCCTTCCAAAACTGAAAATCAACAACATTGAACACACAAGGTTTTGTCGAATAATGATCCATTGATCTAATCACCGATTAAGATAGATTAGAAAAACCTTGCTCTGATACCACTTGTAGGATCGAAGAATACGAATATAGCAATCAGAGGGGGGGTGAATGATTGTGCGGAAGCTAAAACCAAATTCTTGACCTATTAAAAGTTCACCCCAAAACAGAACCAAATAATTGCCTCGTTTTCGACAAAAATAGAAAGACAGAGGTATAGTAAAACGCGAATTCCTGGAGATCCAACCGTCGGAACGATCTGAAATTTGGACACAAGAAACTAGATTCCAATACGAATCAAACCCAAAAAGAATCAACTCGATCGGACTTACGGATCAAAAGTTATGAGCTTCGCAAGCTTGCTGATCCAGAACTTGACGAGAATCAATCTAATCAAAACTTCAAGATTAAACAAGAACGACAAAAGATTGATCAACTAGACTTTGAGAAACACTAGATCAATACCCTAGAGAGGTTTTTGATGGATCAAATCAAGATAAAACTTGAAGAACAAAAACCAATCTAGAACTAGAACAAGCATGCAAACAAGAACCAAAACAGAAAATACATCAGCGACGTGGTTATCAGAGTACGCAAAAATCTTGGAAGAATTGATCTTTATTTCTTGTCTAAAATACTCTCATCAAAAGAGTACAAACCCTAAAACCAAGCTCAAAGCTTGATGCGCTCAGCTCTACTTGGTGCCTTTCAACAGAGACCCCACCTATTTAAAGCACCAACCCACAAAAGAGTTACGAATACGATTCCTATTCCCTAGAAGGAATCCAGATCCAACACAACTCTACTTGGCCCAACCTGGCCGAGTACAACTCTTACTGCCAGCGTATGGCAATCCTACCATACTCACGTGACTAACACTTTGCACGCGTATGGCCACCTGCCATACTCACGTGACTAACACTTTGCACGCGAATGACCTCCTGCCATTCTCACGTGACTAACCATTCTTCATGTGCACCATTCTCTTAGCTCGAGCGTCCCCGCATGACATCCTTGACCACCAAGACCTCAGTTCCTCCTGAACCTAGTCCCGAACCTCGGTTCCTCCATGAAACTAGTTCGGTCCCGTCATCGACCACATTCGTCTTCGAGCAATACCTGCACATGAACAAACCACTGAAACAAATCCGGAAAGCACAAGTCCACGACTTGACTCAAAGTCAATCCATGCAACTACTCACATGAGCATTGCATAAAGTCCACTTCAAAACAAGTATCATGAAATCATCACAAATTTCATAATCTCAAATTCAAACCATTTCAAATCTTGCAAAACATCCAAACCGAGCAAAACACGTTTACAACGGACCAAAATCAAAAAAACCCTAGAAAAAGTCCATTCACGACGGACCAACAAAATCGGTCCGTTGTACAAGTGAAACTCTCGGTTCCAAAAAGAAATCATTCCGGTGAAAACATGTTCACAACGGACCCAAAAAAACTTTGTCCGTTGTACATGCGAAAACAATCCTCAAAAAGCCATTCACGACAGACCCAAAAACTTAGTCCGTTGTACATGTGAAACTTACTGGTTTCTTGGAAAATTGAGTTTGGCTCAGAATCTCAAAAGCATGTCCACGACAGACCCAAAAACTTGGTCCGTCGTACATGAGAAAGTGCCAAAACATGTTTACAACAGGCCAACAAAGTTTGTCCGTCGTAGATGGGAAACTTACTGTTTCTTGAGATCTTGGTCCGGCGCAAAAGCGAAACTTACTGCTTCTTGTCAAATTGTCAAGCACATGCACCAGCACATTTTGCAAATCCAATTCTAAGTTAATTTTTCAGTTCAAAGCCAATTTTTCAAAGACATGATTTCACAATCTCCCCCTTGATGAAAACATTGGCAACACCACTTAGAATTGAACATTTGGCATTCACTTTACAAAAGATTTTGAAATCCAAAGGATCAAAGACCAAAGAGAAAACACAGAATTCCCCCTTTGACCAAAATGCAAAACAAAATCTCCCCCTGAGAAGGAAAATGTGTGTGAATGTGCAATGTGCCCAAAAATTCCAAAATTCTCCAAACTTCTCCCAAAATTCTCAAATTTCCAAAAACAACTCCCCAACAACTCCCCCTTTTTCTTCTCCCCCTTTTTCCTTAAACTTTTCAATGATTCCCAAATTTCTCCCCCTTTGACAATGGATTCATCAAGAGTACAAAAGAGAGAACAGGCTCAAAATTTTTCTGAAGCAAAGATTTCACAAGGAGAAACAAGGGAGTGCCAAGATAGGAAAAGATGAGCTCATTCGATCATATAACCTTATATATCACATAATATGCAAAATACATGATCTTGATGTGATTTTAACAAGTTAGGGAATGACATGCATCTCAACCTCAATTTAGTCAACTATAGCCAAGTACTAAGCAAGATCTTAGCGAGAAAAAGCAAGACTTTAAAAATTGAAGCAACTAACAACTTAGAGGCGAGCAAGTAGTTTCAACTCCAATCTAGTAGACCAATTTAATCTTTAAACAATAAGTTGCATGTGGCATGCTTGAAGCATACTTCTTTTATTTTCTAGGAATGGCATGCTTGAAGCATACATCTTATCTTTGAGGGAATGGCATGCTTGAAGCATACATCTTATCTTTTTAGGGAAAGCAAACACAAGCACATAACTTGAGGTTTTTTGCTTTTAACAACCCTTTTATTGATTCCCTTTTCTTTTCATTTTTCTTTGATTATAAACATGCAAAAGTGATTAAAGGTCTTATGAAAGAGTAAAGTTGAAACCACACTTGCTTCATAGCCCAAATTTGTCAAGAGGATTCAATATCAAGCCTAGAAAAGTAAGATATCACAGAGTATTTAGCTATAGGTAATCAGTCCAGGGAATTCCACAATGTCATTTTTAGTTCAAGAGAGACAATTAGATTATCATATATTAGCTCAATTACATAACATATAAAGAAATATGATAAAGTGAGCTCATCAAGTGAAAGAACTTGGCAAAGAAACTCCCCCTCAAAACAATCCCATTGGATGAACAATTCCAAGTTCTCCCCGAATAAAAGCAAAACGAGAAGAAGACAAAGGTTTTGTGAAAATGTCTGCCAATTGATGTTCAGTATCCACATGATGAAGCACAATGTTGCCTTTTTCAACATGATCTTTAAGAAAGTGAAATCCAATATCAATATGCTCAAGAAAAGGGATTATTCAAGAGGTGGCACGAACCAAATCAAATCAACATCCTCCAAAGTCAACATCAGAAAAAGCTCTTAAACTAATCCACATCGCTCAAATTGACGTCACCCATGATGTCATCGGTGGGACCCACCTGTCGGGCCATTGGTGGTCGAGCCCACGACGCCGATGGACGTCACGAGGGGACCCACCTGTCAGTCTCACGTGAGCTGTGGACCGGGTCCACGGTAGACCCGAGCCGAGCGTGGACCGAGTCCATGGACCGGCTGACGTCAGCCAACCAATCAGAGACTGCCACGTGTCCAGGCTGACGCAATAAATGTTTTCCGAAAAAGAAAATGATGTAATAATTCGGTTTAATAATTGATTTGAATTTCAAAACTTCAAACGCGTATAACTTTTGCGTTTCAACTCCGATTTGAGTGATTCAAATTTCTAAATTTGTATAAAATTGAGATCTACCTAATTATGAATTTTATTTAATTTTTGGACTAAAGTTTTTCTCTGTAAAATTATTTAATTGATTATTTAAACTTTAAATAATCATAACTTTTGCATTTTAACTCCAAATTTGACGATTCCAGTTTCTAAAAATTCATAAAATTATGTTCTCTCTGTTTATGGATTTTATTTGGATGTTTGGACACTTTTTGCCTATTGTTTATTTGTGTATTTGCTATTTGCACGCTTTACGAGTAGACGTTGAAGTGCCGGAAGGATTCGAAGGAGAAGTATTGACTCAGGATCCAACTCAAGACCAAGAGCAAGTACTTTTTGAAGGCAAGTTGTGCTTTGACCATGTTGATCCTATTTCGAAATCTATTTTGATTTAACCTATTGCATGCTAGTTCAATTAGAAAATACTTTATTTAAATCTGGGGGTTAGATAAATACCAATTTGCTGTATGACACCTTGATTATTTAAATATGTGCCATGACCCTTGTCACCCTAGTTGTGGTTTACTAGTTGGACATTATTAAATTGCCAACATGGGTTTTAGACCGTTGTAGTATATTGCTTAGACCTGCTACGTGCTCATGACATGATTTTGGACAATCAAATGTTAACATTGACTTAATGATATATTGAACCTGTTTTGGAAAGGTATCATGTGATGTTGATGGCACGTGGTGCATGGTAATCAACTGGGGTTTGATAAATAGTTTTTGACCGGGGCATGTGGCAAGAATAATCAGGTGGGCCAGTTGTGGCATTGGGGATGTTGATTTGGTTCTTCGAGTAGTCTTGCCCTGGTCACCCTAAGGACTTAACCTTGCAAGCCTTTGAACTGGGTCTAACGTGCAACCACATGTTTGTAATGGGACGGACCTAGTTGATTAAGTTGCTAATAACGTACCTGTGGGACCTCAGGAGGTCAACTACACCCTTTGTGTAAGTTATGCGGGGGGGAGCGTCTGGGAAGTGAGGCCAGGTACCCATCTAACAGTTGATTGGCCTAAACTTCGCCTTAGCTAAGGGAAGGGTTAGTGTGCAATAACCGGGAGGACCACTTGTATTGTTAGAGGTTTCCGAAAGACTTTGTTCACGGAACTCACCTTTGTGGTGTTTGACTGTATCTTGTGGGTAAAGTGCATAACCTCTGCAGAGTGTAGAATCTATTCGAATAGCCGTGTCCGGTATTGGACATCGCTCGGGAATTACAAATAAGGGTTAGATTTTCTCAAAAATAACTTGGTTTGAAAAGTTGGGTTGGATTAATAATGATGTTGATGGAAATGTGGATTAGGAGGGGAAAGATGTTTATTAAACTCCTTGAAAAGTTACCTATGCTATACTTGTTTCTACTGCTTTCGAATCTACTTATGTTACTTGTCAAATGCTGTTTACTGCAAATATACCTTGAGCTATTCCTTTGTATTAAGCCATGCATGTAGTATATTAGCTGCATTACATGCATGACTTGTCGAGTACCAAGTACTCACCCTTGCCACAATACAACACCAGTTGAAGAAGAGACTACACGGCTTTGGAGGAGGAGCTCCAAGAGGATCCGTCTACTTAGGGAAGCGAGCCCAGTCAGTTGCCTGTGGTAAACTGGATGGCGCCACGAAGTTATTTGATTTTTCGCTGCTACTATTTCTCTCTTAATAAGTTTCGCCTTGCGAGGCGTATATTTGTAACTTGGCCATAAGGTCAAGCAACCAGTTTGGTTATTTAAATAAAGTACTTTATTAGTATCGAATGGTATGATTGTGATATTTACCGATGTTAAGACTGTGTGCACTAGCGCGTTCCTGGACTAGTGCTGAATACACAGAGGGTCCGGATTTGCAAATTCGGGGTCCCGACAGTGGTGACGTCGCGAGTAGCCAACTTCTCCCGCATCTTGGTGTCCCGCACGCCCCTTCGAAAGGCGATGACGACCGACTGCTCTGAAATTCGGGGAATCGTATTGAGACAATGGCTAAAGCGCCAAACGAAGTCACGCAACGATTCCCCTCTTTTTTGTTCAAGGGCGTGGAGGTTATCCTCCATGCCCGGCTGTATGTAGGACCCCTGGAAGTTGGCAACAAAAACGTCGCACAACTCTTCCCACGAGGAGATTGATCCTCGCGAAAGGTTCAACAACCAGGATCGGGCGGATCCGATTAGGGCCATGAGAAAGTAATTCGCCATGACCCTGTCGGACCCACCCGCGGCACGCACCACCGTGGTGTAAATTTGAAGGAAATCCTCTGGATTGGTGGTGCCGTCATACTTCTCGAGGGACGCCAGGCGAAACCTGCTGGGCCACACCAAACGATGTAGCTGTCGGGTGAACGCCTAGCATCCCGCGCTGTAAGGGGAGTCATCCTCAGCTTCGGTGTCTCAACGCGCAGAATGTGCGGGGGTTCGCTGAAGACGGGTCCCCGGGGAGCGGGAGGAATGAACTTCCTCCAGGCTCCGGGCGGGGGAATCCCGGGAGGGAGTCCGGCTTCCGGAGACTGTACGCAGTGTGCGTTCAGAATCTTGGGAACGACAACCACGCAAGCGGCCGTGAGAATCGCCACTGCGTCGTCGCCGGAGCTCCCGGGGATGATCCCCCGAAACCCCGCGACCCCATATGGGGCCGGGGTGCCTGCTTAGGCCCTCCTGGCCAACACGCCTCTTGCTCGGGTGGCTTGAGGTGTGGGAAGAGTGACCGTGCCCCTTCAAGGGGGAAGTCCCGTTGGTCGTAGACCGATCAGAAGCCCCCACTCGAAGCTGGGCCGCCTCCACAAGGCGAACCACATCCCGGAGCCAGGGTGCAGCGGGGTTGTCTCCAGCGAGCTCCACAGGTGGATGACTCAGTAGGAGACGCGCCGCGCGTAAGTTCTGGGCCGGGGGGGCCTCTTCCCACACCAGTCGACGGTGAACCGGGGGCCCGACAGCCACTCGAGAGGCCTCGGCGCCCCCGGTAGGAAGTGGCGTAGAATCGCCCTTCGCCCGGGGAGAGCGAGGGGGTGCTACCGGAGTGCTGACAGCTCCGGCCGCCGGTGGTGGTGTTGTGTGCGAACCCGCCATCCTCCTGATGGGCGGACCTTCGACAAAGTTCGTTGGGAATGGCTGGAGTCAGACCGAGGTAAGACAACCGCGCACCCCTACCTGGCGCGCCCCTGTCGGCGTTTTTTACGATAGGATCCTCCCGCGATGGAGGTTTTAGTTCGGTTTGGGGGTGTGCTTAGCGGAGACTTAGCCCGGTCACACTCTCCTTGCCGTCCTGGAGAAGATAAACAGTAGACACACCAGATTTTTCCAGGTTCGGGCCCCCAAGGTAGGTAATAGCCCTATGTCCTTCCTGAAGTCTTTGTTACCTTGCCTTTCTCTCCCGCTTGCCCCCCTTTTCCATGCGCCAAACCGCCCTTATATACCCCCAGCCGGTTTGGGCAAGTGGGGGGACAAAATTATGCCGCTGCGTGGCTCATTAATTACATTTCATTAATGCCATCCCATCTTGGGGCCTCCTTCTTTGTGCCGCTACACCACGAGCCGTCAGGACTGTGCGCTTCCCATGACGGGCCAGACGTGGTACGTCAGGGAAAGGGCCTGTCGCCATGCCCCGCAATAAATGCCCTGACACCATGCCCTATGGGAGGCTTCTGGTCGAAGCCTTCTTCAACTTTATGACCTTATGACGCCACGTGGACCTACTCGCCAAGCGAGGAGGGCTTGGGAGTGCTGGTCGCCCGTAGCCACGTGGGCCTCCTCGCCCCGCAAGGAGGGCTTAGGAGCGCTGGTCGCCACGTATCCACGTGGGCCTCCTTGCCCCGCGAAGAGGGCTTAGGAGCGCTGGTCCCCACGTAGCCTATGTGGGCCTCCTCGCCCCGCGAGGAGGGCTTGGGAGCGCTGGTCGCCACGTAGCCACGTGGGCATCCTCGCCCCACGAGGAGGTCTTGGGAGCGCTGGTCGCCACGTAGCCACGTGGGCCTCCTCGCCCCTTTTCTTACTTCCTTTAAGGGTGGAGAGAGTACCCCGGTGTAGAATACACCGACAGTAGCATACGCCAATGCACAAGCTCTTAGCATATCCTCTAGAATGTGATTAACTCTTTCAGTCTGTCCATCCGTCTACGGATGATATGCTGTACTAAAGTTCAAATGGGTCCCCATGGCTTCGTGCAGCTTATTCCAGAATCTCGAGGTAAATTGGGTACCTCTATTCGATACAATCTTCTTTGGCACTCCGTGCAAACAGATGATCCTGGTCATGTACAACTCTGCTAGTTTATCTCCCGAGTAAGTGGTCTTTACAGGGATAAAATGGGCGACCTTAGTCAGGTGATCCACTATAACCCATATGGAGTCATATCCTCCTTGAGTCTTCGGCAAACCGGTAATGAAGTCCATTCCGATTTCCTCCCACTTCCACTCAGGAATCTTCAGCGGCTGCAGCAATCCTGCCGGCCTCTGATGCATTGCTTTAACTCTTTGGCACACATCACACAACGCAACATGTTCGCCAACTTCACGTTTCATACTAGGCCACCAGAATCTTTCCTTCAGGTCTTGATACATCTTAGCACTTCCTGGATGAATGGAATACTTGGAGTCATGGGCTTCCTCCAATCAACTACTTCAACTCCTTTTTGTTCGGCACACAGATGTGGTCCTTCATCCACAATGTGCCTTGCTCGTCCAGCTTGAAGCCTTTCGCCTTGCCTTCCTCTATCTTGGACTTGATTCGCTGAACCTTGTCATCGTCCTTCTGTCCATCTCGGATCTGGTCTTCTAAGGTAGGCTTCACCTCCAATGCGGCCAAGAATCCTTCCGGTATCACTTCAATCTGCATCCTCTGAAACTCCTTGCATAACTCATCCGGACTTGCGGCTATCAACATATTCACGGTATGGCTTTTCCGACTCAGGGCATCAGCCACCACATTTGCCTTCCCGGGGTGATAATGGATCCCAACATTGTAGTCCTTGATTAATTCCAACCATCTCCTTTGCCTCATATTCAGATCTGATTGGGTGAAGATGTACTTAAGACTCTTATGGTCCGTATACACTTCACATCTGTTCCCAATCAAGTAATGATGCCATAACTTCAAGGCATGCACTACGGCTGCTAACTCTAGGTCATGTGTCAGATAGTTCTCTTCACGCGGCCTCAGCTGCCTTGATGCGTACGCAATAACCTTTCTATTCTGCATCAGCACACATCCAAGTCCTTGGCGCGATGCATAGTATATATCAAAGCTTTGATTAACATCCGGTAAAACCAACACCGGCGCTGATGTCAATCGCTTCTTCAGCTCTTGGAAACCTTTCTCACATTCAGGCGTCCAGTTAAACTTCTTCTCCTTTTTCAACAATTGCGTAAGAGGTCTCGCAATCATTGAAAAGCCTTCAATAAAGCGGCGGTAGTAACCTGCCATCCCTAGAAAACTACGGATCTTGGTCACTGTCTTCGGCTGCTCCCAATGTAACACAGCTTCCACTTTGCTTGGATCAATAGCAACTCCTTCTGCGGTCATTACATGTCCAAGGAATTCCACCTTGTCTTTCCAGAAATCACACTTGCTGAACTTAGCGAAGAGCTGTTGTTCTCTCAACTTTTCCAAAACTAGCCTTAGATGTTCTGTGTGTTCTTCGCTTGACTTGGAATAAATGAGAATGTCATCGATGAACACGACAACAAACTTGTCCAGGTACTCCATGAAAACCTTGTTCATCATATTAATGAAATAAGCTGGCGCGTTTGTCAGACCAAAGGACATAACTGTAAACTCATAATGTCTGTATCTTGACGAGAATGCGGTCTTCGATATATCCTCTGATCGGATCTTTAGCTGGTGGTATCCAGATCTCAGATCAATCTTGGAGAAAACTCCGGCTCCCCTCAACTGGTCAAACAGGTCATCGATCCTGGGTAGCGGATATTTGTTCTTCACGGTGACTTCATTGAGTGCACGGTAGTCAATGCACATCCTAAAACTCCCATCCTTCTTTTTGACAAACAGAACTGGCGCTCCCCATGTCGATGAACTAGGTCTGATGAATCCTTTTTCCATCAACTCCTCGAGCTACTTCTTCATCTCTAACAACTCTTCGGTTGACATCTGGTAGGGTCTCTTCGCTATCGGTGTTGTACCAGGTACTAACTCAATCACAAATTCTATGTCTCTGTCTGGCGACATTCCAGGCAAATCTTCAGGAAAAACATCAGGATACTCATTCACCACTGAAACATCTTCTATGCTGATTGCCTTCGTGCTGTTGACCGTCAGCTGTCCATCTCGAATGGCGATTGCTTGAAATTCCACTTTTCTTCCGCATGGGCCCTCAACTGAGATAATCCTTCGCCCACAACCCAACACGGCCTTGTGTTTGGATAACCAATCCATTCCCAAGATAACATCTAAGGTCCGGGTTTCCAGTATGATAAGGTTCGCTAGGAACTCTACCCCATCTATTAATATTCTTACCCCGGAACATCCTACTTTAGTTCGGAGTTCGGAACCAGGGGTTTGAACTAGAAGCATGCATTAAGTCTTGCAATCTCTAAATCATTTTTAGCAGCAAAGCCTTGAGAAACAAACGAATGCGAAGCTCCAGAGTCAAACAAAACTATTGCAGGTACTGAGTTAACAAGTAACTTACCAAGTACGACGTCTGTGGCATTCTGAAGTGCATCTGCAGTCACGTGATTGACTCGGCCTCTCACCATGGTCTGGGGCGCGGCTCTGGCCGTCTTTGTCCCACGCTTGACTCTGTGCGTGTGTCCCGGCCGTGTGGAGCCCAAGTTGAAGCGGACTGGGGTCACTCCTGTTGTCTTCTTGGGGGCAGCTGTTGGAGAAGTGCCCTGGCTCGTTGCATGTATAGCAAC
This sequence comes from Rhipidocladum racemiflorum, assembly GCA_036346355.1. Taxonomy (NCBI): domain Eukaryota; kingdom Viridiplantae; phylum Streptophyta; class Magnoliopsida; order Poales; family Poaceae; genus Rhipidocladum; species Rhipidocladum racemiflorum. Next base: position 9,663,807 of record CM070586.1, on the reverse strand, counting down.
GTCTCACTGTCCCCTGTTGACTGCCTGAAGCGGCGTTTCTGGCTGGAGCTGGAGTCTGATAATTCTGGTTGACGGGTCTCGGTGCTGGCGACGGTGTCCTTGTTGCATTCTGCGGCTGGAACCTGAAAAACTGATTCGGCGCAACCCTCAGACGTTGCTGCGCTCCCTGGCGTGATCCCTGCTATTGCATTCTGTGCTTCCGGTTCTCATCCAGTTCCTTGCGCTTGTCCTCAAGAATGAGCACCTTGTTTACAAGCTCCTAAAAATCTGGGAAGGTGTGGGTGATCAGTCCCACCTGCAATCCAGAGTTCAGTCCCTTCAGGAAGTGAGACTATCTGGCCTTGTCTGTCGCTACGTCTTCAAGCGCGTAGCGTGCAAGCTGTGTGAACTTGTTCAGGTATTCAGCCACCGGTTGATTACCTTGCTTCAATGCCCTGAATTCTTCATTCTTTAAGTCCATTATTCCTTCTAGCACATGATATTGGCGAAAACGCAGTTGTGAATTCCTCCCATGTGATGTCCTGTGGGTTCTACCGCGTGGCGCAAAAGTTCTCCCACCATTCTGCAGCGGTCCCTTCCAACTGATGAGAGGCAAGAGAACCCTCTCGTTTCCCACACATTGGGTAATATGCAGCTTTCTCTCAATTGACTTAAGCCAATCATCCACCTCCAGTGGATGGCATTCCCAGAGAAGGTGGGCGGATGAGTCCTCATGAATTCTGACAACCTTGAGCCTTGACGCTGTCCTTAATTGATTTGATTAGCGGTGGCCTGAGCAGTGACTTCTGCATTTGCTGCATCATGGCATGCATCAGCTGGGTCTGTGCAGCAAGAAAGGCTCCAAAGTTCTGCATGTCAACTGGCGATGCTGGTTGGGGTGTAGGTGCTCCATCATTGGGGTTTACTACGGGGCAAGAACCACTCCCGTTGCCTCCAAGGTTTCCGCGGGTGTTCAATATCTGTCGATTACTCCAAGGTTTAGAGATGAGAGGGAACAAGAATAGACAAGTAGTAGAGAAACTTATGCGGAGAAAAGGTGTAACTCAAAATCCAACTTTATTAACTAATCAATAATAACTAGGTACGGTTGCTTACAATGCCTATGGGCCTTGCAACACATACTGCACACTCAGCAAGCAATGAAAATCCAAATCGACTAACACTGGAGTCTAACACCTCTAAGGGTGACTCTTTATTCTATTACGCGACTCAGCGAAGGAGTCTCAACTGCAAAACCTACGCTCACTTGTCGAGAAAACCTCAACTGCCTCCTTGCGGCGGATGCGGCGGCATAGGCGCGAAGCGATCGCCATGCCCCATAATGGCAGTAGTCGAAGAAGCAGCATCATCCTTAGGTTCAGGCTCCGGTTGTGGTGCTAGCTCCTCCAGGTCTAGGGCGTCCAACTCCAACACTGGATCTAGCCCCTACCCGTACAGAGCGGTCTCTAGTTCTGCTATCCTTTCCGCAGCATGGGCGATGTACTCACGAGCATTCTCTAGGTGCTTTTTCCCTTCCTCAACCTGCTCGCGAGCCTTCATCAACTCCTGGATTGTGTCGTCGATAAGCTCCTCCTAGGCGACGACGAATCTGGCCAAGTGTGTGACGGTAGCATCCTCATCTTCAATCGGCTTCCGCTGAGCCCTGCTGTCTCGGCGTGGGTGGTGACGGAATACTATGCCTTCCAGCTCTCTGGAGTAAGTGCGAGCAATTTGCTGCATCGCTCGACGTGACACCTCCTGAATTCCCATCTCAAATGTTCACCTCCTAGCGGTGAAGTGAAATGGACGACTGAACTTCGTCCTCTCTCGAGCAAACATCGTGATCCTAACGTCTGTAACACCCCAATTTTTGCTTTTCATGAATTTAAATGTGATTTGGCACTTTTGTGAATTTTTGGAATTTATTTGGATTTATTTGGAATTTATTTGAATTTATTCCCTTTTGAAATAATTAAAGAATTTGATTTTTCAAATAAAATTTTGTTGGAAATATTTTATTTGAGTCCCAAACACCCTAAAATATTTTCTACAATTTTTCTGGAATTTTTCTGAGTATTTTGCTATTTTTAATGAATTAAATGAATTTCTGGGAATTAATCGGATTAATTAAATCGGTGGAAAATGCGAGTTGGTTTTACTATTCATCCGACCGAGCCGGAATCGAACCGGACCCGAGTCCGACTCGAACCGACCAAACCCTAACCGCACGAACGTTGGATCAAGATCCAACGGTCGTGATTGCGCCACGTCACCCGAGCCCGATCCGATCCGGATCCGGTCGCGCCCGAGCAATCGTGGCCGTTGATCGAGCCACGTGGACGGCTCACGTGCGGCCACATCACCTCACCATGTTCGGGACAGACTCCGCCACCCGTACCGGCTTCGCCGCGATTTCCGCGGGGATCTCGACGTTCTGGCCAGTATTTAATGCCCGGATGCATGCCCGAGGATCACCTTTGCCATCCGCGCCGTTCGCCCCACCTCCCGAAACCCTAGCCTCCGCATAGCCACCGCGATTGCCCGCTGTAGTCGTCTCTCTCTCCGCCACGGTTCTTGCCTCGCCCCGCCGCCGTCCGCCGTTCTCCGTCGCGACTGACCCCAGATCCGGACTCCCCGCGCCAAGACGTGTCCAGGCATACCACCCACCTCACCGGAGAAGCCCCGAAGCGCCGCTGCCGTGGTCGTCGCCCTCGGCACCGGTGAACCCACGCCGCCGCGTGCCATCGTCGTCCGCGAGCTCGGTGGACCGTCGGATCTCCATCGGACGGCTGCGGTAAGCCACGTGTTTCCCGAACCGTAGAGACCTAGATTAGATCTGGACCGTTGGATCAAGATCCAACGGCCCACGATCGCCGCGTTAACCGTAACTGCATTAACCTAGGATAGATTCCAACCGTTGGATCTAGATCCAACGGTCGAGACTCGTGCATGTGTCGCCGCCCGGGACATGCCACGTCGTCCCGAGGCGCGGCGAAACTCCAACGGATCTGGACCGTCCGATCCAGATCCAACGGCCCAGATGTAGCCACGTAGCCTAGGCGCGCCGCACCGTGCAGGCGCACGTGGGCCGCTAACATGCAGGCCCGCATGTCAGCCGCATCAAGCCATGCGCCGGATCCACCGTAGACCGAGCCGTGCGTGGGCCGTGTCCATGGACCAGGACACGTGGCAGCACCCGGGTGGTGCCACGTGGCCGATGACGTCATGCTGACGTCATCGGTGGGTTCGGCCGGCGCTGACGTCAGCCAGTCCACGTGGACCAATCCGGTGCCGACACGTGTCACTGCTGACGCAATAAATCATTTTCCGAAAAAGAAATAATTTATTTAATTCGGTTTAATGAATTCAAAAATGATTTCAAACTTCAAACGCTTATAACTTCTGCAATTTAACTCCGATTTGAGTGATTCAAATTTCTAAATTTGTATAAAATTGAGATCAACCCAATGGTAAATTTCATTTAATTTTTGGACCAAAGTTTTTCTCTGTAATATTATTTAATATATTATTTAAACTTTAAACAATTGTAACTTTTGCGTTTTAACTCCGATTTCGCCGATTCAAATTCCTAAAAATTCATAAAATTATGCTCTCTCTGTTTATGGACTTCATTTGGATGTTTGGATGCTTTTTGTCTATTATTTTATTCATTTATTGCTATTTGCACATGTTACGAGTAGACGTTGAAGTGCCCGAAGGCTTCGAAGGTGAAGTGTTGACCCAGGAGCCAGCTCAGGACCAAGATCAAGTGCACTTTGAAGGCAAGTTGTGCTTTGACCATGTTGATCCCATTTTGAAATTAATTTGATTTAAATTATTGCATGCTAGTTCAATTATAAAATGCTTTAATTAATTTTGGGGAAATTAGTTAAATGCCTAGTTGCTGTATGCCACCTTGACATAAATAACTGTATGCCATGAACCCCTTGTCACCCTGGTTGAGGATTAAATAGTTGGACATTATTAAAAATTGCCAACATGGGTAGTTAGACCGCTGTAGTATAATGCTTAGACCTGCCACGTATACATGACATGATTTTGATAATTACATGTTAACCTTGACTTAATGAGATATGGAACGTGTTTTTGAGAAGTGTCATGTGTTATTGATGATGGTGTTGATAGCACGTGGTGCATGGTAATCAACTAGGGTTTTGATAAATAGATTTGGACCGGGGCATGTGGCAAGAAATGATCGGGTGGGCCAGTTGTGGCATCGGGAGTGATGGTTTGGTTCTTTGGGTAGTCTTGCCCTGGTCAACAAAAGGACTTAACCTTACAAGCCTTTGAACTGAGTCAATCGTGCAACCACATGACCGGAATGGGACGGTCCTAGCTGAGTAATTTACTAATAACTTGCATGTGATACCTCGGGTGTCAATTACACCTTTTGTGTAGCTTGAGAGGGGAGCGTACCAGGGCTGAGGCATGGTACCCGTCCAACGGTATGCCGGTCCCATACTTCGCCTTTGATAAGGGAAGGGATGGTGTAGTGCAAAAACCGGAAAGGTTCACTTGTGTAGTTAGCTATATCCGAAAGGCTTTGTTACGATCAATCGCCTTTGCGGTGTTTGGCTGTATCTTGTGGGTAAAGTGCATAACCTCTGCAGAGTGTAAAATCTATTCGAATAGCCGAGTCCGCGGAATTGGACATTGCTCGGGGATTACAGTCAAGGGTTAGACTTTCATGAAAACAACTTGGACTTGGAAAAAGGGTCTGGTTTAAATGATGATGTTGATGGAAATGTGGACTAGGAATGGGAAAGATGTTTATTTAACTCCTGGAAAAGTTATTAATGTTATACTTGTTTTCACTGCTTTCGAATCTACTTATGATACTTGTCAAATGCTGTTTACTGCAATTATACCTTGAGCTACTCCTTTGTATTAAGCCATGCATGTAGTATATTAGCTTGCATTCTGTGCCTGACTTGCTGAGTACCAAGTACTCACCCTTGCCACAATACAACATCAGTGGAAGAAGAGTCTACCCCAGCCTTGGAGGAGGAGTATCAGGAGGAGCCGTCTAACTAGGGATTTCGTGGCGCCATCCAGTATACCATAGGCAACTGACTGGGCCCGCTCCCTAGTTAGACGGCTCCTCCTGGTACTCTTCCTCCAAAGCTGGCGTCGACTCTTCTTCAACTGGTGTTGTATTATGGCAAGGGCGAGTTACTTGGTACTCAGCAAGTCATGCACAGAATGCAAGCTAATATTCTACATGCATGGCTTATTACAAAGGATAGGCTAACAGGTTCATTTGCAGTAAAGTAGCATGAGTGAATACAATAATAGATTGCAAGCGGTAAAAAACTAATGAATAGAGTACTTTTCACAATGATCTCACAAATACAGTACTTTTCGAATCCTAGGTCCAACTTATCATTTTGAACCAACCATTCTTCCAAGGTCAAGTCATTTTTATGAAAGTCTAACCCTTGACTGTAATTCCCGAGCAATGTCCAATGCCACAGACTCAGCTATTCGAATAGATTTTTCACTCTGCAGAGGTTATGCACTTTACCCACAAGATACAGCCAAACACAACAAATGCGAGTGTCCATAACAAAGTCTTTCGAAAGCTTCTAACAGCACAAGTGGGCCTCCCCGGTTATTGCGCACTAACCCTTCCCTTAGCAAAGGCGAAGTCTAGGCCAATCAACCGTTAGATGGGTACCTGGCCGCAGCCCCGGTACGCTCCCCCGTACAACTACACAAAAGGTATACTTGACACCCCGAGGTCCCACAGGTACGTTATTAGCAACTTAATCAACTAGGTCCGTCCCATTACAGACATGTGGTTGCACATTTGACTCAGTTCAAAGGCTTGCAAGGTTAAGTCCTTAGGGTGACCAGGGCAAGACTACCCGAAGAACCAAATCAACTTCCCCGGTGCCACAACTGGTCCACCCGATCATTCTTGCCACATGCCCCGGTCGAAAGCTATTTATCAAACCCCAGTTGATTACCATGCACCACGTGCCATCAACATCACAACACATGATACCTTTCCAAAGCAGGTTCAATATATCATTAAGTCAATATTAACATTTTGATTGTCCAAAATCATGTCAAGAGCACGAGTGTGTCTAAGCAATGTACTACAGCGATCTAAATTCCCATGTTGGCAATTTAATAGTGTCCAACTAGTAATCCTCAACTAGGGTGACAAGGGTCATGGCACATATTTAATTAACCAAGGTGTCATACAGCAATTGGCATTTATCTATTTCCCCGGAATTAAATAAAGTATTTTCTAGTTAAACTAGCATGCAATAAATTGAATCAAAATAGGTTTCAAAATGGGATCAACATGGTCAAAGCATAACTTTCCTTCAAAGAGCACTTGTTCTTGGTCCTGAGCTGGCTCCTAGGTCAACACTTCTCCTTCGAAGCCTTCGGGCACTTCGACGTCTACTCGTAAAGCGTGCAAATAGCAATAAATAAACAAATAGTAGACAAAAAGTGTCCAAACATCCAAATAAGTTCATAAACAGAGAGAGCATAATTTTATGAATTTTTAGAAACTGGAATCGTCAAATTCGGAGTTGAAACGCAAAAGTTACAAGCATTTAAATTTTAAATAATCAATTAAATAATATTACAGAGAAAAACTTTGGTCCAAAAATTAAATAAAATTCATCATTAGGTAGATCTAAATTTTATACCAATTTAGAAATTTGAATCACCCAAATCGGAGTTAAAATGCAAAAGTTATAAGCGTTTGAAGTTTGAAACAAATTCTGAAATCAATTATTCGAATTAATAAATCATTTTCTTTTTGGAAATTCATTTATTGCGTCAGCAGTGACACGTGGACCAACCAGGAGCCGCCACGGCGCACGGTTTGGCTCGGTCCACCGTGGACTCGGTCCATCGTGGACTCGGTCCACGGCTTGTGTCGCTGACAGCGGGTTCGGCCGTGACGTCATCGCCGACGCCGTCGGTGGCTTGGCCACGTGGCGGACCCCACCGGTGACGTCATGGGTGACGTCACCGCGACGGCCGGATACCGGCCGACACGCTGGCCCGGCGTGTCCGCCGTGATGCACGCGCATACCGACCGCGTCGGCGGTCAGACTTCCGCCCACGTGGCGTGATCTCGGCCGTTGATTTGAAAATCAACGGCCCAGATTAGATCTGGCTTAATGCAATAGAAAACTACTCGGCTGATCTGGACCGTTCGATCTTGATCGGACGGTCAAGATCCAATCTAAGGAAAACAACGCGGCTAACCCTAACCGTTTGATCTAGATCTAACGGCTGAGAATGGATCTAGTACTGTGCGATCTAGGCTACGTGGCACAATCTACGCCGTTGGATCTAAATCCAACGGTTGGAAATAGACTCAAAGACTCAAAGACTTTTGGGTGTAAATCCATACTCATAGTGCAAACTAAACAAGTTAGCCAAATCCAAAGGTTGGCATTAATCACTACGAGTTTTAGGGAAACTCTGAAACACAACAGAAGAAACACTTCGACAAAAAGTATTCAACCAAAATAGCAACCAACCAAACCAGTCCAAAAGGTTTTAGACACAGTGCTCGTGGATGAAAGCCACCATATCTAGTATTCCACTATACTTACCATTTAAGCATTCAATATACACTATTTACTCATCGAGAAGCCTCAATATAATTCAACCAAAAGCTACATAACCAATTCTTTCTCTAGTTACCTTTCCCAACATTTATAAATACAGTTTATGATGATTAACAAAACGTCTTCCATTCTATACTACCTCATCATGATCCCCACAGACCAACACATCATATATCAATGTATTCTATATTTCAAACATAGTACTTCAACATATACTTAAGCATGATCAACGTATCAATTTTATACCATCCATACATCAACATCTTGACAATTAAAACTTGTTCAATCAATAAAATGACTTCAACCAATAAGTATTAGCTCTACAAGATAAAATTAAGAAACAGGATTCTAAGACATGCATTCATTAAGGTTAAAATCTTGCATCATGATTGTTATCCAATGTTCATCCCATCACAACATGAACTCGACATAATTCCACGCTTTACACTTTTCTCTATTGGATCAATGGTTTCCAACAATTAGCAACCCTACCAAGTCATCAATAACAACAAATGGGCATAAACATCAACCATCAACATTACTTTTGGCTACTCCTATACATAGGTGATAACAAAATTACCACCACACAACATACTAGTAGGTTGCAACAACGTAAATAGCAATTCTAATCAACTTCCAAATTAAAGTCGCTTAGTCAACACGATTAAATTTTCTCTATTAATCCGTTAGATTAGAACATCTTTAAACAACCAAAGAAAGTTTCTTTAACAATAACATAGTCTACCTCATCTTAATGTTCTAACCATGCATCAGGGTTTAAAACCTTAAACATTATCGGGGGTCATAAGCACTTTTAAAGCAAAGCAACAGATTATAAGCATGTACATTAACACATTTAATCATCCCCACTACGGGGTACTCTACATCACTAGAGGTTCATTTAATCTTAAGCTAAAGGTAACAATTACACTTAATTGATTCAACTCATAAATTAACTAAGGAGTACATCATTTCTATAAACCACATTGTTACATACTACATAACATGCTAAACAACAATTTCCACTTTTAACAAGTAATTTCAGTCAAACGAATACTTACTTTATTTGCAGCATTTTTTTTCTTTTAATACTCAACCAAAACTCACAAAGAAGCTTGACTCTCAAATTTGCAATAGGACATGACTCCAAAACACATTTCAATCTTAAAGACTCCCACCGGAGGGAACCAAGCGATCAAGTAAACCTTTACGAACAAAGGCACAAAACATAAATCGACACAACTTAACTTTTTACACACGCTTCAATAGCTTTTTTTAAACTCAGAGCAATACACACAAGAACCAAAAGCTATACCTTTCTTTGCAAGGCAACCAAAACAGGTGTCAAAGTCAAAAAGGCGACCAAAGACGCACAACACAAAACTCCCCTTCTTTGTCTTCACCCAAAGAAGACAAAACCAAGAAACACCGAAGGCACACTCTGCGAAAAACCAAATTCCAAACACTTTTCTTCTGATTTCAATCAACTAAAACCAAGAAAACCAACCAAGACCGACCGTCAGAACGATAAAGAACATCCGAAGGAGGAAATTTTTTTTAAATATATTATATTTTATTCCGAATTGCAGAAATAAATGTCTTTCGCAAGAAATTACATTTTTATACGTCTGTCGCCTGTCCATCGGGCGATATAAGCCTGTCGCCCGATGGACGGGCGACAGGAGACCTCGTGTTTTCGTCGCTCGTTAGGCGACAGCGAGGCTTCGTCGCTCGATCAACAAAGCGACAGATTAAAATCCACGATGGACGGGCGACGAGATAGCATGCGGGGTTCTGTCGCCCGATGGACGGCGATGTATATTTTATAATGCCACGCTGCTCGGCCGGCTACAGAGGCAAATGAATGAGGAAAAGAAAAAGAAGAGAGAAAAGAGGAGAAGAAGAGAGGAAAAAGAGAGGGAAGAAAATTTACGTGCGATTTTTGAGCCCGCTACTTCATACTGTAATTTCTCTTTCTTTAGTTTTGGTATTTGTAGATCTAGAAAATCTAGTTAAGAAATGTAGTTAGATGTAGAAAGATTTAGTAAACCTAGTTTGTAGTTATATGTAGTACAGACATAGCAAATTTAGTTAGGTGTAGGTAGATTTAGCAAACCTAGTTTGTAGGTATGCAGTAGTCGTTCTAATTTTTGTAGCAAAGAGGTTATGATTTAGTAGAAATGATTTTAGATCTTGGTTTGTGTGCGTTGATATATCGAATGTAGATACTTTGAACGGATAGAAGTATTCATTTCTTAGGAATGCAGTTGGGTACATATAGCGAAAGTAGTTTGATGTATGTCGAGTAGAAATTAATCGTACAGAATGTAGTTACAGTAGTTGTTCAATTCTTTAGTAGTAGATCTATTGAATGTAGATATTTTATACCGATACGAATACATCCATATACATATTCAATTCTTACGAATGTAGTACGGCAGAGATAGCGATTGTTACGATCGTAGGTATGTATTGTTAGAAATGTTGCAAATTCTTATACGATTAAATAACTAATTTTGTAGCATATAGATATACCAACGCAAAGTTGGGGGTCGTAATATTTTTTACGGAAAGTATTTAATTCGTGGGTGAATGAATGGATTTGCAGATATGGCAGAACGAGTTCAATTTAGAATATATTATGGCGAAGGGGTTGTAATGTATGGTTCGGAGGGTGCAGATCTAAGTAACTTCCAGTATGTAGACAGAAGTTTGAGTAGGGTCGAAGAGCGCACATTTTCTTCAGTGATGAAGTGGTTGTATTATACTTTTCGGATGGAAGAAGAGAAGTGGCAGCTGAAGGTATTTTGCCTCTGTAGTATGCAGAACAATCCATTTTGTTGGGAGCTAGTTGAGTTGAAAGGAACCGCATCGTGGAGATCATATGTGAGGGGGACAGAGCAACGGGGATGGAACCGGGTGCTTTTAGTGCAAGCCTATGCCCGGGATGTAGCCCCCCAGCAGCAGCCGGACGGTGGGGAGTGTAGTCAGGCTCAAAATGAGTTAAGTTTTGGTGACACCGAAATTGGGGGATCTAGCCGTGGGCAGTACATCCAGACAGCGAACGAGGACATTATTTGCGAAAGTGGCGAACAATCCGAATTTGGGGAGGACGAAGCAAATGTTGGACAAGTAGCGCTGGGAGTAGCAGACGAAGGTGAGCAAATTGATGAAATAACAGTTAGGATGGAAGAGGAAGACCTTGAGTACGGCATAGCAGAAGTGGAAGACGACAATCAGTCCGACGAGGAAGATGGAGGTACGGAGCCGCCTGTGCCAGCCGAGTGGAGCACACATCAATTTGATAGGTTGGTTGTTAATGAAACCAACGACATACGTTGGCAGTACAGCCCCAACGAGGTTAGGCCTGACAGTATGTACGCGACAAAGGAGGCTGTGCAGGATGCTGTGAAAGATTGGGCCTTATCATTAAGAAGGACTTTCAGGGTTAAGAAATCCACGCCGACCTGCTACGACGTGGTGTGTGAGATCCATGGCTGTCCGTGGAGAGTGCACGCGTACAAGCCAAAGTGGGCCACCCATTGGTTATGCTCGAAGGTTGAGCGACAAATTTGTATGATTGAGGAAACAATGATGGCTCACAGGAACTGTCATCCGGGTTTGTCGCGAATCTCATGTACTCAGAGATAGTGGAGAACCTGGCTTATGAGCCCCGTGCTATTATCCGAGCTCTCGAGAACAGATATCAGTACACAATTAGCTATGGGAAGGCTTGGAGGGCGAAACAGAAGGCTTTAGAAACGAGGTTTGGGAAGTATGAAGACTCGTACCACAATCTGCCCGCCTTTGCTCGATTGCATTCAGGGAAGAAATCCCGGCACTTACTATGATTATCAAGATTGTCCGTCAATCAAGTGGCCAACTAAAAGGCATCTGAGGAGAGTGTTCTTCGCATTCGGAGTTTGCATTAAGGCGTTCTACCACTGTCGTCCATTGCTGTGCGTGGACGGCACATTCTTGACCGGGAAATACAAAGGGAAAATTTTGACAGCTGTGGGTGTTGACGGAAACAACCAGATTCTGCCTGTTGCATTCGCCTTCGTAGAAAGTGAGAACTATGAGAGTTGGCTATGGTTCCTGCGGAACTTGAAGATTAGGGTGGTCAAAACTCCTCAGGATGTGTGCGTATGCACGACAGCATGCTTTGATGCGCTTAGTGCGATCAACCGATTTGCAAGCGAGGCAGAGGAGCCATTTCCATGGCCTGACTTGCAGAGCCGATGGTGCATGAGGCATTTGGGCGCAAATTTCTACAAGCAATTCAGAACAAGGAACTCATGAACATGTTCAAAAGACTATGTAAGCAGAACCAGGAGAGCAAGTTCGGACTCGTGGAAAAATATCGATGGTGACAAGAAAACACAAAGAGGAGACGGCGAACAAGAGTATCGCCAAATGAAGGGCACGATGAGGCGGAGCCTCTTCCCCACCGCCAATGAAGATGACGTGACTAATCGCCGCCGAAGGCAAAGGCCAATCAAATATTTCTCGGACTGGATCAAGCACGAACCGATGGAAAAGTGGGCACTGTTACATGACACACATGGGTGCCAGATACGGTGTGATGACCAGTAACTTTGCAGAAGTTTACAACTGGGTAATGAGAGGGATGAGGTGTCTCCCATTGGTGGGAATTGTTGAGGGAGTGCTGCGGGGCACAACCAAGTACTTCGTCGACAGACATCAAGCTACTGAGATAGTGCTTTGAGAGATGAGAAGCTCTGTACTCCTCCATGATCAAGAAATACATGGAAGAGAAGAGTCGAAGGCGGTCAAGCATAGAGCTATAAAAGTTGGTGCACGAACACCGCGCCGAGGTGATATGTAAGGATAAAGGACGGCGTGGAACCAACCAAATGGTTGTCATTCAGAGTGCGTATACAGGACATCCGCAAATGCTCGTGTAACAAGCCCGACCTTTTGCACAGGCCGTGTTCTCATGTGATAGCCGCATGTGCTTTATTTGGAATGCAACCTGGTACCTATCTATCTGAATATTTCAGGAAGGAAAGGGTGATGGCAACTTGGAGCGAGGAGCTGTATGGTTACGGTGTTGTGGGTTCTTTCACGGCAACTCCTAGTCTTGATGAAAGGTTACGGGTCCCAGATTTTAATGCAGGTAGATGGAAAGCGGGCGTCGGAAGACAAGACGATCGAAATGATATGGATGAGTCGATGCCGGCAAGCGCGTGAAGAAATGTTCATTGTGCAAGCAAACAGGACATACGTTCAAGAATTGCCACGCACAAAACGAAGGAGATGAAGGAGGAGATGGCAATCCGACGGTGGCGGGTGGATCGTCCTGTGCGACGAGTGCTGCACGACGCCAACGTACCACATGAGAAGCAATTTAATCGCAATGTAATCGATGTGACGTGTGTTGTGTGAACCCTGTGGACCTTGTGTGTAAGCCTGCTGCATGTGGCCGTGAGTGTTGTGCACTGAAAAATTATTGTAACTGTTTCTGAATATTTATGATGCTTGAACAATTTTACGTGAATGTTTGTTTGAACACATTGTTGTGAGAAACCTATAGTATTCGGACGATTTTCTTTTGATATGGTTTTGAAATGTAACTCACAATTTGTTATTTACAGTATGGTCGACCGGCCAGGAGATGACGAGTGGCCATTCGAGTTCTTTGGATCCGGTGGTCGACGGTAGTCACCGTGCTCGCTTCGCCACCGGTTTTCCAATGAGGGAGGCCAGCGACACGTTGGGCGCCCTTCGTCCGAGGACACCGCAAGACGGGCCGATATCGATCCTCGTTGGGTCCCAGGTAACATATTACAATTCAGATTTCTTTATATGTTTGAGGTAATCGTTTCATCGGTGTTGTAATTGGAAAAAATAACATGTTTTTCCTTTCGTAGGCTTCGAGCTTCAGGGTTGCTCCCTTTCGGCCGGATGGTGCGGGATGTGGTTCGGCGGTTTCCGTTCGACAGGTCCCTGATCACCACTCTGGTGGATCGGTGGAGGCCAGAGACCCACACCTTCCACCTACCCGTCGGGGAGATGGCGATCACCTTGCAGGACGTGTCGTACCTGCTCGGCCTCCCGATCGCCGGCGACGCTGTGGTGCCACACGACGTCGACCCTGCGTGGCGCCCGCAGCTACTTCAGCGGTTCGCTGGTGTGCTTCCAGCACCAGGCTACCGGGCCTTCACCGGGACACACGGTCCTACGCTGCGGTGGCTTCGACAGTTTGTGGTACGCAACTACACTATGAAAAAACAAGTACTCTTCAATTACAACTTACAACAACATGTAATATGTGATCTTCTATCTTGCAGCCTTCGCAGCTCGCCGAGGGGGCGGACGACTACAGGGTCAGCCGCCACTTGGAGGCGTACCTGCTGTGGCTGTTCGGCTGGTGCTTGTTCACGAGCTCCCATGGGGATAGCGTGGACAGGCACCTCGTCCAGTTCGCGAGGGAGATAGCGGACGCCCCCCTCGACGACGTGCCGCAGTACTCCTGGGGGTCCGCTGTCCTCTGCAAAGACGCATCGGGCCCTCTGCGACGGTGTACCGGATCGGGCGCCGAAGTCGACCTTCATCGGATGCCCGCTGGCGGTATTGTGGGCATACGAGGTTCCAGATCGGGCGCCCGCCATCACCTGAGTCGGTTGACCCTACAGCGATGGCGACGTGGACGGTCCGACCATGGGCACCATCTGGTGCCACCGACGGTAAGATATTTGAACTGAAAGTTTGGTACTATTGCTTGTACATTTTTTAATACTAACGGTAACGCTTTTGTTTCATCGAGCCTAGGTGGGCACACCAGGCGGTGCGCCAGGGCTACCCGCGATTCGTCGCGGCGTTCGACCACCTCACGGACGACCACGCGCGCGCTGGACGCCGTATACACTTAGGAGCAGTACAACCGTGTGACCGGGCGCCGTGTCGACTTCGTGCGCACGCGAGACTCGGCGCATCGCTCACACGGCGGTTCCTGGTGTTCGACGTCGTGTCGAGGCCTACGCTGTCCATCGAGTGATGAGGCGATTCGGCCTACGACAGAGTTCCTAGCCGCCGGCCGTCTGCTCCCACACGCCGCCCACGCGTAAGTTCCCTCAATCGATGTTCCATAATTACTATCGTGTGTTGCCATATAATATTTATACATTCATTTATCATCCACAGCCAGACTAGGACGGGGGTGCATGGGGCCACCCCCTGGCACCTGCGGATGGCGCCATGGATCGCGGCGTGGGCCGGAGCCTCGAGGACGTCCATGCCGACGATGCGCCATACGATCCGAGACTTACCAGCGCATCGGTGGTTCACCTCTCGCACACGCAGCGCCTGCACGCTGCCGACCGGATCCTCCCAGGCACGTCCTCGCCCAGAGACACGTATCCCGCCCATACGGACGCGGCTCTGCACGCTGTGGTACGTTGTATCCGATATACGTTTAACCATTTCAAATCGGTGCTATCTAATTTGCGATGTATTTTCCAGACTGACATGCTAGGCCGCTTCTACAAGGAGTCGTCGAGGATGCTCTCGCGATTGACCAGCGGCCGGCGGGTGACCAGAGCAGACGTTGCCAGCCTGCTCGGTAGGTTCCGAGACGACTACGACGCTACCGGAGTTGGCTGGATCACCCTGCCTCGTGGTGTGGTCCCCGACGCACCGCTCGCGCCACGGAGGGGACCTGCGGCTGGTGCAGGCTTCGACACCGGAGCTGCTTCTTCTTCACAGCACGGTGGAGGTGCAGGCTTCCACACTGGAGGTGCCGCAGGTGTGTGTTTTTTCATGTTTTGCATTCACTTTTCATGCTTTGCACTCACCAAGTCACTGGTCTTAACATTTCTTCCCTTTCGTGCAGCTGCTGGAGGTCCTGCAGGTGTCGCCAAGACCGTGGTTGTCGATCGCCTCGATGACTACGACGGGCGGGGTGATGATCTTGACGACTACGAGGACGACACCGTGTGGAGGTACCTCGTTGATCCACCCCCAGTTCAGCTTGGTACCGCACAGCAGGAGTGGGCGCCACGACCGACGCAGCCTGGGTCGTCGCAGTGGGTGCCGCCACCTCCACCGACCCAGGCTGGGTCGTCGCAGTGGGTGCCGCCACCTCCACCGACCCAGGCTGGTTCGTCGCAGTGGGTGCCGCCACCTCCACCGACCCAGCCGCAGTGGGTGTCGCCACCTCCAGCGACCCAGCCGCAGTGGGTGTCGCCACCTGCAGCGACCCAGCCTCGGTCGTCACAGTTGGTGTCGCCACCTCCAGCGACCCAGCCTGGGTCGTTGGTGCCGCCACCTCCACCGACGCAGGTTGCACCGACGCAGCACCAGACACCCCCACCACCACCGGTACAGGCTGACCCGCCTGGGTACGCCACACCTCCAGCGAGACCACAGAGGGCCCACCAGCCGCCGACGCACCTGACGTACTCCCGAGGTCAGATCCGGAGGAGGACTACACACCAGCGAGGAGGCGACGAAGAGGGGCGGCACTAGTTTCTTTTATTTTTCAGTGTTTGTAATTTTTTTGTTTATTTTGGTTGGCAGTTTCGATTAGGGCGGTGATTGATGGTACTATGTTATGTAATACCATCTATTTTGTGTACTTTGTCATATTACGTGGTTCATTACATATTTCTGTCCGCTTTTCCAGCTTTTGTCATATCATCTTTTTCGCTTTTGTTATATGACCTTTGAAGCTTTTGTCATATCACCTTTACGACTTTTGTCGACTTCCTCGCTTGAGCGAGAGAATACATGATGCGAACATCGGGGACCAAAGACACGCAACGGGCCGCTGAAAATCGTTAGGGTTGTTGGGCGTTGTCGTGCGCGAGTATAATACTTAGGGTTGTTGGGCGTTGAGAATTTATATGCGAAGAGAGTTGTAACTGAGATATTTTTACAGAATATGGTAGTCCGTATACCAAATAGCAAACCTGGTACCTCCGGCCAAAAAAATAACTTCCAACATGCATTTCTACGGGCCGCCGAAACAATCCCCGAAGGCACGGAGGTCCCCAGGTGCCTGTGCGGGGATCCTTGCCGCTTCCGGCAGTCTGTAGACAACTCATACACTTACGGTATGAGGTACTGGAGCTGCCGCAACCACGACTCCGAGCCAACGCTGGGGATGCGGATGCGGCGGAGAAGCCCGGTATGTTCATACTCACATTTGGTGCTGCTCCCAATTCATACGTGTTGTAACACCGTGTGATGTGACTAATTGCAGCCTCCACTGTGCGAGTTCATCCGATTCTACGACGCGGAACAAACTCCCGAGATGGAGAGGAGGCGGAATCGGGAGTACTCGCATCAGAGGGCTATCGTGGAGCAGCAGTGGTGTGAGCAGGATGAGGAGGAGAAGCGCCAACAGCATTTGGAACATATGCATGCACAGAGGGAGGCCGAACGACAGCGCCATGCAGCGGAGAGGGAGGCTGAGCGCGAGAGAAAGCGTGAGAGGGCAGCTAGGGCCAGAGCGGCAGGAGCTGAAAACTTGCGTAAGGGAAAATATCCTCGTTGCACTCAGTAAAGCCCAAGAGAAGGGCCCTTATTGCTGTTTCCTCTGCCTAAGGCATGTTACGTTTAGTCCCGTATACTCGGTAGAGTGTGCCGTACATGCCATTGTTGTTTAGCATTTCTAAGCCGTATGCAATTCAGTACATTCTTATTGCTCCCCATCTATCGGTACAGTGTACCGTACATATATTTCACATCTTTGAAGATAACTACACGAAGTCTTCAAAAAATAATTACGAGTTGACCGGGAGTGAAGAAGGGCCACCTAAAAACGAATCTTGTATTTTCTCATGCTTGCATCGAAATGGCTTCTAAACTGACAGTTTTAAAACTGAAATTTGTTGCAACATTTATTTATGCAATTTGGAATAAAATATAATATATTTTTAAAAAAATTCTCATAAAAACTAACAAAAATATCAAAAATGGTATATGTCGCCCGTCCATAGGGCGACATCAATAATGTCGCCCGTCCATCGGGATTTTTAATCTGTCGCTCGTTGATCGGGCGACAAAAGCCTGCCGCTTCGCCTAACGGGCGTAAAACACGAGGGTCTCTCGTCGCCCGTCCATCGGGCGACAGGCTTATATCGCCCGATGGACAGGCGACTGACGTATAAAAATGTAATTTCTTGCGAAAGACATTTATTTCTGCAATTCGGAATAAAATATAATATATTTTAAAAAAAATTTCTCCGAAGGAATCTACCACCAATCTCTTCTATTTGACTCCAGTCAACTACCCGATCCACGACAGAAAGGGTAAGCACTCCTCCTACAGGGGTTAATAATTCTTCGGTGATGGCGTTAACCGGCCACACCGTCAAACCACACCCTTACTATGAACAAAAAGAGGTGACCGAAACCCTTCGGCACCACAACCCCACTTCATCACAAATGAAGCAACTCAATCAAATCCATCATAAATATAGCATTATACATCATCAAAAGTAGCATTCAACATCAAGGCTTAGATACAATATTTAAACGGAAAGCAACGGTACCCATACCCTTTCCTACTGTGCATCCATGTGTGTCAGATTTTAAATTAGTGATTCCACTTACACAAGTTTTAATGTTGCTATCCTATGACAAAATTTTAGTTAAAACCTAGGCCATGTTTCTAAGTTATTCCACATCACATTTTAGTTGTATCCTATAGTATGACACTAAAAATACTGTAACACCCTACAAATCTAAACTGTCATACAAGAAAATTTCGACAGCATCTCCCCTAAAATTAGGACAAAACGGAAGCGACAACAAGATTCATAATAAACATTACAAACAGGAATAACATAAAAGCATCAATACTAGAGATAACAAGTCTAAATCAACCAGGAAACAAACATAAATGTAAAACAGCTCCAAAGAGGACATCAACAGGTCTATAATTAATAAAATTTCAGCAAGCTAATGAATTATTAAATGCACTAGTCCATGTGATTCGTGATGACCCCGGAGGGTTGATTGTGCTACTAAGCCCACCCTTCAAACTTACGACTCGCGAGAACTACCTGAAAACAACAAAATAACAAGGGGTGAGATTGGGTAATCTCAGCAAGCGGAACAACTTCTAACAAATAACACGACCACAAGAAAAACTATCATACCAAATTCCTCATGTCCAATACCACATTACAGAGTCCACACAACCTCAGTAGAATGCATATGATTGTGCACATGCTTATGCCATGATCCTCCTCACCGTGCCCTTTCTCAGGAACACACGGTGTTGTACTGCACGGCCGCGCACGCCAAGCGTCGACAAACTTCCAATGCATGATTATGCAGTTAATGCTTCATGCATAAATACATTCATAACTTCCCACTCTGAATGCACATGCTTGCATACCATCAAATAACATGGATAAAATGCGAACATCATTGAGATAGAATACCTCAACAATTCATCTTGCAAACAACATCTTTCTTCATTCTTACTCATGATTCAAAAGCCAAACAACCACATCACAATGCAGGATAGGATATTGCAATCTCATAAACAAGTAGTTAAACCATGTAGGTGTGTTGCAATTAAGGTTTATATTGAAGACGAAACAAATAGCGGGTTATAGTTTAGCAAGACCGCTACTTCCACTTGCCTTTACCGACGTGGATGACGAATCTAGTTGCGTCCAGAAGGGGCACCACCTGAACAAGCATACTTTCAGTATATAATAACACCACAATTGATCACACAATTCAAACACGCGTTTCCTACAACCCGTTCCCCTTTTAAACACCGAAAACCCCGATCTGTCCGGATCGAACAGCAGCAACCTCTCTTCCCAATTTCGTATCTTTTTTTCTACTGTTCATAAAAATACATAAAAATTACAGTAGCTAGATATTGACGATATCTACAACTTTCATGAAGATCAAAAATTTCAATTCCGCTGTTAAATATGCCTAAACAACCGCCCAACACAGTGGACGAAATCTGTTTCCAGATTCTGTTCGTCATCTTCCAACAGAGATAAATCTAAGTCCGACGGCCCAAAAATTCTGAAAAAAATACAAAAGCTAGGTCTCGACGTTATCTACAACTTTCTAGTTATAGATTTTTGCAGGAAAAATCATCTATGCCACTTAAACCGCGAAACAATCCGCGCTGCACAATCTTCCCTTCCAAAAACAGCACCACGTGAACATCTACCCTTCCCCCCCATCAAGATCCAACCAAACCACTCACCACCAGATCTAATACACTCCTAATCCCTAGGTAGAACAGGGGTAAAAGATTGGGAATTTTACCTTGAGTTCCCCCTTGCGAACCCACGAAGAACGCGCAACGATCTCCGTAACGGAAATCTGTTCGTCCTCCTCGCCTCCACGGATCCTCTTCTCGCTTTTCTCCTTCGGCGTTTCGCGGTGGATCTTGAGCCACCACGCAAGAGGAGGACGAGGTGGAGTGGGGGCTGCTAGGGGAGAGGGGAGGCGCCTAGGGCTTGGGGTGGGGAGGTGGGCCGCCCACTTAGGGCGTGGGAGGGGAGGTGGGAGAAGAATTCCCGGCCCAGGCCCAAGTTTTCCTCTACCCACTGCTTTCTAGCCCGTAAACTCCAAATATAATATTAATACGCCGCATAAACTTCAATTAATTAATTCCCCAACAATTTCCCTCATTCTTTCCGAAACAACAGAGAAAGAAAAACCCTAGGATCGCTCTAAAGTTCTAGGGCATCACATTCTCCCCTCCTTAAAAGGATTCGTCCCCGAATCTTCTTCTTTTAGCTACAGACCTAAAAGGAAAAGGAAGGCAAAAGGTAAACCACGACTTACCCCCAGCGTCATCAAATAGCGTAGGGTACTTCTTCCGCATCTGGTCTTCAGGTTCCCAAGTTGCCTCCCGCTCGCATCGATTGGTCCACAAATCTTTCATTGGACTCTAACACGAACTATTCCCCTATTAAATAAAGGACACCTATTAGGTGAATCTGGTATCGATCTGGAATCTCAACTCCCACTTCTCTCTTCAACCCGATCGCAAAACTCCGCATTCCAATCTCAACTCCTCTACCACAGTTCGTCGCGATTCGACGACGCGAACCATGTGAGACACAACGCTCTAGGTAAGTCTCTAAATCAACCCAAACACAAACTCCTATCTCCTACAAGTGATTGATCTTTTACAAAAAGAACCAATATCCACTCTTACCAACGACAGAGATAGCCTACTTTACAACCAGGGTCCGTAAATCCGCAGAAACAATAACAACCGAACACAATCACTACGGTTGACACAAACTCGCCGAACTCCAAATGACAAAAAGTTCCAAAAATTAATGTAATTACCTGCAACTTCCAAGTTGTCCACTACTAAATTAAGCAACCCCACCGAGGAACACATCAATGAAAACAATTCTCCAAAAAGGTTTGAATTGAGTCATACACAACCTTCCTTTACTCTTCACTTTTAAACTACTTACGATCAGCGACCCACTCTAGTTTTCCCTTGTAAGAAGGTTTCACCTACACATTCTTCCACCCAAGGACCAGGGCAAGGAGTACAATCCTTGAATATACTCAACCATAACATAAACATTCATTTTCTTACCCCCAAGCTTGAACGTAAAAGAAATCTTAATTCTCACTAACACCACGAACGACAATCACCACCTTTAAACCAAAAAGGCTGAAATTCACATACACGGGAACTCAACTTGGAAGAGGAACTCCATAGAACCAAAAACACCAAAAAAAATTTCTTCGGGGAGAAGCTCTATTCAAAAGAGAAACATCGCGAAAGTCTTCTGCAAATGCATTTCACTTTTACCAAAACAAATCATCTCACTTTTATCCAAGGCCAAGCAATTCAGAAAAAAAAAACCGATCAAAGAATTAAATGCTTCCACACAACCACCATCTCTTTTTCCTTAAAAGGAACCAAACTCACTTCCCAACAGAAAAAATGTTTTAACCACAAATATCATTCATGTCACAACCAGAAGAATCGTCTCTTAAGCGAAAAATCACAAACACCTCACACCACAACACAACTCTAGCCCAAAATAGAAATGCAAATATTTCCAGATCATGAAGTTCCAAAACTTACATTGGATTAGCTACTTCTTTTAATCAACAATGCAACCGATAACTCGACCTTGAAAACTACGGACACAGTCAAAGCATACATCCTTGAGCATAAATTTCGCATTCATAAATTAAGCTAGTTTTCTTATAAAAGACGAATGAATGACGATATTTAATAGAATAACATTCCAAAATCTCCACAAATTACTTCAAGGTTAATCATTCTTTTGTCCTTGTTTTAAGCCTCGAAATTAACCCACATTTGTCAGAATCATTCTAAGTTTAGGGAAACTCAAACACAAAGACAAAGAATACTTTGACCAAAAGTATTCAACCCAAATATCAAACAGACAAACCAATCCATATGAATTTTTTTTAATCATAAGTTCAGCATAACTCCCGCCATCTACAGTATTCCACTACCCTTACCATTTAGATTTCAATATTCCCTATTTACTCATTGAGAAGGCCCATCAGGATTTAACAACAACTACACAACAAATTCTTACTCTTATTACCTTATCCACAATTATAAATAAAGTTCACGGTGCTTATCAAAAACACATCCAACCAACACTACCTCATCAAGATCCCCACTGAGCAAACCTAACCTATAACATCATATTCTAAATTTGAAAGGCGATTGCTTCAACAAGTCTTTCAAAGATGATGAACCTATAAATTCCATACCACATACGCGTCAACATCTCGACAATGGAAATTTATTCACCTAAAAGATGACTCAACAAGTAAATATTATCTCAACAAGGCACAAATCGTAAATAGAACTTTAAAACATACATTTATTAAGGACAAAATCACGCGTCATGCTAACTATCCATGGTTCACTCCATCACATGTTACAATTTCCCCCCATTTTAACAAAGGTTTTCAACAATTAATCTAAACAGTTACCACCACTACTAAGTCATTAATATCAATAATTGACATAATTGTAAAACAACAACATTGAATTAAATTTAATTTTTTTTTTAGCTACCCTATACACGGGTTATAGCAAAATTGCCACTCCAAGACATACTCCAAATTTTTTTTAAAGTGAATCGAATAGGTTAAATCATCACAAAGCTCTTACGGCAAAGGCAAAAACTTATGTCTTCCCAATTGATATCGATACTAGCATTATTGGAACACAACTGCATACTTCCGAATCTACTAATAGTTTGCAACGTCATAAATATCAACTCTAATCAATTTCCAAGTTAAAGTCACTAGCCAACACGATTAAATTAGAACATCTATAAACAACCAAAGATGGTTTCTTTAACAATATCGGTAGTCCACCATTACAATTAAATTGTTCTACCGACCTTATATTAAAATGTCTCTAAATAACCCACCAATTTTCTATTACCTTCACAAGAGTTTACATCATCTTAATGTTCTAACTACGCATCAAGATTTAAAGCTTTAAACATTGTCCATGGTCAAGGGCACATTAAAATAATGCAATAAATCCTAAGCATGCACATTAACACATTCAATCATTATCGCTTATAGAGCAATCTACAATACTAGAAGTTTATTTAATCTCAAGCTAAAGATAACAATTACATCTTAATTGATTCAACTCACAAATTAGCTTAGAAGTACATCATTCCATAAACCACATTGTTACATACTACGAATACAGAC
Organism: Rhipidocladum racemiflorum; assembly: GCA_036346355.1. Lineage (NCBI taxonomy): Eukaryota > Viridiplantae > Streptophyta > Magnoliopsida > Poales > Poaceae > Rhipidocladum > Rhipidocladum racemiflorum. The sequence goes on along the minus strand of CM070586.1, from coordinate 9,640,498 downwards.
ATAAAATTTCTAAACACCGTCATGGGTCACCTACCCTTGACAAACAGGAGGCAATCCCAAACATTAAAAACAAACACAGTTCTAGATCAAGAACAAACACCGATAAAAATTTCTTCTTTTCAAGCAAGTAAGAAAAGCAAAATCCAAACATAAATGCAAGAGAGTTCGACCCTCAAATGTTCAATCCTAGTAGCCAAAACTCTTCAAGAAATCCAAAACCTACACTTTCCACAAAGGAAGACAGATGCATAAGGGAAGACCAAATGTCCAACCAAATTTTTCCGATAAAGATTCAAACTTAGCTCCATCCAAATTTTGATCTGCAACAGGAGAAACTCCAACCCCTTCTTTTAAAAACAATCGGGAAACAACAACCACGTAAATTTCCTCCCAACGACAGTCCATAACAATAAATCAAAGCCAAAGCAAAATTATGACCAAAAGACGCGCAACGTAGAACTCTTCTTCTGTGTCTTCACTCAAAGGAGACAAAACCACAAACCGCCAAAAGGACAATCAGCGAGTGCTCAAAACTAAGCATTTTCCTCGGTTTCGAACCAACCACATACCCAGAAAACCAACCAAAACCGACCGTTAGCACGGTAAAGAACATCCGAAGGAATCCATCACCAACCTCTTCTATTTGACTCCAGTCACTACCCGATCTACGACAGACACGGATAAGTACTCTTTCCCTACATGGGTTTAATAGTTCTTCGGTGGTGACTCTACCCGGCCACACCGTCAAACCACAGCCTCACTACAAACAAAAGGTGACCGAAACCCTTCGGCACCACAACCTCCCTTATCACCATAACAAGAACAACTCAATCAATCATCTCAAAATCATAGTAACATACATTATCAAACGTAGCATTCAACAACAAAGCTTAAATTCAACCTTTAAGCATGAGGCAACAATACCCATACCCTTTCCTACTGTGCATCCATGTGTGTCAAATTTTAAATTAGTTATTCCACTAACACAAATTTTAATGTTGCTATCCTATGGCAAAATTTTTTTAAGTATAACCTAAGCCATGTTTCTAAGTTATCCCAAATCACATTTTAGTTGAACCTATGGTATTTCACTAAGTTCATACACCACGGACCTGAAGCCCGCTCTGATACCAACTGTAACACCCTACAAATCTAAACTGTCATACAAGAAAATTTCGACAGCATCTCCCCTAAAATTAGGACAAAACGGAAGCGACAACAAGATTCATAATAAACATTACAAACAGGAATAACATAAAAGCATCAATACTAGAGATAACAAGTCTAAATCAACCAGGAAACAAACATAAATGTAAAACAGCTCCAAAGAGGACATCAACAGGTCTATAATTAATAAAATTTCAGCAAGCTAATGAATTATTAAATGCACTAGTCCATGTGATTCGTGATGACCCCGGAGGGTTGATTGTGCTACTAAGCCCACCCTTCAAACTTACGACTCGCGAGAACTACCTGAAAACAACAAAATAACAAGGGGTGAGATTGGGTAATCTCAGCAAGCGGAACAACTTCTAACAAATAACACAGCCACAGTAAAACTATCATACCAAATTCCTCATGTCCAATACCACATTACAGAGTCCACACAACCTCAGTAGAATGCATATGATTGTGCACATGCTTATGCCATGATCCTCCTCACCGTGCCCTTTCTCAGGAACACACGGTGTTGTCTACTCTGATCGCGCCGCAAGGCGTCGACAAACTTCCAATGCATGATTATGCAGTTAATGCTTCATGCATAAATACATTCATAACTTCCCACTCTGAATGCACATGCTTGCATACCATCAAATAACATGGATAAAATGCGAACATCATTGAGATAGAATACCTCAACAATTCATCTTGCAAACAACATCTTTCTTCATTCTTACTCATGATTCAAAAGCCAAACAACCACATCACAATGCAGGATAGGATATTGCAATCTCATAAACAAGTAGTTAAACCATGTAGGTGTGTTGCAATTAAGGTTTATATTGAAGACGAAACAAATAGCGGGTTATAGTTTAGCAAGACCGCTACTTCCACTTGCCTTTACCGACGTGGATGACGAATCTAGTTGCGTCCAGAAGGGGCACCACCTGAACAAGCATACTTTCAGTATATAATAACACCACAATTGATCACACAATTCAAACACGCGTTTCCTACAACCCGTTCCCCTTTTAAACACCGAAAACCCCGATCTGTCCGGATCGAACAGCAGCAACCTCTCTTCCCAATTTCGTATCTTTTTTTCTACTGTTCATAAAAATACATAAAAATTACAGTAGCTAGATATTGACGATATCTACAACTTTCATGAAGATCAAAAATTTCAATTCCGCTGTTAAATATGCCTAAACAACCGCCCAACACAGTGGACGAAATCTGTTTCCAGATTCTGTTCGTCATCTTCCAACAGAGATAAATCTAAGTCCGACGGCCCAAAAATTCTGAAAAAAATATTAAAGCTAGGTCTCGACGTTATCTACAACTTTCTAGTTATAGATTTTTGCAGGAAAAATCATCTATGCCACTTAAACCGCGAAACAATCCGCGCTGCACAATCTTCCCTTCCAAAAACAGCACCACGTGAACATCTACCCTTCCCCCCCATCAAGATCCAACCAAACCACTCACCACCAGATCTAATACACTCCTAATCCCTAGGTAGAACAGGGGTAAAAGATTGGGTATTTTACCTTGAGTTCCCCCTTGCGAACCCACGAAGAACGCGCAACGATCTCCGTAACGGAAATCTGTTCGTCCTCCTCGCCTCCACGGATCCTCTTCTCGTTTTCTCCTTCGCGTTTTGCGGTGGATCTTGAGCCACCACGCAAGAGGAGGAAGAGGTGGAGTGGGGGCTGCTAGGGGGAGAGGGGGAGGCGCCCTAGGGCTTGGGGTGGGGGAGGTGGGCCGGCCCACGTAGGGCGTGGGGAGGGGGAGGTGGGAGAAGAATTCCCGGCCCAGGCCCAAGTTTTCCTCGGCCCACTGTTTCTAGCCCGTAAACTCCAAATATAATATTAATACGCCGCATAAACTTCAATTAATTAATTCCCCAACAATTTCCCTCATTCTTTCCGAAACAACAGAGAAAGAAAAACCCTAGGATTGCTCTAAAGTTCTAGGGCATCACAAATACACATTCCAAGGACCTACAACCCGCTCTGATACCAACTGTAACACCCCATAAATCTAAACTGTTGTACAAGAACAAATCGACAGCATTTCCCCTAAAAACAGGATAATACAGAAGCAATTCGAATAGGAATAATCTCATGACATCAAAACTAGAGACAACGAGTCTAATTCAACCAGGTATTAACCATAAATAAAACACATCTCTAAAGGGACAACCATAAACGAGAACAAGTTTAAAAGGAACAACAAAAGGTCTAAATGAAATAAAATTGCATCCAACTAATGAATTATTTAAAACACTAGATCATGTGAGTCGTGATGACAACAGAAAATTTATTGTGTTGCTAGCCCACCCTTCATGCTTACGACTCACGTGCGCTACCTGAAAACATCAAAACAGCAAGTAGTGAGATTGGGTAATCTCAGCAAGCGGAACAACTAATACAAATAAAACATCCACCATATATCTAGCATTCCACATTCCTCATATACAATACCACATCAAAGAGTCCACATTCCTCATATACAATTCCACATCAAAGAGTCCACACCACTTCAGTAAAATGCATATGATTGATGCACATGCTTATGCCATGATCCTCCTCACCGTGCCCTTTCTCAGGAACACACGATGTTGTACCGGTACGGTCGCGCACGCTGGCGTCGACAAACTTCCAATGCATGATTATGCAGTTAATGCTTCATGCATGAATTCATTTATAACTCCTCCCACTGAGTCCACATGTTTGCATATCCTCATATAGCATGGATAGAAAACAAATATCATAGAGATGAAATGTTTAGACAATTCGTCCGGTAAACAACATCATTCTTCACCTTACCTCAAAGGAAGTGATTAAACCATGTATGATTGCTGTAATTGGAGTTTCTAATAAAGGCGAAGCAAACAACATTGTATAGCTTAACAATACAACTACTTCCACTTGCCTTTACCGACGTGGACGATGAACCTAGTTACGCCCAGCAGTGGCACCACCTGAACAAACATTATTTCAGTACATAGCGACATCACAATTCATCACACAATTCAAACACACGCTTCCTACTCCCCGTTCCCATTTAAACGCCAAAAACCCCGATCTGTCCGGATCGAACAGCAGCACCCTCTCTTCCCAATTTCGTATCTTTTTTTGTACTGTTCATAAAAATACAAAAAAAATTACAGTAGCTATATATTGACGAGATCTACAACTTTCATGAAGATCAAAGATTTCAATTCCGCTGTTAAACATGCCTAAACAACCGTCCAACACAGTGGACGAAATCTGTTTCCAGATTCTGTTCGTCATCTTCCAACAGCGATAACTCTCAGACCGACGCCCCAAAAATTCTGAAAAAATTACAGAAGCTAGGTCTCGACGTTATCTACAACTTTCTGGTTATAGGTTTTTGCAGGAAAAATCATCTATGCCACGTAAAATGCAAAACTATCCGCGCTGCACAATCTTCCCTTCCAAAAACAGCACCACGTGAACATCTACCCTTCTCCCCCATCAAGATCCATCCAAACCACTCACCACCAGATCTAATACACTCCTAATCCCTAGGTAGAACAGGGGTAAAAGATTGGGAATTTTACCTTGAGTTCCCCTTAACCCACGAAGAACGCGCGACGATCCCCGTAACGGAAATCTGTTCGTCCTCCTCGCCTCCACGGATCCTCTTCTCGTTTTCTCCTTCGCGTTTCGCGGTGGATCTTGAGCCACCACGCAGGGGAGGAAGAGGAGGGGGTGCGGCTGCTAGGGGGGAGGAAGGGAGGCGCCTTAGGGTTTGGGGGGAGGGGGCGCCACTTAAAGGGGGAGGTGGGCCGGCCCACCAAGGCATGGGGAGGAGAGGGGGAAAAAGGAATTCCCGGCCCAGGCCCAGGTTGCCTCGGCCCAGCGGAAACTAGCCCAAAACTCCAATTTTTAATATTAAATTGCCGCATAATCTTCAATTATTTCATTCCCCGACAACACCCTATTTCTTTCCGGAACAACCAAGAAAGAAAACCCTAGGATCGCTCTCAAATTCTAGGGCATCACATGGTGGTGCTCGATCGCCGGCGATGGTTTGCGGCGGAGCTGGTTCACCAGAGACGAGGACGGCGACCACGGCGACGGCGTTGCGGGGCTCCTCCGGCGAAGTGAGTGGTGCTCACCGACGCGGCTTGACCTCACGGTTCCGGATCTGGGCTCAACGGCGGCGGAGGACGGCGGACGATGGCGGAATCAGCGGATAACCGCGGCGGAACGGGCTTCCAACTCCGGCGAGCGATTGCGGTGTAACTACGGCGGCTTGAGCTCCGCGGGCTAGGGCTACAGGTGCGCACGGAAGTCGGCAACACGGCAGCGGTGGCGGCGCATTAAATAGGGCTCCCGACGTCCGTGAAACGCGCGGAAACCGAGGCCCACTTCGTTGCGGCGGCGGAATCCGAAAGGGATTCGGATTGGGTGACGTGGATCAACGTCAGCCGTTGGATCAAGATCCAACGGTACGAGGGTTTGGGCTCGGGTCTGGCTCGGGCGAGCTGGCTGGCTCGGTCGGGCTCGGGCTCGGTGACGTGGCTCAATCATGGCCGTTGGATCAAGATCCAACGGTCACGCGGTTAGGGTTCTGTAATATCCCGAGTATTTTTAAACTCGAAGCACTGTACCATTGTACACAAACGTTGTTCAATAATACATCAAGTTTGTGTATTTCTGTATTTTGAGCTGAGTAGACTCGACTGGGATCCAAAAGAACCCTTTAACTTAATTAAACTCACTCAAAATCAAATCGAGTTCAATTGCAGTTCGTAATTGTCCTTTTGGACAAATTGGAAATTGAGGAAATTAAATGTCTAAAAGTCCTCAAAAACTATCCAAAATATCTTAGAAGTATTCAAAATTAACTTTTGATGTTTGAATCTTCAAGTTTTGGCCTTTGACCATTTTACCCCTCCTTAAGTGCATAGTGTGTATACCCTTTATTCCCTCATTTCCAAAGCCACTCCCCATTTCCCCATCCTCTCCTCACACGTTTTGATCAAGAGGAAGAGAGGAGAAGGAGCCCAAGCACTTGAGCACCCAAATCCGCGGATTCCGGGCAATTCAACCGACGAAAATCGAATCGGAGGCTGGATTTGGCGTCCTCATCGCGTTCCTCACCCTCTCAACCCCTCCGGGTGAGAAATCCATCGAGTCTCATCGACATTCCTCGGAGCTCCCATGGTGCTTTTACAATCTGACTTGATTTCTCGACTCCCGGGTCGATCCTCTTGCCGTAGCTACGACTCTTTTCTCCTGTAGCTTTGCATTTCATCAAGTTTTCCCAAACCCTAGCCTAGGCCATGTCTAGGTACCATGTGTTCAACGCATCGCACAGCAATTCTGCTTTAAAATCTAGACTCAGGTCGTCGTTAGGTCCGTTTAACTCTATAGTCGACCTGGCTTTTAGCCATCTTCAAAATCGAGCATGCTCTCGCTAGGTCTTCGGTTTGTCGGAGTTCTAGTGAGGTAGGGCATGTATAGACTGTTCCATTAGCAATTCTGGTAGCTAGAGCCGCTACCGGAGGAATCAGAATTCACTCGCCTGGCCGAAATTTATTTTATTTCTCTAGGCATTAATTATTTTTGCAAAGTTCTAGAGGTCCGAAGCGTGAATCGACAACTTCATTAGCTCTTCTGATAGCTTTTATCGCGATCAGAAGAGTCAGAACTGCATTTCAGCAAATCCTGCTAGCACTTGTCAGCTCTAGGTCACTTTATTTTTGAAAAATCCTAGAGGTCTAGTGATCAAATGGATAGCCTGGACGGCTTCCCTGCGAGTAGAGACCTCGATTAGCAGTGTCGAAATTCAGTTTCGGCAAATTCCCGATATACTTTGCTGCTCTAGGTCACTAGTATTTTTGCAAAATGCTAGACCTCCAGGGCATGTAGTGAGTATGCCGTTAGTCTTCGTAGATATTAGAAAAGCAATTAGAATCGCTAGATTTGCATTTTGCTAGCCCGCATTTTATTTTATTCCTCGAGATCCAATTATTTTTATAAAATGCCAAGGACATGTAGCACGCATGGTCAGCACTATCAGCTCTCCCGGTGCTTGTAAACGAGCTCAGAAGGGTTGGTTTTGCATTTTTCCTAGCTCCCATTTTATTTTTGTGATCATAGTGACCAAAGCCATTTAATGAGTTTTTGCTTCGTTTAGCTTCGTTTAAGGTCACTAAGGTCGATAGCATGCTTCACGTATGCTTTAGATCGCATTCAAGCCGCTTTTCGGACTTTTCCCGTTTCCCTGGTGTTTGCCGAGTTTAAGCGGGCAAATGAACAAAAGTCCAACTAAATTAAGTCAACTATGTTGGGGAATAGCTCCGATAGGTCGTAAGTATCCCTAAGCAACTAGCCGAGGGCTTAAAACAAGGCTTGCGGCATTCTTAGTCAAAATGGCCCTTTTGGGTGATTTGACTCGATTTCAAGCCATTTGGCCATTTTGGCCATTTTCCACATTTTAGTGCTTCTTTGCCAGTTAGCTATCGGAATAAGTCATTTAGGATCATTTAAGCCTAATGAAGTCGAAAACGTGCTTCTCGCGCAAGTGGAATCGCGTTTGAGCCGTTTTCGGACTTTATGCGATCGAAGACGCATTTATCGAGCCAAATTACGCTTTTGATCCGAATTCAATGTAGGTTAAGTGAATTTCAGTGGGGTAAGGCCTAGATAGGTCCTAAATATCCTAAACTACCTATTAGTAAGCCTAAGAAAAGTCGCCGCTTCATTTATTGCATTTTGCACCTTTTTGCCATTTTGGGCGAAAACAGCCGTTTTTAGCCGTTTTGGTCATTATGGCCGTTTTTGAAGATTTAAAGCAAATTGCGTTTCTACCGAGAGTTTTAGTTAGGTAATGAGTGTTTGAATCCGTATCGGGAACCCACGCACAGATTCGATCGCGTTTGGACTCAATACGGACTCAAAACGATTTTTGTCGGTAATTATTCCGCGGTTTTGTGTTTTGATTCAATTTTGGTCAATTTCATTAGGAATTGCTTTGCAACCGATCCAACTAAGTCCTAAATATCTTTCTTTAGCTTGTTGCGAAGTCGGAAAATCATTTCGCGCCAAAAATCCGCAAAAGTGGTCATTTGGCGGATTTCCGTCGAAACGATCGTTTTCGGCCGTTTCGGAAAATTTGTCGTTTTAGGTCCCGGTTGATCGTTTTAGTACCAAACGAGTTCCATTAAGTTCCTTTAGGTCTATTATACATATTTCTAGGTATTTAACCAAATTTTGTTCTATTTTTCTTCAGTTTATATATTTTCATTCGCGTAGGGTGGAAACCGTCGTATTTGTCGCAATTTCGCCGTTCTTCTCGTTTTGCTCTTTTCTTTTCTCTCTGAGCACTTGTTTGAGTCTTATTTGATGTTAAGTTGATGTTTATGCACTTAATTCTCTTTTTTCGCTAATTTATTTCGCTTTCGTCATTTTTCCTGTTTTTGCTCGAATAGAGGCAAGCGAGTCAGGATTCGCATCGAGCACTCGTGAAATCATCCCGGACATCACCGAAGAGCAACAACAAGGCAAGCACCTCCTTTGAACATATTGATCCCATATTTCACGATGTTTACTTTGATTTCTCAAACTATATGCATTGTTTAAATTCAATAAAGTGCTAGATTGTGGGAATGGTAGTTATACCCTGATTTGGTGGATTTCCTCAATTTAATTCCCTCGAATCCATTGGCAACCTTAAGTAGGGTTAGACAATTAAATAAAATGTCAATTGGGTATAAACGAATCTAGTAACTGCACATGCTTAGACAATGCAATAGGAATGAGTCTGAAAGTCAGTCTTTTACCAAACACTCAAAACTATGGATTATGGTAATTGGATTTGGAAATGTGACTTGTGAAAGTACTTTGGTAAATGTGGAATGTCTAGTCGGTAATTAGACTTGGCGGGAGGTATATTATGTGCTAGTTACATTGGTGGCGAGTGGTTGGCGAGTTAAGTGGAGTTCCCCGCTTGAGTCACTAGGCAAAAACTATAAGGATCGAACTTGAGACGCTTTACGAAGGAGCAGCGGTGCAACCACGCAAGCTGGTATGGGACAGTCTATTCTAGTACCTGAAGTGTGAGGGGTTAGGCGTGCCTGTTGGTAGGCCGAAGAGTGGACGATCTTCCACGAGAAGCAGGCCAAAGACGGTGTATGTTTTCAAAAGCCACGGTTGTACCCTTGTGTGCATAGTCGGTAGATGCGGCGTGGTAGATCCTCCGATTCATAAAATGATACAACGGCGTCACGCCATGCTATGGGAAATGCCGCGATGCGTATTTTGGCCGCCATCACAAGGTTTCTTCTCCGGTGGCTCCCTTCGTGTGGAGTTGGCCTCTTTCGCCATAGCAGGGGTTTTAAATGCTTGATCTTTGAGGTGTGGCTAAACCCTTAACGATGGGAACGAATAGTTCATTCTTGCATATCGGGTACCTCTCAGTATCGCGTGTATCCTGGTGACAGGAGTGCAATTATGAATTGTGTTTGGGTAAAGTGTGCAAACTCTGCAGAGTCTTAAAACAAATCTAATCGATTAGCCGTGCTCACGGTTAAGAGCAATTCTTCGATTAATGGATCGAGTATAGTATTTGTTTTGGTTTCAAAAATAAAAAGTTACTTGAGTCTAGCTAAAGGTATTTTTGTTCGGTATGGTACTTGGTGGATTTATGCATATATGGATGTCGTTGTATCCCAGTGCGATCATGGATGATGGCGGTGAGAAGCTCATATGTTACATATGCTTTGTAAATATGTTTTATTCAAACTGCTGTCTTTTACATTATGTACTACTTTTCGATGAAGCTGTTTCAAGCGCCGCTTTTATGAGACCTAGTGTAGCAGCCATTTCATTTGTATCGGCCTGCATTTAATTATATTTCCATACACTAAAGTCTTGCGAGTACATACGTGTACTCACTGTAACATCCCAAAATTTTGCTTTTCTTAAATTCATGTGTGATTTGGCACTTTGGTGAATTTTTGGAATTTTCTGGAATTTATTTGGATTTATTTGGAATTTATTTGAATTTATTCATTTTGAAATAATTAAAGAATTTAATTTTGCAAATAAAATTTTGTTGGAAATATTTTATTTGAGTCCAAAATGATCTAAAGTATTTTCCAGAATTTTTCTCGAATTTTTCGAGTCATTTGCTATTTTTAATGAATTAAATGAATTCTTGGGAATTATTTTAATTATTAAATCGCTGAAAATCCAACTCGGGTCAAGTATCGTGTTCATCCGACCGAAGTCGGACTCAGTCCGACCGAGCCGTTGACTCGGCGAACCAACTTGAAAACCTAATTGATCCCAACCGTTGGATCAAGATCCAACGGCCGAGATCCGCCGCGTCGAGTTCGGCCGTCGACCCGGACCGATCGCCGTGCGGCGATCGTGGCCGTTGATCGTGACGCTGCGGACGGCTGGGATTGGCGTCGTCTTCCGTGACCGAAGCCGGACTCGCCGCCGCATAGCCGCGTGACCGATTAGGTTTCCGCGTACGCCGCCGAGGCCATTTAAGGCGTGGGTTATCGCCGAGGATCGCCGTCAGGCGCGCTATTGCCCTAAGTTCCAACGCCTGCCGCTGCCGCCTCGCGATTTCGCGGAGTTTGGGGAGTGCCGCCGTGGTTTTTCTTCGCTTCCGCGCCGTTCGTCATCCTCCGCCGCCTTCAAGCTCGGATTCGAGAACCTTGCGTCGAGGCGCACTCTACCGGGTGCACTCACTTGGCCGGAGACGCCAAGCGCCGTTAGGGTGGTCGCCGCCTCGCCGGCACCGCACGCCGCGAGCCATCGCCTGGCGAAGCTGGTGCACCGTTGGATCGAGATCCAACGCACGAGGCGAGGCCACGCCGTATCAAGCTTCGCGTCTCGATTAGGTTTCAACCGTTAGATTTAGATCGTACGGTCGTGGTTCGTTGTGTTGGAGGTTTAGGGGTAGATCTGGACCGTCCGATCTAGATCGAACGGCCCGGATCAACCGTAGTTTTGAACGAGAGGTCTAGATCCAATGACCGTTGATTTTCAAATCAACGGCCGAGATTGTGCCACGTGTGCTCGCGCCACGCCGCTGGGGAGCGTGTCTTCGACACGCGGGACCAGTCGAGGGCCCACGTGTCGACCACAGCCACGCTGCGTGAAACCGGCGGTGGGGCCCACATGTCGATGAGCGTAGAGTCGTGGACCGAGTCCACCGTGGACCCGAGCCAAGCATGGACCGAGTCCATGGACCGGCCGACGTCCACCAGCCAATCGAGGTCGACACGTGTCCATGCTGACGCAATAATTAATTTCCGAAAAAGAAAATGATTTATTAATTCGAAATATTGATTCAAATTTAGATTCAAACTTCAAACGCTTATAACTTTTGCGTTTCAACTCCGATTTGAGCGATTCAAATTTCTAAATTTGTATAAAATTGAGATCTACCTAAATATGAATTTTATTTAATTTTTGGACTAAAGTTTTTCTCTGTAATATTATTTAATTGATTATTTAAACTTTAATAAATCATAACTTGCGTTTAACTCCAAATTTGACGATTCCAGTTTCTAAAAATCCAGAAAATTACGTTCTCTCTGTTTATGGATTTTATTTGGAGTTTTGGGATGTTTTTGCCTATTGTTTATTGGGTATTTGCTATTTGCACGCTTTACGAGTAGACGTTGAAGTAAGGATTCGAGGAGAAGTGTTGACTCAGGATCCAACTCAAGATCAAGAGCAAGTACTTTTTGAAGGCAAGTTGTGCTTTGACCATGTTGATCCTATTTGAAATCTATTTTGATTTAAACTATTGCATGCTAGTTTAATTAGAAAGATACTTTGTTTAAACATGGGGTTAGATAAATACCAATTTGCTTTATGACACCTTGATTATCTAAGTATGTGCCATGATCCTCGTCACCCTAGTTGTGGTTTACTAGTTGGACATTATTAAATTGCCAACATGGGTTTAGACCGTTGTAGTATCTTGCTTAGACTCACGTGCTCATGACATGATTTTGGACAATCAAATGATAATATGGACTTAATGATATATTGAACCTGTTTTGGAAAAGTATCATGTGATGTTGACGGCACGTGGTGCATGGTAATCAACTGGGGTTTGATAAACAGTTTTCGACCGGGGCATGTGGCAAGAGTAATCGGGTGGGCCAGTTGTGGCATTGGGAGTGTTGATTTGGTTTTTCGGGTAGTCTTGCCCTGGTCACTCTAAGGACTTAACCTTGCAAGCCTTTGAACTGGGTCATACTTGCAACCACATGGCTGGAATGGGACGGCCCTAGTTGACTAAGTCGCTAAGGACTCACTTGTGGAGCCTCAGGGTGTCAGTTACACCGTTTGTGTGATTGTACGGGGGAGCGTATCGTGGCTGTGGCCAGATACCCATCTAACGGTGTGTTGGTCCCATACTTCGCCTTGGCTAAGGGAAGGGATGGTGTAGAGCACGAACCAGAGAGGACCACCTGTGTTGTTTGAGGCTTCCGAAAGGCTTTGTTATGATCGCTCATTCGCATACTTTTGTATGGCGATTCACGGCTGACGTGGTGAGTGGATTGTATCTTGTGGGTAAAGTGCATAACCTCTGCAGAGTGTAGAATCTATTTGAATAGCCGAGTCCAGTGATCGGACAATGCTCGGGAATTACAGTCAAGGGTTAGACTTTCTGAAAATAACTTGGATTTGAAAAGTTGGGTTGGTTTAATAATGAAGATGATGGAAATGTGGTTTAGGATGGGGCAAATGTTTATCAAATTTCCTGAAAAGTTATTTATGCTTTACTTATTTCTACTGCTTTCGAATCTACTTTTATTACTTGTCAAAAGTTTCTGCATCGCAAATATACCCTCGAGCTATTCCTTTGTACCAAGCCATGCATATAGTATATTAGCTTGCATTCTGTGCATGACTTGCCGAGTACCAAGTACTCACCCTTGCCTCAACACAATACCAGTTGAAGAGGAGACTACGCCAGCTTCGAAGAGGAGTTCCAAGAGGACCCGTCTACTTAGGGATGCGAGCCCGGGCTGCACTGTGGTATACCGGATGGCGCCACTAAGTTTATTTGATTTTTCCGCTGTTATTTCTCTTTCAATAAGTTTTGCCTTGCAAGGCATATATTTGTAACTTGGCCATAAGGTCGAGTAACCCTTTGATTATTTAAATAAAGTACTTTGATAGTATCGTTTGGTATGATTGTGATATATACCGATGTTAAGACTGTGTGCACTAGCGCGTTCCTGGACTAGTGCTGAATACACAGAGGGTCCGGATTTGCAAATTCGGGGTCCCGACAGAGGTGGTATCAGAGCCATACTTGACTGTAGGCTCAACCCTAAGTTAGAATGGTCGTAGTGAGGACAAGAAATGACATCTCGACTTATCCCCTTCTCTCTTTTCTTGTCTCTTGCTGAAATTTTCCCTTACCTTGTCACAATTTAAAAATTCCGGGTTCTTACGTAAAGCACTCTTGTGACAGATGGAGGAAGAGTTCAACTACGTTGATCTGGGAGTTGGTCACGCCGCGGAACTTTGGCATATGCTCTGAGACTCGGAGATTTTGAGAAGCCCCAATACCAAGTGGAAGTGATCGGACAAGCGGGATTGATCAAGGCTTGTGACGTGAGGATTGAGGTACTGCTAGGAAAAAGGGCCAGTGCAATCGCCTCGATACTGACCTTTGCCAGGAGATCTACAATGCAGATGGGTATCCAAGAAGTATCACGACGCCGCAATGCGGCACATTACCCGATTCACGCCAGAGAATTGGAGAGTACGGTGTTCCGCTACCATCCGCTAGCAGCGATAACCTTCTTGACCGAAGGAGATTCAGGATGAGGATGCCACGGTTACACGGTTGGCACGATTTGTCGTCGCCCAGGAGGATGTACTAGATAATACAAGCAAGGAGCTGCAGAAGGCCCGCCAGGAGATCCCGACAGAGAAGAATAGATGGCGGGACGCTCAAGAGTATGTGGCACACCTACTACGAAGGAGTGACGAGTTGGAGATGACTTTGTACGGACGGACCGAGCGACGAGCTACACGAGCCAGATCCAGAGGAGTCGATCTCGATGAGGACACCGCTTCTTCGACTACCACAGAGGACACAGATTCTTTGGACATGGCGATCGCTACGCCTATGCCACAAAGACCTGCACTCAGGCCGTGGAGGTTTTCTCGATGAGTGAGCATAGGTTCTATAGTGAGACTCCTTCGCCGAGTCGCGTCATAGAAGAAAGAGTCACCCTTTAGGCGTTAGACTCGTGAGTTAGCTCGATTTGGATTTTCATTGTTTGTGAGTGTGCAGATGTGTTGCAAGGCCCTTAGGCATTGTAAGCAGCCATACCAAGTTATTAATAATAAAGTTGGACCTTAAAGTTACCCCTTTCGCCGCATAAGTTCCATATTACTTGTCTATTCTTGTTTCCCTCTCATCTCTAAACCTAGAGCAAATCGGCGAGATGGTGAACACCCGTGGAAACTTGGGAAGCAATGGGAGTGGATCTCGCCAGAAAACCCCAATGATGGAGCACCAAAGACCACCAGTTGATATGCAGAGTTTTGGAGCCTTTCTTGCTGCCCAGACTCGGTTAATGCATGCTATGATGCAACAAATGCATGCACGTCCTTTGCCAGGCCATCGCTAATCAAGTTAATCGGGGACCACGCCGGAATACAAGGTCGAGTTCATGAGGACCCACCCACCCACTTTCTTCGGGAATGCCAATCCATTGGAGGCCGATGATTGGTTAAGATCAATCGAGAGGAAGTTACACATAGCTCAATGCATAGGAAATGAGAAGGTACTCTACGCTTCTCATCGGTTGGAAGGAACGGCCGAATGGTGGGAGAACTTCGTACACGCAGAGAACCCTCAAGATATCACTTGGGAAGAGTTCACTGCATTCGACAAGATCACGCACTGAAGGAATCATGGACCTTAAGAAGGAGGAGTTCAGAGCAGAAGCAAGGTAATCAGTGGTGGCCGACTACTGAACAAGTTCACACTGACTAGCACGCCACGCACCGAGGATGTAGCGGCAGATAAATCCGCATACTCGCTTTTATGAAGGGACTTAACTCGGGATTGCAAGTAGGGTTGATCACCCACACCTTTCCAGATTTCCAAGAATTGGTGAATAAGGCGCTTATTCTTGAGGACAAGCGCAAGGAACCCTGGATGAGAACAGAAGGCAGGATGCAACAAAGAAGGATCACGTCGGGGGAAGCAGCGGCGCTTGAGAGTTGCACCAAATCAATTCTTGATTCCAACCACGCGACAAGGACACCATCCCCAAAGCACCAAGACCTGCCAATCGAACTACCAAACCCCAGCCCGGCTAGAAACGCTACCCTGTCGGCAAGGAACAAAGTGAGACGCCATTACCGCAACGAGCCAGACACTTTGCCAACAGTTGTCCAAAGAAGACAGCAGGAAGCGACCCGCTTCGCTTCAACCTAGGAACCACCACAGCTAGGACGCCAAAGACCAGGAGCCACACCCTGCATCGTGGTGAGAGGCCGAGTCAACCATGTCACCGCAGATGCACCGCAGAATACTACGGACGTCAGATCTTGGGTAAGTTACTTGTTAACTCGCACCGCAACAGCTTTTGTTTGACTCGAGCTTAGATTCGCTTGTTTCGCAAGGCTTTGCTGCTAGGAATGACTTGAGAATTGCAAGACTTAAGTGCATGCTTTTAGTTCAAACCCCTGGTTCCGAGCTCCGAACGGAAGTAGGATGTTCCGGTGAGAATACTAATAGATGGAATAGAGTTCCTAGCAAACCTTATAATTTTGGAGACCTGCACCTTAGATGTTATATTGGGAATGGATTGGTTATCCAAGCACAAGGCTGTATTGGATTGTGGACGAAGGACTATCTCGATTGAGAGCCCGTGTGGGAAGAAAGTGGAATTTCAAGCCACCGCAGCTTAGAGATGGACGATTGATGGTTAATGCATCCAAGGCAATCAGCATAGAGGATGTCCCAGTAGTGAATGAGTACCCCGATGTTTTTCCCGAAGATCTACCTGGTATGCCGCAGGTGACATAGAGTTTGTGATAGAGCTTGTACTGCACAAAGACCGATAGCAAAGAGACCCTATCGGATGTCTACCGAGGAGTTGGTAGAGATGAAGAAACAGCTAGAAGAGTTAATGGAGAAAGGATTTATCGACCGAGTTAGTCGCCGTGGGGAGCACCGCTTTGTTTGTCAAGAAGAAGGACGGGAGTTTCAGGATGTGCATTGACTACCGTGGCACTCAATGAAGTCACCGTAAAGAATAAGTATCCGCTACCCAGATTGATGATTTGTTTGTTCAGTTAAGAGGAGCCGGAGTTTTCTCCAAGATTGATCTCGAGATCGGGATACCATCGATTGAAGATCCGATCAGAGGATATTCAAGGCTGCATTCTCGTCAAGATATGGACATTACTGAGTTCTGATTATGTCCTTTGGGCCGACGAATGCGCGACTTATTTCATGAATATGATGAATAAGGTGTTCATGGAATATTTGGACAAGTTTGTCGTCGTGTTCATAGACGATATCCTAATCTACTCCAAGACAGAGGATGAACATGCCGAACACTTAAGGCGAGTTTTGGAAAAGCTGAGGGAACAGCAACTTTTCGCCAAGTTCAGCAAGTGTGATTTTTGGAAGGACAAGGTGGAGTTTCTTGGACATGTAATGACCGCAGAAGGAGTCGCCGTGGATCCAAGCAAAGTAGAAGCTGTGTTACATTGGGAGCACCAAGATCGTGACCCGCATTCGGAGTTTCCTTGGAATGGCGGGATACTACCGCGTTTCATTGAAGGCTTCTCGACATTTGCGATACCTCTTATGCAATTTCTGAAGATGGAAAAGAAGTTTGCATGGACGCTTGAGAATGTGATAATGGATTTCATGAGCTGAAGTAGCGATTGACGTCAGCTCCGGTGTTAGTTCGACCGGATGTTGCTCAAAGCTTCGATATTTATTGTGACGCATCGCGCCAAGGACTTGGATGTGTGCTGATGCAGAATGGAAAGGTCGTCGCTTATGCATCAAGGCAGTTGAGGCCGCATGAGGAAAATTATCCGACACATGACCTAGAGTTAGCCGTAGTGCATGCTTTGAAGATATGGCGTCACTATCTCGATTGGAAACAGATGTGAAGTATATACGGATCATAAGAGCCTTAAGTACATATTCACCCGATCGGATCTGAATATGAGGCGAGAGAGATGGTTAGAGTTGATCAAGGACTATAATGTTGGAATCCATTACCATCCCGGAAGGCCAACGTAGTAGCCGATGCTCTGAGTCGGAAAAGCCATACCGTGAGTACGTTGCTAGCCACAAGTCAGGATGAGTTATGTGAGGATTTTCAGAAGATGAAGATTGAGGTAGTACCTAGCGGATTCTTGGCCGCATTAGAAGTAAAGCCTACCCTAGAGAATCAGATCCGAGAAGGACAGAAGGATGATGACAAGATCCGCAGGATTAAGTCCGTCAAGGAGGAGGGCAAGGCAGAGGACTTCAAGTTGG
The DNA here is from genome assembly GCA_036346355.1 of Rhipidocladum racemiflorum. Classification (NCBI taxonomy): domain Eukaryota; kingdom Viridiplantae; phylum Streptophyta; class Magnoliopsida; order Poales; family Poaceae; genus Rhipidocladum; species Rhipidocladum racemiflorum. The sequence goes on along the minus strand of CM070586.1, from coordinate 9,622,786 downwards.
ATGAGCAAGGCACGTTGTGGATGAAGGATCGTATTTGTGTGCCTAACAAAAAGGAGTTAAAGCAACTGATTCTGGAAGAAGCCCATGACTCTAAGTATTCAATTCATCCCGAAGCGCCAAGATGTATCAGATCTGAAGGAGAGATTACGGTGGCCGAGCATGAAGCGTGAAGTTGCCGAGCATGTTGCATTGTGCGGCGTATGCCAGAGAGTCAAGGCAATGCATCGAGAGACCAGCCAGGATTGCTACAACCAAGATACCGAGTGGAAGTGGGAGGAAATCGGAATGGATTTCATTACACGGCTTGTCAAGACTCAAGGAGGTTATGACTCCATATGGGTTATAGTGGATCGCTTGACCAAAGTAGCCCATTTTATCCCCGTGAAGACCACCTACTCGGGAGATAAGTTAGCAGAGTTGTACATGATCAGGATTGTCTGTTTGCACGGAGTGCCAAAGAGGATTGTATCGGACGAGGTACCCAATTTACCTCAAGGTTACGGAATAAGTTGCATGAAGCCATGGGAACCCGTTTAAACTTCAAGATCTGACTTATCATCCCACAGACGGATGGACAGACCGAAAGAGTCAACCAGATTCTGGAGGATATGTTGAGAGCTTGTGCATTGGCTTATGCTACCTCTTGGGATAAGAGTTTGCCGTATGCCGAGTTCGATTACAACAATAGTTATCAGGCTAGTTTACGATGTCACCTTTCGAGAGCCTTTGTATGGTCGACTTGGACGCCATTGAATTGGAATGAGACCGGCAGCGCGTGTCTTTGGGCCTGATATTCTTCAAGAGGTGAAGAAGCAGATCGCTATGATTAGGGAAAGGTTGAAGATAGCCCAATCTCGACAAAAGAGTTATCTTGACAATCGTCGCGAGATTTGAGTTTTGAACCGGAAGACTTTGTATACCTCGAGTTACGCCTCTCGGGGAGTTAAGAGGTTCCATGCCAAAGGGAAACTTCGCACCCGTTATGTTGGACCATTTAAGATTTTGAGCCGCAGAGGCGAAGTTGCTTACCGTACCGGAGTTGCCACGATCGTTAGCGTGAGTACACGACGTATTCCATGTGTCGATTGAAGAAATGTCTCCGAGTTCACGAGAGCAGACATCGCTAGAGTCAATCGAGTTGCAAGAGGACTTGACTTATAAGGAACATCCTGTGAGGATTCTGGACACAATGGATCGAGAAACTAGAAACAAGTCAACCCGTTTCTGTAGAGTTCAGTGGAGCGACCATGAAGAAAGTGAAGCGACTTGGGAGCGCAAGGAGGATTTGAAGAAAGAATTTCCAAACCTATTCCTTTAGTAAGCCCTGAATCTCGGGGACGAGATTCTATTAAGGGGGGGAGGTTTGTAACACCCCAAAATTTTGCTTTTCTTAAATTCATGTGTGATTTGGCACTTTGGTGAATTTTTGGAATTTTCTGAATTTATTTTTATTTATTTGTTTTTTATTTGAATTTATTCATTTTTGTTATAATTACAGAATTTAATTTTGCAAATAAAATTTTGCTGGAAATATTTTATTTGAGTCCAAAATGATCTAAAGTATTTTCCAGAATTTTTCTGGAATTTTTCTGAGTCATTTGCTATTTTTAATGAATTAAATGAATTACTGGGAATTATTTTAATTATTAAATCGCTGGAAAATCCAACTCGGATCAAGTCTTGTTCATCCGACCGAAGTCGGACTCGAGTCCGACCCGAGCCAGTTGACTCGACCGAACCAACTTGAAAACCTAATTGATCCCAACCGTTGGATCAAGATCCAACGGCCGAGATCCGCCTGCAGATTCGAGCAGCGTGAGCCGGACCGTCGCGCGTCGCGATCGTGGCCGTTGATCGTGACGCTGCGTGGGCCGGCTGGGATTGCGTCGTCCTTCCGTGGCGAGCCGGACTCCGCCGCCGCATAGCCGCCGTGACCGATTAGGTTTCCGCTTTGTGCGCCGAGGCCATTTAAGGCGTGGGTTATCGCCGAGGATCGCCGTTAGTGTGCGCCTATTGCCCTAAGTTCCAACGCCCAAGCCGCCGCCGTCGCCTCGCGATTTCGCCGGAGTTTGGGAGTGCCGCGTGGTTTTCTTCGTTTCCGGCGCCGTTCGTCATCCTCCGCCTTCAAGCTTCGGATCGAGAACCTTGCGTCGGCGCACCTCTGGGTGCACTCACTTGGCCGGAGACGCCCGAGCGCCGTTAGGGTGGTCGCCGTCCTCGCGGCCGGCGCCGCCGCGAGCCATCGTCGTCATGAAGCTCGGTGCACCGTTGGATCGAGATCCAACGCACGAGGTGAACGCGTCGCCGTTCTTATTTCCGTCTCTGATTAGGTTTCAACCGTTAGATTTAGATCGTACGGTCGTGGTTAGTTGTGTTGTAGCTTTAGGGTTAGATTCGGACCGTCCGATCTAGATCGAGCGGCCGGATCAACCGTGTAGTTTTGAGCGAGAGGTCTAGATCCAATCGACTGTTGATTTTCAAATCAGCGGCCGAGATTGTGCCACGTGCTTTCGCGCGCGCCGCGTGGGGCGTGTCGACGACAGCGGGACCGCGGTCGAGAGGGCCCACGTGTCGACCACGATCAGCGTCGCGTGAAACCCGGGCGGTGGGGCCCACATGTCGATGAGACGTGAAGTCGTGGACCGAGTCCACCGTGGACCCGAGCCAAGCATGGACCGAGTCCATGGACCGGCCGACGTCACCAGCCAATCGGTGACACGTGTCCATGGCGCAATAATTAATTTCGAAAAAGAAAATGATTTATTAATTCGAAATATTGATTCAAATTTAGATTCAAACTTCAAACGCTTATAACTTTTGCGTTTCAACTCCGATTTGAGCGATTCAAATTTCTAAATTTGTATAAAATTGAGATCTACCTACATATGAATTTTATTTAATTTTGGACTAAAGTTTTTCTCTGTAATTTTTTTTTATTTATTATTTATACTTTAATATATCATAACTTTTGCGTTTTAACTACAAATTTGACGTTTCCATTTTCTATAAATGAAGAAAATTTCTTTCTGTGTGTTTATTGGTTTTATTTGTAGTTTTGGGATGTTTTTGCATATTGTTTATTGGGTATTTGCTATTTGCACGCTTTACGAGTAGGCGTTGAAGTCTGGGAAGGATTCGAGGAGAAGTGTTGACTCAGGGATCCAACTCAAGATCAAGAGCAAGTACTTTTTGAAGGCAAGTTGTGCTTTGACCATGTTGATCCTATTTGAAATCTATTTTGATTTAAACTATTGCATGCTAGTTTAATTAGAAAGATACTTTGTTTAAACATGGGGTTAGATAAATACCAATTTGCTTTATGACACCTTGATTATCTAAGTATGTGCCATGATCCTCGTCACCCTAGTTGTGGTTTACTAGTTGGACATTATTAAATTGCCAACATGGGTTTAGACAGATTGTAGTATCGCTTAGACACCGCTACGTGCTCATGACATGATTTTGGACAATCAAATGATAATATGGACTTAATGATATATTGAACCTGTTTTGGAAAAGTATCATGTGATGTTGGCGGCACGTGGTGCATGGTAATCAAGCGGGGTTTGATAAGCGATTTTCGGCCAGGGCATGTGGCAAGAGTAATCAGGTGGGCGGTTGTGGCATTGGGAGTGTTGATTTGGTTTTAGGTAGTCTTGCCCTGGTCACTCTAAGGACTTAACCTTGCAAGCCTTTGAACTGGGTCATACTTGCAACCACATGGCTGGAATGGGACGGCCCTAGTTGACTAAGTCGCTAAGGACTCACTTGTGGAGCCTCGGGTGTCGATTACACCGTTTGTGTGATTATGCGGGGAGCGTATCGTGGCTGTGGCCGATACCCATCTAATCGGTGTGTTGGTCCCATACTTCGCCTTGGCTAAGGAAGGGATGGTGTAGAAACCTGACAGGAGAGGACCACTGTGTTGTTTGAGGCTTAGAAGGCTTTGTTATGATCGCTCATTCGCATACTTTTGTATGGCGATTCACGGTGACGTGGTGAGTGGATTGTATCTTGTGGGTAAAGTGCATAACCTCTGCAGAGTGTAGAATCTATTTGAATAGCCGAGTCCACGATCGGACAATGCTCGGGAATTACGATCAAGGTTAGACTTTACGAAAATAACTTGGATTTGAAAAGTTGGGTTGGTTTAATAATGAAGATGATGGAAATGTGGTTTAGGATGGGGCAAATGTTTATCAAATTTCCTGAAAAGTTATTTATGCTTTACTTATTTCTACCGCCGAATCTACTTTTATTACTTGTCAAAAGTCACATTTCGCAAATATACTGAGCTATTCCTTTGTACCAAGCCATGCATATAGTATATTAGCTTGCATTGTGCATGACTTCTTTGAGTACCAAGTACTCACCCTTGCCTCAACACAATACCAGTTGAAGAGGAGACTACGCCCGGTTCGGAAGAGGAGTTCCAAGAGGACCCGTCTACTTAGGGATGCGAGCCCGATTGCCTGTGGTATCTTGGATGGCGCCACTAAGTTTATTTGATTTTTTCATTCTTTGTTATTTCTCTTTCAATAAGTTTTGCCTTGCAAGGCATATATTTGTAACTTGGCCATAAGGTCGAGTAACCCTTTGATTATTTAAATAAAGTACTTTGATAGTATCGTTTGGTATGATTGTGATATATACCGATGTTAAGACTGTGTGCACTAGCGCGTTCTTGGACTAGTGCTGAATACACAGAGGGTCCGGATTTGCAAATTCGGGGTCCCGACATCACCGTTGCTTGCTAACCTTTTTCCCCAGAGGAAGGTACTGATGATGTCCTGGATGATGGCGAGCCTCACTTCTGTGAGCTTTGTGGCTTCGTGGGCCCTTCCTCCAGTCAGTAGCCTTAGGGTTGGTGGGCCAGCTGCGCTGGTTGTGTTTCTTTTGGGTTTCCGCTGTCGTACTTCTTTTGGCCTGTATTATATTTCTGCAAGTTATACACCCAGTTATGTAAATTAAATTAGCTTCTGTGCTTTGATATTCACGATGTTGGTATGCGATACTGGGCTACTGATCCAGGGAACCAGTATCTGGTGCGTACTGGTACCGGGTTTGAAGCTAGGATTTCGATTGCGGTGATCGAAATTTTTAGGTTCAGATTTCCGGTACCGAGAACCCTGTTGCTATACGGTGCCGTACACTACAGTAGACGGTGTACAGTACGGTATAGGAAAAAGGGGCTCTCACAGGCTCACAGCGGTGGTATCAGAGCCAATTGACTGCAGGAAAACCTAGTTAGTTGGTCGATAGACATAGGAAACAGAATTTTGTTCTCAAAAATTATTTTGAGCTATAAATACTAGTTTCAAAAATGTAGAGTGCTTTCCTTACCCCGTCTTAGCACCTTCCTCTTATCTAAACTTCAAATGAATCTGATCTTAATCCAAATCTCAAAATTTGATTTCTTCTTCGATCTTATTCAAAAGGATTAGAAGGAACACAGGTTTGGTTTAAGTGGGTTAAAAGTAGATGTTTGTGATTGTAATTGGGGTTTGTTTATCATTTCCTTAAATTGCCAATGGCTTTGATCTTGTGCAGTTTTGGTTGAGTGTTTTAGGATGTTTATGATTCTGTTTGCATTCTTTAGGATTGAGCTCTTTTCACCTATTTTGTGCAGTTTGATTGACTCAGCTGTGCATTTCAGGATGCCGCCAAAGAGGCGTGGTGCTCGCGCGCGCCCAGCAGCCAGTGATGCTGGGGAGCGTGTTGGAGCAGCGGGATCTCAGAGACAGGGGACCCAACAGTCCCATGTTCCAGCTGGGGACCAGGCAGAGGTCCGCTCCCAGCCTAGGGCCCAGGATGAGGAGCTCCCTCCTCCTCCTCCTCTCCCTGACATGGCAGCCATGATGCAGCGTCAGACTCAGCTCATGGAGCTGATGTTGCGGACCATTCAGGGCCAGCAGCAGCCGCAGCCACAGCCGCAGTTTCAGCAGCAGTCTAGGCTGTCTGAGTTCCAGCGAACTCGGCCGCCTAACTTCTCCACAGCAGCAGATCCCATGGAGGCAGAGGATTGGCTCAGCGACATAGAGGGGAAGCTGGTGCTAGTCGGCTGTACCGACGATGAGAAGGTGCAGTACGCCTCCTACTACCTCCAGGGACCAGCAGCTTCATGGTGGAGCAGCTTCAAAGCTGTTCGACCAGCAGATCAGGTGACCAGTTGGGCAGAGTTCAAGGCTGCCTTTCGCTCATTCCACATCCCATCGGGGCTAGTCGAGATGAAGAAGCGGGAGTTTTATAATCTTCGCCAGGGATCCTCGTCTGTGATGGATTACCTTCACCGCTTCAACCACCTGTCCCGGTATGTGGATGATGAGGTAACCACCGAGGCATGGAGGGTGGCTTTGTTCAGAGAGCACCTTACTGAGGAGATTAAGCATGTGCTGTCTGTCCAAGATATCCCCAGTATGCAAGTACTGGTGGATAAGGCCATTCGCGCTGAGGAGAGCACGAGAGCGCTTATGGAGAGCCGTAAGCACAAATGGGCAGCGCAACGGCCGGTCAGTGACGGTCCTTCCAGGAGCCGAGCCTCTGCTCAGTCGGGCTCGCAGTCTTCAGCGCCACCAGCCCAGCGACCTCAGGGCCTTCCTCCTCGCCCTACTCAGTGCCGCTACCACACCACCGCCAAAGGCAGCTAGCCGGGTTCCAACCCGCATGCCCATGTTACTTGCTTCGCCTGCGGCCAGAAGGGGAACTTCGCCAATGCCTGCCCGAGCAGGCAGCAGCAGCAGCGGCCAGCAGCTCAGAATGCACCGCCCGCCCCTGCAGTCGCCCGCGGGCGTGGGGGTGGTCAGGCAGGACGTCCCGGTTCCCGAGCACTATCGGCCCCGGTCCGTGGCCGTTTGAACGTGGCCACCGCAGAGGAGGCAGCTACAGCTCCAGATGTGGTCTTGGGTACGTTGTTGGTGCATTCCGTACCTACCTTGGTTTTATTTGACTCTGGAGCATCGCATTCTTTTGTTTCTTCCCGGTTTGTTGATCAGCATGGGATTCCTTCTATCCACCTCGACAAGTACTTGCTGATCCACTCACCTGGGTCTGTTTTAGTTGCTGAACTGGTAAGTCCAGAAGTTAGAATTGTGATCAACGAAGTAGATTTCTGGGGTGATCTCATTAACATTGAGACATCAGGTCTTGATGTGATTATGGGTATGGACTGGTTGTCCAAGAACCAGGGGTATATTGACTATGCCAGAAGGTCTATCTTATTAGTCAATCCTGATGACATTTCAGTGACCTTCTCATCAGTTCCCTCTGCCCAGCATTCTTTGCTCAATGCTCTTGCTGTGCCAGAGACAGCTCAGATGCCTGTAGTGTGCGAGTATCCTGATGTGTTCCCTGATGAGTTGCCAGGTCTACCTCCTGATCGCGATGTAGAGTTCATCATTGATTTGTTGCCTGGCACTTTTCCTATCTCCAAGCGTCCCTACAGGATGCCTTCTGATGAGCTAGTTGAATTGAAGAAACAGCTCAAGGAGCAGCTTGAGAAGGGGTTCATTCGTCCCAGCTCTTCTCCCTGGGGCAGTCCTGTTCTCTTTGTCAAGAAGAAGGACGGCACTCTTCGCCTGTGCGTTGATTACCGGTCCTTGAATGAGGTCACTATCAAGAACAAGTATCCTCTTCCTCGGATCGACGATTTGTTTGACCAGTTGGGCGGAGCTCGAGTCTTCTCCAAAATAGACTTGAGATCCGGCTATTTTCAGCTCAAGATCCGTCCTGAGGATATCCAGAAGACTGCCTTTGTTACTCGTTATGGTCAGTACAAGTATACAGTTGTTTCATTTGGCCTCACTAATGCACCAGCCACCTTCATGAATCTGATGAACAAGGTCTTCATGGAGTTCCTTGATAGATTTGTGGTTGTGTTCATTGATGACATCCTCATATACTCCAAAGATGAGGAAGAGCACGCACTTCACTTGCATATAGTGCTTGGCAAGCTTCGCGAGCATCAGCTGTATGCCAAGTTCCGTAAGTGCGAGTTCTGGCTCGAGAAGGTGGAGTTCTTGGGACATGTCCTGTCAGAGGGCGGGGTAGCAGTTGATCCACGCAAGGTACAGGATGTACTTGATTGGGAGCAGCCCCGCAATGTCCCAGAGATTCGGAGTTTTCTCGGTCTTGCCGGATATTATCGCCGGTTTATCGAGAACTTCTCCAAGATTGCTAAACCCATGACAACACTACTCAAGAAGGAGAAGAAGTTTGAGTGGTCGACTGATTGTGAGACCAGCTTTCAGGGGCTGAAACAAAGACTCACCACTGCGCCAATGCTAGTCCTCCCTGACATCCACAAGAGCTTCGACGTATACTGTGATGCATCTCGCCTTGGGCTCGGGTGTGTGTTGATGCAGGAGGGCAAAGTGGTTGCATATGCTTCTCGACAGCTGAAGCCGCATGAAGCCAATTATCCGACTCATGATTTGGAGCTTGCAGCTGTTGTTCATGCTCTCAAGCTGTGGTGACATTATCTCATAGGTAACAGATGTGAGATCTACACCGACCACAAGAGCTTGAAGTACTTCTTCTCCCAGCCAGATCTGAATTTGAGGCAGCGCCGATGGCTAGAGCTGATCAAAGATTATGATCTGGGTATTCATTACCACCCTGGCAAGGCTAATGTTGTTGCAGATGCTCTCAGTCGCAAGCTGCATACAGTGAATGCCTTGGGTGTCATTGGTCAGCCTCAGTTGATTGAAGACTTTCAGAGGCTCAATCTAGAAGTGGTTGAGTATGGCTATATTGCTGCTTTAGCCGTACAACCCACACTAGAGTCTCAGATTCAGGAAGCTCAGCTCGAAGATGATGCTGTGATTGAGATCAGGAGCCAGTTGGCTGAGGGGAGCGCACCTCCTGAGTTCTCTGAGAGTGTAGAGGGGCTGATTATGCATGGGCGTCGGATCTATGTCCCAGCTGATGAAGAAGTAAAAGGGAAGATTCTGGATGAAGCCCATGACTCTCCTCTCTCCATCCATCCCGGTAGTACAAAGATGTACCGGGATATCCGTGAGCGATTCTGGTGGCCGGGTATGAAGAAGGACATTGCTAAGTACGTAGCCCGGTGCGACATATGCCAGCGTGTCAAAGCTGAACATCAAAGACCAGCCGGGTTACTTCAGCCACTAGAGATTCCTGAGTGGAAGTGGGAAGAGATTGGGATGGATTTCATTACTGGTCTACCGAAGTCGTTCACCGGTCACGACTCTATTTGGGTGATCATTGACCGTCTGACCAAGGTAGCGCATTTCATCCCAGTACGTACCACATATGAGGGCCCCAAGCTAGCAGAACTTTACTTGCAGAACATTGTTCGGCTCCATGGGGTTCCAAAAGTCATAGTCTCTGACCGTGGTTCACAGTTCACCTCTAGATTTTGGGAGACTTTGCAGTCACTTCTTGGCACTAAACTGTCTTTCAGCACTGCATACCATCCCCAGACCAGCGGACAGACGGAAAGAGCAAATCAGATCTTAGAAGATATGCTCAGGGCTTGTGTGCTGTGCTACAACAAGTCGTGGGAGAAATGCTTGCCATTCGCCGAATTCTCCTACAACAACAAATACCAAGCCGCCTTCGATGTCGCCCTTAGAGGCTCTTTATGGCAGAAAGTGCAGAACGCCATTATTTTGGTCCGAGGTTGGTGAGAGGTAACTCTTCGGGCCAGCCACAATCGAAGAGGCAGAAAAGCAAGTTAGTTTGATTCGGGATCGACTGAGAGAAGCTCAGTCTCGTCAGAAGAGCTACGCTGATCGCCATCGCCGTGAGTTGAGCTTTGAGGTGGGTGACTTTGTCTAACTCAAAGTCTCATCACTCCGTGGTACTCGCAGATTCTAGGTTCGTGGGAAGCTAGCCCCGCGATACATCGGTCCGTTCCGGATTCTGGAGAAGATTGGTGTTGTAGCTTATCAGCTTGAGCTACCACCACAGCTTGCGGACGTTCACGATGTGTTCCACGTGTCCCAACTGAAGAAAAGCCTTCGCATTTCATCAGAAGTTACTCAATTGGACAATCTTGATCTGCAGCCTGATCTTTCATATCGAGAGTATCCAGTTCGTATTCTCGAGACAGCTGAGCGTCATACTCGCAGTCAGGTTATCAAGATGCTCAAGATCCAGTGGAGCAACCATTCAGAAGGCGAGGCCACATGGGAGCGTGAAGATCATATCCTAGCCGAGTACCCCGATTTCCTTCGAGAGCTTTAGCAATCTCGAGGACGAGATTTTTGTAAGGGGGGTAGGCTGTAATATCCCGAGTATTTTTATACTGGAAGCACTATACCATTGTACACAAACGTTGTTCAATAATACATCAAGTTTGTGTATTTCTGTATTTTGAGCTGAGTAGACTCGACTGGGATCCAAAAGAACCCTTTAACTTAATTAAACTCACTCAAAATCAAATCGAGTTCAATTGCGGTTCGTAATTGTCCTTTTGGACAAATTGGAAATTGAGGAAATTAAATGTCTAAAAGTCCTCAAAAACTATCCAAAATATCTTAGAAGTGTTCAAAATCAACTTTTGATGTTTGAATCTTCAAGTTTTGGCCTTTGACCATTTTACCCCCTCCTTAAGTGCATAGTGTGTATACCCTTTATTCCCTCATTTCCAAAGCCACTCCCCATTTCCCCATCCTCTCACACGTTTTGATCAAGAGGAAGAGAGGAGAAGGAGCCCAAGCACTTGAGCACCCAAATCCGCGGATTCCGGGCGATTCAACCGACGAAAATCGAATCGGAGGCTGGATTTGGCGTCCTCATCGCGTTCCTCACCCTCTCAACCCCTCCGGGTGAGAAATCCATCGAGTCTCATCGACATTCCTCGGAGCTCACGTGGTGCTTTTACAATCTGACTTGATTTCTCGACTCCCGGGTCGATCCTCTTGCCGTAGCTACGACTCTTTTCTCCTGTAGCTTCGCATTTCATCAAGTTTTCCCAAACCCTAGCCTAGGCCATGTCTAGGTACCATGTGTTCAACGCATCGCATAGCAATTCTGCTTTAAAATCTAGACTCAGGTCGTCGTTAGGTCCGTTTAACTCTATAGTCGACCTGGCTTTTAGCCATCTTCAAAATCGAGCATGCTCTCGCTAGGTCTTCGGTTTGTCGGAGTTCTAGTGAGGTAGGGCATGTATAGACTGTTCCATTAGCAATTCTGGTAGCTAGAGCCGCTACCGGAGGAATCAGAATTCAATTCTGCCTAGCCGAAATTTATTTTATTTCTCTAGGCATTAATTATTTTTGCAAAGTTCTAGAGGTCCGAAGCGTGAATCGACAACTTCATTAGCTCTTCTGATAGCTTTTATCACGCTCAGAAGAGTCAGAACTGCATTTCAGCAAATCCTGCTAGCACTTGTCAGCTCTAGGTCACTTTATTTTTGAAAAATCCTAGAGGTCTAGTGATCAAATGGATAGCCTGGACGGCTTCCCTGCGAGTAGAGACCTCGATTAGCAGTGTCGAAATTCAGTTTCGGCAAATTCCCGATATACTTTGCTGCTCTAGGTCACTAGTACTTTTGCAAAATGCTAGACCTCCAGGGCATGTAGTGAGTATGCCGTTAGTTTTCGTAGATATTAGAAAAGCAATTAGAATCGCTAGATTTGCATTTTGCTAGCCCGCATTTTATTTTATTCCTCGAGATCCAATTATTTTTATAAAATGCCAAGGACATGTAGCACGCATGGTCAGCACTATCAGCTCTCCCGGTGCTTGTAAACGAGCTCAGAAGGGTTGGTTTTGCATTTTTCCTAGCTCCCATTTTATTTTAGTGATCATTGTGACCAAAGCCATTTAATGAGTTTTTGCTTCGTTTAGCTTCGTTTAAGGTCACTAAGGTCGATAGCATGCTTCACGTATGCTTTAGATCGCATTCAAGCCGCTTTTCGGACTTTTCCCGTTTCTCGGGTGTTTGCCGAGTTTAAGCGGGCAATTGGCAAAAGTCCAACTAAATTAAGTCAACTATGTTGGGGAATAGCTCCGACAGGTCGTTAAGTATCCCTAAGCAACTAGCCGAGGGCTTAAAACAAGGCTTGCGGCATTCTTAGTCAAAATGGCCCTTTTGGGTGATTTGACTCGATTTCAAGCCATTTGGCCATTTTGGCCATTTTACACATTTTAGTGCTTCTTTGCCAGTTAGCTATCGGAATAAGTCATTTAGGATCATTTAAGCCTAATGAAGTCGAAAACGTGCTTCTCGCGCAAGTGGAATCGCGTTTGAGCCGTTTTCGGACTTTATGCGATCGAAGACGCATTTATCGAGCCAAATTACGCTTTTGATCCGAATTCAATGTAGGTTAAGTGAATTTCAGTGGGGTAAGGCCTAGATAGGTCCTAAATATCCTAAACTACCTATTAGTAAGCCTAAGAAAAGTCGCCGCTTCATTTATTGCATTTTGCACCTTTTCGCCATTTTAGTAAACAAATTGCTTTTAGACGTTTTGGTCATTATGGCCGCTTTTGAAGATTTAAAGCAAATTGCGTTTCTACCGAGCGCTTTAGTTAGGTAATGAGTGTTTGAATCAGATCGGGAACCCACGCGGATTCGATCGGCGTTGGACTCATCTGAGACTCAAAACGATTTTTGTCGGTAATTACTCCGCGGTTTTGTGTTTTGATTCAATTTTGGTCAATTTCATTAGGAATTGCTTTGCAACCGATCCAACTAAGTCCGAAATATCTTGCTTTAGCTTGTTGCGAAGTCGGAAAATCATTTCGCGCCAAAAATCCGCAAAAGTGGTCATTTGACGGATTTCCGTCGAAACGATCGTTTTCGGCCGTTTCGGAAAATTTGTCGTTTTAGGTCCCGGTTGATCGTTTTAGTACCAAACGAGTTCCATTAAGTTCCTTTAGGTCTATTATACCTATTTCTAGGTATTTAACCAAATTTTGTTGTATTTTTCTTCAGTTTATATATTTTCATTCGCGTAGGGTGGAAACCGTCGTATTTGTCGCAATTTCGCCGTTCTTCTCGTTTTGCTCTTTTCTTTTCTCTCTGAGCACTTGTTTGAGTCTTATTTGATGTTAAGTTGATGTTTATGCACTTAATTCTCTTTTTTCGCTAATTTATTTCGCTTTCGTCATTTTTCCTGTTTTTGCTCGAATAGAGGCTAGTGAGTCAGGATTCGCATCGAGCACTCCTGAAATCATCCCGGACATCACCGAAGAGCAACAACAAGGCAAGCACCTCCTTTGAACATATTGATCCCATATTTCACGATGTTTACTTTGATTTCTCAAACTATATGCATTGTTTAAATTCAATAAAGTGCTAGATTGTGGGAATGGTAGTTATACCCTGATTTGGTGGATTTCCTCAATTTAATTCCCTCGAATCCATTGGCAACCTTAAGTAGGGTTAGACAATTAAATAAAATGTCAATTGGGTATAAACGAATCTAGTAACTGCACATGCTTAGACAATGCAATAGGAATGAGTCTGAAAGTCAGTCTTTTACCAAACACTCAAAACTATGGATTATGGTAATTGGATTTGGAAATGTGACTTGTGAAAGTACTTTGGTAAATGTGGAATGTCTAGTCGGTAATTAGACTTGGCGGGAGGTATATTATGTGCTAGTTACATTGGTGGCGAGTGGTTGGCGAGTTAAGTGGAGTTCCCCGCTTGAGTCACTAGGCAAAAACTATAAGGACTGAACTTGAGACGCTTTCTGAAGGAACGCAGCGCAACCACGCAAGCTGGTATGGGACAGTCTATTCTAGTACCTGAAGTGTGAGGGGTTAGCTGTGCCTGTTGGTAGGCCGAAGAGTGGACGATCTTCCACGTGAAGCGAGGCCAAAGACGGTGTATGTTTTCAAAAACCACCGGTTGTACCCTTGTGTGCATAGCTGGTAGATGCGGCGTGGTAGATCCTCCAGTTCATAAAATGATACAACGGCGTACGCCATGCTATGGGAAATGCCGCGGTACGTATTTTGGCCGCCATCACAAGGTTTCTTCTCCAGTGGCTCCCTTCGTGTGGAGTTGGCCTCTTTCGCCATAGCAGGGGGTTTTCGTCGCCAGTGCTGGGGTGTGGCTAAACCCTTAACGATGGGAACGAATAGTTCATTCTTGCATATCGGGTACCTCTCGGTATCGCGTGTATCCTGGCTGACAGGAGTGCAATTATGAATTGTGTTTGGGTAAAGTGTGCAAACTCTGCAGAGTCTTAAAACAAATCTAATCGATTAGCCGTGCTCACAGTTAAGAGCAATTCTTCAGTTAATGGATCGAGTATAGTATTTGTTTTGGTTTCAAAAATAAAAAGTTACTTCGGAGTCTAGCTAAAGGTATTTTGTTCGGTATGGTACTTGGTGGATTTATGCATATATGGATGTCGTTTCGTATCCCAGCTGCGATCATGGATGATGGCGGTAGAAGCTCAAATATTACATATCTTTGTAAATATGTTTTATTCAAGCTGCTTTGTCTTTTACATTATGTACTACTTTTCGATGAAGCTGTTTCAAGCTGCTTTTACTTATGAGACCTAGTGTAGCAGCCATTTCATTTGTATCGGCCTGCATTTAATTATATTTCCATACACTAAAGTCTTGCGAGTACATACGTGTACTCACCGTTGCTTGCTAACCTTTTTCCCCAGAGGAAGGTACTGATGATGTCCTGGATGATGGCGAGCCTCACTTCTGTGAGCTTTGTGGCTTCGTGGGCCCTTCCTCCGCCAAGAGCCTTAGGGTTGGTGGGCTACCGCGCCGGGTTGTGTTTCTTTTGGGTTTCCGCTGTCGTACTTCTTCTTTTGGCCTGTATTATATTTCTGCAAGTTATACACCCAGTTATGTAAATTAAATTAGCTTCTGTGCTTTGATATTCACGATGTTGGTATGCGATACTAGGCTACTGATCCAGGGAACCAGTATATGGTGCGTACTGGTACCGGGTTTGAAGCTAGGATTTTGATTGCGGTGATCGAAATTTTTAGGTTCAGATTTCCGGTACCGAGAACCCTGTTGCTATACGGTGCCGTACACTCTGATGAAGCGGTGTACAAGATGCGGTATAGGAAAAGGGGCTCTCACCAGTGTTCTACGAGCGGGTTCGACCGAAACGGCTGGCTCGGGTTGGACTCGAGTCTGACTCGGACTCGGGTCCGGTCGGATGAACAGTACAAACCCACTCG